>CM034703.1:215070560-215098608 GCA_020142125.1 Phrynosoma platyrhinos
GAGAAACTGAACATACCCAGTTTCTCAAATCTTCTCACAGGAAGTTTTCCTTGCCAAAATCCTGTCCTTCTTCATTGCTCTCTTCTAAATCCAGTCCAGTTTGTATGCATCCTTTTTTATATATGTCACTCAGACATAGTACTCCAAGTGAGATCTGACTAGTGGAGGATCAAAGCAAAACCATTACTTATAATTTGGAAACTCTGCTTATGTTAATGCAGCCAAAAATTATGTTTACCTTTTCTGCAGACACATCACACTTCTGGCTCTTGTTCAGCTTGTGACTGACTGCCACCCTGAGACCCCTTTCAAATGCACCACTGCCAAATCTCTCTATTTGATGTCTCCCTCAGTTCACTGCAAAAAAGCTCATTTTGTTAGTTTTTTGCTTAATCTCTCATTCTATCAAAATTGTTTTGAATTTTATTTCTGTTTCTGCTTCACAGGAAAAACTAGAAATGTAGTTGTAAAAAGTCCTTACTTCAGATCGCCAACAAACAAAAACTTTACAGGAGTTGTTGTTTTCCACACATAGTTATCAGTAAAATGATGACACAGCCTTTTGTCACTGTTTTGCTATTACAACAGACAGTTCACCACCTGCATGAAATCTGGTCAAGCCACAATAGCTGCCTTCATAAAATCTAGGTACGTTGACAAAATGTTTTCCCTTGATGAATTCATCATATGCCTCCTCTTGCTCTACTGCCAATCCTCCTCCTCCTCCTCTAGGATCCATATCAGTTGGATCTATATCTTCTACACTGAGGCAAAATTTCTGTTTCTCAAAGAAATCTATCCCCCTTCCCTCCTCCTGTCAGAATAAAAATCTGGTGCTTGATTTGGAAATGGCACTGCATTGTACAGGGAGAATTAAAACACATAATGCACACACTCCATCATTTCCAATAGCTTGAGGCCATGAAAATATTGATTCAGCAACAACATTGTTTTTCATAAAGCTGTGTTAGTTGGCTTGTTTCTGAACTGTAGTCTCTTGCTGCAGGTGCTACAGCAGATCACTAACAAGGAAGATCAGAAATAAATAAACAAATAAAAAGCCATAGCCAATGCATTAGTAGAATACATTTTGAAGGATTTTTTTTTAAAAAAATCCCAAACAAACATCGCAGGATGCCTACTAAGAGCAAGGGCAGATTTTTTACTATTGCTTCAACTTCCATCTTGCTTAGAACTAACCCCCTGTGGTTCCCCTAGAGGCTGGTATTGTTGATTGCACCAATTCTTGGGGAGAAGAGACACCATAATTAGCCCAACATGAGGTCCTATTGAGTGAACATCTGCTCACTGTAAAAATCCAAAGCACTGAATGGGATACACTAACCAAATTCAGAGGGTTCAAACAAATTAAAATAATAAAATATTGCCATGTTGGATAGCCACACAATAAAGTGTGCTGTAATTTACATGGAAATGGGAGACTACAAAACAAACTAGAAAGGCAAGGCAGCTATCCTTTTATTAGGGGAAGAACAATAGAAGCTGGAAGAGGGGGATTGGTGGGAGGGGAGTGCTTATGTCTAGTGTTTATTGTGTTAAGTTTTTTAAATGTAGTGATGTATCTGTGAATGAAAGTACATTAGAGAATGGGAGAAAGAAGAAAGAACTGAGGGATGAGGGTGAAAATCCAGCTACAACTTTAAGCTTACCCAGACTCTAAAATGGCTATGGCATCTTGCAGGTGGGCTGGGACCTCCATTCATAGCAGAAGTGCAGTCAATCTCACTCCTTGATGGAGGTAAAAGGAAGGAAGAGGTGACTGGCATTAGGCCTAACAGGTTGATGACTGCTGTCCTTAGTTATATTCAGGAGGTCCTCAAAACTATTAAAAGATCTTTCTCTTAATGGAGAAATGGTAAAATGTGTGATTCTCTAGAAACTGTTACAGTGCAACTTCTATCACCTCTCACCATTTCCTGTGCTGGCTAGGGCTGATAGGAGTGGCAATCTGGAAGCTTATGTGTTCCCCATGCCTATAGTAGATGTTTAAGGTTTCTTTCTCATCTTATTTATTAATTCATTTATGCAATATCCTTTTCTCCTGATATGGGACCCACCAGGACACCCTGGTGACATCATGAAAAGAGACTTGGCAATAATTTTGCATCTCTGTCCGTGTCAGACACTTTAAACCAAGAAAGATAATCCTTTGGCCCTGCAGATGTTGTTGGACTTCAACTCACAGCAGTTGAAAGCAGCACAGCCAACAATGAGGAATGATAAGAGTTGTAATGAAGACCTTGAACCTGGGGAATTACTAAAGTCCAAGTCTTTAAAGTCCAAGTCTTTATGGGATCTTTATGGGATCTTTCACAGAGGTGGATAAGGAATAGACAGATAGAAACAAAGCTTTCCAATGAACTATAATTTATTTGAGAATTCAAAAATACAAGACACCCTAACATACACCCATACACAGAAGAACTCAGCAGTAAAGTAGTTAGTTTGGATAGAAAACACAAGGCTTTCTAATGGTGATAATTACCTAAAGGAAACTACTCCAACTGATGAATGAAGATGGATAGACTCAAGTGTTATGAAAGGAAAGGACAACAAATAGAGCTTGGACTCTAGTCAGAGTTCACAGTGGCACAGTGTCACCATGAAATCTAGCCAGATCCCAATGTGCCTGAGATTTTGGAGAGCATATACCCTTAATAATAGCCTGAGGTGAAGAGTTGCTATTGTATATCAAAGGATTCTAATTACTACACTTTGAAGTAGACAATTTCCAAAAGGAGGTGATGGGATGTTAATGTTATCTCATCTTCAGCTGGATACATCCTGGCTGACACTCATAAATCCGCTAGGTGTGAGTATCCTGCTTTGGAGCTCCTAAGCCTGGCCTTTTTAAATCTGCAAATTGTTATGAAGGCAGATGTAACCCTTTTTGGAGTGCCTACATGATGTGCACACTTTGAGTTCATGGTGGTAAAGACTTTTCCCAGCCCAGGGCTATGACAGAGACCCAAAAGAGGTCTTTATATCAAATCAACTATCATAGCAGAGTTGCAGTCCAACAATATCTGGATTGCTACAAGGTTCTAAACTATGCTTTACAATCCCATTTATAATCTAATCAGAAGTAAGGACTACTGTGGTCAGTTTAATTAATTCATTTATGTAATATCCTTTTCTCCTGATGTGGGATTCAAAACTACGTATAGGATTTCAGCCTTTGAAGATAGAACATAAAAAAGGTGCTGATTCTTAAATGTTTGTAATCTCTTCTCACCTCAGAAGAATTGCTTACATCCGTGAGGGCAAGAGTGGTGTCATTTAATATATAAGGTAACCATTAGGTCAAAGTTGTCCCTGTAATTAGTTCTTGGATAAGGGGCAGTGCTGATTTGTAGTAGATTTTTCTTGTTTTAAAGTTTGTATATTTTAGTTGTAGTTTTTTTTAAAAAAACAGATTATAGCATTATCATCATTTCTATTTTTATCATAATTTCCAGAGGTACCAAAAACTTCAGAAATTAACAACCTTCAGGGGGGAATACAGGGAGCAGTACTGGCAGTGTGAGAAGGACTGAACCTGTTCAGTGGACACATAATGTTGACTGATTTTTCAGGAGATGATGTGGGACAGGAGAGTTAGTGGGGATTGGAATGGAATATCCTAGAAAAGAGCATGGGTGGATGACTGGAATCTTAATCTAAGGAAGAATATATGTTTTGCTGCCAAAATATGCAAAGAAGATTCTACTATGACTAACTTACAGTACTCTTCTGCACATTGTCTACTCCTCCAAATAAGGGTTTACCATGGTTGCAGGTACCTAGGTTTTTCATCAGCCTCCTGCCCTCCTTCTCCACTTCCATCTCCATTCATTGCCAGTCAGTGGTGTTGATTATCTGACAGCAAAATCAGTGGCATTATTGTGTTTCACATTTTAATTTGAGGGGGGAAATGGATTCTTAAAAACCACTCTCAAATATGATTATACAGAACTGCTGCTAAACTGGAGGCTTCATCCCACATATTTGATTGTTCCAAACAATTTTATACTAATTATTTCCATTAGCAGGAATCAGAACACCATTTCCATAATGAGCACAGTGACGTGTAAATTATAGGGTTAAAAGTGCATGGAACTCTTTTCAACTAAATAAGCCAGAGTCATGTTCAGAAATTGTGAGTGTAACTTTACTAGGAAGAGTGTGACTGGTGTTATGCCTTGCGGTTTGTAGTGGTGAGGAGGTAGATGGCAAGAGAGCATTTTTTATATCATAGGCTAGCAGCTTGTAGCATCCAGGTGGGTTTCTTAAGTAATGCAAAGTAACTATTTTAATTACTTTTGCAAAACAGTAAACAGGAAATTAAGGTAACTGTAACAATAATTGACTAAATTGGTCCTTAATACAGCAATTTTAAAGTCATTTTCTAAGCTCTCTGTGAAAGACGGTTGTACCAAAAATAATCACAATTTTGGCAAACCAAATTGTAATGCAGCCTATTCCTTTTAATAGAGAAATGGGAATTTTTCCCAGCATTGCTGTTTGAAAAGAAAGCTGAGAAATGTATTTACCTTTAAAATGGATTTTGAAGTGGCACGCAACAACTCCATGACCTTTGAAAGTAACCCTCAAAATATCAGGAAATATGGATGGAACCTAAACTGAACCACCATGGTTAGTGGTAGAATGCCGCTCTGAAAATGTTTTTGGGAAGGTGATTGTAAAGATTGCCTTGTGCGTTCAAGTGCCATTTTGGATTCATTATTTCACCTACATTTTGAGTTGCTGTGAACAAAGAAAAGGCTGACCATAGTTTGGACATCCAGTGAGCTAAAATTCTGGTTTATGCGTGGTATAGAGCTGTGTAGGATAGAATGAGGGGAATGAGATGTGTCCTTGAGAGTGATATATGAGGCACAGGTTCGGAAGAGACCCAAAGTCAGGCAGCTACTGAGACTGGGGTCCCACTGGACTTCCCCTTCAGCCATGCCTGGCCTTAGTACTAATCTGTATCTCCTAGACAGCTATCACCAAACCATTTCCAGGAGGGAAGACCAACCCAGGGAAATACCTCTTACAAGCTCCAAACCTTAAAAAGATGGCATGCCCAGGCCAGTCCACCCGCCAAAAATTGTTCCCTTCACCATCACTTAGGGCCTTTGCAGACTGCCAGAAATAGTGCACATTAAATTGAGGCACTGCCCTGGCTCAGTGCTAGGGAATCATGGGAACTGTAATTTATTATGGCACCAGAGCTCTCTGACAGAGAAGGCTCAATGTCTCAGAAAAAAATACAATTCCCATGACTCTCTAGAACTGAGCCAGGGCAGTGCCTCAATTTAATGTGCACTATTTCTGGCAGTCTGCAAAGGCCCTTTGTCTCAGAATAAGCAGGACAAGATAGGGAGCCCTTTTCATCATGAAGGCAATCTTGGATGTATACCTTTAGTGTAGAAGTCACAACTTCTGTGTAAAGCACCACCACTACTACAGCCACCCTGCACTATCCTGCCAAAATGACCTACAAATCCTATGACAGACCAGCTTTTTAAAAGAAAATGCCATGGCCCTGTCTATGCTAGTGAATTCCATCATATCTCTACAGTTCTGGACAAATGTCAGGAATTTGCAGGGGCAGGAGAAAGTGTTCCAATCAATCCAGACTTCATAGTGTTCTTCATTTCCCTGCCTATTTTTGCACAAGCCTTAACCAGACCTCAGATGTCTCCTCTTCCCCCACACCTGCCTGAGAGAATGGCAGACCATAGCAGCACAATACTCAGCAGCACAATGCTGTATAATCACCTGAAATTCAGCTGTGGGACCAGTGTCTTGTCCTTAAGCAAACCTAGGTCATCACTACTCAGATGAATAGACTACAGGGGAGGGGGCAGAGGAGTTCATGCCCTTTTAACAGCAACATACAATGCCCATCCAATTAATTCTATATCTGGGCTATTTCACTATCACCTCACTGTTGACATGCCTAACTGTGAGCTGAAGAATTATTAAGAAGTCCTAACAGTGAAGGAGGCTATTGAACATGAACTCTGCCATTGTATATGTGTGTATGTTGCATCATTAACCAGGCTGGGGTAGAAATGGCTAGTAGGCTTCAATATTCTTAAATAGATTTATTCCTATTTAATAATAATAATAATAATAATAATAATAATAATAATAATAATAATAATAATAATATTTCAACACCCTGCTTTTCTCTCCTATGATTCCGCCCAGAGAAAGTTAATCAATTAGGCTTTAATCTGTGAAGCAGTTAAGATGGAATACTAGCCATACAGCTGATTTGTTCTTGGTATGGATTGGACTGCTATTGCTTTTGGCATTTGACTACTCTGTAATCCATACTTATCTCTATCTGCATTCAAAAGCAAATAACATTTTTATGATTGTTTCACCACCTGTCCATCCTCATTATCTTTGAATTCTCCCTGCCTTCTGGGCTGATTTTGGGTCAATTGAACTGGCCCTTTGAACTCAGAGATTGAAACTAGTGGATGGGTGAACTGACACCATTGCAATTTGGAATCTGGCAGGTGAGTTATCAATTCAGTGTTACAAACATAAAAGAAAGTTTTGTGTGTTCAAGTCTTTGGATCATGGTTGATTCAAATGTCTGAAACTCCCCCAAATGCTCAAGATTCTCAACAACTTCTTGCAAATGGGCATTTGTATGGAATACCTCTTGAGTATCAGGAAGTATTATGGTCAGGAAGCATTATGGTCTTTGGATCATGGTTGGTTCAAATGTCTGAAACTCCTCCAAATGCTCAGCATTCTCAGCAACTTCTTGCAAATGGGCATTTGTGTGAAATACCTCTTGACTATCAGGAAGTATTATGGTCAGTGTGTGTTTGTGTGAAGCAGTGATGACACTAGGGTTGGTGTCACTCAGTGGACCTCCTCCTACCAGTGTCTCCCTCACCAACAATGAAGCTGCCACCTGAAGAAAGTACATCTTTCGTACCCACTTCTCCAGGCGGAGAAGGGAAAAGGTGGCTTCAGCTCTCCAGCCTCAGAAGGAACATGTGAAGGCACAGAGGGCAGAGCAAGGGAAAAGCTGAGTGGATCTATTTTGCTGACAGGCACATTCATTTTGGGTTCTTACACACTGTTATGTGTGAAATGATATGCATGATGGGGTGAGCTCCTGTCACTAGTCCCAGCTTCTGCCAACTTAGCAGTTCGAAAGTGTGCAAATGCAAGTAGATAAATAGGTACCACTTTGGTGGGAAGGTAAACAGTTCTGTGCAGTCATGCTGACCACATGATCACAGAGTAGTCTCTGACAATTCTGGTTCTTTGGCTTAGTAATGGAGATGAGCACCATCCCCTACAGTTGGACATGATGACAATCTTGTCAATGGAAAATACCTTTACCTTTACCTTTTACACACTGTTATAGCACTATTATTCTACTTCAATTGCCATGATAACCTCATGGAATTCTGGGATTTGAAAGTTAGTGATCATCATTTAGAATTCTCAGCCACAGAGTTCTAGTACCTCACTGACTACCAATTCTAGAATTCCACAGGATGCAGCCAATGCAGTTAAAATGGGATAATAGCATTGTAACAGCATAGTGTGATAGGGCCCTACTTACAGCTTACTTGGTTTTTAAAATATAGACAGAGGTTTGGTTGCAGGGGGGGGGGGAAGAAGCAGAGCATTGCAATGTGTTTTTGAGGCATGAACACACAGAAACCTCTAATAATTTGAGGTTCTTTCTTCCATGACCATTTTCACCACCCTCTAGGGAGGAAAAATGAATTCCACACCTCTGATTACCTCACTAAAACAGCTGTCTGGGCTTACAAACCAAAGCAGGTCCCCCAATTGCTCCACAGCTGCAGGAGCTGGGAGCCTTGGTGTGTGTGTGTGGAGGAGGTTTGAAAATAAGGGGGATGGAGGAGAGCCAGGAGCAATGAGCAGAAATAGAATGATGCTCTGCTCTCCTCTCTACTGCCTTGCTAGTTACTAAGGCTGAAATCATTGAGGCCCCAGTATGGTTGCCACCCAGCAAGCCACCTCAGCTCCCAGACTTCAGCTCCCAGAATCCCAGGAGCTATTGGCCAACATGGGACTATTGTCCAACATGGCTGAGGCTTCTGGGAGCTGAAGTCCCTCGGCCCTTAAAGGGGAAAGGTTGCCTACCCCTGTGCTAGACTAACCAGAAGTGGGGTTTGGATGAAGATGGCCTGCACAGCCCTACATTCTTTCTACACACACACACACACACACGCACACTCAACATAGGGAGATCACTTGAACTCCCTCCTCCAGAAAGATTACTGTGGAAATGGCTTGGTAGAGTCCTTAGAAGTAACAAAATGGACTGTGTCCAGATTTCCTGTGTTAAGCAAACAAACACACCACACCTTCCTGAAAGCAAATGACTAGAATAGCAAGGGAAGGCTGGATAAGAACCTTTTTCCTTGTTCTGTTCTTTTCTATTAAAAAGGGGTGCTTTAAAAAAGTTCTCTCTCTGTGGTAGCTGGTGCCTCCATGGCAATGTAATGGAAAACCCATCCCAGATTTTATCCACATTTTAAAGTTGTGGAACCTTTTCTTAGATAGGGATCTCCAACTTAGATATCACCTTTAAAGTTCAGACTAAAATCTGGAACTGATTCACTGCCTCACAAATTTGGGAGCCACCATTTTCTACTGGCACATTCCATAGTGCAGTCTGAGCTGTTACAATCCAATTCAGTACTCTACTAACCTCATTCCCATGCCTCTGAGGCTGGATGATTGTTATTCTGAGTACATCTTTGCTTCCAAATTTGCCAGCATCTGCTGCAATAAGGCAGGAGGGAGGGGGAAGCCTTTTAAAGAGAACTCAGATGAAAGAATAATTTTCAGAGGCAGGGTAAGTTAGCTGTTGGCTTTCAAAAGGAATAAGCAAATGAAGGTTGCAGCAAAATGTGTACTTTCCACAGCTACACATGACACATAATCACTTCTCCATCCATCCATCCCTTCATTTTGCTATCTATAACACACTAGATAAAAGGGCAGCCATTCCTTCTAAACCAATTGCCCATTATTTTAATTGAGTTCATTCTCCTTCTCTCTTGTGTAGTATCGCCAGGTGAGTTTATTCGGACTCTCTCAAACTGTATTTATCTCTTCTCTTAATGAGTACAGTAGCTGATCCAGATTTATTGTGGTAGTTAGGAGCATGTGTGAATAAAATATCTGGCCTGCTTGTGATCTGGCAGCTATCTTTGTCTGCCAACTTCTTCTAATTACTTCCAGGTCAGTTCCTTCCTCTGAAAGCTAGCCTACAGCACCAAGTATTATTCCCTGGAGGTCTTTCATCCAAGTACTAACCAGGGCTGACTGACCCCGCATTGCTTCCAAGCTCCAGATGTTGTTGGACTGCAGCTCCCAGCATTTCTCAGCATTAGCTACACCATCTAGGGGCTGCTGGAACTTGCAGTCCAACAATAGCTGGGCTCCATAAGTCAGTTCAGTGCAGTGTTTGCTGAAGAGAGCAGGGCAGAGAAAGAAAATTAGAGCTTGGAAAAAGTTTTGACTACAAGTCCTACAAATTTTTAGGCTAGCTATAGGATTTGTAGGCAAAATTAAATCTCAATACCTCATTGGCAACACAGCTTTACCTTCACTGTTGTGTGAAAATCCACACTCTCTTGCACCCCTGCGGTTTTATTGCTATGATATCATAAAGCAAATCAAAGAGCATCAAAAGAAATTTGGGGGGCTCATGGACTGCCCCAAATGCCCCCCCCCAAATCTACTCTGTATTGATGGGAGGCACATTAAATAGTGCAGGGGAGATGTAAGCTATTTAAAAGCCAAAATCATTTTCCTGGAGCCTTGCAAGAGAGGCAGTTCAACCTTTCTTGTGGTCACAAAAGTGTAGCCAGGAGATCCTGGAGAAGTCAGGGGCTGCAAAAACAGATTTAGTAGGACATATGTGCCCCCAGACAGTTTGGCAGTGGGCCACATGCAGCCCACTCCCTGTACTACCAAAATATTAATGTAGGGAAATACAGTGATAGAACAGATGAATAGGAATGCATAAAACTACAGCTAGCAGAGATATCAGCCATTCTTTTTCATACTCACCCCTCTTCTGCCTTTCCTCAGTCATCCACCATGTTGGTTGAGCAGGCTCTAAAGAGGCAGTAATGCCTAATCTGTCCTCAATATCTGATTTTCTTTCTCCTCTCCCTCTTCAGGTCTCTGTGCCCTCTTCAGCATCCATTCTAACCAAAATAACCAAATTAACTTGGTCTCAAATGGGCATTCATGGGTATTCATGTAAGCATGTCTTTTGTAGTGTTCATGACCCTTGATTGTCCACCAGAAACCAATATGTAGAGAGAGCTTGTAGCACCTCTGAGACTAACTGAAAGAAAGAAATTGACAGCATGAGCTTTTTCAGACTTCAGAAGGGGGTTGGACTGGATGGCCCTTGCGGGTCCCTTCCAGTTCTAGGTTTCTATGTATTCCTGAATGGCAGAAGAGGCTTGGGCTGGACGGCCCTTGGGGGTCCCTTCCAACTCTAGGATCCTATGTAAAATGCAAGCAGTGCTCTCTGGGACTCATCCCTTTGCCCCTCCGGCACTTTTGTTCTTAACTACCCTCAAGTTGATCTCAACTCATGGCAACCCTATGGATGAGACATCTCCAAGAGTGGACTCTCTGTCCTCCATTGCTCTGCTTAATTCCTGCAACCCCATACCCATTACCTCCTTAATAGAGTCCATCCATCAGGGGTCACTTCCATCCAGCTGTCACTTCCATACATGGTAATAGGAAATACAATGGCTTGTATGATTCTAAGTTCTGTTCTGAGTTGTATATCTTTGCATTTTAGAATCCTTTCTAGCTCTTTCATAGCCACCTTCCCCATTCTTAGTCTTCTTCTGATTTCCTGACTGCAGTCCCCTTTTCTATCAATATCTGATCCTTCAAGAATCCCATGAACATATAGGGACCCTATGAACTTCCTAGGGTTTTCTTAGGTAGGAATCCTTAAAGGTGATTTTGCTAGTTGCTTCCTCTGAAAGGTAGTTTACAGCTACTAGTATTATTCCCTAGTGACCTCCCATCCAAGTACTAACCAGGGCTCTGCCTAGCTTCCAAGATCCGGATGTTGTTGAATTGCAGCTCTCAGCCAAATGGGAATCCAGTCATTGCAAAAACAACAGAAACACACAATTTCAACATCTCATTAGCAAGGCAGCTTTATATGTGACTTGAGTGTGAAAATTAACACATTCTTGCACTTATGGCAGGGGTAGGCAAACTTTCCGCTTTAAGGGCCAAGGGACTTCAGCTCCCAGAAACCTCAGCAATGTTGGCCAATAGTCCCATGTTGGCCAATAGCTCCTGGGATTCTGGGAGCTGAAGTCCCTCAGCCCTTAAAGGGGAAAGGTTGCCTACCCCTGACTTATGGCAATGATGCCATAAAACAATAAAACAGTTTGGAACAGCAACTTCAAAAGAAATTTCCCATCCCTTTACTTTATTTGCAATTGTACCATGTGAAAATATTCACATCTATGAGATCATGTGGCAAATTTCTCAGCTGGTACAAAAAACAATTAAAGGGGCCAAGAAATCACCAATTTGTGTTTTGAGCTAACCATGACATCACAGCACTAAATACAAGTCTCAGTGGAGTTCTGAATCTTTTGTTCAGCCTGTGGGAATCACAGTTAAATATCCTCTGAACATGGAGGTTCCACTTGTACATCAAGGAGAAGGTTGTGGAACCAGTTAAAGCAATCACAATGGCTTCCAGCTGAAATGTGGGTACACTGTTTTTTTGGGGTTTTTTTTCCATGTGCCTCTGGTCACCAGTTACCACAAGAGATTATTATATAAGATGTGACCTTCTGTGTATCTGGTCAAGGATTTGCTAGGGACTATGAAGCTGGATGCAAGGCAGACTTCTGAATCATGCTTAAATAAACTTTTTAAAAAAGTATTTTAAAAACTATAGTGTAACAGGAATTTCTAAGATACAAATTAGAGAACCAGCTACTGGCTTGTAATCACTTAACTATTTCTAGGGTGCATTATTTGTTTCATATTTTCTCTATTAACACAAGTCCAATTTGCTAATGCAAAAATCATCCTCGAACAAACTTTGTGTGAAGAAGTCACCACCTGTCCTAAAGGAAATGATGCCACATTGATAATGTCAGTTGGACTGCCCAGCCATTATTAGGATTTTAGTCTTCAGTACCTCAGCTTCCAAGTAGGCCCTTACTTCCATAACCACACCTTGATACATAAATACATTCTCCAAGTGTGTGCCCTAAATAGTGCAAGTAACAGTATTTAGTTACCTAACTAATAGCCATTGTCATTGCTAATTCCAGTTGAGAAACCTTTGGGGTCAATAGTGTTGATCAGCATAATTACATTGTCATGTGTGGCCATACCAGTGGCATGACAGCAGGGGTAAAATGGCTCTGGACTCTGTAATAGTGGGAGCAGAACAGCAGTGAGAGCCATCTCTGTCAAGAGAAAAATCACCCCTCCCAATTCCCAGGCTGTTTGGCAGCTGACAGAGTAGCTTCCTCTGGCAACTGAAAATTCTTTTTCTGCTTTCACCTCTTCACCACTCTGGTTCAAAAAGTGCCTTACACTGGTGTAAATCACTAGCAGGATTCTGAAATAAATATAATCCTGTTTTCACATAAGAAATTAAAATTTAAGAATTTCTGTCCTGGTTTTATTTTATAGGAACATACCTTCCAAGAAATAGAAAACCCCCTCCCTTTTTTTGATGTTATAGAAATAGGTAACCTAACTATGGGGGGATGCAAATGGGCAGCCGTGGGCCACCCTGGGAAGCGGAGGATTGGGACCAAGGCTGCCCCACACCTCAGCCCCAATCCTCCCTTCTGCTGGCCCTGAAAGGAGCATTAAAATGCTGCTTCTTTCGGAGCCGGCAGAAGGGACGCATCAAGAGCTGCCATGCAGCTCTTCTGCATCTCTTCCGGTGCAAGACGCTGTGCTGGAAGGATGTTTTGATGGTGCAGCCTTGCTTAATTGCGTGCACAATCATGACATTCTCAGGGAGGGGTTGGGGTGCCCAGCATGTGGCTGCCCCTCCCCTCCCCTGCCTCAAAATGGCACAAAGTGCCATCTGTAGAGGCCCATAGTGAGAAAGGTGAGTATGTTACTCCCACTACCCTTCATCAATACTATTGTCAGGTGGAAGGTAACTTTCTGAGGAGGAGAGCCTCATTTATCCACAGAGGTTCCCTGTATTTTTCCAGTATTCTGTACTACATAGAGAGCCTTGAGGGATAGAGGACACTTTCCTCTTCAGAAAATTTCCATGCATTTGTAGAGAGTAACAAAAACACATAGGGAGAGAGCAAAGCTTGCACGCTCTAATTTCTATGCAATTTAGCTGCTCATTTCTATAGCACCTGAATTAGGTTGCTGTCTCTTGAATATGTGTAATTTTACGATGAAATTTGAATTACAGCTTTGCAAATACTTGTAGAATGAAAAGCTTATCTATATTGATGTAATTCAATTCTTGTTATCTCATTATAATCAAATGGAATATCAAATTACTTAGAGATGCAGATGACACATATTAGAAGACAAATATGATACTTGCTAAAAAATACAAATTGCTTTTGAATAAAGGTAGTAAATATCACCAAAGACATAAGTTGCAAATTTTATCAGTCTGTGTTCATTTCTGCTAGGGACATGTGACAGTGTGACAAATCAACTACAGATAGTTTTTAATGTGGGCTTTCTCCACCCTGGATGTGTTCCAGATGCAATGTGTTCTTCAAAAACTGCACACTTACAAAAACCTGTGGATATGCAAAAAAAGTGTGCATTTGAAAGTGCATGTAGAAAAATGTATGCATTTCACATCTGTGCAAAATACTATATAAACACACTTTAGTCAGGAGGGGAAAGTGTACAAACAATACATACACCGTTTAAAATGTACACAAAAATGCATCTCATTGAAAAAAATACCTCCACCAGTCTTCCAGTGGAAGGAATTTCATTCTGTAGGACAATAAAGAAACAACAACAGAATTGGGACTAGGCACAGAATGGATGAGGAGGTGAGAAAAAGAGGAAGTCCAGAGATAGAGACGATAACTTAAATATTCTAAAACAACCTAAAAAGTGCCCACCATCCCCCCTTTATATAACAGTTTTCATATATTTAGTGGACTCTATCTATATAGAATGGACAAGCTGCCTTGAAAACAGTGTATCTGGTCTGCTGTGAGGTTCCTCTTTCTCAGCTTGGAGGGGAACATTGACCAAAGGTAGATACAGACAAGACAGGCACCCTTGTTCCTAGACTGAACTGTAGAGTAGCAGCTGGTGCCAGCCTGGCTCATATAAATGCCACAGGGCCATGAAAAGGAAGGAGTGCTCAAGTCCCAGAACAACACATTAATCTAATAATCTGATTGTTAGGGCTTTCTTGTTTCCTATATCCTGAACAGCCTCCTCTGAGAGGTTCAGATGAATAAGAAGCTCCACTTATAATTGAGGAAATTGCTTCTTCTTGTTTGGCAGCTTTTTGGATCCCTGTAGGCAATTTACACTTATACCTGAAGCCAAGGGCCATCATTCTACTGATGGCTGAAGCTTCCCTTCTTCTTCGTGGTCTCTGCGAATCACACAAATGGGTTATATCTGTGCCTGTGCACCTAGCTCGGAAAGTTCTGGAATCACTGGGCAAATCTTGGATTGCAACTTTTTGGCAGTAGCTCTGCCCATCCCTATAAATCCCCTGGTGTTCCCGCTCTTTTCTCAGTTCCTTTCGTCCGCCGCTATTGCAGCTAGCAAGGAACTTTGCTGTAGAATTGCTACATTCCTTTTGGAAAACACTTTGACCTAATGGCTTTTGACCATTTTCCTGACTAAACAACTTACCTCTTAGATTGCGACTTCTGTGACCGTCTGCTCAATCGTTTAACTCGGATCGGATTTTGACTACGTTTTTGTCTTGAGGATTGGATCATGTTTGGAAATGGCATCTTTTATGCCAACTGCACCCTTTCCTGGAAAGTAGGGCTCTCAAAACTGTGGTACATGCTCTGGTAACCTCTCGCTTAGACTTCTGTAATGCACTCTACATGGGGTTACCCTTGTGCTTAACTCGGAAACTGCAATTAATTCAAAACATGGCAGCCAGGATGATTTCTGGTATTTCCAGAAGGGAGCACATAACACCTGTGTTAAAAACCCTCCATTGGCTACCCATTAGTTTCTGGGCACAGTACAAGGTGTTGGTTTTGAGCTTTAAAGCCCTACATGGCTTGGGCCCAACTTATATCCAGGACTACCTCCTTCCGTATGATCCCCCCATGAACTTAGGTCCTCTGGGAGGAATTTGCTGCAGCCTATAAAAACTAGGCTGTTTGCAACCTGCCAGAGGGCCTTCTCTGCTGTTGCTCCCAGATTATGGAATGGCCTTCCAGACAAGATCTGTCTTATTACCATTCTAGACAGCTTTAAAAAAGCTGTCAAGACAGATCTCTTTTGGCAGGCCTTCTCTGATTAGCTTCCCCGGCCTTAAGATTCAGCTACCAGCTCTGGGAGATGCCACTGAACCATCTAATCCACTGAGTTATTTTTTCTTTGCTGCTGTGTTTTTATTGTATTTGTGTTTTAAAAATTGTTAGTTTATTACTTTTTTAAGGGAGAGTGGGTTAGGGTATTGTTGTATTATGGATGTTTTTAAATGCTGTAAGCCACCCCGATTGTGTTATAGGGAGCAGGATAATAATAATAATAATAATAATAATAATAATAATAATAATAATTTTAAATGCTGTTCCTTGTGTAGCAGAAAGATTCCAACCTCCGACTGCCACGACCAATGCGTTTTTTGTCTTGGAGAGACTCACAACCCTAAGGCTTGCCTTATGTGTAAAGGCATGACCACACAAGCCTTAAAAAACAGGGTTTTAAAATGAAAGGCTGCTATATGGGAACAAGCCCTTAAGCCTGCATCTGAGCCTACCACTGCTTCCCCAGGTGAGGGACCTTCTTCCTTGGCAAAGGAGAAGAAGTGTGAAAGAGGCAGGTCCAAGGAGAGGTCTGGAGAGAAGTCCTCAAAGGACAAAAAATCTGCTAGAGATGAGAAAAAATGAAATGATGAAAGTGGAAAGAAAACCTCTAAAAGAAAGCATCTTGAGCCCATTGAGGAGGACTTCCCAAGCTCACCCTCTTATAAGAGAGCCCGATCCATCTCTCCACATCGCTCTTCTAAAAAAGGCCACTCTTCCTCTCCAAAGAGGCAACCTAAACACCAACTCGTTGAGTCTTCCAAGACCCTTCCAGCTTCTTTGAGTTCAGGGCCTGCTCCGGTCCTCTCAGTACCGAAACCTTCCACACCATCAGTACCGAAGCCCTCCACACCATTGGTCTGTGTCAATTCCAAATGTGAAGGGGAGATACTCGACCAGAAGCCACCAATGTTGACTCCTCACTTATCCCTCCAACTGGTACTGAGCACTTCTGAGGGGCTAGACAGCCCCACAGCTGGATGTGGTCAGGTGACCTCCATTGGCCTTCATGCAACAAAGATGGGAACAAACTGACCCCTTTATGCAGCAGTTCCCAGAATTGGTTTACAATGATCAAGCCAAGTGCTATTATTTGCCAGTGCAACCTGAACAGTTAAACCAGCTGGATCGCCACTGGCTTCATGAGGTGCCTCCATCCCAAGACTCTTCGCTGACTCGACCACCAGTTCTACATCAGCATGCTTCTCTGTTTGTCGACAAACTACTCCCGAGATCCCCTGACAGCTCTTCAGCCTCCAGCCGTTCATCGGTTTGGTCCTGATCACAAACACTCGACTCCGAACCGGAAAGATCACCCAGCCCAATACCACAAATAACGAATTTAACTTCATCTTCACCTACAGATGACATTAGATCATTTGCTGACCAGGTGATTAGGATGGCAAACGCCCTTGAGCTGGATGTCTCCCATAATGATGATGAAGCAATGGACCAAATTGAGAGGCATGTCCATGGAAAGGTACCAACCCCTTCCCGGCCATCCTGTATCTTCCATCCCTTGAAAAGATGGCCAAAAGATCTTGGGTAGCACCAGCCACAATTCTTTCCACTTCCAGAAGGATTGAAAATCTATACAGAATATCATCACTTGGACCGTCTTGGCTGTTTGACCATCCCCGCCAAAACTCAGCAATTGTAGAGTATGCCCACTTATCCTACTGATAGAGAAGGTAAGAAACCCGACACCGTTGCTAAAGAGATCTATGCGGCAGCAGTCTTAGATCTCAAAGTGGCGAATTACGGTGCCTGTATGGGTGCCTATGTTCAATACTTAATGGAGAAATTGGAGCCCATTTTGGCCCATGTTTCAGATGAAGATAAGCCATTTGCGATGGCCATCCAGGCAGAGGCTCATGCTGTCGGTGGCCAACAGAAAATATCAACGTGTAATTCCACCAATTGTGCCGCTAAGATTCTCTCCAGATCTGTAGCTCTCCACCATCATGATTGGATTAGGGCCTCTGATTTGATTCCCCAAACAAAGACCACTATAGAGGACATGCCCTTTGATGACTCTGGCCTCTTTAATAAAGAGATGGAAGAGAAGTTAAACTTTCGCTACTGGATGAAGACCACAGCAAGGAAGCACGGCATGTCCTCTACCTTCCAGTCATCAAGGAGACGGTATGGGGGTCCACAACATTCCTGGTACCAACCTTACCAACGTCTGTACCAGCAACTGGAACAACCTCAGAGGCAAGGTCAGTCAAGATGGCGGCAGCCTTCTCATTCTTCCTCTTCTTTCTCGGGCCAGCATCAGCAACCGCAGTCACAGTACTGACAAGACCTCAGGAAGTAGCCCTAAGACTTGAGCAAGAGAAGGTTGTGAGATGGGGCCACACACTTCGCCAAATCTCCTTTTGGGGACAGATTAAAGGCCTTTTACAACACTTGGGCTGCAATCACCTCTGACTCCTGGGTGCTAGACATTGTTTGTAGGGGCTATACCCTTGAGTTCGAGGAGCTTCCTCTCACCAGAGCTTTTCTGTCCACCAGACCCTCAAGCACTCTACTTGACGAAGTGTGCGCCTTGATAGAGAAAGGTGCCATCAAGCCCGTACATTCTTCCCGGGTCCGACACTGTTTTTTTTCTCACGCTACTTTACCATCCTCAAAAAGGACTCTGGCATTAGGCCGATCCTGAACCTAAGGGGTTTGAACTCTTTTATTTAATATTGATGTTTTCAGATGGTAACCCTCTCTTCTATTCTACCTTTCCTGCAAAAGGACCATTGGTTTGCGACTGTCGATCTCAAGGATGCATACTTCCATATGAGCATCTGACAAGACCACAGGAGGTTTCTCACCTTCACAGTCAAGAACAACATCTATCTATACAAGGTCCTCCCGTTTGGACTTTCCTCAGCCCCAAGGGTTTTCACACGTGCATGGCACCAGTGGCGACCTGTCTCCATCAACGAGGGATCACAGTCTTCTCTTACCTGACAACTGGCTCTTCTCAGCACTGTCCCAACAGAAGCTTCAGGAGGACATCCAATTTTCTCTGGCCCTGTTAGATTCCCTCGGGCTAATGATCAATAGAGAAAAATCAAACCTCCCCCCATCGCGCCGTATCAAGTTCATAGGCGCTATTCTAGACTCAATACAAACTAAAGCCTTTCTTCCAGAAGACAGGTTTCAGGCACTGACCAACACCATCAATGCTTGTTCCAGGAACAGGAGCATCAGGGCCCACCATGTTCAGGTGGCGATGGGACACTTAGCATAAATGACCTCTGTTACACCTTGGGCAAGACTTTGCCTAGGACCAATACAATCATGGTTCCTGTCATCATTCAGTCCCACCTGTGACTCCCCATTGAAGTGGCTTATGATCCTGAGGCCAGTGGCCGCATTACTATGCTGCTGGCTCCAGCTGACCAATGTGTGCATTGGGATGCTCTTCTTCACACCACAACCGGGGGTCAACCTGACAACAGATGCATCTCAGGAACTATGGGGAGTGCATTCACAGGACTTGACCGTCAGAGAACTATGGTCCCAGGAAGAAAAAGCTCTCCACATCAATGCTCTGAAGATGTTAGCGATAGAAAAAGCTCTCAGGGCTTTCCAAACAGAACTGACTGGCAAGGTGGTGCTCCTTCTAACAGACAACATTACCATTATGTTTTATTTAAACAAACAGGGAGGCACTAAGTCCCGGACTCTTCTGCAAATTACCATATGCACCTGGAATTGGTGCATCAAGAAAGAATTCTGTTACAGTCAATCCATCTACCGGAGGAGGACAACGACCTAGCTGAGAAACTCAGCAGGTCCAGCAACCCCTGCCATGAGTGGCACCTCCATCCTGAAGTGGTTCTGCACCTCTTCTCCATCTAGGGCACGCCAGAGATTGACCTCTTCACCATGAAGGAGAACACACACTGTACACAGTTTTGTTCTTGGATTCCAAACCAGTATTCTTGAGGTGATGCCTTCCAATTTGAGTGGTATGGAAGGATGTTCTATGTTTTCCCTTCATTTCCACTCATCACGAAGGTCATCACCAATATGAGGACAGACAGGACAGACGCCATCCTCATCACCCATGGTGGCCAAGACAGTCATGGTTCTCTCCGCTGTTACATCTTGCTCAGGAGGACTATTGCCGCCTCGAACCTCGCCCTAATCTCCTGACAATGCACAACACTCAGGTGCAACACCTGGATATGGACTCCCTCTCTTTGGTAGTGTGGAGGATTCATCCTTGACAACTTTATCTACCTCGATACAAACTGTAATTTGAGCTGCACAGAAGCCCTCCACCAGGAAATCCTATGCATTAAAATGGAAAAAATTCCTGGATTTTTTGTCATCAAAAGACCTGTCTCCTTCCTCCATTTCGGTACCGACAGTCCTGCAGTTTCTCATGTCTCTTGTGGATTCAGACTTATGTCTCAACTCTGTTAAATGCTACTTATCTGCTATTTGTTCACACTACCAACTTGAAGGCAAGCCTTTTTTTACAGACCCTTTAGTGAAGAGGTTCCTCAAAGTGCTGAACAATCTCTGCCCACCATCTTCATTACCGACTTTGGGCTGGAGCCTGGATCTGGTACTGTCCTACCAGTCAACCAAACCATTCAAGTCTATGGCCACCATGGACTTAAGATTGTTGATATGCAAAACAGCATTCCTAGTGGCCATCACTTCTGCATGCCGAGCGGGTGAATTGTGTGCCTTGCGGATGGATCAACCAACCATACCTTCGATTCCACAAGGACAAGGTGGTCCTCTGTACTGATATCACCTGTCTACCCAAGGTGGTATCGGCTTTCCACATCAACCAGGACATTGTGTTGCCCACCCTAGCCCCCACTTATACTGAATGCAGGTTGCATACACTGGATGTTTGAAGGGCATTAGCCTTTTATTTGGAAAGGACCTCGGATTGAGGCGATCTGAGAGACTTTTTGTCTGTTACTCAGAGCCCAAGAAGGGGCTGCCTGTCACACCCCAAAGACTGTCTAAATGGGTGTCATCAACCGTTCACCTTTGTTATGAATTGGCAGGTAAAGCTTCACTGGGCAGGGTTCGTGCACACTCCACCACTGCATTTTTGACTGGGGTGCCTTTAGAGGATGTTAGTAAGGCTGCTGTCTGGTCCCAGCCAATGACATTTATAAAGCACTATAGACTGGACACAAGGGCCAGGCAAGAAGCCTCTTTTGGGAGGGCAGTGTTGTTATCTGATTTGCACTGATTATTGCACTATTCTTAAGTACTTGAATCAAAATGATGCTTTAATGCAATTGCCGTTTGAAGTTTACAGTTATGGTTGTCAATAAAAATTTCTTGTTTAATCTTACAAAATTGGTGTCAGGACACTTCCTCCTCCACTGACCTAAGCTTGTCAGTCTGAATAACCCATTTGTGTGATTCGCAGAGACCACAAAGAAGAAGGACAGGTTGCTTACCTGTAACGGTATTTCTTTGAGTGGTCATCTGCGAATTCACACAAATCCCACCCATCCTCCCGTCAGTCATATCCTGCTCTAACTACATAATTTCTGCTGTTGCTGCTTAGCAGTGTATGCTTTGGAATTGAGAAAAGAGTGGGAACACCAGGGGATTTATAGGGTTGGGTGGAGCTACCGCCAAAAAAATGCAATCCAGGATTTGCCCAGTGATTCCACAACTTTCTGAGCTAGCTGCGCAGGTGCAGATATAACCCATTTATGTGAATTCACAGATGACCACTTGAAAAAATGCCATTACAGGTAAGCAACCTGTCCTTCTCCAGCCCCCCTCTTTTTCACAGGTTTCAGCTTGTATGGATGAGCTAATTGTCATTGGCATTGAGATGTAACCTTTCCTGATATACAGTATTTCAGATAGTCAGCCAGTATATTAAAATTCCTTCTGAGAATAATGGGCAAAGGAATTCCCAGGACAGAAGAATGTGAATTCCTTAGGTTCTTTATAGCCAAGTAGTGGTGTACCTAGAAATTAGCTTGCACTAATAAAAGACATGGGTGTGCAGATATGGATACTAGGCAATCAGTAATAGAATGTGCCTAGGTGGAGAGCCAGATGTCTCTTGAAAAGACCTTTAAAATCAATATCAAGTTCTACTCAGTAAGTTCCTCATAAGTTTTCTGAATAAAGTACTCCAAACAGTGAGTATGGAGGGCACTTCATAAGTTCTGTTTTCTTTAAGTCCAGAAGCATTCCTCACCCTGTGCAGAAGAAATTCAAATAGTCTCTGGAGGTGGCCACATCCTGAAGCCATAGTGGTGTAACGAAGGTACTGAATGAGGTGTGAGATGACCCAGTTGTGTGTGTGTGTGTGTGTGTTTTAATTATGTTCATGCATTGCCTGTTTAGCTGTCATAACTCACACTCTGGAATGTGACACAAAAAAAATTGGACTGTGGGGAGTTTCTGGCTCCAGGTGATGTTTCTCTCCCTGGCAAAAGCAGATGAAGGGCTTTATGCACAGCAGCACGTGATAGACAATGAAAAGTCATTCCATGTCAAGTCCTGTGAAGAAATGAGGGGCAGCTTCATAGGAATCAAAATTTGTTAAATAGAAACACTGATTAATCAAGCACCTAATCCAGAAGTGGCCAGGTATAAATATTCCACTAGCTTCTGGGAATCCTTGTTGCTCATAACAATTCTGTCTCTTTAGCTTTAGTTATCTAAATACAAAGTGCTGTTTGTGTTTGTGTGTTTCTTTGGATTCGACCTTTGCATAAGCTACATTTAACAACTTTTTGGTTTACCCCTCTTTGGCTTTAGTTATCTGGACTACTGCTTTCATACTACAATTTCTGGGCTAGTTGTGACCTTGTCCCTGTACTTCCCTTAGGCAACCTTTCCCCTTTAAGGGCCGAGGGACTTCAGCTCCCAGAAGCCTCAGCCATGTTGGCTAATAGTCCCATGTTGGCCAATATCTCCTGGGATTCTGGGAGCTAAAGTCCCTTGGCCCTTAAAGGGGAAAGGTTGCCTACCCCTGCCTTAGTATTTATGGATTACTTGTGCATGTTGTGGACTGGATTGACTTACATGTAACTGATTCCCTTAAAATAATCTATCTCTGGACATTCACTGCCTATAGGCATAGGATATAAACCTCATTGGTGAACCAGTGTGATGTGTGGCCAGCCATATCCATGGGTTCTTAATCCATAGCTTGAACATATTTTTAAACATATACATTTCAAAAAGCAAGCCTTGATTTTGCCATTTTATATAAGGGACACCATTTTACCATCTATTGCATTTAATGGGACTTGAACATCCATGGATTTTGGTATCCAGGGGAGTCCTAGAATCAAGCCCTATTGGATACCAATAGTCCACTGTACATGATAATTCTTTGTAGGCAGGGTGATATCCAAATAGTAGACAGGTGTTCCCCAACCTGATTCTTGCCACATTCCAGATATTTTTGACTATTTTGTAGGGATGAACTAAGCATATTCCATGTTGCCTTGATAGTCAGAATTCCATTCCTTCTAAAATATATAGTTACTAAGTTCATGATCTCACATTGAACTCATTCTGAGGTTTTCATTATCACAGTGCATATGACATGGGTGGACACTGAGTATGAATCAGATGATGTCTGCTAGAATGTTACACCTCAATGACCTTTGCTGAGAAAACAGGAATTCTCCATTTGCGTTCATCCAAACAGGACCACAAAGGCTCTTCTGTTACTCTAGGTTCTTCTAAGGTCACCAAATAGTACCCTGCTCAGGATTTATGGATGTTTTCCTCAGTCTCTCCTTCTTCCTTCTCACATACAGTGTGATGTATAGTAAGAACCAATCACTCTGGGCAGAGTATAAATTGACTCTTGCAGAATTAGGCTGAGGGCAGCATTCATCCGCAGGGCTGCAGATGGATCATGATGATTGTCCAATAGCTTCAGTTATGAATACTTTGTTGAACTTACTCATCCTGTAAATTTCCTTTTGGAAGTCATCTGTTTGTGAGATATGCAGTTTGTGAGATATCTGAAAAGAATGCATCCCTTCCAAATGGGTTCTTCAGGTATAATTAGATTCTGACATTTCAGTTAGGCAGTCAATGTTTCTGATTGTGATTCTGGAGGAAGATTTCAAAGTGCAAGGTCATGGAACATCTGAAAAGGTGCAGTTTAACCTACTTCTTCAATTGACCACTTATCCTGACAGCTCTAATTGTTCACCGGTGGACACATCTATCCATTAAAATGTCTTTCACGGTTGTTCTAAATCAAAGTATAATCTGACTTCAGTCATCAGGTTTGAATTAGAAGCTAATTGCATCTCTTCCTTGAACCTTTAAAAGAGTTGCTCTTTCAATTTAACAAATCCCCAATGTGCTCCTTCAAACACAGCTACTCTGTAATAGAGAGACAATCTCAGAGACACACTCAGGCAGTTTGCCAGCAATGGAAAGTTTGCTGTACAGGTACATTTCACTCAAGTACATCAGGAAGCACTGCACAAAAAGTTAGCTGAGGCATAAAGGTTTGGTAAAAACTAAGAACAAAAAGACAAGCTGTGGGGCCCCTTATCCCCAATTTATAACATAAAAATGTCTCAGTTAAAAGTAGAATGTTAGACTTAACCTACTTGGTTATATAGACAATGAACCACCTCCTGTTTTGAATGTTCAGTTTCAAGGCTTGCACATTATATAGAATGGAAATGGTAGCCCTGTGTTGAATTTACTTTTGTAATGTTTATATCAGTCTCCACCCTGCACTGATATCATTTGGGCTGTTTCTGTGCCCTCCCTAGGGGGTTTGGGGACGTTTCCACCCCATTTGGAGGTAGCCTGTTCCCTCAGAGGTCAATAAATATATTTTTCAATTCCCCCCCCCAAATATATATTGCCAAAAATTTGTTCTAGGAGGCATTGGAGATATTGTGGCATTTCCACCACATTTTGCCCTCCCTCACAGGACAAAGCCAGGATTAGTGTTTTGTTTTTTTAAAAGGAAGTGATTTCCACTTGTTGTTAAAAAACTCTCTCCTAGGCCTAAAATGACCCAGTAAAGCACCAAAACATGATTAAATGCCCCCATATTCCCTAAAGGGTATTTGGGGGCAACAATCTTTTGTCAGAAGAAGGTGCAGTATGAATATAGCCCTCCAAGGTCTCCTGGTGGGCTAATGCAGCCCCTCTAGCCTTCCACAGAAGCCCATCCTTGTGCTAGCTGGTTTGGATTGAATGTTCAGTGGAAATTTGTGCTTTCTTGAATAAATAATTGGTCTAAAGTGAGATTTTTGCAGGTTCTGTGGGATTTTAGTAAGTGCAAACAAAAAGGCTAGCCTTTTCACATTTCCAGTGGCTCAGCCTCAAACTAAAGCAGGTGCTACATGCCTGCTATTTTGTTTAAAGTTCACATAAACACATGTAAAAATACATTATAGCATAAAACATTTTTGGTTTGATTTACAGCTACTCTACACATAGAACTTTTGTGCCTTTAGCTATTAAACAGTCTCTACCTACCCATTAGATCCATTTTTGGAATGAACAAAGTAGAATTGGTCCCCAAGCTGTGTGGCAAACAGCACTACAAAGGAAGGGACACTTTCTTGGCATCCATGAGAGGAAACTAGGGGTCTTCATGTTTGACCAATTGGCCCAAGTGAGATCAGGTGATCTCAGGTGAGGTGAGACTATTTAAGGGCCCATTGATCCCTCACATACCTCTTTTGCCACTTTGTATTAGAGAGCCAGTGATGGTTTTAGAAGTAGATAAGTTGAACAGGGCACTGGTCTTCAGTTATTTAATGCTGATGGGGAGCAATGCCATGAGCTCGATCCAAAATTCCAAAAATGATTGTAAAGAAAGGGGATGGAGGTAAGACTCGGTTTCTGTACTTATGCAACATTATGCCCTGTACAAGTATTATAGGCCTATGTGCAGCTTTGTGGGGGGCCTTTTTGCCATGCTGATGTATCCCCCTCTCACAAAGCATCAGTTTTGATCAATTATCTCCAAGGCACTGTAGTGTCTGGGTTTTTTGTGCATCAGCTTTGGCACACACTCTTAGGATTGGCACAACATTACCTGCTTTAGCTTTGGGCCTTAACCAGCAGGACATTCAGTGAATTGGGCAATGGCAGTCTTCAGCTTTCAAGAGGTGTGTTCATCCCTTGGACTTTGTTGGGATCACTTCTAACATATTTTTTCCTTTAGTTTCTATATCCTGATGGATGAGATGTCAGGTCCTGATCTGCCACCACAGCATGATCTGCTGGTCTGCCCAACAGACCCAGACCAGTCATTTCAGTTTGCAGCTCAGTCTCAGAGAGGTATTGCCATGGTGGAGTGGTGTAGCATGAGAGGCCTGAGATGGGATGGTCTAATGCCATTGCTGTTTGAAAGGCATATGAGACCACCCCTTGATGTAATAGTAATCCAGCTTGGTGAGAATGACTTCAGCCTTCTCACCTGCATACTTTCCAAATCATAATAGACACATGATCTGGGGTGTCCATTATTTGGTCAGCCATTTGGCCATGTCAAGTTTGGTGTAGTGAGAGGGACCATAGATGGCTGGACCTGGCCTGCATATGGGTGAATAGGGAAATCTGGAATGCCACGGGGAAGGGTTTGGGGCATTTTCTCCCACATTCAGGCATACCTTTCCATAATACTGAGCTCTACATTTGTTGCAAGAAGGTAATTCAATCTTCTTTGGGGATTTGCAAAAGGGGCTGAGCACCATTTTAGCAGGCCTGGTGGGGGAAAGGAAATAAGCAGACACTTGTTTCTTGTCTATGGCAGGTAACTAGGGGAGAAGATTTGAGACTGGTATACATCATGGCATCTCCTTTGTGGTGTAGGATTGGATTCTGGATCTGCCTCTCTGGAACATGAGGTCAAGTGGGGAGGGCATAGGAAAGAGACTGTCCTTGGGCCTGATCTATTGACTTACTCTGTCTTATAAAGTTGTGGGGTTTGGGAGGGAGCCCTCTAGGTTGGCTTTCCAAAATGGCCATCCAAGATGACAACCACTCTCTTTTATCTTTGGATTTCCCTTGGGGTCTGTGCCTCAAGAAGCACCAAGTTCCTCTCCTCTTTGTTTTCTTAGACCCAGGCCTCAAACATTTAACTAGGTTTTAGGTCAATATAGATGGCTTTTGTTCAACACCAAATACTGTGTCTGGTCTCATTATTTCATGGTTGGTTAACAAAAGGCTTCCTGTTCCAGCTGAGCCATGTTTGAAGAATATGTCCTCTTCTGAGTTCTGATGGGTTCTGATATCTCTGGTTATTTTTTGGTCCTGACTTCTGCTTTTTTTTGTCCAGTCTGTTTGCTCTTCAGTCTGAATACCAGTTTGTCTTACAGTTTCTGTTCAAGCCTGCTCCAATGTCTGAGCCCTAATATATACAGTGCCACAAATTTTCTTACATTCACATCAGTATGTCCTTAGCTTCCTTAGCTCTTTTTATTCCTCTTCTACTTTCAAATTTTGGATTGAAATGTCCTTGGATAAGAAGCTTACAAATAAGAGTTTGTATGTTAGAAATGCTGTTGATGTTATAAAATTAAAATTAAATAAATTGACAGCAGCAATGAATTGAACCCAATGGTTCTTATTGATATGCATCTTGCCTTATTTATTTTCAGCTGATGTTCTAGGCCCTCATTCCTGACCATTGAGATTACACAGGTGCCTATAATCTCTTGATCACAGTTTTAGAGATTTAAATTGTGTTCAGGAAGTTTAAAACAGACATTTCTATTTCCTAATCAGAGATGCATTAGTCAAAAGTGAAGGAAACAAATTCATATCATGAGACATTAAGAAATCATTCAGATGTGAAGTAACTCTCCTCAGGAAAGCATTTTAATAATCCAATCTTTACAGTGGTTGGAAGTTGTCAAATTACTCATAGATAGCAAGTGTTTTATTCTCCTTCTAAGCTGAATGCATGCTGTAAAAACAGTCACAAAATGGAGTTATTAATAAAAAACTATTCACTCTCAAAGAAAATTTATGTTCCTAGCCTGATAGATACGGCATATTAGAGTGTTCTATTCCACTTCTACCCAAAGCACACAAAGGACACTTGTAACATATTTTCTATTATACAACTATATGTCTGTCATCAAATTTATAAACTGAAAACAATATAAATTCCAAAGGGTATGTTATTTAAAAAATAACCAATTTTCTACCAATACAGAAGTCTCTCTTCTTCTGCTTGATGTTAAGTTTTATTTAAATCAAGAATGGACAGTCTTCTTATCTATTTTGTGGAAAATCTGTCAGAGGTCTTATCCACACTGAAAATAATAATAATAATAATAATAATAATAAAAATAATAAAAATAATAAAATTTATTTATAGCCCACCCCTCTGCACGGCAATCGGGGAGGGTTACAGCATTTAAAGCAAACAAAGTTAATAACATTCCCTCCCATCCCCTTAAACTTAAGATGATTAAAATACAACAATGCAATAAAACAATAAAAACAATAAACAATAAAAAGTGCAAAAA
>CM034703.1:215121711-215137502 GCA_020142125.1 Phrynosoma platyrhinos
AATAAATAAATAAATAAATAAATAAAAATTAGCTGATAGATTAAAAGTTTCTTTCAAGGCTGCATTGTTGAACCTAGTGGGATTAACCCCAGACAAACACGTATACATTTAAGCTTGCATAAGCTTTTTCCAGTAAAAAAACAAAAGAGAGTTTAGTTTGGATCCATACTCATTTAGACTAGCAGCTTGGATTTGACTTCAGTCTGTTGCTGGACTCCAGTATTGCTAATCTCTTCTTCTTAAATCTATTCATACCAATTTGCACTTACAACCCTACTTGGTTCTTCATGATGAAATCTCTGCTGAGGTCTTCAACTTTCTTTCAGTCACTTTCTCCAAATAGACAGATCAACAGACAGGGAGAGGGAGGCTAAATCCAATGTTATGTAAGCCAATATCCACAAACATGATGGGACTTTTGTCCACTCCTGTCTGCAACCCTCTTTGCAATCTGCAGTCATGATCTGGAGGATTTGCCAGCCTTACAGCCTACATGGTTTTGAGGCCATGTAGTGAGTTTCAGTAGGAGATGAATCATTGATTTCTGATTCCATTTACAGACCCATTTCCAACTGGGCTGTTGAATTCTGTCCATTTGCACACATACACATGCAAACACATATATGTCTCTCTGTGTGCACACACATCTGAAGATAGATATGTAGATATGAAGAAACTAAGTGTTCAACAAAACTACCCTTCTAAAAAGCAGCCATTTCAATACTTAAAAGCCAAAATTGAAATAAAATTTACTCTTTGCTCTCAGCAAGAACTAATGCTTATCAAATGCCCTGGTCAAACACAATAAAATCATACTGGGTAAGGAAATTGCTTTTGTAATTGATTTACTACTTTTCATAGAAAAGGCATTTCAATATCATTTTCATTAAATTGTTCATCTACAACAAAGAAATCCTGCCTTTTGGTGTTTAAAGGCCAGATACCTTGGTTTCCTCAAAAAAGCAAGGAATGATAGATAGAGGCTTGGGGGGGGGGAGGGGGAGAAATGTCATTTTGTGAGAACAAAACAGGGTCTGGTTTTTCTCCAACACTAGTATGTTGAGTCTTTGGCATTATTCTGAATTTACGTGCCTTATGAAGATGGAAGGGGGAAAGGCTTTGCATGACTGCAACTATATCAGAGCCAATTCTCTCTCTCTCTCTCCCACACACACACACACACACACACACACATCCATATAAAATAAGTAGTTCAGAGGTTGAGAAAAGTTTGAAACGTTTTTTTTTAAACAAAACAGAACACACTATAGCTTCCAGAATCTGAGATCCAGAGATCATGACAATTTTTTCTCCAAAGCTCTAAAATAGCCTGTGTATACATTCTGTCAAGTTTATCAGGCACTGTCATCCATGTAAGAAAGGCACAGTCGGAAAGAACTATCAATTCCTTTTTCCTGCTTTCAAATTTTAGGAATTTGGATACAAAGCAAACTGAAATTAAATCCTTATTCATTCCTAATCAGAATACCACATATACTGCTAGACTTTCTCTATCCCACTCTGTCTTGTAGCATTTAAAGGTTCACAGTCTCTTCATTCCACAATAGGTTGTTACTGACAGATTTCATTCTTTTCTGAGATGGGGTGGTGCAAATACCCAAAGATTTCACTAATTCCAGGAAGCATCAGTAAAGTGACAATGGCAAGCCCCTTTTCAATGTATATCATAATCTGCAAAACAGAATTGCTGGATTGCAAAACAGGCACTGGGGGGAGCCAAGGTGATACTTTTCCCTGTTTTCCTATAGAATTTTATTTTAATTCAACATAAAGATAAAATACAGTGGACTGAAAAGGAACACATATAATAATGCAATAAGATCATCAAAGAAACCAAGAAACTCTAAGATTAGAATTTTTCCTATATGATGAGTATATTTTATGAATATAGAATAAGACAGCCATGAGAAACATTTGATACACAGGTTATGTAGCATGTACACAGAGAGACACTCACACTTCTTTCTGTGTGTAGGTTTGTTTTGTGTGTGTGTAAAAATGCAGTATCTGTACTTTATAGAAATTTGGGCTGTCATTTAAAGGGCTTCTATACAGAAACCAGACAGAAATCACAGCACCCTAATATATTTTCCTTAAAAATGCAAGACTTCTTCCTTGATACACTGATTGAGTTTATATACAATTATAGTGTTCCATAAAGCAACCCAACACTATTTACCTTACTTTGGACGCTTGTAGTTTCAGGCTATTCATGAATTTAAGGCTGTGTTCTTCTTGCTTAAGAAGATCCTTATGCAGGAATCTGAGGTCATTTATTAAAAATGCCAAATATACACAAATTTAGGAGTTTCCAGTCCTTGTAGAGGCATTTGTATATATGAAGACATATATGATGGCAATCAGTAGCTATACACCATAATTCCATCACTGTTAAATGTTCACTCCAAAGCTGAATAAGACCCAGTTTTTCCAGTGTTACAGACTAGTTTGTATGAGGTGAAGCTTTGCAAGAATGATGTACCATCTACTGAGCATTTGGTATTCTTATTCCTTTACATTGGTATTTGATAAAGATACACTGTGGACCACCTTCATTCAAAGACTCACCTAATTACTCTCCCATATCCATATATGGATTGAAATCTTTCCATCAATGACACTAGATGGCTTCTATGGAGATTATATCATGGGAAATCAACCATGGGTTGCACATTGTCCCCACTGGATTTTGTCCCCAATGGATCTTATTGCATTGGCCCATGCCTGGGTCTTGGTATACAAAGGGGATCCATTACACACACACATACACACACACACACACACACATGGATGCCAACATCTGCAGATGCTAAAGTTCCATTGTCCCTAATGACAGCACGTTCACATGACCATGCTGTTATTAGGGACAGCCCCTGTTGTCCTGTGCTGGCATGTGTACGTGGCCATGCTGCCTTTGGGGACAATGGAACTTAATGACAGCATAACTGTGTGCCTGCGCAGCCATGGTACAATGGGGCCTGTCTGTAATAGCGGCACGGCTACGTGCACGTGCCCCCATTGGGGACAATGCAGACATGCTGTTCCTGAATGCTTGAGTCCACAGATAGCAAGTCTGTGGATACCAAGGGCCAACTGTACTTCAGTATCTTCATTGCCTACTTGAAAGTTATATGAATCATCTGTGGTTATTATTTTAGTTTTCTTAATGTTCAACTGTAACTCTGCCTTTACATTTTCTTCCTTGACTTTCTTCAATAGCTGTTTCAAATCTTTGCAATTTTCTGCTAGCAGTAAGGTATCATCTGCACAGTAGCATCCATAGGGTTGGTTTCACCTGGTGCAGGGAGGGGGCAGTGGGGGATGGACAGCTGTAGCCTCTGGAGGGGTGTTTGGACTCTAATGTGGATACAGCCATGGTGAGACCAAATGGATGGTATTGCCTCCACTCCCAGAAGCCTGGGGGCGGGGCAATGCTATGCTATGGCCTCCGGAGGGCTATTTGGGCATGCTGAAGCCCAAACAGAAAGCATTGCTCTCCCCAGAAGCCCAAGATCAGCACTAAAGCCTCCAGAGGGCTATCTGGGTCTGGCATGGCTACAGCCACATCAGAGCCAGAGCCCAAATAGAAGGCACTGCCACCCCCAGCAGCCCAGGCTGCTTGAGGGGGCAGTGCTATGTCTTCTGGATAGCCATTTGGGATTTGGTATGGCTGCTGGACAAGTAAGAAAGGGACAAGACATCCCTTCTCACTAGCCCAGCAGCCACTTCAGTCCCTATCACATTGACACAACCCTCTGGGGTGTCTGTCACTCATTGTGGTTTCAACCCTCCACACCCTCCTAGTGATACTACTGCATCTGCATATCTTAAACTGTTTATGTTCCTTCCTCCAGTTCTCAAGCCCCCTGTCTCCTGCCCTATGTATGGTACATTCAACATACTAGTTGAACAGATAGGGTGATAAAATGCATCTTTGTATGACCTCATTTCCAACTGGAAGCCATTCTAACTCCTCCCAAGGAAATCTACTAGGCAGCAAGCAAATTACCCCATGCATCAGAACAACAACAGAATCATCAGAAAGATATGTGACATATTTCCTTGAAGCCTAATCCTTCTCTTCCTCAGGTCATCTTCTCCCAATTTATCCAGTAGAGGGAAGGAGGGAGGGAGGGAGGGAGGGAAAGAGAGACCCCACTCAAAACTATTTATGTTCTCATTTCATGAATTTTAAATTCTGGAATGGATGAAAAGTGAATCTGAAACCTATGAATAGTCTATTGGACAAGCATAGTGAGTTGTTTTTCTACCTTCAAATTAGTTTCTACACTTTCTCACTCACAGTCATTTTGGTCTGTACCAAATTTTCCCCCAATACTTCAATCTTGAATATTTTAATTCATTGTTGACTAGTATATGGCCCATGAGAGATCCCAGTGAAGAGGCCAAAGGAATTAATTCCCCTGTCCAGTTTCTCCACTATGTTAAGACAGTTTTGAGACATGGATTTTGATTCTGAAATGGTTTATAGAAACTGGAGTGAAGCAGCAGTTCTCCAGATTTGGCTCTCCAGGTGTTTTGGGCTTCAGCTCCCAGAAACCAGCCTACTTGGCCAATGGGTGGAAATTCTGGGAGCTGAAGTCCAAAATATCAGGAGACCCAATTCATGAGAACCTCTTACTGCCTTGACCTCACTTTTCTCAGTCTCTAAAAGAAGCCACACACTAGTCTATTTATTATGTATAATTTACACCAATTGCCACAAGTGAAAATTATGGAAAGTAAAGGCTGTGGTGGCTCAGCGGTTAAGACTGACTCTGTTGATTGCAAGATCAGCAGGTTGGCAGTTCGAGACCAAAGTGCCACAGGATGGAGTGAGCTCCCATCATTAATCCCAGCTTCTTCCAACCCCTATCTACATGTAAAAGTGCAAGTAAATAAATAGGTACCACTTTGGAGAGAACGTAACAGCGTTCCGTGCAATCATGTTTCCCACATGATCATAGAGTCGTCTTTGACAATGCTGGCTCTTTGGCTTAGTAATAGAGATGAGCACTGCCCACTACAGTTCAGCATGACTTGACAACCTTGTCAAAGGGGAAATCTTTACCATTAGAGGTATGTTAGGTGCTCCTAAACCACCAGCTTATCTTCCTGTGCAATATCGGGCTGTGAAATTCTGGAATTATGATGATGACATAATCTATAAATAATTTCTGTCATTTTGTTGTGTTTTGCTATGAAAGGCATAGAGAAATGGTTTGGAACAACAATAATAAGAAGAATCAGCATTTTGACTGTCACTATTTGACCTACTCATAATAAATGTATTTTTTCCTCACAGCTTTTCAATTGTGGGTGAATTGAATTGAACAGGATTTACAATTAAGGGACACAACTTTACTTATACTGCTTGGGAGTACAAATGCTGAATATGTTATCCTATCCATATTGAATGGAATACTAGATTTCTTTGTTTAAGCTTCCCCCTCCTAGAGTAAAGTTTATGCTCAATAGTATTTAATACTGAGGACAGAAATTATACCTCATGGTATCCTGTTAATCAGTTACAATGTTGTAAGTTAGACTTATGACTGTTTAACTATTTCCTATTCACGTTTAAAATCATGGTATCATTGCCACAATTGTAATTGCCTTTAAAAAACCCTCTTAAAAGTCATTTAGACATCCTTGGTGATGGAATTCTGTGGTGCTGCTGAGTGGGTTCTGCAGGATGATGTTACCAGTTCCCTTGTGTCAGTAAGTGACCACATGAAGAGCAGAAGTAGCTCTTCATTCGCCGTAGTCATCCTGAAGTGCCCTACTTGCCAGCTCCTCAGAGATCTATTTCTTAGAATTAATGACCTGGTTTTCAAGGTGAGTTTCAGGGGTTGGATCAGGAGGTGGATTGTAACTAAGCCGCTGATGCAGGATCTCAACCAATGTTTCCTTGAGGAATGAAATGAAAGTACAAATGAAAGTATCAATGGATTTATTGTAAATTCCTATGACTATCTTCATAGAATCATAGAATCATAGAGTTAGAAGAGACCACAAAGGCCATATAGCCCAACCCCCTGCCATGCAGGAACTCAAAATCAAAGCATATCTGACAGATGGCCATCCAGCCTCTGTTTAAAAACCTTCAAAGAAGGAGACTCCACCACACTCACTGTTGAACAGCTCTCACTGTCAGGAAGTTCCTCCTGATGTTCAGTTGGAATCTCTTTTCCTATAGCTTGCATCCATTGTTCTGGGTCCTATTCTCTGGAGCCACAGAAAACAAGCTAGCTTCCTTCTCAATATGACATCCCTTCAAATATTTAAAGAGGGCTATCATATCCCCTCTTAACCATCCCTTCTTCAGGCTAAACTTACCCAGTTCTTAAGTTGTTCCTCATAGGGCATAGTTTCAGGACCCTTCATCATTTTAGTTGCCCTCCTCTGGACATGCTCCAGTTTTTCAACATCCTTTTTGAATTGTGTTGCCTAGAACTGGACGCAGTATTCCAGGTGAGGCCTGACCAAAGCAGAATACAATGGCACTATTACTCCCCTTGATCTACATCAGGGGTAGGCAACTTAAGGCCCGGGGGCCGAATGCGGTCCCCCGAGGCCTTTGGACCAGCCCCAGGCTGGTCCTGCCGCCGCCGCCGCCCCCCGCCGCCTCCCACCATGATGATATTAATTACTTGTTCTTGGGATTTTCTTGGCAAAATCTCCACAGGGGTTTTGCCGTGGCTTTCCTGGGGCTGAGAGAGTGTGCAGGCATATTTTTAAAATATTTATTTATTTATTTATTTATTTATTTATTTATGGTGCTTTGGCCCCCCAATTGTCTGAGGGACAGCAACCCAGCCCCCGGCTCAAAAAGGTTGATTACCCCTGATCTAGATACTATACTTCTATTAATGCTGCCTAAAATTGCATTGGCCTTTTTAGCTGTAGCATCACACTGTTGACTCATGTTCAACTTGTGGTCTACTAGGACTCCTACATCCCTGTCACACATAGTCTCATTAAGCCAGGTGTCCATCTTAAATCTATGGATTTCATTTTTTTGCCCTAAGTGCAGTACTGTACATTTCTCCATGTTGAAATTCATTTTGTTAGCTTTGGCCCAGCTTTCTAATATATTAAGGTCATTTTGAATTTTCATCCTGTCCTCTGGGGTATTAGCTATTCCTCCAAATTTGGTGTCATCTGCAAATTTGAGAAGCATGTTCTATTCTTTCATCCAAGTCACTGATAAAGATCTTCTTTGCTTCATGCCAAGAATAAAATGCAGGAAAGGAAACTGTGCATTTTAAAGTATGTTATTGGATTAGAATTTGATTATGAAATGGCTATAGTTCATATACTGTAAATTATTCACACACAAATACATACACATATGTCCTTGCACACTAAATTACTATTTTTGCAGTCTATAGAAGCCAAGAACTTTAAATATAAAGTCAAGAACTTTAAATATAATTCAGCATTATAGAGCTCTGAATTGACATTTAAAAAACGTGCTTGTACAAATGACACTGTTCATATTACCAAAAATTAATTACCTGAATTTCACTCTCCTTTATGTATTATAATTCATGGATGAAATTCATAATTGAATAATGTGTAGAAGTCACCTAGAGGTACTAAAGCAATTCTCTCATATAATTGCCTGGCTAAATAAGAATGACACTAACTTTAGTGTTTTCTTTCTGATTAGGGCTGCTATAGGCTTGTATTCCATTCAACGTAATATAAATCAATAAAGAATAATTTTCCAGGTGGTAAATCAATTTTCAGTTCACAGACCCTAATACCTCTATGCAGGATTTATTGAAAAATGAATGGCAGTCTTGTTAGCAGAAGTACAGCATGCTTTATGGGGGCATAATTGTGTAAAATTCAAACAATTACATACACTGCAGAATCTAGTGATCAAATGAATTAACCCTTCATTTGTCATTTGTAAGCAAGATGTTATGAGCCTCTAGATTGAGGAGAAATACTCTGAAAGATCAATGAATGCTTTGCAGCATGAAATGCTGCCTGAGCCAGCAGTTTAAGCTGACCCAGTTTCTTGTGCCAGTACATCATTAGGCACAAATATCACAGCATCAGATGTTGCTATCTCTGAATGTGCAAGGGATGAGGGGTGGAAATAGGGGGTGCAGGGGGTACAGACCATACCAGATGACACCCTAAGGGGGAGTGACATCACTGATCCCCAATTGTCTGCCTTTTTGGTAGAAATGGGCTATGGTGTTCACCTGAAATCCTTTAAAACCCCAGAGCTCATCAGAAGAGAAGGAATGGGTGGGTGAGGCTCTGTGGGTGGAGAAAGGAGAGGCCTCTGGGTTTTTAATTTAATTTTTTAAAATTCTTTGAAAACATTGTATCTTCCCAAATTTTCACTTTTTCCACAAATTTTTCATTTAATCACATAAAACTATGTACATGTAAATACATTTAGGCCGTGTGTGTGATATTGTAATTCAAAGGTGTAATTTAATTTTGCTAGTTGTTTATGTCACAAATATTGCCATTACATTCAGTAATATATGAGAATTATGATTTATGAATAATGTTAATACAAAAAAATTACTAAAGATTCTGTATGGTGTGGTATAGAAAGAGGTCAATGAGAGGGTGACACTTAGTGATGCCAACTTTAGTGATGCCACTGCATGCACTATGCCTTTGTTTGGAGCAGCCAGCCTGGCAAGGCTACTCTCTCTTCAGCCCACACCTCATGCATTCGCAAAGATTAATTTTCTGGCAACAGCAGCAGTAGTCTTTTTCATTTGCATAAAATGGAGAAAGACAGAAAAGGCAGGTTATCAATTTTGCTTTTTCTTTTCTAAAAAATTCTATTGACTTCAGTCTTCAGTGCAGCTTATATTTCTAATGTGTCTCCTCTTCTCTTGTAGCTGGCTCCTCTGCTCCTCAATAGCTGCACAACATTCTAAAAATAAGTTAAAATCAACCATGTCATCTTTCCTCACTCTCCTTCCATTGCTCAAACTGAGTGAGAAAACACCTAGCAATGAGTAACAGTCTTCTGGAGGGACAAATGATTCCCACCCCTACTTTAGATGAACAAACTATAAATTTTTGGACACAATTCAAAGTGCTGGTTATGACCTAGAAAGCCCCACACAGCTTAGGTCCAAACTATCTGAAAGACCATATCTTTCCATACAAACCTGCATGGATTCTAAGTTCTACTGCGGAAGGCCTTTTCTTTGTCCCACCACCATCACAGACTCACCTGGTGAGAACACGAGAGAAAGTATTCTCAGTGGCTGCTCCCACCCTCTGGAATGCCCTTCCACAGGAAGCTAGGCTGGCCCCCTCCCTGCTTTCCTTTTGCCATCAGGCAAAGACATTTTTATTCAAGTAGGCTTTAAATATGTAACTGTGTCAAAGAACTTTTATATGGGGTGTGTGCTTTAGATTTTTTTTTAATTTTTTTGCATGTTTTATTTTATTTTGTACTGTTTTTAGCTAGTTGGTTTTAATTATTTTAAATTTTATTGTAAAGTTTTGAAAACAATTTTATCTATGAGCTGACTTGGGGCCCTTCCTAGGAGAAAGATGACATAGAAATGAAATGAATAACTATAAATAAATAAATACATTTAGTTTAACTTTTTAAAAAAATATATAATGTAAATCTTTTTTTGTGTGTGAAGTACAGGAAAATGTTTAAAATATTAGTATTCCATCAACTTGCCTCATGATAAGTTGATTCCGTGCCTGTTTCCTTGGTAACAAGAACAACTAGATTTAATGGGACATACTCCAAGCTAGGTGTGCTCAAAGATTGGGAATAAAAGGCCAAGGAACAGCAGTAAAATCCTTGGATGATTTCCTCCCCCTCCCCCTCCCTCCCTCCCTTCACAGAAGAACTTGGAAAGTTAGTCTTAAGAATGAATCTTGGCTAAAGGGTGAGATATAAAGAAAGATAATAATTGACAATGATAATGATTGCTGATGACATGGTGAAGCCCTCTATAACTGGGACGTTACTGAGCTGTAGTGGGGTTCTCATGCCTCATCCTACCATTGCTCAGTTAAAGATAACTTCTGAACATGATTATATTCATTCATCTTAAAAATAACTTGCCATGTATTCTTCACAAGGTGGCATTGACCAAAATTGTCTGGAACTGAAATGCTCTGAGTCTGAAGGCTTACTGGAGCATCTTAATTTTTATTGCCACTGTACTTCCTCCTCTACCAGATCTAATCACTATTGTTTAAGCAGTAACCCAGCTATTTCATGTCTGTAGCTGACAAAAGAACTGAAAAGAGGAGAGCATACTGTCAAAACTTGCTGTCATGGTGAATACATAGGGCGTGAAATTGAGGTAATAACTGGAATATCCACAGCATCTGTTCAAAGGTTTTTGACAATTTTGGCCAGGCAGGGTCCTCCCAACTTTGGCTGAGTGATGATATTTAATATCTGTCAAAACATCTTTGTCTTTCCTCTGCATGTACGATATAGTGTCAGATGCCTTTACACTGATGTGAAAAAGCTTTCAAATTGTTAGGGAAGATTTAATGTTGACAGTTCATTCATAGGAGGGATGTCAGGGACAATAGTACTCAGGGGACATGCATGGGTGACAGGATGTTTAACTTGGCCGTATTACACAAAAGGGTCAAGGAAGATAAAAGAAGAAGATTATTGCATGGGATGATGTGATCTACAGCCATTTTAATAGGAATAGTTGTATAGCATTGGTAATTCCTTGCTTATGGCACTTTGGGACTATCCCTACCATTAGGGGAAGAGTTCAGTAGTGGAAGCCTTCCAGTTGTTTCTCCTGAATTCTCCAGCTCTTCCATCCTTGTAGGACAGAGTTGTGTGTGACACAACCTGTCCTGCCTCCCCCAATCTAGTCTGTTGCCACATGTGGGTTGAAAGGTAAATTTGGCTCTTCATATCCATGGATTATGCATCCACAAATTCATTCATCTACAGCTTGAAAATATTAAAAATAATAATACTAATCCAAAAAGCAAAACCTTGATTTTGCCAGAAAAAGGACAATCTTCTACTATGCCATTGCATAGAATGGGACTTGAGCATTCATGGGAGATCCTGGAACCAAACCCAAGCAGATACCAAGGGGGGGGGCACTGTATTTTTCCATCATTAATGTTGAAGTAAGATTCAGTTGCCAGCTCAGTAAGCTTTGACTTTACTTAGGGTGGGGGCACCATTTTGTCCTTTGCTAACAAAACATCTTAGCAGTAGACATTATTCATTGCATATCAAGATTGTGGATTATTATCTCTCCGTAAGCATAAAGATATCAAGAAACAGAAAAGACTGGATTTCTGAAGTCTTTGAAGAATTACAGTATTGAAAAGGAACCAAGAAAATTCCAGTCTAGTTTTCAGTACCTTCATGTTGAAGCAGCACATCTTAGAGTTAAAATCCTTACAAAATTAAGGAGGCTATGCAATTTTTCATCTTAGCTTTGCTACCTTGTTCTTAATGGTTATAAATTAAGATGCTCCAAAAGACTGGACATTCTCCCTTTGAACAAGTGATCTTCTCCCTATGACAGATCTTAAACAGCATCTTTCATTTCAAAAGAGATTTACCATTCAATATGAAGGAACTGTTCTTTGTGACCCACAAACTGAAAATGAACTTGATGATATGATGCTATTCATGCAGGTCTTTGGAAGCAGAGTGTAACTGAACTCTAGATGTCCAGCACTTAGTTAGAGTTGACATTTTCAGGCACACAATCCCCCTTTCTCTCAATTTTAGTGCCATTTAACACCACAGTTAAGACACTTGGGACTTTAGGTTTTGAATGGGAGAACTGCCAACTATAAGGCATATTCCTTTAAATAATGGCCTATTAACAAATAGCAGATTACTCCAGTTTAGTAATGTGGAATTAAATGAGATACACAATCACATTGGTTTAAAATTAATACTAGCTCTGCTAGACTAAATCAATTGAAACAAAAGAACTTATTATCAGGGGTGGGAATCACATGGTCCTCTAGATGCAAATTCTAGAAGCACCAGTACATAGATGATGAGGAGGAATCCTGATAGTTTCTATCCAACAACATCTGGAGGGCTATATGAGCCCTACAACAGTGTTCTTAAGATATCTAACATGGGGAGTCAGCAGAGTTTTCCCCACAACGTATCAGGGCCTAGCCCCATATCTATGCCCATTGATTATAACTATTTCTCTCTCTCCCAAACTCCCCAGGGACCTGCAGCTAATGGCTTCAGTACCAGCACCAATCCATGGATCAGCACATTGAGTAGCACCGTTCTATAAGTTGTATGATGTAGAATACCATTAGGTTGCAAATACGACCACCCTCTTCCAATCTGTCCTCTGTATTTCTGACATAAATCATATAATTCTTCAACCTTAAGGAACTAAAGAAGAGTGTTAAATATATTTGCAAAAAAATGTAAGAAGACTATATTTTGAGGAGAAGGACAACTGGGCAAATGGAAATTTGTTGACTCTTTAGCTCTGTTAATGATGCCATTTCAGCTTAAGTCAATCATATTCCTAGTCCATCAGCCAAACCACCACACCATGCTAGCTCCCTTTGTTAACAAGCATCCAACTTAGTTCATAACTTAATTAATTTTAATTTGTTAGTTCCTATTTCTGATTTACCTAATTTACTGCAAGGGACCAGAGGCCAAATTTTCTTTAAAGTTTTTATCTTTATGTATCAATAGACTTTCAGATTTAGGGTTTGGAATGATATTGCAATATTCCAAAATCCTTTAGTCTCTCTCTCTCTCTCTGTGTGTGTGTCTGTGTGTGTAGTTTTGGCAAAATATAAAACTGTTGCTTAATGCAGTGCTGTTGACAATGATCACAAAATATAAAGGGTCAGATATCAGTGTTCTTCTTCTTCTTTGACAGATTACACACAGGTTTTAAATACTGTTTTGAAAAAACCCATACACCTTGAGCCCTCAAGGAAAAATAGAAGCACATTCTCCTTTTTTATGTATGTGTGTTTTCTATTTTTTGAATAATTTGTCAAAGGTTTCTCTCCCTCCCTCCCACTACATACTTTTCTTCCCGTGAAAACAAACTTTTTCTTGTGTTGAAATGTTTGGTTCAGTGCCTCAGAGCTATTTGCAGGGATCAGGAAGAGATCTTGCTGATTCATCTGACATCTTGCTGACAGACATATCAAAAGTCCTGGCAAGGATGTCATAATCTTTGGTTATGCAAATCTATGGATAAAGATTGCTTAGAGGCAGACTGTGGAGCAGATGATAATGTAGACCCTTTATAGTACATCAGCAATTGTTTTGACAGATGAATTGGAATGTTTCAAGAATAACAAGGCAGGGAGGGGAATAGAGGTGTTTATATATATATATATCTGGATGATTATCATTTAAAAAATTATTAGTATTAATAACATGATTCTTCACCTTCTGCTCAGTTTATAATAATGAATAAATGGGAAAATAATGTGTTTTTCTAAACAATCTTTTCTCTTCTTTTTTTATTTCACAAAATAATATAACACGGTAAATGCAAACATTTGACACTGATTGATTAGGGAGATTCTAAATGCCTAGTGCTGTTGCTTACATCCAGTTAGGGACAATATAGAGTCAGAAATGGGCTTTTCAAAGGCATCTCTGTATCTGATGAAAAGGATGAAGTGATCAAATAAAATTTACAAAAGATTACAACATAATCAATGTTTTCATAGAATCATAGAGTTGGAAGAGACCACAAGGGCCACTGAATCCAACCCCCTGCCATGCAGGAAGACACAAAGCATTCCCAACAGATGGCTATCCAGGCTCTGAATTAAAACCTCCAAAAAAGGAGATTCCATTACACTCCAAGGCAGCATGTTCCATCGTTCAACCCCTCTTACCATCAGGAAATTCTAGTAGTTTGAGTCCATTGCTCCATGCTCTAATCTCTAGAGGAGCAGAAAACAAGCTTGCTCCTTCCTCAATATGACATCCTTTCAAATATTTAAACATGACTATCATGTCACCTCTTAACCTTCTCTTCCCTCCTATGGGAAAACACACTGAAGGAAGTATACAGATGGTACCTGACCCCTGTTCATCCAGCACAAATGACAAAAAAGACATCTCCTTTGTGCTAGAGGGGTTGTGGGGCAAGAGGTACATGTGGTTAGAATGCCCACATGTGGTTGGAATGACACATGTTCAACAATTCTGGACATAGATTGTTTAATTGATTTCAGACATTGCTAAATAAAAGGTCCAATCCACCCCAGAGGATCTTTTCTTGTCAATATTCCAATCTAATAATAAATCTCTCCCTCATAAAGAAATCAGAGCTTTTTAAGTTGCTACAGCTAGACCAGGGGTAGGCAACCTGAGGCCCGGGGGGGCCAGATGCAGCCCCCGAGGCCTTTGGACCAGCCCAAGGCCAGTCCTGCCGCCACCGTCGCCACCACCACTGTCCACCATAATGATATTTGATTATTGTTGTTATTACTTGTTCTTGGGGTTTTCTTGGCAAAATCTCCACAAGGGTTTTGCCATGGCTTTTCTGGGGGTGAGAGAGTGTGCATGCATATTTTTTTTATTTTAAAAAATATTTTTTAATATTTATTTTTTTATTTATTTTTGGTGCTTCGGCCCCCCAATTGTCTGAGGGACAGCAACCCGGCCCCCAGCTCAAAAAGGTTGCCTACCCCTGAGCTAGACTAATCATTGCCAGAAACTGGAAACTATGGGCCTTTACAGACTTCAAGAAATAATACAGCTTAAGACCACTTTAATTGCCCTGGCTTAATGCTAGGGAATCATGGGAATTGTAGTTTTTTCCCCCTGAGACATTGAGTCTTCTCTATCAAGGAACTCTGGTGCCATAATAAACTACAGTTCCCATGATTCCCTAATATTGAGCCAAGGCAGTTAAAGTGGTCTCAAGCTGCATTATTTCTGGCAGTTTGTAAAGGACCTAAGTCATCTACCCATGAATCAATGGTGGACAAAGTTCTGGGAAGGATGGTTATTGGAGAAGCTTACAGATGATGTCAGGAGAATCTCTGAGGCAAGGAACTGTAACCACTTCAAGGAAAAGTGATTGCCTCTTATAGAATATATAAACTCCAGCTCTCATGCTCATGTCCCACCACAGCATCACAGGAGATTTTGGTTTGGAGTTCTGAATGAGACCAAAGTTTAGTAAATTTTTATTTTAGTTTATGTTTTTAAAGCAGAATGGTGATGTAAGTTTGTTTCACCTTTTGTAAACAATAAATTTATTTTTTCAAAAAGTGAAGGTTGGAAGTATTTTTTTTTTACAAAACCTTCTCTTCCCCAGACTAAACATACCCATCACCCTAAGCCACTCCTCATAGGGCATGCTGATCTTTTACAATTTTGGTCATATTCCTCTGGACAAATTCCAGCTTGTCAACTTCCTTCTTGAATTATGATGCCCAGAACTTGACACAATATTCCAGGTGAGGTCTAACCAAAGCATAATATAGTAATACTATTATTAACAGATTGTACTATTACCACAGATAGATTATATTCCAAAACTGCCACAATCCACACCAACAGAATCAATTCTAGTGCTAACCAATATATGTCAACAAATACGGAAAACAAAGTGGTTGTCAACAAACTGGAAATGATCAATATACATTGCCACATTGCAAACATACTATGACTAATGGAATGCACCAAGGAATTCCCAAAGAAAATCAGTATATCTTTTATAGACTATAGAAAAGCTTTTGACTGTATAAATCATGAAAGGCTATGGAACACCCTTAAAGACATG
>CM034703.1:215177962-215188913 GCA_020142125.1 Phrynosoma platyrhinos
CCAGTTTTGAGGTCCCTCCACTGGCTGCCTATTCACTTCCGGGCTCAGCACAAGGTGTTGGTTATTACCTTTAAAGCCCTAAATGGCCCTAAATGGCTTGGGTCCAAGCTATATCAGAGACCGTCTCCTCCCGTACAATCCTCCCCGCGTGCTCCGGTCTTCTGGGAGAAATTTCTTAGAGCCTCAAAGATCCAGACTATCCGCAACCTCCCAGAGGGCATTTTCTATTGTTACCCCCAGACTCTGGAACGACCTGCCGGATGAGATCCGTCAACTAACATCTTTGGACAGTTTTAAAAAGGCTGTCAAGATGGATCTCTTCCGGCAGGCCTTTCCAGACTAAATAATCTGGCCCTGGGCAATTCCCTCCTTCATCTAAATCTTGGTTCCCCCGTAGTGCTGCAATGAGATTAGCAGCTATGTTTTGTATTATTTTATTTGTTGTATATTGTTTTATGTTTTTTTTAATTATATTACTGTTTAATAATGTTTTAAGGGGGGAGGGCTATGTTGCTTATTGTAACTGTTTTTATCTTGTAAACCGCCCGGATTGGGCAACCATTGGGCAGTATATAAACAATATTATTATTATTATTATTATTATTATTATTATTATTATTATTATTGTTACTCTCAAAGTGGACTGTTCCGGACAGGTATCCTGGTCAAGGTAAGGTTGTTTTTGTGAACCAGAGACACTCTGCCCACCCCCCTGTCCACTTCCCCATACCTACTCACTAACAGAGTACCTGGCTGGGAGGATCTGCAACCAGGTTATAGCACTATCTTCTCCCAGCTAGGTCTCTGTTATGCAGGTCAGGTTGTCATTCTCATCTAAAAGGAGATCATAGATGACATGATCATAGATGACATTCATTTTTAACTGATCTGGCATTGCAAAGGAGCAGAGTAAGGTTCTGTGGAATGATTGGTGCACTCTTCAATCTCTTCTGGGAAACAGAGTGAACTGAAGACAGGATAGTTTTCAAACATCAATCCCACTTTCTTTTGTAACAGCTCTTCACTCTGCTTCTGCCACACCTTTGTTTGCCCTACACAACCTCAATTTCTGCTTCCAGATCATTCCCAGCCACCACAGGGGCACCACTATAGGTGGTAATAGTGTTGGGGTGGACTAGATGTCCTCTTCACCACCTCCTCCCTGACTGTACTGCAGCCCATGGCAGTGGAGTTAAAGCAGTCTAGGGAGTTTCCTCCCCAGAGTTCTTCCAGCAGTAATCACTGCAGAAATGATGGTATCGATGAAGAGCCAGGTGTTTTCCATGTGGCAATAGGATTAGAATGGGCTGTAAAGTTTTTGCCCGGGGCTAGTTCTGATCCCAGTGCTACTGTGCTGCACTGCCTATGCTGCCAGGAGATGGAAGGGTGGGCTTTAAAGCCTCTGCCTGGGCCTCTTCCCGGCCCTGCCACTGCTGTTGTTGCTGTGCTGACTGCATCTAAAGAGTATGCAGAAGGTATGGAGGGTGGCAGTTTCCATTTTTTCACAGCTTCAACTAGGCAATGCTTAGCTGTGCCTTACACCCCCCCCCTCCACTATTACATGGCTGAGGTAATGCTTGCCTATCCCTTGAAATTGAGGCAGGGATCACACAGGAAGCCATCCTGTACTTCCTTGGTCATTAAACTTAAAATGACATAGGGACAAAGTACATTTGTCAATAAACTTAAAAGAATGGGTGATTGTCAATTTCCAGTCAGTGAATGGAGGCATGAGGAGTGTTTTGGTTGGGGCTCTGCCAAAACCTCCCATTTGGAGATGATTTTCTCCAAGTATTTTGATTTCCAACTCAATTATCTTGGAGACAAAACTCACTTGGCACAGGGGGTTCAAAGGGACCCTCATAGAGGCTCAATACCTGCCTTGGAACAATTCTATCTCTGCTGAAAACCAGAGGGTAGAAGACAGAGATGGTTTGGGAAGAGATGGAGGGAGCTGAGAGAGTCACGTCACTGATGAATGCCCTTTTGGGCTAGAAGTGCCACCACTGACTCATTTTAAAAGAAACCAGGCAAGCTTCATTTCAAATTTGTTTACTGTTGCCTGGGATGTATTTATAATTATCTACAATATCAGCCTTCTATAGTGGGGGAAGAACAGAGACCTCTTTAAGTGAGGATACAAAGCTGGAATTACAACTCCCACTGTAGCTGCAGTAAAAGTAAAGGTAATCACTAGAAGTGAGTGAGTGGAATGCTAATTGCCAGCTGCATCCAGGCTGATTATTTTTGAAGAGTTAAAGATATATCAGAAGTAAATGGGAGTTAACAATGCATAATAACCCTAAATAACTTTATACAACTTATTAATTGGCTGCCAATTAAAGAGTGGTGGAGAAGTGAAGAGTAACAATAAGAAAGATTTAAAGGGAAAAGGGAGAGGAAGGTAGTAAACAAGAGAGTGAAGAAGAAAGCAAGAAGAGAAATTAGGGAAAACTGCAGCTACATCTAAATTAAAAACACTGGGAAGCAACTCAGTCAAGAATTAATGAGAATCTCTTCTAAGTGGGGAAGCACTGTAGAAGTTTGTGGAGAAGCGTTGCAAAGTTTTGTAAACTACATATTGAATACTGGATATTAAACAAGGAATACTAAAGAAAACAAGAAAGAAAGGAAACAAGGTTTTTCTTTGTGTTGCTTTGCTTTTTCCCAATAAAAAGAAGGAGAATAATTCTAAGGAAAATAATTTAAAAGTTTGTGGTGCTGTTTTGGTTGATATGGAAAGGATGATTTAAAATGCTACACTTCTGATTTTGCAAGCATATATGAAGACAATCTAAAGTTTTGAGAACTACAGCTGTTGTTCCAAATTCAATTTGGATTGTTAAGGGAACTTCCTGAAAACTGGACATTTAATAATTAAAAAAATTAATCTGAATTATTAGAATATTTGACTCACTTGTTTGATTTGTTCATTTGGAAGACTCAAGGACAAGGTGCATCACACAAAATAACAATAAAAGGACGAAGTTGAACAAATAGGACTATATCCTTTAAGAGATTGAGACAACAACAACCAGGAATAGCAGAACAGCCTCAGCAGCAAGAGCAGCTGCACATTCACAAAGAAGAAACTCGTCAGAACAATTCTCAATTATTGATGAAATCAAAAGATGAACAGCTGAAATAGAGAAGAATGGGAGAGAAATGGAAAGAAATCTGAAACAGGAAATGAAGGATTTTAGGAAAGACTTGAAGCAAGATATAAAATTGGAACTGAAAATGGAAATAAAAGGAATCAAAGAATCCCTTGAGGAAGTGGTAAAAGAGATAAATCAAGTCATTACAAGAAAAGATAAATTAGAAGCGAAATCACAAACCTTGGATGAAAGAACTACAAGGATAATTCACCAACAAGAAATACAACTTAATCTGAAAGCTTTAGAAGAATTGAAACATAGAGAGAACTCACTAAAGATAAGGGGATTAAAAGAGACAAAATATAAAACAGAAATATATAAGATTATTGAAGAATAAAAAACTAGGAAATGAATTTATATCATCCTCTCAAAAAAGAAGAAAAGGGATAGTAATTTATGTTAAGGATTCAATTCCGACTAAAGAAATTTTTAATGATGAGAAAAGACAATATTTTGGAGTCAAAATCCTTATCTAAAATATAAAAAAATTATTAGTTGGGGTTTATGGCCCCCAGGAAAAAAAAAAGAAAAGTATTATCAGCATTTATATAATATTTTGTTAGAAGATGGGGGACTGGAATGCTGTCTTAGATCCTGATTTAGATAGATCTGTCAAAAAAGGAAGGAAAACAAACAAACAAGGCAAACTCCCTCAGACTTTTTTTAAGTTAATGAAGAACTTTATTGGACATTTGGAGACATCTGTATGGAGATGCTAAAGACTTTACTTTTTTTCAGACAGACATAAAAATTTTCAAGAATATATTTTTTTTCTAGCTACTAAATCATTGTGTACACAAATTGTAAAAATGAACATAACTCCAAAGTCTCTCTCTGACCATAACCCCATCATTTTGAAGCTAAAAAAAACTAAACTGAATTATGATTGGTATCTCAATGAAAAACTACTTCAAAACTCAAAGATACTGGAGAAAACTAAATGAACATTTTGAAGAAAATTCTGAGAAAGAAACAAATAATATAATAAGATGGGAAGCTTCAAAAGCTGTAATGAGGGGTTTCTTTATTCAACAAAATATTGAGCACAGGAAAAAACAAACAAAAATGTCAAAATATAATAGATGAACTGAAGAAGAATTACAAAAAAAATGCTTGAATTCAAAGATAAATAATGAAATTAAAATTCTACGAAAGCAAATTTCGATTCTTTTGACAGAAGAAATGGAAAAGAAATTAAAATATCTCAAACTAAATGTATTTCAACATTCCAACAAACCTAGGAGATGGCTGGCCTATAAGCTAAGAAAGGAAAGGGGGGAAAAGACCATAACTAAGATTTGTGATGGCAAAACCAGTCATACAGAATAAAGTGAAATAAAGAAAATATTTTATAAGTTCTTTGCAAAATTATACAAGAAAGAGACAATGGATGTTGTTAAATTACACCAATATCTTGCCAAAACAAATTTAGTAGAAATTACGGAAGAACAAAGAAATATGTTAAATCAACCCATTTCTTCTTCAGAAGTGAGAAAAGCTATCAAGAGTAGCAAGACAGGAAAGAATGGTCTTCCACCTATATATTACAAATCACTACAAGAAGAATTAGTTGAACCTCTAAATCGCCTTTTTAAAACTACTCAGGTTCGTAATAATGTCTCCTGGGAATTATTCTTTCATGTATTCGATATGATGGGGGAAAAATTCATTGAATTTTCAATATATCATGAACAGCAAGCTAAGTTTTCTATAAATGGAGAGAGAACTGAACCAATAAAAATAGAAAGGGGCACAGGACAGGGCTGTCACCTGCCCCCTTTACTTTTTGTGATTACAATGGAAGTTCTCTTCCAGAATATAAGAGATAACCAAAAAATTAAGGGAATAAAAATCAAAGGAACGGAACACAAAACTAGAGCTTTTGCAGATGATTTAATGGTTTCCATTAGTGACCCAATCAATGATGCAGAAGAGTTATTGGGAGAATTTGAATAAATTTCAGGTCTGAAAATAAATAAGGACAAATCAGCAATACTAATTAAAAATTTGAATATGGCTGAAATTAAAATTTTGGAAGTAAATACTGGATTGAAGGTCCATAAAAAACATTTCAACACCCCTGCATTTCAACACCCCTCAGAAAACTTACTATGACACATTAAGTCTTTTGTTATAACAATCATGTGTTAATAACCATGATGAGTTATTTGCTTTTAATGCCTTTGGGACATTAGTGTTTCTTGCATATTCATCTCCTTTCTCCACCCCTCCCAAGTTCTATCTCCCAAGTTCTACCTATTACTACCTAATTCTGTCTGTGCTGTGTTCCATCTCCACCCTTTTCTCTGTGTGCATAGTCTTTGAACTTACAACTACAATGACACACAAGTTTGCTCATAGTATTGGTGTAAAATGGTTTGGTCAGTACAAAATTACAGTGGTAGTTGTATCTCTCCCACTCAGTAATAGTTAAGGGTAAATGTTTTAGTTTCACCTTCTCCCACTTTTGAATTTTGAAAATTTTGGTACTTTTGGATGGAGAGAGGAAAACACAACTAGAATGAAATTGTCATTGGTTTTTAGAATTAAATCATCTAGCTTTCTTAAACCTTACAATCTCCTACAGACAAAATCAGTTATGAACACCACCAGACAAATTTAAGGAGAAGAAACATGATTGTTAGGTTATCGAAAAGGAATTTTCATTCACAGAAGCCTTAGTGCAGGCAGGCTAAGAATGAGAAGCATTTTTGCCTTTATGTTAATGAGTTTTCCTGGTACACACTATGCCATAGTGCAATGATGGTTTTAAGGGGCAGGAGCTCACCTTGAGAGATGGTAGTGAGGTGTCCAAGGAGAATCCATCATCACATTACCAGGAGAATGACAGTGAGATGACTTTCTATTAGCCACATTCAAAGGACCTACTGTTGTCTTAAAAGACATCCAGTCAAACCAATCACTAATACAATCTCATAGTCAAATTTATGAGGTGTGAGTGGATGTTATCTGGAAGTAACCATGAGAATCTATAGTGCCTATTCTGACAGCATAGGCTCCATTAGTAAAATGCATTGAGCTTTAACAAAAGTAACTCAGCCAGTCAAAGCTCAACCATTACCTTTTAACTAAAAACACAAACAGTGTTGCAAAGAAGAGTTATCATTTTACATTTTTACTGTTGGTGTGTGCCTTCAAGTCATTACTGACTTATGGTAACTCTAAGGCAAACCTATCATGGGGTTTTTCTTGGCAAGATTTGCTCAGAGGAGGTTTGCCATTCCCTTCCCCTGAGGCATGTGAATTGCCTAAGGTCACCCAATGGGTTTTCATGGCCAAGCTGGGAATCAAACTCTGGTATCCAGATTCGTAGTCCAGCATTCAAACCACTATGCCATGCTGGCATGTCTCATTTTACATACTAGCTGTTGGGAAACAAGCCTAATTTTGGAGAATTTATAATTAGCTCAAATATGTGAGTGAAGCGCCCAATTTTGCTTCAGAGATCTTGTCCAAATGTATACCAGAGGTATAAGAATTCTGGCAAGGAATGACACTGAAACGGACCAAACTCCAATCAAAGTCTAAATATTTATTAACACAATGAGCAAACAACCACATATGGCACACACACACACACACACACACACACACACGAAGAATGAGTGGAAAGGAGTGGGACCAGGGGAGACAAAGAGGGAAACCAGGATAGGGAGGGATATACCTACGTCTGAGAGACTCCTCCGGACTTCTGGCGAATGAGGATGGGTTCCATGGAAGGGGCACGACTGGCAAAAGAGGGGGTCACAGGAACTATCTCAGAGTGCAGACAAGGTAGCACAAAGTTTGCCAAAATCTAGGGGTTCTTATAGGGAATTTCTGCCTTCTGGCTATGACTCAAACAATAGGAGGACAAAGGCTTGATGGGTTTACCATTGTTTACCTAAGTCTGGGCATAGCCTAAACAATGCATTTGGTTTCAAAACTATCAAGGAAAGGAAGCTAGAGAAAGGGGTGCAATCAAATCTGATCACTGTCCCTTTAAGTGTGAGACTAAGACAAACAAACACAATTTCCAGTATAATGGGATATTCCCAAGGGCAACTCCCAAACCTGCCTGTCCAGGAAATCTCTAGTGGTCTTGAGCAATTTCAGCTTGCTTGCCTGACTTTACATTTAGGAGATTATGACAAGGGTCAGGCTGGGGTCATAGGGAACTCCACATGGCTAAAATATATAAGAAAAATGGAGGGTGTTTGCTAACATAACCATACAAATACTGTCAAAGAACATGAAAGAGGTATTCAGACCCTATTTGAGTGTTTTCAGCATTCCCCGATCTTCTCTATATAGGGTTGCCATACATCCTGGAAAACTGGGACAATCCTGGATTGGATGGTCTAAAAAAATGTCATGGCCCAACTGACATTTTTGACCCTTTAATCCCGGTTTTCTGTCTTGTTTCAGGCCACATTTTGTCAATCTCGTCAGACTGAAGATTGACAAAATGTGCCTGCCTGAAACAAGGTAGGATTGGCTCTTTCCCTCACGTGACCTGTCACATCTCTTCCTCAGCCCGATTACCTCCAGTAGTGGCCAGGATGGTGGCTGCTGTGGCACCAGATGGTGGGAAGTGGTGCCTACCTCTAAGTGCCTAGCTGGAGCCGGCCGGCTGCATGGCTCAGGGCTGAGCCCTTTCCCAGCCCTGGATTCGGCCCTCTTCACATGCCTTCTCCTGGGGTTTGGTGAGGCGTAGCTGAGGGGTTTGGGCTTCCTTGGTGGGGTAGGGAGGTAGTTTCCCAAGGGAAAAAGTTTCCCAGGAGGAGGAGGAAGAAGAAGAAGAAGGAGGTTGGTCTCACCTTGGGTACTGAAATGTGTTGTGTGTGTATGTTTTGGGGGGAAGTTGTGTGGGATGTTGCACCCCTCACTTTGCCCTTTGGAGGTCATGGAGACCACTCTCTTTCACTGCCCCACAGCAGCAGTGGCAGTGTGGGGGGGGGACAGACCCACATTTTCTGGGGAGGGGGTCCTCAGTTGCACAACCAGGAGGGCAAATCCCCCCACACTGCAGGCTGGACTAGTTTCCACTTCATTTTCCTCAGCCAACTTCCTCGGGGCAAGGATGTATGTATGGCTTTTCTTTTCCTCTCTTTCCTCCACCTTTTCTTTTCTTTTCTTTTCTTTTCTTTTCTTCCCTTCTTTTCCCTTTACTTTCTCCCCCTTCCCTTCCCTTCCCTTCCCTTCCCTTCCCTTCCCTTCCCTTCCCTTCCCTTCCCTTCCCTTCCCTTCCCTTCCCTTTGCTTTCTTTTCTTCATTTCCTTTCTTCTTTTCTTCTTTCATTTTTCTTTCCTTCCCTTTTTTCCCCTTATTTCTTTCCTTCTTTTTTCCCTTCCCTTTTCTTCCATACCTTTCTTCTTACTCTCTCTCCCTCCCGTTCTCTTTCTTTTCATGGAGCCTTGGCCAAGGAGATCTGGTGCAGCAAGCCCTCCCTCTGAGTCCACCTCAGGCATGGGGGGGGGGTGAGGCACAGCCACGAGGGGCCTCAATCAAGGGAGTGAGTGAGTGGGAGGGAGAGGACTGATGGTGGGGGCAGGAGTTGTGTTGTTGTTGTTGTTGCTGCTGCTGCTGCTGTTGTTGTGTGCTTTCAAGTCCTTTCCAACCTATGGTGAACTTATTTTCTGTGGGAAATTTATTCAGAGAAGGAGTTGCCTTTACCTTCTCCTGAGAGGCTGAGAGAGTGTGACTTGCCCAAGGTCACCCAGTGGGTTTCCATGGCCGAGCTGGGATTTAAACCCTGGTCTCCCATTGTTCTAGTCCAATACTCAGACCGCTACATCATGCTGGGACCGCCACTGTACTTAAAAGCACAGTACTCAGTTGTTGTTATTTATTGTTGTGTACCTTCAAGTTGTTTTTTGATTTATGGATACCCTAAAGTGAACCTATCCTGGGGTTTTCTTGACAAGATTTGTTCAGAGGAAATTTGCCATGGCCTTCCGCTGAGGAGGCAGAGACAGTGTGACTTGCCTAAGGGCACCCAATAAGCAAGGAATTGAATCCTGGTCTCCAGAGTCCTAGTCTAACACACAAACCACACAAAGCTACATCCCAAACTTCTGTCCAGGAAGAATGTCAAAATGTCCTCCATTTTAAGCATGACTAAGAACCATGAATTTATATCAATTTTTTATTTTTATTAATTTTTTTTTGCTTTAGTTGGTCATGTCCTCCATTTCCCTTGAATGTCCTACATTTTGATCTACATTTGCCCTACGTTTTGTCCTACATTCTGATCTACATTTTTTCCTACATTTTGTCCTGGTTTTGTGGAAGCGAATTATCGCAACCCTATCTCTATGTTAATTTGTTATAAATGACACTGAACCTTGAAAGACTACTTATCAACAAAAACACTTCCCACAGCAAGGAATGTCTGTCAGTTAACCTGCTGCTCTGGAAAAATGATGTTAATATTAGTGTTTGGAAAAAGTTCCAGACCTTAATTCCCACAATCCTGCTCCTCTGCAACAATGACTTTAGAAAACAAAAGGTGGGATAAGATGTAATGGGAGGCTGTTCATTCTGTGTCTTTTTTTAGCACTGATATGTTCCTTTTATCAAAAATAACTCTGTTTTGATCTTTGAGAATACAGTTGTCCCTTCCAATTCATGGGGGATCAGTTCCAGACTGTCCCTCCCACAAATCTGGAAAATTGCCAATACTGTGGGTACGTGTGGCATTTTATCCCTCCCCACTTGCCTTCCGCAAATGGGCAAAAACATGGATTCCAAGTTGGCAAACAGGGAGGGACGAGTATAGTTTTTGTAGTGAGTTTGGCATCACTGGACAAGCTTAGACTAGTATTAGTTGTCGGTCTAACTATATGTCTGCATATTTTCTTGGGTCTTTAGATAGTTTGAAAAATTCCCCTTCCCATTCTTCATCAACATCACCAGTATGTGTGTATGCTTCTAATATCAGAATATGAGAAGATGAAGTTTGTGACTCTTTTACATTGTCTCATCAAGATGAGGGGAATTACAAGCTTTGTCTGAAAGCAACAGAATTCTACATGAACACGTGATTGTATACAATTAAGGTCTTGATACTCTATCAATCTTGAGTGCAAGGAGGAAAGTGAGAAGTGATATTTAAATCTCTGCTATTTTACTGAAATGCTTATAATGGACTGACTGGCCAATATAAGATTTATTAATTGAACAGCTTTGGTATAATCCAGTACCACATTTCCTGAGAACTAAAGAACAGAGGACATTATCAGGATTTCAGTGACAAAGTCCCTAGACTGACAAGCATTCATTATAATAATGAAGAAAATGCACTGCAAGAAACCCTAAGCTACAAAACTCATTAATAGAAATCTTTAGAAAAAAATAGATACACCAGTCTGTCTCCTGGTACAGAATCCAAAGCCTGGCTATCTGAAATTATCAATTTCTCAGACATATGCACCAAGGAAGCCAGACAGATGAATAGGCAGGCTAGACCAAAGAGATGTAATTTTATGTGATAATACAACTGGGGAAAAGAGCAGGATCAAATGAGGAACATGAAATAGATTGGAAAGGGGAGAGGGAAGTACTTTATCTCCTAAAAGCAAGCAAACAGATGACACTTAGAATTGAGTGCACATGGATGGGTATTATTGACAGACAAGCTTCCTCTCCCATCCTTTAGACTTCTTATATGATGTCATGGGCCTCACAAATCATCCCATTCTTAAAAATACATGACTCTGGAAAATAATTCCTTTATTTGGCTGCCATGGCCTTCTACTTGCTGTGTTTTGCACTGGCACAAAGGACACGAG
>CM034703.1:215189013-215207740 GCA_020142125.1 Phrynosoma platyrhinos
GGGTAGGTGTTGAGAGCATAGATGTAGTGATGTTGCACATGTGAAACTATTATGACTGCTGTGCCATATAGGACCTCAGCCTTAGATTCCCAGGTAAGCATTTCCACTGTATGAGATGGAGCAAAATGTTGGAGAAAGATCCAATCTAGAGCCACACCCCTATTCCAGTACTCAATTGTGTTGGGGGGGGGGGAGGGAATTGGATTTTTTTTTCAAATTAAGTGAGTAAACTCAATAGTCATATTATTGATGTTAAAAGGAAATATGATAATGCAGTCTATCTGACTTGGCGAATGAAGGATTTGGTTTAGACTAGGTAAACCTATATTCAGATTCTCCACTCAGGCATGAAGGATATTATGACCAAAGCAGAATCTCTGCACCTACCTAATGTATTTTACAGGGTTGCTGTGCAGATAGAATGTGATCCACACATGCAGTACATTCAGCTACCCAGCTGAACAATAGGAGAGATGGTGATGAAAATAGCAGTGACAATCATGACAAATAAGCATATGATTAGAAATTATATGAAATATTTATTCCATAACATCTATTAATAGTTTATTATAGTTTGTATTAACAGAGTGGTATTGTAGTGGTGAGTTTTTTCTTGGAGGAGTTAAAGTGTAAGCAGAGTCATGTGGCTCTAAAGGAAATGGGCATAGTTAAATATTGGTTGCTCTATTTCCCATTCATATTTCATATTTCATGGCACACATATACACTTTTATCTTAAATTCAATCTGAAAAACATAGATGTGGGTCAACTCCTCTGTGCAGGATAATTCTCCCCACCATTGTGTTCCCTTTCTGTTGTGGCACCTGGTTTAGTGCAAAAAGAAAAAGAAAAATGGGCCTTTGAATCTATGATAAAACTTGCTTGTTTCATAAAGGTGCCCTGATTCTTTATTTTTCCCCTCAAGAATATTTGTGTGACCATCAGTTACATGAAAGTTCTCATTGAGTTCTCTTTTAATTTCATTTCAGGCTAGCTCTCTTTCCCCACTTGCTACCCAGTGACCCATACCAGACTGGAAGAGCTTCCTCAAAAGTAGAATATTTTGGTACAAAGATGGGTTTGATCTACATGTCTTGATGACCTTAAATCTTCACCTCAGAGAAGTAAGCTTTAGACAGATTATAGAAAACTTTTTAAAAATCAATCACTCAATCAATCAAACAGTACATACTCCAGAATTTGTGAGGGTAATTGAGAGGGTAGGAATACAGTAGAATTATTTGCATGTTTGTTTAGAAATAAGCTACCCTTCAGCCCTATTCTGGTATTTAGTTCACTGTGTAATGAACAATAGGGAAGAGGAAGGATAAGGTTGAGCATGGTAACTTCACCCCCTCACTCCCCCTCCTCCTGCTTCTTAAAAGTGTAGACTAAAATCTGAAATGGATTCACTGTCCCAGTGAAATGAAAGCTACTAGCTAACACTGGTTTACAGTAGGTAACTGTATCATGATTTGGTTCATTGAAATCCTTGTAGCAGGGGAGAGGGACCAAACATGACTCTGGGATCACCTAGAATTTGTCTCTTCCATTCTTCTAACATGAGCTGATGGTTCCTGGTTTAAATGCTCTCTCTCTCTGTGTGTGTGTGTGTGTGTGTAGAATTTATCCTGCTGTTCTACCATGGGATGTCCCATTCCGGTCAGCCCATGATTCACTGGTGCTGGCATGAATAATGAACAACTCTATGGTTGTTTCCATGGGTTGCCATAGAACCTGGGCTTGGAAGCTTTTTTAGCATGCTGAAAAGATATCCCTGGCTTCACTATGCCCACTTTAGGAACACTTCTGGAACAAGCCCAAAGCCTGGTAGAAAGAACTATAGCATGTTCTGAGGTTCTTCTGCAGACAAAATACTAGTTTATTTCAAATGTTTCAGCTTTTGGTTAATCCCTGAATGAAACAATGTTGATATATCCTATGTATGAATTCCAAAGCATAAATAAATGAAACCACATCAAGAAAAAGGTGAGCAGCATAATAGGCTGAAAAATGAGTTTTCCATAGATAATTGTCCAAATACACTGGAGAGAACTATAACAAAAGACTAAAAAAGAATAAGCATATTTCATAGCTGTAGCAATGGAAGTTATTTGAAATTAATTTGATTAAACAGAATATTTCATTTTATTCTTTTAATAATTTATTTATAAATCACACATTCTGATGAAATATAATATTTGCAATGCCATTAAAATAGTAAAATGTAATTTCTTTGGTACAGTGAATGAATTGTGTGATATGTACAAAATACTTTTCCTCTTTCCAATGTTGAATTTTAGCATTTAATTATTTCCTGTCTCTTTCTTTTTTCTTAAAAAAAAGGAGGGGGGAGTCTGTTTCTGCCTGAGAGCAGAGCAGTCACTGTGTCATATTTTTGTAATAACTAATTCCCATGGTCATTCATTTTATTTGTATGTTACATTTTCCATAGTTATACTGTGCTCAAAGCAGCTCACAAAACTGACACTTTAAACCCAATAACCATAATTATGATACATTACAATATGCATCATCTATTCAGCAATTACTGCCCATTCAAAATAATTATAGCAAAATGTTAAATGCACATGAAACATACAAATGGGCGAATTCAGAGTGCTGAATACTAATAATAGCAACATTATACCCACAGTAGGTAATTTTTAAAACATTTTCTACTAAGAGACCGAACAATAAAATACTTTTCCTCTTTTCAAGCTTTTTTCTGGGCAGATTTCCCCCCCCCTCCATTAAAGGGTATAAGGCTAAAAGCAGCACAAATATCTTCATGCACATCTGAAGAAGCCCTGAGGGCATTGACATTAATCCCAATGACCCTCACAATGACCTTTTTATATCTGCACTTCAAAGGCCAGTAAGTCTACTCACATTTTCAAGTCTTATTGCTGACAGGGAATTTATTCTAAATGCAGCTAGGAAATACGAAAAGATAAAACAAAGAAATTTCAAGGCACTTCAGCTAGCCAGCTCTCTAGCCTGGAAAGAGGGCTTCTTTCTCAAAATGTTGTTATTTCTTTTCTAAAGAAGCCCTGGTCTCACAGAAAGGAGATAGTACATAGAGAGATCTTGTAGCACCCTTGAGACTAATTGAAGGAAATAAATTGGCAGCATGAGCTTTCATAGACTTCAGTCTACTTCCTCAGATGCATTTGGTGGAGTGGAACCAGGAACAGACATATATATGCCATTGTTATTTGAAGATGTCAGTTACTTCCCTTGATCTAGATACTATACTTCTATTGATGCATCCTAAAGTCACATTGGCCTTTTTATCTGCCGCATCACACTGTTGACTCATATTCAACATGTGATCTACTAGGATTCCTAGATCTTTTTCACATGTAGTCTCGTTAAGCCTGGTGTCCCCCATCTTATATCTATGCATTTCATTTTTTTGCCCTAAGTGCAGTACCTTACATTTCTCCATGTTGAAATTCATTTTGTTAGCTTTGGCCCAGCTTTTTAATCTATTAAGGTCATTTTGAATTTTCATCCTGTCTTCTGGGGTATTAGCTATTCCTCCTAATTTGGTGTCATCTGCAAATTTGATAAGTATGCCCCCTATTCTTTGATCCAAGTAATTGATAAAGATGTTGAATAGCACTGGGCCCAGGACAGAACCCTGTGGCACCCCACTGGTCACTTCTCTCCAGGATGAAGAGAAGGCATTGCTGAGCACCCTTTGGGTTCAGTCAGTCAACCAGTTACTGTCTGTCTGTCTACCTCCTCTGTGTGGCCTCCTCCCCAACAACTTTCTCTGGGTGATCCCTCTCCAAAACCATTTGTTCCTTTCTATCCAGGAAAACCTCTTGCTCCCTAATATGCTGAAGTTTAGCTACATGGGCCTTTCTCTTCCAGGAGGGTTACCAACTTGAAGTTCCTCACATCTCTAGGGAAGAAGAAAAACATCCCACAAGTGTTGCAGGTGACTCAGCAGCTCCCTCAATGTCCATATTGAAAAATCTTAAGTAAGCAGTGAAACAAGACTGTGGGCTTCTCCCTCAAAAAGTCACCCAGTAAAGGCTCACGTAAAGGGCCCCTGTTGTCTTGGCCTTTTCACCAGGCTCTGTCAGTGAGCTCAATCAAATGGGTTTATACATCTATAGAGAGCTCCTGGATGCTACCTTACTCCGGAGGCAAGTCTCTGTTGATTTATCCCAAATTCTGGAGGCTTTATCTTCAGTTGCAATGTATACAATATAATACAATATATATATAAACACTCCTTTCTGTCAGCTTCCAATCAAGTACTCTGATGTCTGCTCCAATCAACTCTCCAAACTAATCCACAACTATCCACACTGACCAGCCTCTTGGTCCACTTATATATATATCTGCAAATGGCGAGGTATAAATAAAAGTATTATTATTATTATTATTATTATTATTATTATTATTATATAGTAGGTTAGCTCTGAGTCATTATTCAGTGTCACATAGATGCAACCTTGTAGCTGTATGTGACCACTAGTGGGGTTCTGTCATTTTCCCTTTTCAGTTTGTTCTGTGATAGATCAGTCCTGGGTACACATCTTGCCTTGTTTATTTGGTTTTTCCCCCCCACTTCATGTGGTGGATTCTGTAGTTTGAGGAATGATTGTTGTAATTCTTTGAGTTTGGCATCTCTGTTTTGTGGGTCTGAACAGATGTGATTGTATTGCAGGGCCTTACTGGTCCTATACAGCTCCCAATTGAGACCACTTAGGCACATCATCAATGAATTACAACCCATTCTTGTAAGTCAAGTGTCAGGATGAAGCAGCTTGCCAATGCCTAGAGAAAGAAGTGGCATTAAAGGTACCAAAAGCTCAGTGATTTGATAATGTGCAGCACTGCAGCTTCAATTACTTAAAATTGCTGGGGGATCCTGCCACCCAGACCCCCCCCCCCAATTTTCTTTCTGCCTACAAAGGCAAGGGTACTATGCCTCAAGCCATAGAGAGAAAAACACTGGGGGTGGGCAGCCTTAGGTGGTGCATTATAAACATGCTAACTATGTGTTTCATAAGCAATGTTACACACATTTGTTACTGTTTATAGGAGAGAAGTTCAATTTAGATGATGACAAAATAGAAATAGTAAAATAGTTCACCTACCTTGGATCAATTATTTATCAGAATGGAGACTGCAGTCAAGAAATTAGAAGAAGAGTAAAACTGGGAAGGGCAACTATGAAGGAATTAGGCAAAATACTAAAGTGCAAAGACATAAAATGGAAAGACATCTAAAATGGAACACTAAAGTTAGGATAGTCCAAACAATCACATTTCCCATCACCATGTACAGATGTGAGAGTGGGATAGTCAAGAAGGGTGACAGAAGGAGAATCAACTCATTTGAGGTGTGGTGCTGAAGAAGAGTGCTGAGGATAACATGGATGGCCAAAAAGATTAAGAAATGGGTTCTAGAGCAGATCAGACCTACATTCTTACTGTAAAGATGACCAAACTGACACTGTGATATTACAAACACATCAGGAGAAGGGATGACTCATTAGAAAAGTCAATAATGCTAGGAAAGGTAGATGTCAGTAGAAAAACAAGAAGACCACATATTAGATGGATAGACTCACTCAAGGAAGCCATGAACCTGGGCCTGGAGGGCCTGAGTTGAACAGATGAGGACAGGGGGTCTTGGAGGTGTCTCACTCAAGGGATTCCTCTGAGTTGAAGTTGACTTGAAGACAACAATAGGAGATATGAGTCTATAAGGGGTGTTGGAGTAAATGTGACTTTAACAACAGAAAAATATTTTGAGTGATGGATGACATGGAATGACATTCATTCCATGGGACAACCACAGATTACTGAGTCAGGAGCACATGGCATGAAGCAAAATTGCTACAAGGTTCCATCATGCTATGTGGCACTGAATAATGACTCAGGGACAACCTGTGTGGAGCAAGAGACTGGTCAGACTGGGTAGTTGTAGGCTAGTTTGGAGAATTGTTTGGAGCAGACATCAAAGTATTTGGTTGGAAGTTGACAGAGAGGAGTGTTTATATCTATATATTCTATTATATTGTACACGTTGCAACTGAAGATAAAGCCTCCAGAACTTTGGATGAATCAACTATGACTGTGAGTGTGAAAAGTGGTCAGTACCAATATTGCCAATACCAATAGCTGGGTGTTTTTGTTTTTGAACTCTGCTATGTTATTGTTTGGCTGCATCAGGGTGACTTGTCCCCAGATTGTGCTGGTAGTTGGCTTTCCCTAACTACCAACAGTTTGCACATACAGCTTTCTTACTTGTTGCAGAGTAATCACTGGTGGCATTGGCTTGAGCACCCAACCTGAGACAGCTGCAGTTGGTTCATTGCAGGGGGACACATGGCATTGTAGCATCTGAGTACAAGCAACCAGTGGAACGTTGGATCCAGCTTCCTCCCCTTCTTTTCCCCAATCTTTTTAAAATGGCTGACCTTAGTTGTGCCCTCCCCCTTTCAAAATTATTACTTTAAAAATCTTCTGCTCCATACCTTGGGAGAGATTCAGCCATGGTTTTGTCAATGTTTCTCAGGTCCCTGAATCTGTTAGGTGATTTAAAATTAGGCTGAAGCAATTTAACATTGGCTCACTATCAGAAAGGGATTATTTATTTATTTATTTCTATCCTGCATTTTTTCCCCAGATGGGGACACAAAGTGGCTTAAAATGCTTTTTTTTTAAAAAATGATAGAAATCCACAATATACAAAAGTTAAAACACACATGCACATACATACACCAGCACAACAATTAGCAATATCCAGTACATTAGTTAAGATGGATCCTATATAATCATGCATCACATGCCTGTCATAATAGAATAGTCTTTGCTTTCCCATGAAAGAAAAAGTAGGGTGCCAGTGTCATTTCTCTGAGAAGGGAGTTCCAGAGCCTGGAGGAAGCCACTGAAAGGACCTCTCCCATGTTCCTCCCTGATGCACCTACTTTATTGAAACTGCAAAGGGTAGCAACATTCACACAAAAGCATACACTCACATATATTGTATGTTCTGAGTATATTGTTGGTCTCAAAGATAGATGATAGATGATAGATAGATAGATAGATAGATAGATAGATAGATAGAGCCATAGACAGATAGATAAAACCATAGAGTTGGATGAGACCACAGGGGCCATCTAATCCAGCCCCCTGCCATGCAGGAAGACACAATCAAAGCACCCCTGATAGATGGCCATCCAGCCTCTGTTTAAAAACCTCCAAAGAAGGAGACCCCACCATACTCCGGGGAAGTGTATTCCATTGTTGTACAGCTCTTACTGTCAGAATGTTATTTGTAATGCTGTGGTGTAATCTCTTTTCCTGTAGTTTACTTCCATAGCTCTGTTTCCTAGTCTCTGGAGCAGCAGAAAACAAACTGGCTCCATTCTCAATATTACATCCCTTCAATTATTTAAACAGGGCTATCATGCCACCTCTTAACATTCTCTTCTCCAGGCTAAACATACTCAGCTCCCATGGTTTCCAGACCTTTCACCATTTTGGTTGCCCTCCTCTGGACATGCTGCAACTTCTCAAAATTCTTCTTGAACTGTGATTTCCAAATCTGGAGGCAGTATTCCAAACGATGCCTGACAAGAACAGAGTGGTACTACTACTTCCCTTGATCTAGACACTACACTTCTATTGATGCATCTTAGAACTGCATTGGCTTTTTTTAGCTGCTGCATCAAACTGTTGACTGATGTTCAACTTGTGGTCTACTAAGACTCCTAGATCCCTTTCATATGTACTTTTATCAAGCCAGGCATCCCCATCATATATCTGTGCATTTAATTTTTTTTTCTCTCTCTAAATGTAGTACTTTACATTTCTCCCTGTTTAAATTTATATTTTTAGTGTTGGCCTACCTTTTTAATCTATTTGAATTTTGATCCTCTTCTCTGGGATATTAGCTACTCCTCCTGACTTGGTGTCATCTGCAAATTTTATCAGCATGCTCTCTACTATTTTATCCAAATCATTGGTAAAGATGTTGAATAGCACTGGGTCCAGGACAGAACCCTGTGGCACCCCACTGGTCACTTCTCTCCAGAATGAAGAAGAACCATTGCTGAGCATCCTCTGGGTTCACTGGTCAGCCAGTTACAAATCCACCTAACAATCACGCTGGAGATTATCACACAAAAGGGAAAGCGTCATTAACAGGAGTTCCTGTTAATACGAAATGATGGCTCCATGACACTTTACCCATGGGAGAAGGACAGGAGAAGCATGCAGGAGTGTGATCCCTGACTGTGTGATTAGCCAAGTTTAAGGACAGGAGAAGGACACTGTCCGTTCTGCATGATAATCTTTATTGTCTGACTCACATTTTACTAGCTTGTTTGCCAGAATATCATGGGGGACCTTGTCAAAGGCCTTACTGAAATCAAGATATGCTACATCTGCAGCATTCTCTTAATCTATCAAGCTGGTAATTTTATCAAAAAAGAGAGATAACAGACTGCATGGCTTGTTTTTGGGAAACCCATGTTGACTTTTGGAAATTATGGTAATGAAATAAGCTAGGTTAAACTGGATAGTGAGTTGCAGGTTAGGGCAATACTATACCAGGATCCAGACCCCAGGATTCCAAATCAGAAAGAAAATTGTTACCACAGTGGAAAGGCTAATGACTCTGAGAAATTCTAGATTAAACCCAACAATATAACTGTCTCATTTCACCCAAAACTGAAGACAAAGAACCAAATAGCTCCTTTTAATACCTTTAGCTTTTGGGGGGGGGGGGAGGCTTTTGGGAATCTTTGGAATGGAATTTTCTAGGGGAAAGAAAGATCAGAACTCTGTAAAATGTAGCACCCTAAAACAAAGAAGTGGCAAATCCAAATGTCCTTTCCCCTTAATTTCCAAATGGTTGACAAGGACCAGATCCATCTGTGACTTTGAAATCAAAAGAATATATTTGAATTTCAAAAGATACCTTTTTGCCTACATGCCTGTAGAAATTCTGGCTAAATTGCACTGGGACAATTTTTCCAAGCCAGGATGGAGTTTGATATCAGAATTCAATCAGTGGCAAAGGGGGCTATAGGGCTAGTAACACTGGGCAGATTTTTTTTTCATTAAAGGATATAACCCTAAAGTAATCACAAATACCTTCATGCACATCCAAAGGAGTCTTAACATTGATCCCAGAGATCTTCACCAACTTTTATATCTGCACTCCAAAGGCTAGTCAGTCACTCACATCTTCTTTTGGTAACAGCTATTAGGGTTTCTGATAGAAAGCACAGAATGCCTTTTGCAGTCACAGTTGCTTCTTGTAGAACAGGCTTGGTGTGGGATGAGGCAGACCTGGTGCAGAGAATGGATTATTTAAAACATAATTTGTGCTATAAGAAACACAGTTTCATCCCATTATTAGTCTGTACTGGGCTGTAAAGCTTTTGTTTCTAGTTTTTGCAAAAGCATTTGTTGTGTATGTATGTGTGTGTGTGTGTGTGTGTGTTTGCCTTTAAAATACAAACACATTTGTACCCATCTTCCCCCCTACCACAAGTAAGATGTGCTTCTGTATATATTACCAATGATTTCCTATTCACATTTAAAAAATGTAGTGTGCTTTTATGCATATTTTATTTTTCTCAAATGCATCAGATACTGCAAGTCTCACAAATGTGCAAGAGACACACCCACAGAGACACACCCAGCTGCTCATCTAGCCTCAGCTCCTCTCTCACAGGTGTTTATCTTTAGCTGCGCGTTTCTCAGCTAACCTTCGAGAACGCCGCAGCCCTGCCCTATCTGTTCTCCTCTCAGCAAGATTTCTGAAAAAATCTTGGATGGAATGAGAGGGTACTTGTGTTGCACAGGTTACACTCATGGCCAATTCACCATTTTATTCATGTATGAGTGAAACATATTGTGATGAGCTATGATTTCATTTAAATAAAGAGGTCTTGGGATTTACTGTGATATGGTCACCAATAATAGTTATTTGTATGGCACTAAAAAGCTACCATTATTGAAATATGCTGACAATGGCAGCTGGTGGCTTCCATGTCATTGAGGCCTTGTCTACATTGACTAAATACTCTAAAGTCCCCCTGGGCTCACTGTGTTCAGTTTGCATGATACAGCTCAAAACTTGAATCAGGTCTGGATTGTCCTCACAATGCCGAAACTTGATTCAGGGTTTCCACCCCCTAACTCACATTTACTTAACTCATCTTTCACTGCAGGGTTTCTGGTCTCTCTGTGACAACAACAGTAGCTGCCTTCAGTCACATAGTTCTGCACCATCCATCACTGCTGTCACTGTGGGTGTGTCACTTTGAGGTCAGAATGAGGCATCCAGTGTCATTAGCATGGCTGGGTGCCTCGTTCTGGCCTCAAAGTGATGTGCCCACTGTGGCAGTTGTGGTTCAGGACTGTGCAAATGCCATTGTTTCACTGCAAAGAGACCTGAGTCATCCATTGCTGCAGGTGTATCTGGCTTCAGAATGATGCACCCACAGTTGCAGGAGCAGTGAGTAGATCAGGACCATGCAAATGAAAGCAGCAGCATCACTTCAAAGCAGATAAGGTTTGAATTTGTAGTCAGAATACTTTGGGGTAGCCCAGAGTATTTGTCCGGGAAAACTGCCAACACGTGGCTGATAAGTACAAGGCCCTTTTCCAAGACACAAGCACAGTTGCAAGTAACGTACCAATGTTTGCTTGCAGCAGGCAAACAACAAGTCCAGAGTTCCAAAAGGCAAGTCAAGGGTTATCACGAACAGGTAGTCCAAAGCCGTTCCAAAGGTCACAAGATCCAAACCAGTCCAGAATCAAGCCAAGAGTCAAGAGCTTTCACCAGGGAATCCAAGATAAGCCTTGACAAAGAGCTTGGCTTTTCCCAGCAGCTTATCTAGCCTCAGCTCCTCTCTCACAGGTGTTTATCTTTAGCTGCGCTTTTCTCAGCTAACCTTCGAGAACGCCGCAGCCCTGCCCTCTCTGTTCTCCTCTAAGCAAAGGTAGGGATCTCAATCTCTTGGTCCTCTGCTTCTTCCAGGTCTGAAACCTCTGCTGGGGAAAAGCTTTCTGCTGGAGGGAGGCTAGGCTGCTGAGGTAGGGGCTGTGCCTCAATGGGTCCCACACAGCTAGGTCCAGGTTCAGCTAGGTCTATGGGAGCTGATAGCACCAAGCTAGGACCTGGCTCCATATCCTCCCCCTTAGAGTCCTCCAAGTCCTCAACCTGGCTGTCCCTGACAGTATTCTGGAAGATGTAGATGAGTCCTGGAACAATGAATCTGCTCTGGGTTTTAATATAATAATATAATAATAATAAAATTTATTTCTATTCTGCCCCTCTGCAACTGTCCAAGGTGCTGAACCTATTTTGGCAAAAGGGTTTCTCACCATTAATAGATCCTTTAAAATCTGGACTAATGACTGGAGCAGATGCACTGCCTTATTGGTATGGAGGCCACTACCTTCCATTCCTTGAAACCAATTTGAAAATTTGTCTGACAAATGGCGTCCAAAAGAGTTTTGACACAGCAAGCTTCAGGTCCCCTCATTTTTTTATATTAAAAATGTTCATTAATATATATATTTAAAAACACATAACAATGAAAACCACTCAGACAATCTTACAACAATCTTACAACATACTGTACATACTAGACAACAACATATATAAAACAAGCACCCCATTTTGGATGTTCTCCTAGTTTCAGTTGGTTAAAATACTTAGGATACTTGCCTCTTCAAAGATGATAAACTTTATTGGTCTGTGTCTGAGCTTCCTGACATAAAACATACTCAAAGGATAATCAGTGTGCTGCTGCTGCTTAGGTTTTCTCACTAAAGTGACAATCTGTCCAAAAATTATAAAAGGTTTCCTTACTCTTCTCTTTATGTCCTTTTTTTAAAAAAAAGTATTGACTTGGTCATTTTTGCCTATGAAGTTGTGCTCAAAACTTGGATGTGACATTTAGAAGCTGGCAATATATTGTGGATAATTTTCTCTGTGTTGTACAAAGCAATATTAAAAATGGTCACGGAATAAGCTTACTTCATTGCTTACTCAGAAAAACCTTTTTATAACTTTGTCTTATATAGAAGTACAACAGGGTTTTTATTATTGGAAAATATATATTAATATAGCAAGATCACTTGCATTAATAATGAAACATTTTCATCATACATTAGGTACAAATTCTTTATATTCACATTCATTCTTTAATGAAATATTAACATTCACAAAAATATATCCATGAAGCTTAGAAAACAAATATATCTATTCATGTCAGTTTCTTTAATGACCTTCATGAAAATGTTTAAAATAAATGTTTCAGTAATCTTTTCACTTTTTTCCTTTTGTCATTCTTTACTTATATCTATAATTGCAATTTCTCCATTTCCATTTTATTGCCAGCATAATTTATGCTCATGTTGTAATAGGAGCAAATGATCTGTCTTGGAGGCAAGTCAATTTTTTCTAATCAGACTGTAAAAAGTAAATAAGAGATCACATTTTATAAACTCTACAGGTTCTGATGTTTGATTGTGAAACAAAACAGAAAAAATAAATCTACAAATAAATGGAGCCAAAAATCAATTATGATTATAAAGTGCATGGGAAAATTGCATCTTTTAATGTTCAAGGACAAATTCTCAAGTAAATCTATAATGCATGAAATAATTTAATCTGATGAAAAATTGGAAACAGTTACCTGGAATGTTCTGGCAGCCCATACACTATATATTCCTCATTCAGTCTTTGCACTATTCATTTCAGATAGCTTTATACGATTATCATATGGTGACATTTTGCAGTCATAACCTGATGAAGACATATATGAAAGCAGGTTGCAAGAACAACAATTTAGCAATCACCAGAGGAGCCAATACTTTGCAGCCAGTCCCATAGTAGAGGAGACACATTGGCTTAGCAAGAGTTACATGAGGTTTCAGGACAGTGACAAGAAGAATGGGTCATTTTAGGATTATCCAAGTCTGCTCCACTTAGGGTGCATCTATACTGTAGAAATAATACAGTTTGATACCACTTTGAGTGCTGTAGTTCAATCCTATAGAATCCTGGAGTCTGAAGTTTTACAAAGTTCTTGCCTTCTCTGCCAAAGAGTGCTGATACCTCACAAAAGTACAAATCCCAGAATTTTGTAGAATAAAGGCATTGCTGTTATTGTAGTATCCAACTGCATTATTTCTACAGTGTAGAAATAAATAAATACAGTATAGATGCATAATCGCTACTTTACTTGCCATTTTACTGCATCAGGACCTTGAGATTGGGAGGGCTGTGAAGAAATGGATATGGTCTAACAAGGTAGCCAGCCCAGTGGTGATACTGTCATGTTGTAGGACGTTGTGATCAGAACCAACCAACCATCAAATCAAACAGTTTTATCAGTCTCCTTAATTGCACCTGCCTTTTCTCCAAGACTGGGACTTCAGGTAGCCTACAATTAAAAAAAAATATAAGTAAAACTGCATTGAACTAAATAAATAAAGCACAAATATAAAAGATTCAAATAGTATTAAACTCTCTGAAAATTCGTAACCCTTTGAAACATTAAAAGCAAAGCATAAAATTAGTAGAAGGCAGTAGGAAAAGAAAATAACTGCACTACAGATGGACAGAGTCCATCAAGGAAGCCACAGCCCTGAGTCTGAGCAATGCTGCTGATAACAAGGTGACTTGGAGGTCTTGCATTTGTAGGGTCACTATATGTCAAAGTCAACTTGATGACTAACAACAGCACTAAAACACAAAGCCCCTTATTTGTAAAACAGTCAGTTCCCAAGTACCTTCTGGAACAGAAAGGTATTCACCTGTCAATAAAAGGACAGGAAAGAATAAAAAACAGCTTAGCCTCCTTGGGAAAGAAGTTCCAGAGGCTGGGAGTTGCCACAGAGAGGATCTTTCCCACATTCCCACTAAACATGCCTCCGACCATTATGAGATCAAAAGAAGTGTTTCCATCAAAGATCTTAGCGCTTGGGCAGACTCATGTAGGAAGCTACAATTCTTTAGACAGCCTCAATATGAGCCACACAGGGCTTTCTAAGTCATAACCAGCACTTTGAATTGTGTCAATCCCAGAAAGGTGGCAGCCAGTAGAGCGGTTGTAAAATAAGAAACGATGTGCTCCTGTAACCATCCCTAGTTAACTATCTGGCTGCAGCTCTTTGTACCAAACATCCTTCAAAGGCAGTATCTCGTAGAGAGTGTTATAGTAATCCAAACATGATGCAACTATGGTTTATGTCATGATGGAGAAGTCAGAAGTCTAGAAATGGGCACAGCTGACACATTGGTTGTAACTGTACAAGTGCACTGCTAGCTACCACTGAAGCCTGATTGTCCAGGTTCAAAGCACACTCATTGAATAAACTCATAATGTGAAACTACCTCTTTAGGGGAAGTGAAATCCCAGCCGTGGCAGGCTGAATTTCTATCCCTTGATCTGTCACACAGCACCTCTGTCTTATCTATATTAAGCTTCAGAGGTTTTTGCCTTTATTTAAACTATTACTAATGACAGACACTGGTTAAGAAATAAAACAGCTTGCTTGGGCTGAAACAGAAATGAGAGATAGGGTTTGGTGAAATTAGCCTACTTATGGCACCAAATCTTAAAATTCTGAACAATTCCAACTTGTGAAGTCGTAGGGTTTCATGGCCAGCATCCATAGTTTTTTTTGTGGGTTTTTTTGGGCTGTGTGGCCATGTTCTAGAAGAGTTTCTTTCTGACGTTTCGCCAGCATCTGTGGCTAGCATCTTCAGAGAAAGGCATCCCCTTTATGTGGCTTCTCTGAAGATGCTAGCCACAGATGCTGGCGAAATGTCAGAAAGAAACTCTTCTAGAACATGGCCACACAGCCCGAAAAAACCCACAAAAAAATCTATTCCAACTGTTTCATGTTGGAACAGTCAAGGGGTAGGTGGGACAGAACTGTGCCTTGATAGACTAATTCATCAGCAGCCAAGAAGTTGAATAGGAGTTCTCCAGCACCAGCTTCTTGGGTCACACTTCAAGATACTAATACAGTCACAATAAAGCAGTGCCTCTAAGTCCTATCCCAGAAATTTGATCCACAAGGATACCATGGTTGAGAGTGCTAAATCCCACCAAGAGGCCCAGCAGAATCAACAAGAATAAAGTTCTCATGTCCAGAGCTCCCCCATAAGTGGGTTTGAAACCAGATTTAAATGAATTTAAATAATCTGACTCCTTCAGGAACCCCTGGCATTAAGAAGCCAGTGCATTGCTCACTATCATGCCCCAAAAGGAAATATTTTTCAACAGGAGTATTACAACTACTTCCTTTAGGGAGGCTGTGACACCTGAGGCATTAATTACTCCCATTACCCACTGAGCCAGTCCACCTCTGTTCTTTTTGATAACTAATTAGGAAAGGAAAGGATCCAGCATCATGTGGTGGCTCTCACCTCTACAATGATCCTATCCACACCACCAGACGGCATAAATCATTAATATTGCACTTGGCGTCTAGTTAGGAGACACAAGGAGCATTGGTGGTGCTGTGGTTAAATGCCTGTACTGTAGCCACTCACTCACAAACCACAAGGTTGCAAGCGACTCAGTCTTGAATCCTTCCAAGGTTGCTAAAATGAGTACCCAGCTTGTTGGGGGCAATTAACTTACAGTTATAAACCGCTTAGAGACTGCATAGCACAGTAGGAAGTGGTATATAAATGAAGCTGCTATTGCTTGCTGCTATTATAACCCATGCCTTATAGTTTTATTATATGGTGTTAGAGAGATGGGTCCTTGCATTAGTGAGACATATGTCCTGTATCTGGGTAGTGGTCATAATCCTGATAAACAGAGATTCCCTTCTGTGTTTCTAAGATTATCCAGCCTCTTGAATAGTGTCCTTGAGCTAAGCAACTCCCCAGACTTTTAAAGACACTGATGCAGTTGGTGGGGACACTCCAGTCCCCCACTTTTCTTTGGGTAACACCACCCACCCCAGAAAAAAACAGCCTAAATTTGTTCTGCCAGTCACAAAGCATGACATATGGCTAGATCTTATAATAATAATAATAATAATAATAATAATAATAATAATAATAATAATAATAATAATAATAATAATAATAATAATTTTATTTATAGCCAGCCCCTCTGCTCAGCAATTGGGGTGGGTTACAGCATGTTAAAAGAGAACAAAGTTAAAAATATTCCCTCACTCAACAACCCTCCCCCCTTAAAACAGAATTAAACATGAAGGGAATTAAAATACAGCAAAATCAACAACAACAATCATACTATAAAAAGGTGAGGAGAATTAGGGACAGAATAAAACTCAGTTAAAACTCATCCCTCTGAAAATGTTATTCCAGGATCTTCTCTTCTTTCTACCATTCTAGCTCAGTCCTACACTATTTAGGGGACAAATAGGATGACCAGGGTTCAGGACTCATGTGAGAGACTGAACCACACCTCAGCAATCCACAGCCACTGACCCAGTGCCATTGTAAAGTCCAGCTGAGTTTCTTTTTATGTGATTATGTGATTTTGAGGTTTATCACAGGGTCTTCAACCAGGTCTGCTAGCTAAATCACTACATAGCAAGTTTGTGGAAAACAGTCATGTATCAGTGTTCAGCTTCACTCATAAATAGGGTATTGTTAAATAAACAGCAAATATTAATTGGAATGTTCTGTTTGGTACATAAATTATTTTTCCTCATACAGACAGTCAGAAATGTTATAATTAGATGTGGGTCATCTTAAACATCTTTAAGACAATGCTTTTAGCCATAAATGAGGTAGTTATAGGTTAGATGAGGATGGAAAAGAATTCCAGTGGTTTCAAGATTCTTCCTATGCACCTCTTAACACCTATTGCTAAATGAAGCACATGTGGTCTTACAAATTCACACATTTGTGAGGCATGTGGTGTGTTTTGTACATAAGACATCATGCATATATGTTACAGAATGAATGGTTAAAATGTGTAGAAAAAATACACACAAATATAGCTTTCTAACTAGAGGCAGTCTTTGAAGGCAAGGCATACATTAGGAAAGGCACATGAATAAATGGACACATTATGGAAATGTATACAGAAACTATGTATCAGTTTCCATTTGAGAAGAAACAGAAAAGTCTGACAACATGATACAAATAAGGGTGGGATGGGAATGCAACTGTGATTTGGAGAAATGCAATCAAAATTAAGATAGAGAGATTTTTTAAAATACATAAGAAAGCCTGGTAGTTGATGATTCAGCTAAGTTACCCCTAAACTGGACAAAAATTTGAACCCAAGATTCCCCAATGTATCCAACTACAATATGCTAGCATTATCTGCACTAAGCAATAATAAGAAATTAATTTTATTTCAGAAAAAGATCCCTGCCCTCCCAACAGTACCTGTTTATAAAGTAGGAGTAGCCTAGAGTAATATATAAAATCAGTATGCATTACTGAGCTTGTCAAATCAATTATTTTGGTCTTCTGAACTACACATATACTTTCCCCCTATGCAAAACACCATCACCACCCTGATGCAATCAATGTTGTGTAACTCTTAATTGCCCCTGGTGACAACAGAGAAAATGTATTGGCTACAGACTGGCTTTTTTGAAGTAATTTCTGGGAAGGCAACTGGGTTACAGGGGGATGGGTGGGGAGAAACAGGTGGGACAGAAGATTGTACTACTAAAGATATCCTTACTGTGCAAAAACAAACTACAAGAATTTTACCATTCCCATCTTTACATAATTAATAATAATAATAATAATAATAATAATAATAATAATAATAATAAACAGGGTGGCTTACAATATTAAAATCAAGACAAAATACATACAGAACCCCCAAACCCTCCCACCCCTTAGAAAGATATTAAACAAAGAACAATTTAAAAGAGACTAAATAACATAGATCACAAACAACATAACAATCATAATAACAGCAACACAAAAAGGGAGAAGATGGATTAAGTCTAGGTCTAGTGGCTGGGAGAACTATTCAGGAAAGGCTTGCTGGAAAAAGCTCCATCTTAACAGCTTTTTAAAAGCTGTTCAAGGTGGTAATATGAAAGATCTTGTCCGGCAGGCCATTCCACAGTACAGGAGCAATAGCAGAGAAGGCCTTCTGGGAGGTTGCAGACAACCTTGTTTTAATGGGCTATAACTGATTCCTTCCAGAAGACCTGAGTGCATGGGGAGGATTGTACGGAAGGAGATGGTCCCAAAGGTAGGTTGGACCCAAGCCATTTAGGGCTTTAAAGATCATAACCAACACCTTGTACTGTGCCTGGAAACTAATTGGCAGTCAGTGAAGTGATTTCAACACAGGTGTAATGTGGTCTCTCCTGGATGTTCCCGAGACCACCCTGGCTGCCATATTCTGCACCAATTGAAGTTTCCAGGTTAGGCACAAGGGTAGCCTCATGTAGAACACATTACAGAAATCAAGATGTGAGGTTACCAGTGCATGTATCACAGTTTCAAGATCCCTAATCTTCAGAAAAGGCCACAGCTGGCGTATCAGCTGAAGCTGATTACAGGCGCTCCTAACCATCGCATTTACCTGATTTGACATCTGAAGCGATGGGTCTAGGAGCACCCCCAGACTGCAAGCACAGTCTTGGAGGAGAGTGTGACTCCATCCAGGACTAGAAGTTGTATTATCAGAGCTGGTTTCTGGGCTGCAACTGTAAGTACCTCCATTTTGTCTGGATTCAGCTTCAATCTGTTTTT
>CM034703.1:215216486-215229959 GCA_020142125.1 Phrynosoma platyrhinos
AGGTTAAAACTGTTTCAACTAGTTTTGATGGATTATCGTATGTTTTTAGACAGATTAAATGCCTTTTAAAAATCTTACATTGTTTTAAAGGATTAAAATGACTTTATTGCAGGTTGCCATGAGATCTGTTGCTATAGGGTGAGATACAAATATTTTAATTAAAAAAATAAACACTAGTACTCAGGTCTATGAGTAAGAATGGCTTGAGATCTGGTACAAATTGATCCCATTGGTGTCTATTTAGTGGATGGCAGTTACAAAATTTCTAGCTACCACACTTGCCTCCTCTCTGAATGCTTGAGGAATTTTTGCCTTGAAGCCAAGACTAAGAGGGGATGCAGACAGGTGGCCTTGGGCTGCCCTGGGAAATGGAGAATTGGGGCCGAGGCTGTCCCACGCCTCAGCCCCAATCCTCCCTTTTGCTGACCTGGAAAAGAGCTGCAAAATGCTGCTCCTTTCAGAGCTGGCAAAAAGGACACCCCAAGAGCCATGGCATGGCTCTTCTGTGCCCCTTCTTGTACAGTGCATCAAGATGCTGCACCAGAAGGATGTTCTGACGCCGCGCGCCATGCATAACAGCAAGTGGATTCATGACATCCTTAGGGAGGGGATGGGGTGGGCAGCATGCAGCTGCCCCTCCCCATCTCTGCCTCGAGGACACCGCAAAGGGCCTGTCTTCAGAGGCCCTAAGAGAAAGAGAAAGACCACAGGACTAGGCAATTTTGTCAATTTTGATTTCTCTTATTTTTAAATTTTGTGAATTTTGGTAAATTTTCAGTTAAAGAAAATGAACTGAAGCAAAATTCTCTCCCATCCTTTGGAGATAGGCAAGTGATTGAACTTATCTTCCTCACATGTTGAGATTTCTTTTCTGGGAAATTCTGCTCAAAACTGAATTTTCACTCATTTCTACATTAGCACTGATGTCTGAGGCAAGGCACAGAAGACAATGCACGCATTAAAAATAAATGGGAAAAATTATTTTATACATTTTTATGGGAATATGATGGTGAGGAGAGAGCAGGGCCTCCAAGTCTCACACACCCCTTCAGCAACTCTCACATCCCCCCTGGGGGTCCCACCCCACACTTTGAGAATCACTGCTGTAGTGATTGTCCTACACTTGTATCAGTTTCAATTCATATTTTGGAATTATTAATATATACGGTAACCTTTATTCACCTGATGTGTATGGTAGAGACAATGGAGTGATCACCCAGTGCTTTGTTTTATTTTCTCTTTTTCTAGCAGTGCTGTCTTTTGGACAAGATATAGGCTGCTGTTTGGTTTACATGATTGGTTCTTGTTTCTTTGGCAAAACTAACTATCTGCAGTAAAACAGAAAGTAAAGCTCTGGCTAAACCTCTGATGATATACACTGGCCTCTTTCTTGGTTATCTGAACATAATTATTCCAAAATATAACTAGTCTACACTTTTTAAATGCATTTTTGATGTGTTTTCTAAAAAATAAAGAACTGATTTTGCCACTAAGCTATATAAGAAAGGTCATGCATTTTTTTTGTGGTTTTTCTAGCTGGAAGAAAATAATGTAAGTAAAGAGGAGATATGGAGGGAGGGGCAGTTACGTGCACTTAAATAAAAGAATATTGGAATTCCAAAGATGTTCAGAAGTACACAATAAAATATATGCTGAAGAGGCAATGTGAACAAAAATGAGATTCATAGAGTGTAATAATAAAACACCATTTGGAGAAAAATACGAAGAGGAATAAAACAGAACTGTGTCTGCTGATCTTTTTCTTTGTGAATGTACAAAGGCTTTTGCATAAAGACATAGCCACTGATTATAATTAGTTGAAGATTTCCACCCAATCTTTTAAATGCAAATTAATGGATTCTATAACAAAAAAGTCCTTGACACCTCTTGAAGGAAGACTCATGTTAAATGAATTATTCTCTAAGAAGAGCAGCCAAAAGCTATCACGGAAATATAGAACTTCATCTCAAATAAAGTGGACCAGTACTGTTCAAAGACAACCATCATTTCAAAGCAGAGAGTTTGAATGCAAAGGTTTTCAGTGAGTGAGATAAAATATGTTTAAGCACACCTATTGAACCCCAGTTCCACAAAGCTTGGAGAACTTATTTCAAACATTGCAGTTACTTCAGCATCCTTGCTTCCATGTTGTTAAGATTATACTCCATTTTTATTTTTTTAACATTAGAGAACACTCCTGGAGTTGTGGTTAAAAACAAACAACAGACTATGTGTTGAAAACTGGAAAAATCTGTCAGTTTTGTTTTTCCTGATTTCACTTTTTGATTGGTATAAACTAAGGGCCTTTGCAGACTGCCAGAAATAGTGCAAATTGAGTCCACTTTAACTGCCCTGACTCAGTGCTAGGGAATCATGGGAACTGTAGTTTATTGTGGCACCAGAGCTCTCTGACAGAGAAGGCTCAATGTCTCAGAAAAAAAATACAATTCCCATGATTCCCTAGCACTGAGCCAGGAAAGTTAAAGTGGACTCAATTTGCACTATTTCTAGCAGTCTGCAAAGGCCCTAAGTTGAGCTAGAATTGTTCTCCACTTGCAATAGCAAAATCAAATAGGAAATGACTTTTTTCCAGCATGAGGAAGAACATGTTATGCATACTTGCCATCCATTTCTGAAAAATGAGAAGTGACAACTCTAAATCATTGTCAGGTAAAGATGTATTCAAATTCAGACTGTTAATATTTAAGCACTTAATGTTCTGGGGCACATTCAACCTATATGATTATAGTACTATTATTCCACTTTAACTGCCATGTTTCCATTCTATGGAATCCTGGGGTTGTAGTTTGTTGAGGCACTAGAGATCTCTGGGAGAGAATTTTACATTCCCCACCCTAAACTAACAAACACAGGATTCCACAGAATGGAATATTTGCAGTTAAAGTGGAATCATAATGCTTTATTGTGTAATGTGGGCGGACCTCTGGACCTAACTGGATGAATATTTCAGTTTCAATTTCTTTCATGCTCCATTTTTTAAAAAAATCTCAAGATTTTTCTATACTAAATATGAATTGATATGTGAGTTTTAGTAAATTCTTTTCAAAAGTGAACTTGCCCATTCACTTGTGTTTAAATTTGAACAGAAAAACAAAGAAAGATGAATTTATCAATTTTGAATGATCAAGACTGTGTGTGGACAAAACCATACACCACTTCCTGAACATAAGAAAGTACCTAAATAAAAATGCAAAGCTAAACATATTCAACCTTTTTCACAAGCGAGAACTTTTGCCCTCTCATCTAGAGGATGGAAAGCTCCAGCTTTTGAAATTTGGCTGAATAAGTGCAGATGGGGTCTGGGCTGCATCCAGGTTGCAGTTGCCCAGCCACCAGCATGTGTGCTAACATCTGCTTTTGAATTTACAATTCCAAATCTATATTGGGACTTTTTCTCCATGCAAAAATCTCTTGTCCCTATGTTCATATTTAATTCTCAACAATTTTACACAATGGATTTGAGACTGCCAGACTTCTCAAAACTGGCTTCATTTTCTGGGTATTTTATGATGCATTCATTTTCTGGTTTGCATCTGCATTTCCCTAGTTATCTCAATTCTGTCCATACCTTCACACCTGCCTGAATTCATCTTTTTTTAAGCATGGTGACTGCAACCTGAAAACTGCATTTTTATAGTCTAAAATATCCCTAGTTTTTTTATTTTGATTTCATTCACACATGCAGAATTGGAGTAGTCATTTCATTGTAATTTTGTTGGTTCTCTCCTTGAACTGTTTGAGGGGGTAATAGAAGGTTTACAGAGCCAGAGAAATGTCTTACACCCCCTTTTGCTTAAATCCCCAAAATTTTAAAAACTGCTGGTGATCTAGATATGGCACAGCATACTTTTCACAGCAGTTTGGTAGGGCTATCTACTGTTTTGGCAGAGGGGGTAGTGTCCACCTAACACCCTTCTCAATGGGCATGAGGATATGAAGTTTACTCAGACCTTGCAGGAGAGGAAGTTAGGTGGCACATTCCTTGTAATTGGTGTAGGTCTGGTGCCCACTGCTTCTGATTATGGTGACCTCGGCCCCCCCATCCCAGCTTCAGTAGAATCACCCACATCTAAAGCTTAGGTTCTTCCCTTCCTTCCTGGAATGAAGGGAGGGAGGAAAGGAAAATAAACAATGCTTGCCACAATGCTAAAACCACAAGAATTTTTTGAAGTAGTAGTAGTAGTAATGATGGTGGTGGCAATAAAAGGTAAAAATGGGTGCATTATTGCCATTGTAAGTTTCTCACCCTCCTCTTGAAATGACTTGGATTGTTTCACACCACTCTCTTTTCCCTCTTTTTGAGGGCTCATAACAAATTCTCATGTACTGGGTGAATCCCAACATGGAAAGCAAGTGTTGGGTTGGATCAAAAATGTCCCTTCCATGGACAGAAGGACCCTACTCATAAAAGGTGAAATGTTATTTTCAAGCTCCTCTCTCTGCAACACAACAGTTCAGTTCATTCATTTGAGTTTTCTGATGTGCTTTGTTTCCTTCTCAGGTGGCTAGAAGGGCTGCTATTTGGCAGGAGGCATATTTTGCTTCCACAAGCCCAGCTGCAGACACAAAAATCTGGATCCAACCCATTTTCCATTAGAAGCCTCACTCATACCTTTCACTGCAGCATTAACATTGCTCTTTCTACAAGGCAAATGCTTCATCAAATGTACCCAAACAACTGTATATGTTTTCTGTGTTGTTGCATCAGTCTGTTGGGTTTTCATCTTGCAACTCAGTGGTACTCATATCTTTTATCCTTGGGACCCACCCCCTTTACATCTACATGTGGACATTATGCCTGCCCCCACTCAAAGCAGTATATGAATAAAAATATTTTTGTTAATTTAGTGTGTATATTTTCAATTGGGCATTCATATATATTCATATTTTAACATTTTATAAGGAAATAATATATTTCAAATTAGAACAGTTTTATTTAAGTAAATTCAATATTTAACAACATTTGTAAAATTTATGCATAAAAAAGTTTGGCAAGAGGAGGAAGAGAAGGGATCAGGGTTTCCAAGTCTTTCACTCCATTTGACCAACTTTTACACTCCCCCGGTGGGTGGGGGGGGGTCACACTCCACCATTTGAGAACCAGTGCTGTAACCACCTTCCTGTTATGAATATCTGCCTTGCTATTCCCTGCCTATTTTTTTCCACATGTATCCCAAAAGGCTTATTTTTTTGTGCATTAAGTAATCAAGCAGCTCAATTGTTTATATGTGTATTTATATGTTTTTCAGGGGGAAAAAATCCTATTTTATTCAAAGGGGCTGTCCCCCAGGCATATATAAAATTGCAGCTTGAATTCAGGAATAGGCAAGGCTAACAATGAGCCAAAAAGATATACTTTAAGCCCCAATCAGGCTAAAGAAGAACTTCCTGTGATGTTAATACATTCATAATATATCCATTTGATAGTCTTCTAAGTTTCGCCAATATGTTTCTATTTTGCTACCCAATTCTACCAATTTAGTATAAATTCCAAGATTGATCTGTGAAAAATGGATTGCTTTTCTTGAACTTGAAAAGTTTATTGGTCTGGTTCCTTGTAACCTGAGTTTGTCCTTTTTAATGTGACTACATTGATACATTGATACATTGATCATTGATACATGATACCCATCTTCTAAAATTTCAGAAGCATCCTATGTAACTCAGTATCAAATTCTCCTAAAGTACAAATAGATTAGATCAGACACTTATGCATTTCTTCTCTGGTCGACTGTCATCCTTTATTCTCCTCACCTACAAAAAATAGATGAAGTTTGGCTTGCTTGCATTATTCTGCTTCATCTTTCTGTCCCTCCAGAAATGCTATGCAGCAAATGCAGACTTATTTTTTATCCTTTTATCTTAAAGGAACATTTTTTTGGTTTGAGTAAAGTTGTTTGTGACTGAAGCCTGAAGCAGAAAAGTCACTGCCAAGTTGCGTGGGTGGGCGAGTCAGGGGTATTAAGTCTGTAGAATACATGCAGCTTCAGATATGGATAGAAAATAGAGTGAGGAAGGTAGTTGATAGATTTGAGCAGTCCAGCCTCAGAATCACAGCCCTCACAGCTATCAGTTTCCATTTAAATGGCTTCCAATGTCCTCGAGAAATTGCCTAGTGGTGAATTTAAAATGGTGCCTTATATTTTATTTAGTTATTTATTTGCTTTATTTATATGCCCTCTTTCTTCTGGAGTGGGACTCAAGGAAACTTCCAGAAATAACAAATTAAAAACATTTGCAATATTTTTTTTAAACAAATAAAAAATCCCCACATCAAATAATATAAATTATTTAGCATTCACACAAAAGGTAAAACAAATAAAACATATATCTAAATAAAAAGTCTCCCTGCTTTACCATTTAAAGCCTGCTTAAACAAAAATATATTTGCCCGATGTCAAAAAAGCAGGGAGGGGGGCAGTCTAACCTTCTGTGGAAAGATATTCCAGAGAGTGGGAGCAGTCACTGAAAAGGCTCTCTTTTGTGTACTCACCAAGCAAGCCTATGATGGTGGACCAAGAGAAAGCCTTTCCCTGAATATCTTAGAATCTTGCTAAGTTCATATGGAGACACAACATTTTTGATAGTTTGGATCTAAGTCATAGACCCAGGTACTTGGATTTATGGGGCTCAGATCAGGCATCAGCACTGTTGGGGCCTGTCTGATAGGAAAGCTGGTGAACACCACAGAATCTGTTGCTATAATATTTTATCTGTAGAAGGAACAGCCTCACAATGCTGGGCTACCTTTTGTCAATGGCATATGCATACAGGTAGGAAGAATTTTCTGCCCTTCAAATGTAAGGTGATCTTTCTGGTTAAGTCTGTGGAAAATATTGTATTGTTTTTGAAAGTAAAATATGGTGGTGAAAAGATGCAAATAAAAGAGCATGGAGAACAAGTACATTTTTCTACCCACAAATGTGAGTGAGTGGCTTTGTTTTAGCACACTGTGGAAAAAGCATACGATTTTGCATATTATTCTCCACTCAGAATCTCCTAGCATGAAAAAAATATACTGTACATCCAGAAAGCTCATTCTGTGCATGACAGAGTGGAAAAGAGCCCCTGGCTTGCTGAAAAATAGGCAAGATGGATTAGGTTTGATTTTTTACATCCTTATTGCTGGGGCACTAATAAGCCCTTGAAAACTATTTATAGTTCTGGATGCTGACTCTAAGCCTGAGTTAAAGGGGGCTACTTTCATGGAGATTGGTATGAATTATAAATTTTCTTTTCTGCCATTTGTGGCCATACCACGGACCCTTTTTGTCCCACAGCTACCATCAACCTATGCAAACAGTCACTCCTTCATCAACCTTCTCTTCTAAAACTCTTTGGTATAACCTATCTTGTATAAGGTTTAGTAGCATGAATATTCATTTACACTGTAGACAAGTGTTTCATAAAGTAACAACAAAACTTTATTTACAATACAAGTAACGATGTTTCACTTGGTCTTGCTGCATTTGTTATAATTGGTTACAGTTGCAAATAATAATACTCTAAAACACTCCTTTCCTTGGAACACTTTCAATTACCCCCACAGGACACTCTTAGCCCTTCTTTGGGTGCCTTTACCACTATTTCTTAACCAGTCTCTAAGCATATCAATACCCCTCAGGATATTCTCTTTATTAATTCCCTCCCTTGAAGTTTATTATGGGCAATAGGCCTCTCTCTTCTGGATCTTAACCCTGTCCGACTCTGGAACCTTCTCTACCAGACTCTCACTGTCTGGAATCCAAATCCTATCTGACTTCCAACTGTTCCTAATAGAATTTTCTCCTTAAAGCCCAACATTTTATTGGCTGTCGCCAGCTCAGTCCTGATTGGTTGCCACCAGGGCTGACTCTAACCTGCCTTCTGTCTACAATTGGTAATATATTCTACAGCATCTGCTACAGGGAGGGCAATGTATCTAGAGCTAAAGCAGTTGGTGTGGGGTTTATTCTCTTCTACCCACCTTATACATGTTATATATTTTATTTGGAATCTGACATGTTATAGTCCTTTTACGTCACAAGTTAGGAGCACAATGAGTGACTTGGAAATCATGCAATTGATTTTGTTGCCATGAATTCCAGAATCAGAGCACCCAATTTGATTTTGTTGTTGTTGTTGTTGTTAGAATCATAGAGTTGGAAGAGACTACAAGAGTGATCCAGTCCAGCCCTCCTGCTATGCAGGAAAACACAATCAAAGCAGTTCTGAGAGATGGCCATCTAGCCTTTGTTAAAAACCTCCTAAGAAGGAGACTCCAGCACTCTCCAGGGCAGCATATTCCACTTTGAAACAGCTCTTTCTGTCAGGAGGTTCTTCCTTATGATGAGGTAGAATCTCTTTTCCTGTAGTTTGAATCCATTGCTCCACTCCTACTCTCTGGAGCAGCAGAAAAAAAATCTGCTCCATACTCAATATGATATCCCTTCAAATATTTAAACACTGGCATCATATCACCCCTTACCTTTCTCCTTCTCCAGGCTATTCATACACAGCCCCCTAAGCCACTCCTCATAGGGCATGGTTTTTAAACCTTTCACCATTTTGGTTGCCCTCCTCTGGACATGCTTCAGCTTGTCAACATCCTTTTGGAATTGTAGTGCCCAGAACTGGTGAGGTCTGACTAATGGATGACAGAGTGGTATTATTACTTCCTTCATTCTGGACACTATACTCCTATTGATGCAGCCTAGAATAGCATTGTCTTGATTAGCTGCTGCATCACAATGATGATGCATGTTCAGCCTTTGATCCATTAAGACTCTTAGATCCCTTTTGCATGTACTGCCATCAAGATAGGTTCACCCATCCTATATCTGTACATTTCATTTTTACTACCCAGATATAGTCTCCTACATTTCACCCCGTTGAAATTCATTTTTTTAGTTTTGGCCCAGCTTTCTAGCTTGTTAAGTCATTTTGAATTCTGATCTTCTACTTTAGGGAATTAGCTACCCCTCCTGTCATCAGCAAATTTGATAAGCATGTCCTCATTCCACCATCCAAGTCATTGATAAAGATGTTGAATAGCACTAGGGCCAGGACAGAACCTTGCTAGTCACTTCTTTCTAGGATGAGAAGGAGCCACTTTCAGTTTGGTTGATCATCCAATTACAAACTCTGTTGCATTCTAGCCCACATTTCACTAGCTTTTTGCATGGATATATAGAGGGACCTTGTCAAAGGCCTTAATGAAATCAAGATATGCTACATCCACATTTTCTTCATCAACCAACCTTGTGATTCTATTTTAAGAGAGAGAGAGAGAGAGAGAGAGAGAGAAGATTAGTCTGGCATGACTTGTTTTTGAGAAACTCATCCTGTTGTTGTTGTTGTTGTTGCTGTTATTGTATCCTTTCAAGTCATTTTTTACTTATGGCTGCCCAAAGGTGAACCTATCAGGGGGTTAATAATTGCTAATCCTAGATTAAACTACAGGAAGGAAGGACAGCAATTAACTCCAGTTCTATGTGGGTAAAGCAATGGATTAATAGTCATTCCAACCCATGGCAGAAGATAGCACTTCACATCTGCCTTAATTTTTGAATGCTAAGGTCTTTGCATTCTGCATTATCATCATCACCAATTTTCTAGGCACTACATAGAAAAATAAAAATAAAGCTCTCCCTCGATACATTTATAAAAATTGTTTTTCAGTTATTTTATTGAGCAGGTGGAGCTGAAGATCCATCCAAATTGGTATTCAGGTAAATATAGAAAAGAAAGTGATCATAATGGTTAAAAAAAAAAAACCCTCCTAGAATGCTGAATCCAATATTTACTTTTCATTTTCATATCTACCATAGAAAGTTCAAAATTCAACAAATTCCTCTATAGCTCTGTAGAACTAGAAAATTGACTGTAAATGTAGGCCTTTTATGTATATTCACTATCAATAGGTAAGTAGACATGTTTGATTTAGTTGTGCCATTTTTAAATTGTGTTATCTGACAAATTGAGTACAGAATGCATAATTAGATCATGGCACCACATTTATGATAATGAATGCTACATTTGCAATACTTGAAGCTTCACAGTAGGCAGGTATTTAATTTTTTATGACTGTTTCTGACAGGTAACATATTTTACCTAGCATATAAATTTGTGTAGGAATACTATTTATACACATGGCTCACATTTGGATTTTTACCTTGAGCATCTTGGAGTGTATGTTATTTAAGCACATTCCCATTTTTAAAATCTTGCAGTTTCAATTATCCTTCCCTTATTATTCAACCTCATTTATAGAACAAGGGAAGCCTGCAGATATGTAAAGTTAATGCAAGACATATGTGTATTATAAGAAAGAATATAAAATAATATAATTTGTAATACTTGTTAAAAGATTGAATAGAGCAGCAAGAAGGGAGTAGAGTGGAAAGATGGCAATGTAGAACAGCTGTTAGAGGCTGATTCATACATTGCTCCAATAATGAGGAAACATACTCTAAAGCAGTGGCTGTCATATGACCCCCCTTTACATCTACATGTGGATGTTGTCTCTCCCCCGCCCCACTCAATGTAGTATATGAATAAAAGTAAAAATAAACATGCATCTGAGGAAGTAGACTCAAGTCTACAAAAGTCCATGCTACCAACTTCTTTCTTTCAGTTAGTTTCAAAGGTGCTACATAGAAATACTTTGTTTGTTTGTTTAGTTGTACATTTATGTGTATTCACATTTTAACATTTTATAAGGAAATGACACAATCCAATCTGAACAGTTTTATTTAAATTAATTTAATAGTTGACACATGTGTAAATTTTATGCATACTGTCTCACACACAGTCACATTCACTTAAGCTCACAAATATGCACACAAGCACTCATGCTTTTTCATTCTTTCTTTTACTCACATGCATACTCATTTACTTTCTCCCACATGTGGTCAAACATAAGCATTCATTCTCTTCTGTATATGTGAGTATACACAAGTGCATATGTGAGTATGCAAAAAAGAGATGAAGAGTGTGACTGAGTGTGTGAGATAGACAGAGTGAAAGAGAGAATTTGTGCAAGAGAATGTATGTGAATGAGTGTATCCAAGGGAGAGGGTCAGAGAAACAGCATTACTGAATGTGTGTGAGAATTAGTGTATGACAAGAAATCATTTACATACTGAAAGAGGTACTGAGGGTGTATGAGAGAATGTGTTGAGCCTGAGCAATGAGAACTGGACCAATGATGAGACAGGTGGGGAGAAAAGAATCAGTGACTCAGGATGCCTCCCAAAGGCCATGGTGCAGTGAGATTCCCTACTATCCTCCTCCTCCCTGAGGCAGAAGCAGTTGCTCCAAACATCCTCCTTGCCTTTCTCTTCCCCTCCAGGACTGAAAAAAATTGGGAAGAGGAGGAGGACGAGGAGTGGTGTTGTGTGTGTATGTGGCCGTGGGTTTGGCCCACACTGGGTGACACCCCAGAAGAGCGATAACACCTGGTTGGGCCCTCCTCCTGCTCAGGGAGGGGTGTGAGAAGAGGCAAGCATGCCCCTCCAGGATTTGCTTCAGCAGTGGCCCCTTCCTTGGGAGGAGACCATTGCCACAGCAAAGGAAAAGAGTGAATGCACCCTTCCTGGCTTCACTGGGGCAACAGCCTCCTCCTGCATAGGCAGATGCTGAATTCTGAATCCTGAAAGGTATTTTCTCCCTTCAAGGCTTTGCCATGGTGACAGCTTTCTTCTTAGGAAGAGGCTGCACTGTGACCACTGCTCCCCTATTAGCCCCCCCTTTGCAGTCCCACCTCAGGTGGGTGACACCTAAGGTGGGGATGCCACTGAGGAGGAGGATGGAGGAATCAGGTCTTCCAAGTCTCTCTCACTCACACCCTTTCAGCAACTCTTGCACACACACTCTCAGGGGTCCCCAACCCACCAATTAAACCCCACTGCTCTCACTCCACCTCTATTAATGCCCAGAGGAAAGGAATGGAAGCATTTAGACTTTCCTTCCTTCATCTTTTCAACCAGATTTCTTCAGGGAGTCCTGGTGGTGCAGTGGTTAAATGCCTGTACTGCAGCCACTCACTCGCTAACCACAAGTTAGTGATGCTGACCACAAGGTTAGTGATGCTGCAAGAGATGCCCTCCCCATACCATCTTAACTAGGACAAAAACAACAAAATGAAGGCATCTTACTAATATCTCCAAATTTCTTCCTGTTTGGTTTGTAACATCTTGCCATTTTAGTCTTAAAGTCCTCATTTTAAATAGAAGCCTTCAGATCCCAACAAGCAGGAAGAACACAGTTATAAAAAATCTGATGCAGGAGGTCACATATTTTAACAGCAGAGTTTTTTCCTGTCAGAAACAGCCATAAAGCATGCCTCACAGACCCTTCTGTGCTCTCCAGCAGTGATCCAGAAATCATCAGCACTGAGCTGTGACTAAACTGGACCTATGTGGATGGTTTTGTTTGGTCAACATGCAAACTAATTGCAGCGATGAAAGAATAATGTTCATGCAGGGAGTCAGTTGGCTATGGTCCCAATCTCTACACCAGGGTTTTGAGCAGTTGCATAACCTCAAATTGAGGACTGGGCTGTAAATCCCTTTTATTATAAATGAAAGCTATTTAAAACCATAGATTATAAAAACAATTACACCATATATATTATACACCAAGGTGCCATTCTATCCCCGATGTTATTTAACATCTATATGAAGCTGCTGGGTGAGATTATATGGAGTTAGGGAGCTGGGTGTTATCAGTATGCTGATGACACCCAGATCTATTTCTCCATGTCTCATTCATCGGCCTCAAATTCTGATGGCATCTCCTCTCTTAATGAATGTCTTTGGGCAGTAATGGGCTGGATGAGGAAAAACAGATTGAAGCTGAATCCGGACAAGACGAAGGTGCTCATGGTAGTGGCCCTGAAACCAAGAATTGGGCTGAAACCTCCAGTCCTGGATGGGGTCACACTCTCCTCCAGTGACTGTGTTCGCAATCTGGGGGTGCTTCTTGCCTCATTGCTCCTGATGGCGAATCAGGTGAATGCGACAGACAGGAGCGCCTGTTATCAGCTTCGGCTGATACGCCAGCTGCACCCTTTTCTGGAAGTAAGGGATCTCGAGACTGTTGTGCACGCGCTGGTAACCTCACATCTAGATTTCTGCAGCGTGCTCTACATGGGGCTACCCTCATGCTTGGGTTGGAAACTGCAGTTAGTACAGAACATGGCAGCCAGAATAGTGTCGGGAACATCTAGGAGGGATCATATTATGCTGGTACTAAAATCCCTCCACTGGCTGCCTATTAGTTTCCGGGCCCAGTACAAGGTGTTGGTTATCACCTATAAAGCCCTAAATGGCTTGAGTCAAAGCTATCTCTGGGACCACCTCCTCCCTTACAATCCTCCCCATGCACTCTGGTCCTCTGGGAGGAATTTGTTGCAGCCACAAAGATCTAGACCAGGGGTAGACAACCTTTCCCCTTTAAGGGCCGAGGGAC
>CM034703.1:215234387-215246220 GCA_020142125.1 Phrynosoma platyrhinos
TTCCACTTTATTTTCAGTTTCTGGGCCACATGTGATAACATCCTATGTATGGTTGTGAAGTCTGACAGTGAAGAAAGCAGACAGGAAAAAATTAACCCATTTGAAATGTGGTGCAGCAGGAAATTTCTCCAGATATCACAGACCACCAAAAAATCAAATGGATCCTAGAGGAAATCAAGTCTGATTTGTGCCTAGAAGCCAAATAATTACTAAACTGAAGGTATTGTACTTTGGATAATGACAACATGACACATTTGAAAAGATAATGATACTCAATAAAATGGAAGGCAGAAACAAAATACGAAGACCATATTACAGATAGATTGGTTCATTCAAAGAAGCTACAGCTAGGAAAACCTGAACAGGTCTGTTGATGACCAGTGCTCGTGGAGGTCTCTCATTCATAGGATTATCATCAATTGAAACTGATTTGATAGCAAAATAACAAACAAAAACAAAGTTATTATTTTTTTGTGTGTTTTTTTTCGGGCTGTGGGTCCATGTTCTAGAAGAGTTTCTTTCTGACATTTCACCAGCATCTGTGGCTGGCATCTTCAGATACTGGTGAAACGTCAGAAAGAAATTCTTCTAGAACATGGTCACACAGCCCGAAAAACCCACAAAAAACTATGGATGCTGGTCATGAAAGCCTATGACCTCACAAAGTTACTATGGTTGCCAGTTGGCTGACTACTACTGAATTCCTTGCAGTTCAAAATTGGTTAATTGCGTAAGTATTTTTTTTAAAAAAATATTTGTATTAATTTTCAAGTCTTTAAAGGATAGTCAAACATTATAGTGCAAGATGATAACAAATATAACAATAACCATAGGATATGATGTTACTCAATGATCATTAGTGTAGGTATTTAAACCTCTTAAGAAGAAGAAAAAGCCACAAAACTCAGAGACAGAAATTAGGATTCAGTCTTTCACAACCTGGTGCTCTCCAGAAGAACTGAATAATGACTCCCACAATCCCCAGCTGGCACAGCCACTTGCCATGTTCACAGGGCTTATGTGAGCTGTAGTTGAATTCATCTGTAATGCATCAGCTTGAGGAAGGTTGGGCTTAATGTTAAGTCATTAACAGAATTTTTACATTCCATCCTATTTATTTTCACTTCAGCTGTTTAAACTTTATTGGTTCATATTATCTCTGGGCTATTGTCTCATTTAGTGTTTATTCAATTTCATTCTGTTTTTAAGTGTACTACACTCATGTCAACCTTGTATGTGGCATATGAAATAGAAATTTTAGGAAGGAGCAAAAGGAACAGAGATGAGAGACATACCCGCAAGCTCAACACTCCTATAGTGAGGTTAAGCCATCTATGGAATCACCCGACACCCAGCAGAGACAATTAGAGTGTATACACTTCAAAATACCCTCTAGCGAGCTACTGGAACTAGCTAATTAGAAACACATATACAGCCCACAGAGATGGTGATGTTGCACATCTTTTACCTCCATAGAAAGAAGGAACAGTTAAATCAGAAAATGCTCCAATACATGTGTCAGGAAACCTAACAGGAATTCATTTGTCAGGGTCAAGAAGTCTGGAAAGCTTCAAGCTGATGTCTGAGCTTAGATAGGGATCTTGTAAGCAGTCATCTGTGTGAGTCTTATTGACTTCAGTGGGATGTCACATGCCAGAAACAATGAGTCAAATTGCAGTCTTAAGTATGTTGCACTGGCAAGATCTTATCCTTGGTTGGCTGTGGTTGGACCATGTTATGAGACACTGAGCAGTGCCTGAATTACAGGAAGGGCAGAGGAGATCAGCTCCCGTACTTTTTAGCAGATTATAAGGCAGCATAATAGGACTCAAACTAGGACTTTCACAGGAGTCTTTCCTTAGCCTTTCTTCCACAATTAAATTATTTTGTGGATTATTCTGAACCAGAAAAAAATATAAGACAATAGCTATTTTAGTTGCAAGAAAAATGAGGAGTTGTTAGATCATTATCTTCATTCTCTTTCTGTTTGTTTTGCCAAGTCTTGATTCCTCTATGATTTAGAAAATTTGTTTGCCCAGGCAATCCTATGTGATCTGTGCTATGAAAATGATTTTTTTTCAGCTTACAATCCTGCAAAGACATGATTGTCTGCATCCACACTGCAGAAATAATCCAGTTTGACACCACTTTAACTGCCATGGCTCAATACTATGGAATCCTGGGAACTGTAGAAGAGACCTTTAGTCTTCTCTGTCAGAGAGCTCCAGTGCCACAACGAACTATAGTTCCTAGGATTCCATAGTATTGAGCCATGGCAGTTAAAGTCGTGTCAAGCTGGATTATTTTTGCAGTGTGGATGCAGCCAGTATAGAAGAAACAGAACTGACTGAGTTCAGAAATACCAGTAATATGATCTATGAAGTACAATATCAATTTATTTATTCCATTACACCCAAGCACAGCCAACTATCCACACCTGGGGGTGTAAATCATCATCTATTTTGTCTTCATGTGTGAGAACAAATAATTATGATAGTTTTGTTCCTGCTGTAGGAGAAAAAAAATTCCTCCACAGTATTCTCCCCACAGTCAAGATTCCAAGTGTTGTGAAGGAATTATTTGGCAGAGGAAAGTGTGTGTGCATGCATACACAAAGCCACCAGATTTCTGTGCAAAAAAAAAAAAGGTTTCCTACAGAAGATAGTTTTTTGAGCAGTAAGCCCATTTTCTGGGCTAAAAGCACACACACACACAAAGTGTTTGTCTCTGCAGAATTGCACCCCCTATGACTGTGTCAACTGTAGTGGCTACTACAGAGTCAGATCATCATTTGCCATACTGGAAGAAGGAAGAAAAGACTGGGGGAGTTTTGAGACTGTGCATCCTAAGAAAAGATGGGTGGGGAGATGGAATAAAAGGGTATAAAACCCAGCTCTGCATCTCTGTTGTCATCTTTTAACGTTGCTCAGCATTAACATTACTTCCAGACAGTGAGAAAACATGTGAACTAATCATTATTAATATTATTTCCCTTCTTAACACAAATCTAGAGAGAGAGAGAGAGAAGGTGTGTGTGTGAGAGAGAGAGAGATAGCACTAGGTCATATTCAAGTGACTCAGAAAACTCAGAGCCATCCCTGGGAAGAAAAAGAACACCCCCTCCTCCACAGTATATGTGACCCTTCCAGATCAGCTACTGTTCTCCAGCCAACATTAGATCTGAATAGTTGCTGGCCACTTTCTCTACTTCTTCATTCCACATTTTTGAAAAGTAAAAACCAGGACGTAGCAAAAGCTCTCCCTCATTCTTCAGAAAGAGTTTTTCTTTACCCTATCCCAATTTCTGCACACATTTATCACACTGTGCCCCATTTCAATCCCTTCTTTCCCACCCACTTCCCTAATTTTTTTCTGTGTCTTTGAACCCTTAAATTGACCTAATCCTGCCTTGGTCATTTGTATTTCATGAGTTTCCAGCCTGCCCTTCCCACATTTTTTTAAAAGGAGGGTGGAGAAAAAGGATAATTCTTTCAGAGAGAAACCTGACCATGCATAAATTAACATTTTAATAAATACAGAAACTCTAGCATCAGAATAGAACAAATCAGTAATAGGCAGGTGATTCGGTATGGGAGTAACACACTGAGAGACACACTGAAATGACCCAGTTCCCCACAATGGAGAAGTGAATGTAGTTAAGCAAGTCATAAAGCAGGTTTTATTGTTGCATAATGAAACTCATTGCCATCAAACTATTAGAAGCCTGTTATTCATCTTTGCTATTAATAGGCATTTAGATTTTGGGCTTCTTGCCATAAAAAGCTCTGATTTATCTAGCTTGCTTCATTCTTAAGGCTTGAGCTCCTTCTGATTTAGAGAATATAAATTTTACTCCCCTCTGAGGCAAATAATGGCTGCATTTTAACTCTTCTTATAACCTCCCCCTTCCCTCTTTTGCATGCAAAGTGATATGGTCGATGTATTCATATTTCTTCGCCCTTCCCAGCTTTTGGCTACATGAAAGAAACACAGCAGATTGTTGTGCCCTCCACAGCAAGAACAACAATTGCACATCTTACTGGCATACAAATGAAATATGAAAATAATTCCTGCTCATTTGCATGCTCCCAAAGAGACTTACTTTGTTAGGAAGGTAATGGAATGAGCTTCTAGAATGCCTAGTTTTGCTTAAGCCTGTGGCTCATGATAAATCCTAACACCTTGGAATGTGTTTCCAGAGACATATTCTGCTTGTTTTGCCACAGAACAGTGAGTGTCCAATTCACCCTTATTAAAAAGGAGAGAATACTCTCTTTCCCTTCCCCCATCTAGAGAGTTGCTCAGAAGCTAGGGATGTGTTTAGGAAGGCTGATGTTGCCAGCCATTGGATGTCACTATTGCTCTACACAACACTCCTACTGAAAGAACATTTTGGAAATAAAATGGTATTTAAAAAAGGTTGGAATATAGATAAATCAGCTACTTTTCATTCTGAGTATACTAGGAAAGAATAATTCCCATTCATTTAAAAAAACATTCTGATTAACAAGAAATTTGATAGTTGTTAGAACAGAGTAGAAATGGATGGAAGTATTTCTGGATGAGAGTCAGCATGGTACAGAGGCTTAGGCAGGTCACACTCTCACAGGCTCAGAGGAAAGCAAAAGCAACCTCCCTCCGAACAAATTCTGCCAATAAAACCTCACAATAGGTTTGCCATGACCCAAAAATGACTTGACAGTGCACAACAACAACAGTTCTCTGGACGTTGGCAAGGAGGGCTGAGACATTGGGAGGAATTGAAAGAGAGAGCCTAATCTTGAGTTTCCTTTATTTGTTTCACTATTGCTTTGTTTTGTTCAAGAGCTTTGCAAAATATTTAACCACATTTCCAATATACTTCTCTAGTTTTAACAGAAATATTGATTTTGTGTTCTTTTCTAAAGAATAATGGCAACAATGTATCCTCTCTTTCCTATGTTGTTATTCATTTTTCTTTTTAAAAATAAAACAATCAAGGTTTCTTTTGGGAACAAGTAAAGTGGTGTTGATGCACATGTTGAGAGAAGCAGTTCATGAACTAGTTAAAAAGCAGAGACCCTTGGACCATCTGAATGTAATAGCAAAGAGTCCCATACCATTGGCCATGCTAACTGAAGTTCTAAAGATGTGGAAGATCAAAGTAGTTAGTAATACAGCTTGTGAAGTTCCATCTTTCTGCAATTGTCTACCTTGCCTTTTCTACAACCAAAATTTTGCTCCTTTAAACATAATCATCTTTTAAAGTTTAAAGCATGAATGCAAAAATGTTTGTCTAAACATTAGAACATAAGAAGAGCTAAGCTGAATCGAGGGATTTCTGCAAGAAACAAGATTGTGACAACCTACCCATACTGCATCTGGTACAGGAGGAACTGTATAGACATCTTCACTAATAGCTACTGATATTGACCCATCTTCTATGAATATGTCAAATTCACTTTTAAAGATGACCAAGTTGACAGCACAATTGCTGCAAGGTTGCATCATGCTATGCAGCACTTAATAATGACTCAGAGCCAAGATACTGGTACCTTGTGGGTTAGTTGAGTTGGAGTAGTTATTTAGAAGTTTTGGAGAGGAGTGTGTATATATATTGTATTATATTGCACACACTGCAACTGAAGATAAAGCCTCCAGAACTTTGGATGAATCAACTACATCTGTGAATGTTTCATTTGAGTGTGTAAAGTGGTCAGTGCATTGCCAATACCAATAGCTGGGTGTTTTTGTTTGTGAACTCTGCTATGGTATTGTTTGGCTGCATCTGGATAGACCTGTCCCCAGAATTCACTGGTAGTTGGCTTTCCTCATGCCAACAAAGTATTTGGGTAGTCAAAAAGTAACATTTCCAAATTCTATGAATTCTAAACAATGAATTCTAAACAAAACTTTTTTTTCTCCTCTAAGGGTTCCACAATTATGAACGAGGGGGAAAGGCTTCTTTCTATATCTTTTTCCTCACCCCATGCATAATATCTCATGTCTCACTTTCCTAGATAAGTGAATCCTTGCTTGCTTTAGTATTGCTCAAAAGAATGACAATCCTGAGATTTTATATTTACCTGGCTAGTTTTTATGCAAATACAAGACTAATATTTGAATAAGCTACAGTAACTGCTAACTTGTTGGACTTATCTTAAACTTTTAAAAATCAAAACCCCTGGGATGTTTTGGCATATTTTTGATAAATCAACCTGCCTGCTGTCCTTGTTGTTATTGCTGTTGTTGTGTGTCCATGAGCTTTGCTTAATAAAGGGGAAAAGACACTGGTTTTACACAAGGACATTTTGCACAAGATGCAAAAATTTCAATGAGAAAAAACAACCTACACTCAACTGCTGAGTTTCAGGAGATATTGTGTCATGCTGGAGGTTGAACTTACTTCTTTAAGGGCTGTCTAGATGTGTTACATAGGCCTGTCTTGATGAGAATGAGGAATTTAGGCTGCATCTGTATGGTAGAAATAATCCAGGTTGGCAGCACTTTATGGGATATGTAGTTTTGTGAAACATTTAGCCTTCTTTGTCAGAGAGCTCTGGTACCACAACAAACTACAATTTGCAGAATTCCATAGCATTGAATCATGGCAGTTAAAGTGGTGTCAACCTGGATTATTTCTGCAGTGCAGATGCAGCCTTTGTGATACTTCTTCTCATCCCTGCAGAGGTACAGGTATGGGGTGACAAAATGATGTAATTGACATTGGAAACCATGTACATCCCTAGTTTTTATCTTTGTTCCATTCATATTCCACTAGCGATTTTGCCTGTATTTTTTCTTTGGATGCTTAAATTGTATTTCTAAATATTCAATCGAAGATTTAGGTTACTTCAATGCTGGCAACTTGGGGAATTAAGGAAGTTTTTTTTTGTTTGTTTTTTGAGTGGAGACAGAATTCTTGTTTGTAGAGGCAATACCTTCACTTCACCCCATCACCTTATTTGGAATCCTGCATATCTGTCTCTTATTTGCCTCCTCCTCCTGCCCACAAGCCAAATAGCCCCAAGCCTTGCAACCTTCCTTTGTGGTGGGAGAAGCTCTAGTGTAGATCTTAGACCATGTTGGTTACTTTTTTCTGCACATTTTCTAGTTCTTTTTTAAAATGCCTTTGTTCAAATCAATACATAGGAGGGTTGCAAAAAAATACAAGATATTTTACATTGGTTCTGGCAAAAACTGTGTAAAGGAAGCACGATACTGCCAATTTCATTTCCTAATTTCATCCTGCATGAAATATTTGTAAACATCAGCCACATACTGAGTCAAAATTTTCATCAAGCTCTCAACCACAAAATGAATGTCTCATTCATAGATGCTGAGGAAATGTCAGAAAGAAATTCTGAAAGAACATGGCCACACAGCCCGAAAAATCCACACACACAAAAAAACTATGAATATCCTTTTCTTTGTCATTGGTTGCCAGCTCAGATCCTATCAATGCAGACATGGAGTTAGTATCTTTTGCTGTACGTAAAGTGTGCAACACTTTACACTTACTCACATTATAATTTTTGTGCTATTTCAACATCCATTCCTCCAATTTAGAAAGATCATTTTGGCTCCTTTTGCAATCTGTTTCAGTTCATCCACCCTAAACAATTCCGTGTTGTGCACAAACATAGGTACCTGATCATTGAATCCTTAATCCCAGGTCATTTGAAAACATGTGAAAAACCACTGATCCAAATACAGGGTCAAAATAATGCAGCATAAGACCACTTTAACTGCCCTGGCTCAATGCTAGGGAATCATGGGAACAGTAGTTTTTTCTGAGACATTGAGCCTTCTCTGTCAGAGAGCTCTGGTGCCACAATAAACTACAGTTCCCATGACTCCCTAGCACTGAGTCAGGGCAGTTAAAGCTGCATTATTTCTGGCAGTCTGTAAAGGCCCACAGTCTCCTGAGGGAGCCTGCTCCTCTCATCCCAACACCATGAGAACTGATAATTTATTCCTACTACCTGCTGCCTGTTATTTTTTTCCCCATCCAATTTCCAATGTATAAGAGAACTCCTTTTCTAATGGAACTACTATTGGGATGGTTGCCCAGGATCCTTCTGTAAGCGCATTTCACAAGAGATTTTAATATATCCAGGTAAATAGGGGTTACTAAATCACTTCTGCCCACATGTTTGCTGATTCTTTCAAATAATCCTAAAAGATTAATGAGACAGTCCATATATTTGTACATATCAAACCATTTTGATTCATTTTTACTTAAGCAGCCCTTATCATCAGCAAAAGTTATGGGGTGAGGGTCTCAATACACTGCCCCATGAGTGTTCTTAATAGGTTCTTCTTTCTTCTGTATGATTTGTGGGAATGGAGGTGAATACCTTGTTCCAAAATGTCTGTGCAGAAAACTAATTACCATTGTGATAACAATACCTCAGAACAAAATAAAAAGTTCCATGCCTTAACTCTCACTAGTTAGAATCCAACATCCTAATAAAAAGCTGAGACATTTGTACATTTCAAAGGTCTAATCACATATTGGAAGCTTGTCTGAAATGCCTCTATAGTTTGTCTTTCTTTTCATTTTAATATAGAAAAAGAAGAGCACTGTACTATATAAAAATGAGAGGAGGGAGTGAAATGAAGTAAATCAGTAAGTTCCCCCTACCATACCATGGCAAAAGAAATCAATAATAGAAGATAATTAATAGACAATCAGAAGTGTATGTGTGCATTCATGTAATCTGAAAGAAAAATAAATATGAAAGAACCTGTTAATATATAATTTGGATTCAATAAATCCAAATTTACTTGTTCATTCTTTCAGAATTCTCTTTCATATCCTAGTTCTAGTCTGTGGAGCAGCAGAAAAAAAGCTCTCTCCATCTGCAATATGACATCCCTTCAAATATTTAAATATGGCTATCATTTCACCTCTTAAACTTCTTTTCCCCAGGCTAAACATACCCAGCTCCCTCAACCCTCCCTCATAGGGCATGATTTGCAATCTTTTCTACATTTGGTCACTCTCCTCTGGGAACACTCCAGCTTGTCAATTTCCTTCTTGAATTGTGGTGCCCAAAACTGGATGTAGTATTCCAGGTGAAGTCTGACTAAAGCAGAATAGAGTGGCACTATTATTTCCCTCACTCTAGACACTACATCCCCACTGATGCTGCCTAGGATCATATTGGCATTTTTATCTGCCGCATTACACTGTTGACTCATATTTAGCTTGCTGTCTACTAAGACTCTAGATCACTTTCACACGTACAGTTGTCAAGACAGGTGTCCCTCATCCTATATCTTCCCATTTGTCAATGCAAGATTGCAAATAAGGACTAGACAACAGTGTATCTGTGGAGAAGGATTTATCTGCATGGCAAAATCCTAGATAGGAACAGTATATATTATAATTGCACATTTCAATTTTTACAGCAAAATATTGTACACCAGTAGCTTTCATTACTTAATAGTAGAGCTGTGACTGGTGCTTCATGCTTGATTGTATTTTTTTTTATATAGAAACAGTATGTCACTAAGACAAAAGCTTGCCTTAAAAATATTATCACAGCTAGAGAGTGTTTTGGGTCTAACAAGATGAGAGTCAAACAATAAACACTAGTTATCAACATACTATGGTAGGATGAGGTCCTGAACCTCCTTTGTTCTGAAATCATATTACTGTTCTAGACTCAAAGACAGCTTGTAGATAGCATGGGAATATTAAAAGCTGTGGCTGGAATCCTGTTGGGGCATTGCATGCTCATAAGTGGACTTAAGTCTTCAGGAATTAGATTTGTGAAGATGCTCAACATCTGTATTCAGTAGAGAGCTGCTATTATGTAACTACAAAGCAAATCAGAAAAGGCAATAATGCAAAATGAAACTGAAGGGAATTGGTGCCAATGGGCTATGGTTCCTGATGTGCATAGGCCCATGATGCATATTGGGCACCCTGATGTGCATCAGACACTCTGGTCCTATTATTCATTTTCAGAATTCAGTACCCTGATTTCTTAGTGGTTACTATAGCCTAGAACAGACTGGTCAAAGGATTCAACTTCTGGACACTTGGAGGCATAGTGTTCAAATGATGCATGCCTCCAACATAGCCCAAAGCCACCCCAAAGTTGCACTCTGGTCTTTTGGACTAGAGCAAAAAGGAGCTGGGATAATCCAGCTCCTGGTGGCACAGGTTGGGCCCTGTGGCTGTGGCCCAATTTGGAAGTGGGCCTTACAGTCAGCATGGACCCAATCCACTTGTGGCTGGAACACACTCAGGCCATTCTTTCTTGCCCATCTGCTCTGTTCCTGAGTTACTGTGCTACTTAGTTAAGTGCATACAAATTTATTTTGCATGAAAGTTCATGCAAGATTCTGGCCTGTGATCTTAAGTACAGTCACCCCTCCATTTTTGTGGAAATGAAAAACCACAAATATGCAAGCCCCATTAGCTTGAATGGGTGTGCACTCCTGCACATGGCCCTGGGCATGTGCCACGGGCACACATGCCATTATATCCCTCCCCACTTGCCGGTACATGAAAAGTGAGACCATGGACTCAAAGTTTGCAAAAATGGTGGGACAACTATACACTGAGGTTATGCTAGCATGCATTCTACTTGAGAACAATTCCCTTTGAACTCAATGGGACTTCCTTTGGTGACTTTGGAATTATTTCCATAGAAATAACATAACTTACTTTGAGTTAAAGATACTTACTATTCAGATAAAACAACTGGAAGAAAAGGAAATGAAGGTGTTAGTTTAAGAAATAAAAGATGGTCTTCAAGAATTACTACTAGGAATTTGGGATGCCTATATTAATACAGTACAAAACATAATTGGCAGTGCCAATTTATCCACCTGGGCAGTTTTTCCACACACTATAAGTGCTTGTAAAAATAAAACATGTTCACATTTTTCAATTCATGTCTGTAAAATTACTGTTCTTCTTTCTGTTCATCTATTCAGCATTTGTGGGACTGAAATGTTTGAGTTTATCCTTGTTTATTGTGATATGGCCAGGAACTAATGATGAATCTTCTTCCATTCTCATCATTAATTCCTGAAAGCATCTTGCCTCATAATTTCTTATAACCTTTTAATAGTTATTTTCATGTTATTCTATCCCCTTCCTTATTAGATTACTGATGTGGGATATTAATCTAATTTTTTTAAAAAGTATATTTGCCTTTCCCAGCATAACCTACTTGTCCCCATTCTTCTTTCAGCTATAGTCCAGTAGCTGTTATCACTAGAGATGAACCAGCCTGTCAGTTTTGCTTTGTTCTACATTCACCATTTTAAATATTAAGCACAGCTTGAAATGTTACATTTTATAAGTAATCTGCTTCCTACTTAAAATAAACTCTGATATTTCATTATTGTCATTTGCTATAAAAAAGAATAACGTACACTGCTTTTTTTCCAACGTGTTATTTTTAATTTACGTTTAGATTCTTGTTCAAAATACAAAGTTATCCCAAACCTCCTTCGATTAAGTCCCACCGAGCTCATCGGGGTTTATTTCATCATGACTTAGGCCCCTATTTCCAACTTTTCTATTGCCCTTTTTTGGGCATCTGACTATTCTGCTCTTTTTGTTTGTTGTTGTTGTTATATACACAAAGTTCATAAAAGGCCTTGCTATCTCTCTCTCTCTCTCTCTCTCTGTATGCCACTACTAGCATAATTGCCCTTAAAAGTGTCAAATAACCCATTGCTATGTCTAAGTATGTATGTATTTGTAAACAACAGGAAATCTGCACATTATGGGAAACATGCTGGGTGTGTAATGATCAGGAACATTTGGTTGGTTCAATAAGAGTATCAGAGGAACACTCAGAAAGATTAATACATTGAAGCCATT
>CM034703.1:215258959-215272460 GCA_020142125.1 Phrynosoma platyrhinos
AATTCGCACGGCACAGGTGTGGTCAGGCCTTCCCAAGGCCCAAGGAAGGCCCCACCGCAGCTGCACTGTGCACATTCGCATGGCACAGTCGCAGTGGTGCCTTCCAAAATGGCGCCCCCCATGCGCTCATGCTTTCCCCCCTGGCCCCCCAGCAACAAAGGTTGCTGACCCCTGCCATACGGGATGTAGTTTTCTCCAAGATGAAGGACTGGGTTTTTGAAATGATAGTGTTGATGGATAAATATATCATTTTTTTCAAGCTTCTTTGGTCATCTTGGTATGCTGAATCTTGTCTATACTCTTAATCTCTCTGGAACTTGGTATTTCATCTAGAGAAAGTGTGGAGAATGTATAGCCTATGCCACAACCTACCATGCCACTTGGAGATTTTTGTGGTTTCCCTATTAGTTCCCAGTACTACAACCATACTTGCTGCCACAAAAACATCAATGACTTTGTTATCAAACATAAGAGCAAACAAGAACATTTCTGAATCAGACTGAAGGGCTAACTAATCTTGCATTCTTTTCACACTGTGGCCAACCTGTGGGAAGCCCACCAGCATAACATGAGAGGAAACATTGTACACAGGATGCATTCACCTTTTCCCCAACAGAAATACTTTCCATGTGTTGTGAGGAACATGATACTACTGTGGAAAAATGTAGACACTCTCCACACATCACATTTCCCAGCAAGATGGCTGGATTTTCACAGTTGCATAAAAGTAAGAAGTTTTTAGTGCAGGAAGAGCCTGTAGCACCTGATGGGCTCCAAGGAAGCCAATATAGTGCTCCTGGTTTCTGGCTAGCTCCCATATAGAGAGAACATGAGCCAGGTAGTGGGTTTTCAGTCCTACAGTGGCCACATGGAACTACTTCACAAAGGAATAGGTGACTCCTTGTAGAGTTTACAGAGGCAGCTGCTATGCTCATGTAATCTCTTTTTTTGAGTAATGAAAATTGTGGTAGTCTGAGGAAAGGGTATTTTATGGAGTTAGTGAGCACTTCCATGCAATTGCTGTCAGCTTGTGATCCTCCACTGGCTGTACACTTTTTGACTGGCAATCACAATGGAGCCACCAACAGTATTATTTGGATCTATTTTAAGCCATCATTTAAGCACTTTTGATCACCCATCAGTGAGTGAGTTTGTTGCACCAGCACAAAGGACAACAGATGCCTCTTTTGGGTATAAACAGGCCACAACTTTTATTTGCTGTACAGGGTCTCTTAACATCAACAAATACAATCAAACAGATAATGCTTTGCCACATGTGTATGTGAAAGTGTGACCAACCCAAGTGGTCCTTCACATCATGTGATAAAACATGTAAATAAATAACAACAATTAACTTTAGCCCTCCCCAACGGGAACTGATATCATATTTGACTTTATGAAGTAACAATTCTTGATGACATCATATTATTACTAGCTAACATTATTGCCCCAAATTTTAATTATTTAGGCTAATTAAACCCAATTAATTTTGGGTTGGGGGGGAGGTTCCTTACCCCCCACAAGAGGGGGCCAGCCTAGCCTAGCATGGCATCCCGTTCCCCCCCACACACAAATCGCTCTCTTGATATGGTCGGCCATAGATTGTAAATAAACATCTGAACCTTCTGAAGAGAGGTGTACCCCATCCCCCCTGTACAGCTGTGGCATTGATATTTGTATGCCAGTGTGATCAATGATGAAAATGCCCAATCTGTCCAGCTGTTTTGCAACAGTTCTGTTGAGCCAGCATTGTGCCCCATTCATGGCAGCATCCTTCCTTGCCCCGGGCCAGCTGAGCCTCGGCAATAATTTTGTCCACAACAATATGGCACCGGGAAGGCGTCTTCTTATTTCTTGCATGTCCTTTACAATAATTAGGCAGTTCAGTTAGGTGTGAACGTAGGTTTTAAATGCCTTAGATCGCCATTGGCCAATTTGGCGAATATCGGCATCACTTAATCCATGAACAGCCACAGCTGTTGCTGCCCCAATTCGAAAAGAATGAGATGAAAATTGTGTGGTGGGCATATTGGCTCGTAGCAAGGTCTCCTTAAGAACCACCATGAACTGAAACTGTGTTAAAGGCAAACCTGATACATGTAAAAACAAATATCCTGACACTTTTGTTGGACCTTCAAGTAGTTGGACAATGCTGATGCTGGGCAAATCTGACCCTCAATTGCCCTAGCCAGAGTGATAGATTGACCTCTGGCTAACTCATCAGTCTTAGATCGTCTGATTGAAAACTGAATCCCGTGTTCTGATAAAACAACATCAGAAAGAAGAAGTGCCCTACCAGATTGATCACCGCGAGAGCCAGGGACAATCTCGCTAATTCTCAAGGCCGCAAAGAAAGCTACAGAAAATACGGCCCTAAACAAAGTCACTTCCTTGGGTGTAAAACACATATTAGCTAGGTGTTGTCATAACTTCACCAACACTGGGCCGGTGATCAGCAAATGAGTGTTCCTAGCCACAGGGGATTCCCTAGCCCAATCTTCCAAAGCTTTCCGAACCCTAAAGTCAACAGTAGGATCTGGGAGGCCATGGGCCCTAGAGAAAAAGGCCAGGGCAGCCAACCTCCCTCTAAAGCAGGGGTAGGCAACCTTTCCCCTTTAAGGGCCGAGGGACTTCAGCTCTCAGAATCCCAGGAGCTATTGGTCAACATGGCTGAGGCTTCTGAGAGCTGAAGTCCCTCGGCCCTTAAAGCAGAAAGGTTGCCTACCCCTGCTCTAAAGGTTACAGGGGAAAAACCAACAAGGGGAAGTTGTTCACTGGGTCCTAATTAGGGCCCCCACCAGGGGACAAACACTGTTGCCCCTATCCACCAACTGCAGTGGGAAAGTGTCAGGCCTGAAGAAGGTCCAGGAATGTCCCCACCCCCACAGGACGAGTGGGATCCCGACCTACCCTAGTCAGGAGTCATCAGGGTGCCGCTAGGCCAGGAGGTTGGCGAGAATGGTCTGTGCACCCAGCGGAGAACTCCCTGCTGCAGCACCCACTTCAGCCTGGAGTTCACTCGAGCCAAGTGTCCAAGATGCTGGAAGGCTGCTCTCTAGGCCTTGAGGCGACCAGCCCGCAGGCTCCGCCCAGGCCCTGCACACCATGAACACAGGAGCCGCAGATCAGTCTCCCTCTTGCTGCACTCTGAATAGTAGCAAACGAAAGGACACAAAAAGTTTGCTAGGCCCAAAGCCGTGCAAACAACCACAGAATGCAGCTAAGCAAAGTAACTGGCTCAGCTGCTGTTCAAAAAATGTCTGCCACCACGTGGCAGTGCAGGACTATATAGCTCCATATTCTCACAGAAAATCTCATGACACTTAATGCCACATGAGATTTCCCAGCGTGCCTTACAATTACCATATGAAATATGTTATTGGCTAAGTGTGCATGAACCAAGGCAGGAATTCCTGCATGCTTAGCCAATGAAGTGTCTCCTGTCCCAAAATGGCCGGCACAACAAGAACCCCTCCCGACAAGTGGGGGGGGGGGTGTCTTTCTACCTTTATATACACAGAAATATATTCAGAGTTCTTTATGCATAAAATGTATCACATAGAATGATAGCTTTCACAACTGTCAGGAATCTGCATTTTGTACCAAACTCAAAGGCAGCAGTCATAAAAACACAGAGATCTTTTGAATTTGTCTGTCCTTCAGACACATAATATTCTCCATGCTTGTCAATTTAGTAATAGCATGTACATTTCTGTACCACTTGTGCTCTGTAAGCAGTTTACCATCTGTAAGCTAATTGTCCCCAACAAGCTGGGTACTCATTTTACCGACTTACAAAAGAATGGAAAGCTGAGTCAACATTGGTGCCCTGGGATTGAACTCACAAACTTGTGGTTGCAGTACCAACATTTAAGCACAGTGCCACCAAGGCTCCCTAATAATATAATATGCAGTGATGATGCTAACTCTCTGTCTTTCACATCTGTGAGAAGGGCTTGCCTCACAGAACTTACTTTCCATTTTCTGCATACAGTGAACCTTTTCTTCCAGAATGTTCAATTTTTAAACCATAAGACATGGTTTAAATCATAAACTTACACTTGTCCCTCCACATTTGCTGGAGTTAGGGGCACAGGACCCCTTTGAATGTGGGAAAACTGCAAATAATAAAAACACTACATTTTTACCTGAGAGAACAATTCTGTAGGAATTTCTAGGTCCTCCAGTGCAACTCTGTGATCAACATCTGCCAGACATTGACCATAGAATTGTGCTGGAGGAGCTACAAATGCCTAGTGGAGAGTTTGCCCTAGAAATCTTTAGATCTTTCAGTGTGACTTGTGGTTAAAGTTGGCCATAGAGTTGTGCTGGAGGACCAAGATATTCCTAGAGAGAACATATTAATAAAATCAGTGAATAATAAAATCTGCAAAAGTCAAAGCCACAAATATGGAGGGATAAGTGTATTTCATTGTATCCCCCATTATGATAAGGAGAGGGCATTTTTCCTCCATTATATTAAGGAGAGTAGGACACTTCTCCCCTGTTTTCAAAATGGTTACTTGAGAAATAGATAAACAGCATTCCTATAATTGTGAAGATGGCAGCAGTTACATAGTTCAGAATTAATAACATGGACAATTTCTCGAATTTTCTTTTTTCATCATGAACTCTTTAAGGTAAGAACAATATAAATAAAACAAACAACCCATTGTTCACATCCAGCACCTAACACTTGTTTGTCAGTTGTGGAAAATACATGTTACATTTTATGTGCTGTCCCTCCCTCCATCCTGCTTCTTTGCTTTCAGAATGAATGGAAGAATGCTGAGGAGGAAATGAAAAATAAATTCTTTTACACAAATTGGCCATTCTAATGATAAACTAGCAATCATATTCCCCATGTTGCCACAGAAACATAGAAAAAACAAGTGCTCCTATGGTTTCAGTTCTCTGACTCATTCCTTGAAATTAATGCAATCTTTTTATATGAAGGGGAAGATTCAATGGGGGGGGGGACCTTCAGAAGCAATACTTTGATCTCTTTCTGTTGCTGAGGGAAAAAAAATCCTTTAATTAGGTCACCTAAACTTCATTTTCATTCAAACAGTTCAGTTTTACTATTTCCTTTTTCTTCTGCTCCCTTTGATGTTTCAAAATATATGCCGGTGATATTTAAGTTTATTTATTATGCACAGGCATTAAACTTCTGCTATTAACATTTATTCATGCCCTTGAAAATTGATTAGTTAATTAAGTGCAGAAGGACTGTTATGGAAAGCTATTCATTCATGTTTCATTTAATAATCTACATGTACTATGTTCAGTACATACTTTTCCTCAGCAATAGCAGCTGTTACTTATATGATATGGGTTTGGGTTTTTGTTTTTGTTTTTGCCATCTCCAGTGTGGTGACATTTTAACTGAACTTTCCTTGGTGTTCTTAGTAAACTCCTCTATAACTTGACATAATAATAATTTCTTTGCTGCTTATATGGCAAAACTGAGTCCTCAAATCCAACAGAACAAAATTTGGTTGAAAATACACTTCTCCTTTGACTTGGTTAACATTTGAGTCTAATTCATGGACTTACAGTGTGCTTTGGTCTAATTCAGGGGTAGGAAACCTTTGGCCACCAATATTTTGTTGCTCAGATTCCAGTTCTATTCATCTCTATTCAGTATGGTCAGTGATGTATTCTTGCATGGCAGGAGATTGGACTGGATGACCCTTGTGGTTTCTTCCAACTCTGTGATTCTTTGAGAGAATCTGAAGTCCATAAACATCTGGATGGCCACAGTTCTAAACACCAGCCTCTGTGAGCATTTAATATGGCTCTGAGTCTTATGGGAAAGAAAATATATAATTATATACCTGGAAATCTGCATTGTTTGCCAAAATGTGTAGCCAAGCAGCATCTTCCTATTGATAGACTGCTGCTATTACCACATCAATCTATGTTTTGTAGAGTAGGGAGCTTCTAATCTAGCCCAATGATACTCCAAATTAATAATATCTTGCCTGTGATGTTTTAGAAACATATTGCTACTCATAAAAGGCAGCTACATTTTCAGGAACTATTGATCTACTCATGTGAACTGAGGACAAAGCCATTATGTGAGACTGACATTTTGTGAACAGGCTTCCCTCAGACTAGCATGGAACACACAAACTGAGATAAGGGGAGGTAGAGATCACATAAAATCTGGTAATTGAGATGACATATATGAGATGAGGAAGAAAGACAAAGACAAGCTTTCCGCCGAAGTGGTTTCTACTTGACACACCAATCTTGAGCTGTTATGTTGAGATCAGTTCTGGGGCCAGGAAAAATAAAAGGAAAGATCAGCACTCATTTTAAGTAAGCCTTTCCCAATCTGGTACATTCCAGATATGTTAGAGTACATCTCCCATCATCCCAACTCAGCATAGCCATTATAGTCTAAATGCATCTGGAGGGCACCAGCTTATTAAAGGGTGTCTTAAGTCATTATGGCCTTTCTTTAAACTACTCTATCTATCACCCTCTTCCTATTTTCTTCCACAAAGGAAGTCTAGATGTAGAAATAAGCTGTCTGTTGCTATTAAAAATGTCCTGGTCTTCATCAAGGCTCATCCCACTTAACCATGAAAGAAAGACTTTTAATTAGACTTTAGAATCCTATTATGGAAAACAAATACCACTACTTAACCACTCATATATGACATGATGAAAATTAGTGACATAATTAGATTTTTAATAGTGTTAATGAATTTTGTATCTTATTAATAAGAATTAAGGCTAATGTAATATTGTATTATGAAAGATTGCTATGCCCTGGCCTCCTACAGTTTAATCTAATCACAATCATGCCTATTTCCACAGAAATTCTATTTTAATATTGTCTCCTACATGATGTCATCTGTTACTGAAGCATTTAACACTGTGTTGCTTTCATAGATGTTCAAATTAAATACTTTCAGCCAATCCCATTTAGCAGGTAGTTGTTCAGGTAAAGCAAGTGGTTTTAAAAAAATGTAGTCAGGTTTTATTGACATTTCTGGTAAGCTAAATATATCAGCATAACAATGAGATATTCTGTAGATTTTCAACAGGCAATTATTCTTTTTGAAGATGCTTAAAGACAGAATTTTCTAACATTCTACACTTTTCTAAGGGCCTTTGCAGAATGCCAAAAATAGTGCACATTAAATTGAGGCACTGCCCTGGCTCAGTGCTAGGGAATCATGGGAACTGTAATTTATTGTAGCACCAGAGCTCTCTGACAGAGAAGGCTCAATGTCTCAGAAAAAAAATACAATTCCCATGACTCCCTAGCACTGAGCCAGGGCAGTGCCTCAATTTAATGTGCACTATTTCTGGCAGTCTGCAAAGGCCCTAACATTCAGCCATGCAGGAGATGGGACTAAGGTATCAATGGGATGCATTCCAGCTCTCTGATTTCCACATATATGCTCCTCTCTAAATTGCTTCAGGGGATGATTTCCACATGTGAATCACAAATAATATGCTACAGAGGAAAAGTTTATCATTTTAAACAGGATGTTTTTCATTGGAATCATCTGAATTGCTTATTTAAACATGCATATTGATTGTAAGACAGCTAAAACATCAAATGGTGGATCTAACACTGCAGTCAATATTTTGACATCACCTTAGATGAACTCAAATAGCTCACACACTGATCTGTAACTCTGTGAAGCATTTTTCATGTGTCCAAGCAGTCTCCATGACATACATTCAATTAATGTACTTATAGGGTATGTTTAAAACAGGTTTTACTCCTGCCAGACATATATTCACTTCCAGAGTTATAATGTATCAGAATGCATATGAACTGTACAAGTGTAGGCTTATATGCATGAGGTCTAACAGTGCTTTCACAGCATTGGTGATTTTGCATAAAAGAGATACTACATACACATGGTTTTGTGCTTTTGGATTTGAGCTATGGATATCATTAAGTCAGGGTATGGGACTTGCCATTCTGATTCCCCTCCCCCATATATGCTCACCATTCATAGGTGTGAAAATATGAATTATAGTCATGTGTACAGTAATAAAGTGCAGAGAAATCAAGGATGCATATGGAACAGGTGTGCATATTTGTACTGCGTATTTGTCCAAAGTATAAGATATTCATCGTTAGCTATATTGATCTCCATTCTTCCAAGCCAATCAACACATTCAGGCCTAAATCTTATTGCTAATCTCAATTCATATTCAAAAGGAGACAACTAGGTAAGTGAAACTTTATATAAGATTCATTTATTCAGTTGGTCTATTCTAGGTGAGACGAAAGCTAACATTTTAAACTCATTTTATTTTCCTCCTTGGTTTCTATACCATGTTAATTTGATCATACCAACACTTTAAGACACAATTGCCTTAAAGCATTTTTCCTATGCTTTCCTTTGATTTGCTATCTTAACATTCATGGGTAAAATAATATTTAGAATGTAATGGAAATCTATACAGAAAGTAAGCTTTGCCAAAATGTGCCATATAGAATTTCCCATAGCAGTTGCATCCCAGTTAAGAACATGACAACTTGTGGAATTATGTAAAAATTATGGACATTATATAAGTCTTAGGCCAATAAATTATTTCATTAACATAACTATAATTCATCCAGCACCACAAAGCTGTTGTCCTTCAGCTGGTTGATATGCTGGATCCATCATTTTATGTTTCTTGACTATTGTTGGACAGACAAAAAATGAACACTTGGCACACATTTGTTTAAACAGTCTTTGCATGCCATCATTTTGTGTTGCTTGGATGATTTTATTTTTAAGTAGCAGAGCCAGCTCCAAAGATACACAGAAATTGGTTTCTCCCTCAGCTCACAACTTCTTTCCAGCTCAGCATATCAAGTTTTAGTACCTGTCATCAGTTCTAGTGTATTTTCTTTGTGAAGAAACATTATTGTCATGGGCCAGGAGCTGCAGGACTGGGACCTGGAGTAACAGTCCAATGAGGAGGCTGAGGAAGGGACTCAGACAAGTCCTCCAGACAGGAAACAACTTGCAGCTCTCCCTGCTGAAGAGCTTCAGCCAGGTCATCCTGTGGAATTGCAGCCAGACTCACCTACTGAGAATACAGAGGACACAGCTGGGGTCTTAAGTCTTCAATCAAGGAGGAGGAACAAAAGGATCTAACAAAAGATAGAGCTAAGGTTAAGCAGCAGGCTTTGATTAGAACCAGCTGTTGTCAGGCTATTTAAGAGCTGTTTCCTGACTAGCATTCATGTCCCTGATGCCTATTTCAGACTTCCTGGCTTCTGTGACTGTTGGACCATGTTGACCTTGATTCTTGTTGCTTCCCTTGATTCATACTGCTTGACCAACACCTTTCTCTTGATGGACTCTCACAGGCAAGGACACTTTTAAACTATTTGTAACTTACTGCTTCTGCCTGTATTATCAGTTGGTAGTTTCTTCCCAGCCAGCTGGTGTGAGTGTTTGGTGAACCAAGATAGTTATATGCTGGTCTGGGGCTGTCTTTTATTCTGAAATTCATTAATAATGGGCAGTATGTAAAGATCTGTAATCAAAAGATAAACACTCCAGTATTGTGTACAAATAACTCTGGAGATATTTATCCTGAAAAACTTAAAAGCTAACATTACTAGGGGAGACATAAGGGAGTACCCACCTAATAAGCAAGCAAGTGCCTTTGTTTTTTGTGTTTTCTTATAAATCCCTTTCCAAGTATGCTGAGGTTTGTAGACTCAAAACACAAAAATTTACACTGAGTAAATGGTTTCCTTCAGTTCCTGATCAAGTTACCTTTACCCAGTTCCAAATAAGCACTTTGCACACTGTTAGGTGATTTTGAGGGTGGCTGTCAGAAAACAAATTAGAATTCAAAGCCAATGGGCTTATGATAAAAGAAAATACATTATGCAAACATGTCCTGGATCATTAAAAAACCCAGACATCTCTTCATACTTTTGTCAGAGCCAAAAATATTCAACTTGTAACATCAATCATTTCTGAACTGGCTTTGTTTGCTTCAAGTTGTGCTTGTATGTCATTAAATGAGACTAGTTACATACATTATGATTCATTAACTGTATGATCCCTGGTTGGTTAGGATCGCCTCTAAGACTAAATGAGGAAGAAGAAATAATAAGAAGAAATAGGAATGAAAAGGAAGGCAATAACGCTGAAGTGAAAGAAAAATGGCAAAAGGAGTTTTCCAGAATGCACCCAGGGATGCTGCCAGAAAAGAAGAGGCAAGCTTCATTTCAGAATGCAGTGGCATATCTTCTCACAGGGTCATGGCCAGGGAGAATATAACCTGCCACAATACAACTAACCCTCCCTCCCTGCTTTTAGCATGGTCTTTGGTTTGTTCCTTTATGGCTGAGTAGGATTTTTTAACAATTTATGATGAGAAGTTTGTTTTTTTTAAAAAAATTACTAAATTAAACAGAATGAGGCTTTGTTAATTGGGTACTGGTAATTTGGTTGCATTTGATTTATTCATTTCAGATTGTTATTCATATGGATCGTTTTGTTTCCCTTCTGCGGGAGGCTCCCTGTTTGTTTTTCAATGGCAGGCCATGACGTTTTTATTTAAGCAAGTATTTAAAATATAAGCATGCCACAGTGGTTTTTATATTGAGCATGTGTATTGTCTTCTAAAGTCCAGTATATTTTTAATGTAATTTTATATTTTTAGGTGATTTTAACTGTTTTAAATTTTATTGTAATGCTTTTTCCAATAAGCATTATTGGGTCCCTCTGGGGAAAAAAGCAGCATATAAATTAATAAAATAAAATAATATATGTTAGAATTTTCATTAAATTGAAATGGTTGGTAAGCACCAATGGATATTTTAATGGTAATTGGTGTTTCCAAGTCTAGTAGCCCAGGATAGGGACTTACATGTAGGATAGGGATCTCCTTTGAGATTGACTACTCTCATGCCTGGAATTGTGAAGCCCTAGGAGGGAGAAGATTGGTAAGATCTATCTATGCTGAGATTATCTGGGCCAGTAAGGTTTTGTTGAAGAGCTTCCTATAGGCTTTGACTCAGATTCGAGGTAGTTTCTTCATGGTTCCTCTTAGCACTTCTGTTTTATAAACAAGTGGGGCTGTACTTAACATTTTTTGTTGTGTCTCACTTTTTCATTGTCTTTTCCTATAAATTCCTTCCCAGCCTTGAACAAGGCTGAACCTTCTCCCACTTAAGAATTCTGTGGGAGAAAATGTTGATCTCCCACCTCTGTAAACTACTACATTTTACAACCTGCTAGTTCCTTCTGGCAGGTGCAGGTGCGCTGATCAGTCAGAAAGCAAATGTGCATCTTTGTCCTGGGATAAACTGAGCTGATTCTTGTTGCTTTCTGACTAAGCCTCTCCTTTCCTTTTTAAAAAATGTCTGTGTATCAGTGGCGCACACGGTGACTAGAATCATGTTGGTTACACACACTGGTGTAATCCCTGGTTATGCCAATGTATGTACTTGGGGAAATGGGTATTGTGGAAGGAGCAATACCCAGTATCACCTTGTATAATACCCTTTTCCATAAATCCCTAATAGCATTTGGGGCCTCCTAGAAACACCTCTTTCTACTTGGCCATTGATTAACTCTAGGAATGCACTTAGGGGGTGTTCCAGCTGCCCTTGATCTGCCATAGGGTCCAGGTAGAGGATTTATTTTTAATCTTTCTCTAGTGTGCAAGTGTAGCTATTTCAACCCTGTGTAGGAGGTAGAGAAGAAGAAGAAGCCAACTAAGCAGGCAGAGACTTGTTCTCTGCAAGATGACCTAATAGAGCAGGGGTAGGCAACTTTTCCCCTTTAAGGGCCGAGGGACTTAAGCTCCCAGAAGCCTCAGCCATGTTGGCCAATAGTCCCATGTTGGCCAATAGCTCCTGGGATTCTGGGAGCTGAAGTCCCTCAGCCCTTAAAGGGGAAAGGTTGCCTACCCCTGTAATAGAGTCTGAAAGGTCTGCATCAGCTTTCTCTTTGTAGGGCTCCACATGCTTGTTATGAGTTATTTTGAAATAGAGGGGGAAATGTCTTAAACATAAGAAAAGTACTTCATGGCTTCTCTGTTTTAAACACTCCTACTCTGACTTAATATTTCTCTGGGGGGAAATAATCCCCTTTCATTCACTGTACCCATTTGAATTAGGTCTGTGTTGATTGTAGACCTACGAGTGAAAATCAATGGAAGTTGCTAGTTGTGACACTATGCTTCATTAAGCATTGAGCCTAGATCCAAATTATTTAAAATAGCAAGGAAACAGTGTTTGCTATTATGTTCTTCCTAAAGGAAGCCAATAGGATTCCCAATGTATCATTATTAACTTTTAAACCTCCTTCCAAAATGTTCAAGAGGAAGAACAGAATTTATCTGATACTTTCCCACCCTTATCTTAACTTTGTGGATATATTCAGAAAATATAAGTATTGGTAGGTTGTGACTGTTGTGTCTATTTCAGATGCACTCAGTAGACACTTCTACCAGAAATCTGGAAAACCATCTGGAAAGCACTCTTTCCCCCTAGCCTACTTCAAGTCTCATTTTCTTTCTTTTTTTTAACTTTATTCTTCATTAGTCTCATTTTCAAATACTTCCTTCATACAGCTTTTCCATATAACATGACATGAAGTCCTTTCTTACAGCTGCAACAAATGCTAGGCTGCTTTATCTACCAGCCAGCCAGCCAGCTGGAGGACTCTGGAGGACTGTGAAAAAGCCTTCTTCCCCCATTACACCGGCGTAAAAGGCAGATGAGCAGGGAGTTGGGGTGTGGCCAGGAGTGGTTGGCCTTAAAAGTCACTCCACCACCACCACCCCAGGAACACCAGCCAGCCAGCCAGCCAGAGGACTGTGAAAAAGCCTTCCTCCCCCATTACACCAGGGTAAAAGGCAGCTGAGCAGGGAGTTGGGGTGTGGCCAGGAGTGGCTGGCCTTAAAAGTCACTCCACCACTCTCTTCCCGCGGAACACCTGGTAGTTGAAGAGAGGCTACATATTCCCCCGCTGCCAGAGTGAACACCAGCTCCAGCAGTGTCAGAGTGAGTTGGTCTTGGTGGCTTGTGCCTTGGCCTGCCCCCTCCTCCCATGGAACACCTGGGAGTTGAAGAGGCTGCTGGAGGACTCAGACAGGTGTGAAAACCCCACCCAGAAAACTTATCTTTAGCAGCGTGGTGGCAGCAACAGTGGTGGGGCCTCAGAGGGGATGGGTGGAGGCTCAGAGACACCCAGGAAATACCACCTTTTAGGGTGTGATATAGATGGAAGTTATGATTGGACAGTGCCTCTTACTCCTTTCTCCTTTGGTTTTAAGATCATAGAGCCCCTCCCCTATTGCATTTGCCATTAAGTCTTTTGTTACAGAATGGCTACGAGAATGTAGGGTAGGAATTCAGCTGGATCCCTTGTCATTTCCACTGTGCATTGGGGCTGTGAATGATCTGGGAGCAGGGATTGAGGTTGTGCAGGGGAAGGTAAGGTATGGTGGTAACAGAGTGAAGAGCTGTTAACAAAAGAAGGTGGGATCAATGTCTAAAAGC
>CM034703.1:215272560-215285410 GCA_020142125.1 Phrynosoma platyrhinos
TTGTCTAACAGACTCCCTAACCAAGCTGACACAGCTGGTCTCAGAGTTACTGATGGAGCCACCCAGGCTTTTAGTTCTGAGCGACTTCAACATTCCAGTTGAGACTGGCTTATCAAATTTAACTGGCATAGCTTGCGAGCTTCTAGAATCCATGATAAACATGGGCCTATCCCAATTGGTTGTTGTTCAGGTCATACCCTTGATGCGATCTTTAGTACTGAACAGGAATATCCGTGGGCGGAGGTTATTAAAACCTCCGCATTGTCATGGACGGATCATTTCCTGGTTAAGACTGAGCTGAGTGTCACTATCCACCACCACCACCAACACCACCACTAGGGGTGGCAGACCTATTAGAATGTTCCACTCTTGAAGGCTAATGGAACCATTTAGGGGGTTTAATGGTTGGCAACACCAGTTATTCTGTTGAAGCTTTGGTTAATACCTGGAACACCGATCTTACCAAGGCTATCGACACAATCGCCCCAAGCATCCTTTCCAGCTTGTTCTTAAACGTAAGCTCTGGTATACAGAGCAGCTTAGGAAGATGAAGCAGGCTGGACAACCAATAGAGCGCATTTGGCAGAAGACTCAACTCTTATCCGACAAGACTTGTCATAGGAATTTTCTTGATTCCTATTGAGAGGCAATACGTGCAGTGCAGAAGTCTTTCTCCTCTGCACGTATTGCATCTGCAGAGTCCCATCCAGCAGAACTTTTTAGAGTGGTGAGGTAATTGACACAGGTTTCTCCTGCACAGAACCCTCTACTTAACCCAACATCAGCCTGCTGTGACTCGTTTAACAACTACTTTGCAGATAAAATCTCTCAGATAAGAGCTGGTTTAGGGGGGTTTCAAACTGCCAGAAATAGTGCAAATTGAGTCGACTTTTAGGGTTAGTGCTAGTGCTAGGGAATCATGGGAATGGTTTTTTCCCCCTGAGACATTGAGCTTCTCTGTCAGAGAGCTCTGGTGCCACAATAAAATACAGTTCCCATGATTCCCTAACCCAACCGTAAAAGTGGACTCAATTTGCACTATTTCTGGCAGTCTGCAACCCCCCTTAGATTCCAGTGTTATGACAGAATCCATAGATGAGGTGTCCAGCAACTCCGTTAATGGAATTTTATTGGATCAGCTTCAATCTGTGAGTGCCGATGATGTGGAGAAGCCCCTTGGTAGAGTGAGGAAGACAACCTGTCCTCTCGATCCTTGTCCATCATGGCTGGCTATCCAGGGGGGTGACACATTGAGGGTATTCCTTAGAGATATAATCAATGTGTCCTTTAGGGAAGGCTTTGGTCCATCTTGTCTAAAGGAAGCGGTGGTTAAGCCACTCTTGAAAAAGCATTCCCTGGACCCCCTGGATAGGAACAATTACAGACCAGTCTCCTTGTTGCCTTTTAAAAGCAAGGTGATCGAGATGGCAGTTGCTTCCCAACTCCAAGCTGCCTTGGATGAAACCAAATATCTAGATCCATTTCAAACTGGCTTTAGGACAGGATATGGAGTTGAGACCACCATGGTTGCTCTGGCTGATGACCTCCACTTGGGTATTGACAAGGGTAATGTTGGTACTCTTGGACCTCTCAGCAGCCTCTGATACGATAGATCAGGGGTAGGCAACCTTTCTCCTTTAAGGGCCGAGGGACTTCAGCTCCCAGAAGCCTCAACCATGTTAGGCAATAGTCCCATGTTGGGCAATAGCTCCTGGGATTCTGGGAGCTGAAGTCCCTCAGCCCTTAAAGGGGAAAGGTTGCCTACCCCTGCGATAGATCATTCCATCCTCTTCGAGTGCTTGAGAGGGTTAGGAATTGGAGGCACTGCTTTGCAGTGGTTCCGTTCCTTCCTCTTGGGCAGGTCCCAGAGGGTGAGGCTTGGGGACAGTTGCTCTACTAGAATAGAGCTTAATTGTGGTCTCTCTCAGGGCACCATCCTGTCACTGATGATATTTAACATTTATATGAAGCTGCTGGGAGAGATCATTCGGAGGCATGGAGCGTGATGTCATCAATATGCTGATGACACCCAGATATATTTCTCCATGACCTGCTCTTCAGCTCAGACTTCAGATGGCATCTCTCTTCTCAATGATTGTCATAAAGCGGTAATGGATTGGATGAGGAAAAACAGATTGAGACTGAATCCAGACAAAACGGAGGTGCTAACAGTCGTGGGTCCGAAACCAGGTTTGGAAATACAACTTCCAGTCCTGGATGGAGTCACACTCTCCCCCAAGGACTGTGTTCTCAGTCTGGGAGTGCTCCTGGATCCATCACTTCAGATGTCCAATCAGGTAAATGCAATGGTGAGGAGTGCCTATTATCAGCTTCGGCTGATACACCAGCTGTGCCCTTTCCTGGAAAGTAGGGATCTTGAAACTGTAGTACATGTGCTGGTAACCTCCCATCTTGATTTCTGTAATGCGCTTTACATGGGGCTACCCTTGTGCTTGACCTGGAAACTTCAATTAGTTCAGAATATGGCAGCCAGGTTGGTCACTGGTGTTTCCAGAAGAGAGCATATAACACCTCTGCTAAAAACTCTCTACAGGCTGCCTATTAGTTTCTGGGCACAGTACAAGGTGTTGGTTATGACCTTTAAAGCCCTACATGGCCTGGGTCCAACTTATCTTCGGGACCACCTCATCCCTTACGATCCTCCCCGTGCACTCCGGTCCTCTGGGAGGAATCTGTTACAGCCTATAAAAACTAGGCTGTCGGTGACCTCCCAGAGGGCTTTCTTTGCCTCAGCTCCCAGATTATGGAATGGCCTGCCGGATGAGGTCCGTCTTATTACCACTCTTGATAGCTTCAAAAAAGCTGTCAAGACAGATCTTTTCTGGCAGGCCTTCCCCAAATTATTATCCTGGCTCAAAGACTTTAGCTAACTTGTTCCCCTGAGCTGTCACTGCTTATTTTACGCTGTTGTTTAATTGTTCTATGTTCCTTTTCTAGCTATTCTATTTTATATTTTAAATCTTAACTAGTTTAATATTGGTTTAAGGGGAGTTAGGGAATTGATATATGTATTGGTGTTTTTAACTGATGTAAGCCACCCTGATTGTGCTGCAGAGGGGTGGGATAATAATAATAATAATAATAATAATAATAATAATAATAATAATTAGATAAACATCTTACTGAGTCATGGATGGTGTTGAATGAGCTTCCTCCCTGAAGGACATATACATCACACATTACAAACTAGTAGGACACAGAGGACTCATAGAGCTCATCAAGATATTTTAATATCCCTCTTGTTTGTATATATGAACAGATGCTGAGAGAAGGACAGAGAGAAGGAGCGGAGGGCTCTGGACGGAAAGGACATTTCCATCTGACTGATTGTTTTTCTATCATCTGATTTTGTGCACACTTTAGATCCAAAACAGATTTTTGGGTTGAGAATATTGGCTAGAATTTTTCTTGATAACATAAAAAGAGAAAAAAGAAAAAGAAAAAAGAAAAACAGTTACTGTGTTAGTCTAGAAATTTTAGTAAAATATTGACCCAAAAAAACTGCTTTGACTTATCCATGGGTTATTTTTTAAAGAACTATCCCCTTCTCTGAATGGCAAAAGGCAAGATCTTTGGTCCATCCTGGGAGAATTTAAAAGAAGCACTCACCCCCTGTACTTGCTGCATGGTGTCACTGCTTCTGGCAGTGGCAGTTTTCTTCCTCATCCATCCAGCCTTTAGGGTCAGCACAAACAGTTATGACTTCTGGAATTTTGCAAGTTCTTTACTATTGTTTTCCTTTGCTTCATCCTTGACATTCTTTGTTACATGCCCCTAAGTTTTACCCTTGACTTATCCATGGATCATATCAAAATCCTTAATTTTGCTCCCCAGATCTAGCCTTCACTTATACACAAGGTTGAGATAGTTGAGTATATATGGTATGCCAGTGTAACTAATATTTCAGACATCATGTAAGGAGGCACCCAATACATACTTTTATTACACAAGGCTGATTAGCATAATTATCTCTGGAAAACAGTGTCTCTGGCTGGGTCTTTTCACATGACATTGTTCCTCTTCTGTTGTTTTTCAAGTGGGAGACCATGAGAGACCAAGAAACCATGAATGACTTTCTTTCCAGTTACTGTTCTTCCATGCTTGCTTATGCAATAGTTCAGTTGTTTTTTAATACCAGTTTTGGGTGGTCAGTAGACATGCTTTGTGTGCTTTGGGAATGGCTTAGGTGATCAGGTAAGAAAGAGAAGGACTGAGCATTTATCTCATGTGCCCACCCTTCCTCTTCCCTATTGCTCTAATGAATTAACTCTTCACACATACATGCAACAAAATCTATTTTGCTTGTCAGCGGTTGAATTAGCTAGGAAGGGAGATCAAGTCAACCAGCTAGGCTGCCTTTGATCTGGAGACATTGGTCTCTCTACTTGCCCTTGTTATGTATGTTTTCAACAGAAAAGGCAAAACCATTGAAATGTTTGAGAAAGCCAAAGGCCCAAGTTATACACAAAGCAACCAAAGAGGCTGATAGTGTTTTAGCAGGGTGGAAGAGATGTGGATTGTCTTTATGAACACACACATGAGCACACAGAACCCTCAATTGGGGCTCCTTGGTTTTTTCTTCTTTTTGAAATACTTATCCCAAGGTAACCTGTCCCATTCTTAGATCTCAAAATCCCTACAACTTGGTGTGTGTGTGTGTGCCTAAAGCCTTAATTTCAATAAAATTACCCTCTCCCCCTTTTTGCTGGGTCACCTCAAAGAAGAAAAGTTATGCAGTTGTCCCCCAATAAAAATGGGCAGAAGGCTGGGATAAATCAATGTCTTTTTTTTTTTTAAAGTAATACATTTTCATTTATATTTCTGTGTGTAAAATGTGTGTGTGGGTGGATTTATGTGGCTTATATTAAAGAGAAATAATTGTAAGCAGGGAGGAGCCAATTGAAATTGACCTTCAGAGAAACAACAAAGCCAAATTAGGAAAAGGGGAGGAGGTAGGAAGTGTGTGTGGTAAGATTTTAGCACAAATGAAGGTTTCAATCCCATAAAGGCTCTCGCGTGTGATAGGAAATAGAGCAATCCTTATTGTGTAGCTTTTTTTTTTTTGCAACAACACTATTTTAGCAGGAGAACATCCTCATGTGATAAAGTTCTATGTCTTTGCACAATGGTTTCTGCCTCACAGTCATGCAACCTCAGCCAGACAGCATCAGACACAACTCTATCTCCTGACCCAAATGACCATTAGTTGGCTATTAAAAGTGACTAAGAAGAGTTCAGATATACCATAGCATGGTTGGCAGACCCCACCTCCCTAGGCTTCCACATAGCTTAATGTCTGACCAGGGTTAAACAATTCTTAGCCACTATTTATTATTACATGGACAGATGAAAAACAGGGCAGAGTACTTGTATCATAAAATAGTTGCATAAAGGAACAAAAAATATGGCTTAAAATACCCTCTTCTTCACATCCACATGCATCTGACAAAGAAGGCTCAAGTCTATGAAAGCTAGCGCTACCAACTTCTATTTTTCATTTAGTCTCAAAGACCCCTTGGCATATTGATTTCACATCTATTGAAAGTGAGGGGTCCCTGTCTGTATTTACCGTTTCACCTCACTGTTCATCTAGATAAGAGAAGGAGCTTATTTTCAAATTTTCTTTCATCCACTAGAGCAAGGGTGCTTGTTAATGCAGGTGTAATTATGACAAAATCGTCTTTTCAGATATTGTCTTCTCCCAGGAAAACTAAATGAGAAAAAAAAATCTTTCTCAAGTTCATGTGGCAAGGCAACCTGTTGGTGACAGCAGAGATACACATAAGCAAAATGCTTTCAAACATAGAGAGATTTCAGCAGAAAACACTCGCACACAGGGATGGACACAGCTTAATGCATTTTCATTAAATTGCTTAATTACTTTGATATGAAAAGCACCTGGATTCTTCTATTTATAAAGTAATGGTATGACCTACTAAGATGAGAAAAGCAAAAGAGGGCAAAGAGGAAATTGCTGGTGCTTGGAAAGGATCTGTATTTCTTTGAAACAAATAAAAAACCCCACACTGGATGCTGATGGAAGGAAGATATTATGGGGGTGGGTGGGGAGGACACTTTCATTAAAAAGTTCTTTGCTAATTACCCCTGTCCAGGATGGGCCACTAGATACACTGAGGGAATGGCACATTTAGTAGCTACAGATGGTGCATTCTGACAATGAATGGTATACTGAACTGGTACATGAAAACTGAATGGAAAGTTCTTTCAGTTGCATCTGGTTATCTCTAGGTAAATATTTATGTATGTTGGGAAGGAAGGATGCTGGTCTAGGAAGGAAAGTTATTGTTAGTTCTCATTAGATATTTGCCTGAAATTTGTCCTTGTTGTGTGCCTTTAAGCCAGGAGTCGGCAACCTTTTTGGGGGTGGGGCTGGTCCCCCTGTCCCCCAATGCCCACCAGGTCACGGTGGTGCATGTGCATGCATGCACATTACCACAGCCATAATGCGCATGCATACACGAGTGCAGGGCGCCATTTTGGATGGTGCCCCATACTCAGGCATGCATGTACATGGTGGCAGCCGCCATTTAGGAATGCCAGATGGCGGCGGCGGCATGCACATATGCATGGTGCTGGTGCCATTTGGTGTTCCAAAATGGTGCCCACTGTAGTGCACATGCATGCGCAAGCACGGACTCCATTTTGGAAAGCAAAAAGGCGCCTCGTGTCATGCACAGTGTGGCGGCGGCAGGACCGGCCATGGGCCGGTTCCAAGGCCTTGGCGGGCCAGGGCCGGCCCACGGGCCATAGGTTGTTGACCCCTGCTTTAAGCCATTTCCTAAAGCAAACCTATCATGGGGGGGGGCTTGGAAAGATATTTCTCAGAGGAGTTTTGCTTTTGCCTCCCTCTGAGGCTGAGAGAGTTTGACTTGCTCAAGGTTATTCAGTGGGTTTCCATGACTAAGTGGGAATTTGCCTCTTGGTTTCCAAAGTCACAGGCCAATGCTGAAACCACCACACTATGCTGGCTCTAGTAAAAACTGAAAACAATTCAAGAATGAGTCTGCACATACTGATCCTGTCCCCAAGTCATGAATACTAAGACTCACTGCTTCAGCAGGGAGGCCTAAGCTGGGACATCTAAAGAGGGGCAGTACTTATGTTCACTAGCTTATGAACAGAATTCTGTATGCAGTCATGGACCTTGATGAACTAGTATTTCCATTCACACAGATTTCAAGTAATGTTCAAGTGAACATAAACAGAACTCTTCAGACATTTCATTTGATTTCTCCAGACATGGCACCCAAAATGGCTTACAGCAAGATCAAAACAGCACAGAGCTAAAATGCCAAACAATAACAAGTTGCAACACAATTAAATCCATATGTTAGAAGGATGGACTCTATTAATGAGGTCATGGATACGAATCGGCAGCAACTAAGCAGTGTAGTGGAGGGTAGAGAGTCTTTAAGATGTCTCATCCAGAGGGGAACCATGAGTCAAGACCAGTTTGAAGGCAGTTAACAACAACATACCAAAACACTAATTTAAAAAATAAATAAAATGATAATGTAAAATGTAATAATAAAGATAAAAATACAGGAAACCTAACATTGAAGATTGGAAACCCCCACCATAAAAATACAGGAAACCATTAATAAAAATGTTCCTTTTGCAACCAATTATGTAAACATCAATTGGCTGTTTATATTTAAAAGATTTTGCAAATGCCAAAAGGAGAACAGAGAGGCAGCCAGTGTGTCTCATAGCCTGAACCTTCTTGCATTAATAAGGTTGGGAAATGAGGAAGCAGGCCTAGCATGGGGTCAGATATTGGAGAGATATTTAGATAAGTATAATTTAGAAATATTTAAGAAGGAAGGATTGCACAGCCATGTGAAACATATTTTCAGCCTGATTTCAACATGGAAATAATACCTCCTTTTAAAATCTGGCAAAACTTTTCATCTGCATTCCAAACTCTTGAAAATATACCTAGATCTATTTTTCCTAATCATTAAATTTGATTTTTAAGAAAGAATTATTTATGATGAAATTAAAAAAATTGTTTATGTAATTCAGTGCTTACTTAGAGAGGAGTAATTATCTATTAAAATTGAAGACTGCAGTCAGAGAAGAGTGGCAAGTCAATAAGGGGTGAAGGGTGGCAAAGTTGGGTAGGGAATAGATGGGGACACTCTTTAGTATATTTACACTTTTTATGTGTGTGTATTTTTATTCCTTTGTCATATTTTATTTGTTGTTGTTTGTGTTTCTTTTTTTCCTTATCTGCAATAATGAATTACCAATAAAATGTATATATTGTACAAAAGAAAATATCCCTAGATCCATCTTTTTCTAACAATCTTCATACAGTTTCAGACATATTGTGGTATGTAACACAATGTTTGTTTTATTTGAGTATGTACAATCAGAACACCATTGCTCAATCTATTAGTTGTTTCAGCCCTTTGAGTCACTTTAGTTGTAACATTGCTTCCAAACTTTCATTCTCATTGATTTAAATAACAAAAATGGGAGAAGAAGCCACATCCATGTTTTCATTCTCTGTCTGCCCCACTTGATTTTGATGCTTCACAGGTTTGTCAAGTTGTGAAAAGGTCATGGGCTCAAAAATATCTGGCAAAAGTGACAGCAGTTTTGAATTAAATAAGTACTGAACCAAAAATAGCACACCAAGCTTTATTTATAAAAAGCAACAACTGAGATTTGATCCAAATTCTAGAACTTTATATGCAGGTTGCCAGCATATCATTATTGTAGCAGTGTGAGGATTTTAAAACTATAGTTTAGCAGATAACCTATTGTCAAGCACCAGGTGATAAATAATGCAACAACTGGTGTGTGTGTGTGTGTGTGTGTGTGTGTGTGTGTGTGTATAGAGAGAGAGGATCTCCTTTCTACAGAATATTTAAGCTAAATAAGTGGTTAATAATGGTATAGCTACATCATAATGGGCTGAGGCTGGGCAACACACTTCTTGTCTGTAATTATAGAGTTTTCTGATTATATCCAAAAGAGATTTCTGAACAAATCTGAGCATAATATGGAGTGGCTGGGGGGGGGGGGGGGGGGGGGGGGGGGGGGGGGGAGAGGGAGGAAGGCCTGAATCCTCTTGGTAATCCTAAACATGTTCAAGCCATAGAATTTTCATAAGTCACCTCACTATTCAATAATTAATTCAATGGGTCTCCTCTAACTGGAACTACCATAGAGTTGCAAGGGACAACAAGGGCTAACTAATCCAATCCTCTGCAATGCAGGAATACACAACAAAAGTACTGAAAGATAACCACACAACCTCTGTTTAAAGACTTCCAAAGAAGGAAAGTCCACCACCACCAGAAGCACCCTATTCCACCATTGAAAAGCACTCACCATCAGGAAGTTCTTCCTAATGTTTAGGCAGAATCTCACTTCTAGCAAATAGAATCCACTGGTTTGTTTTCTACTCTCTGAAGCAGAAGAAAACAAGTTTACTTAATCTTCAACATAGAATAATAGAATCATAGATTTGGAAGTGACCACAAGGACCATCCAGTCCAAACCCTTGCAATGCAGGAGCTCACAATCAAAGCACCGCCGACAGATGGCCATCCAGCCTCTGTTTAAAAACCTCGAAAGAGGATCCCACCATACTCTGAGGGAGTGTGTTCTACTGTTAACAGCTCTTATCAAGTTCCTCCTAATGTTGACGTGGAATCCCCTTTCCTGTAGTTTGAACACATTGGTCCAGGTCATATTCTCCAGAGCAGGAGAAAACAAATTTGCTCCATCTATGGTATGACATCCTTTCAAATATTTAAAAAGGTCTATTATATCACCTCTTAACCTTCTCTTCTGCAAGCTAAACATACCAAAACAGAGCATAGTTTTCAGGTCTATCACTATTTTGGTTACCCTGCTCTGGACATGCTCCAGCTTGTCCTCATGCTTTTTGAATTGTGGTAACCAGAACTGGATGTGGTATTCCAGGTGAGGCCTAACCAAAGCAGAATAGAGTGGCACTACTACTACCCTCAGTCTAGACACTATACTTCTATTGACACAGCCTAGAATCACATTGGCTTTTTTAGCTGTCACATCAGAATGTTGACTCATGTTCAATCTGTCCACTAAGACTCCTTGATCCCTTTCACATGTACTGTTGTCAAGCCAGGTTTTCCCCATCCTACATCAATGCAGTTAATTTTTTCAGCTTCGGTGTAGTGCCTTATATTTCTCCCTATTGAAATTCATTTTGTTAGTTTTGGCCTAGCTTTCTAATCTATTAAGGTCATTTTGAATTTTGATCCTCTCCTCTGGGGTATTAGCCACTCTTCCCAATTTGGTGTCATCTGCAAATTTGATAAGCATGCCCTCTATCCTTTTATCCAAGTCAGATGCTGAGTAGCATTGGGACCAGGACAGAACCCCATGGCACCCCACTGGTCACTTGTCTCCAAGATGAAGGTGAACCAATGAGTTCTGCTGGTCAACCAATTACAGATCCACCTAACAGTTGCATTTCTAGCTTGTTTGCAAGAATATCATGGGGGACCTAGACAAAGGCCTTACTTGAAATCAAGATATGCTATATTCACAGCATCTCTTCATCTACTAAGCTGGTAATTTCATCAAAAAAAGAAAAAAGAAAAAGAAATCAGGTTAGTCTAGCATGATTTGTTTTTAAGAAACTCATGTTGACTTTTTGCAATTATGCTATTCCTTTCTAAATGTTCACAGACTCTCTCTTTAATTATCTGAATTAGAATCTTTTCCTAGTATTAATATCAGACTAACTGGGTGGTAATTGTTTGAGTCCTCTTTCCCCCCTTTAGAAGATGGGGACAGTGTTAGCCCTCCTCCAGTCTGCTGGGACTTCTGTTCTCCAGGAGTTCTCAGAGATTATTGACAGTGGCTCTGAGATACTTCAGCCAGTTCTTTTAATTCCCTTGGGTGTAGTTCATCTGGCTTTGGAGACTTGAATTAATTTCAATTAACCTGGTATTCCTGTACTATCTTTTTATTTATGCTACATTTCCCCTATTTCATCTTCTATTCCATTTTCCTCACGAAAAGGACCCTTTTTCTTTTGTGAGAAGACTGAGGCACAGAAGATGTTGAGTAGTTCTGCCTTTTCCCTGTTCCCATTAGCTTTTCACCATAGTCTCCACACAATAGCCCTACCATTTTCATAACCTGTCTAGCAATCCTGAGCTCATCTTGCACTTTTGCTTTTCTGGCTTTCCCCCAGCACATGCTAGCTACTCGTTTGAATTCCTCTTTGGTGATTCCCCCCCTTTTCCATTTCTTATACATGCCTTTTTAAAAACTTAGCTCAGCTGAAAGGTCCTTAGTCATCCATTCTGGTTTATGGAAACACCTTCCATTTTTCCTCAATATCTTCAATATCTCCCTTTTGAGAAATTCCCATCTGTTCTGAACTCCCTTCTCTTTTACTATTCCTGACCAGGAGATCACCCTCAGTATTTCCCTAAGTTTAGTGAAGTCATCTTTTCTAAAGTCTAGAATGCATGTCTGACTATGCTTGGTTTCTCCTTTGCACTGCACAACAAACTCCAAGAGAATATGATCACTCCCACCTGAGGATCCTGCTCCTTGCAAACCATTAACCTGGCCATCCCCTTGTTGCCCCTTCCACCTTTTGGACAATGAAATTTTCTGCCAAGGCAAGTGAGGAATTTGCTGGACCATAAATTTTTGGCTAAGTTTGACTTCCAGCAAATATCAACATATTTGAAGACACCCATAACTACTATATCTTTCTGAGTGTGTGATCACCTGTTCTAGAAAGGCATCATCCAGTTCCTCATTCTGACTTGAGCATCTGCAGTAGACCCAACAATTACATCCCTGATGTTTTTTCCCCTTTAATTTTTATTGAGATGCTTTCTACTTAACTTCTAGGATTTAAGTCCTGGATCTCTTCACAGTTGTAAACATCCCTGACGTGTAATGCTGTTACTCCTTTCTTGTTTGGTCTATTTCTTTGAAAAAGGTTATATCCCTCTATTACTACATTCCAATCATGAGACTCATCCCACCAGGTTTCAGTGATGCCTACTATATCATGTTTGTTTCTCTGTGCTTGGAGTTCAAATTCATCTTGTTTATTTCCTATGCTCAGTGCATTATTGTGAAAACATCTAAGACCATAGGACATCCTCCTCAGCTATCTATGTAAAGTTGTTTTTTATTCCTCCCACTGGGTCCTTGCACTTTTTGCCTTGATCTCTCTGTAACTGTTTGGCTGTTATCTCCAGCTGTTGATGAACTCCTGCCCTCCAGAACACTGTCTCCCTTCACATCATAACTCAGTTTAAAGCCCTCTTGACGAATTTTTTGATTCTACTGGCAAAAACATTTCTGCCAACTGGTGTGATGTACAACCCATCCCTTGCCAGAGGTTTTCTCACCTGAAGCCATAGGTGATGGCCCAAGAATTCAAATCATTCTCAGTGGCACCATCTGTGCAGCCAGTTGTTTACCTCCAATATTTCCCTCTCTATTCCTGGACTATGCCATTCCACTGGGAGAAGAGATGAGATGACAACCTGTGCATCCAGCTCTTATCACCCAGAGCCTCATAATCACTAATGATATCCTTTAAGATTGTGCCTTGATGTGCCTTGCAGTATCATTGGTTCCCACGTGGACCAAAAGGAAGAGGTAACGGTCAGTAAGCTTGACAGGTCTTGTCAGCCTCATTGTTACATCATGGATTTTTGTTCCAGGGAGACAATGCACCTCCCAGGATATCTTGTCCAGCTCACAAACCACTGTTTCTGAAGGCCTCAGGTCTGGAACAGGTATAGGCCTCCATTAATGTCTGGTGTGCCCC
>CM034703.1:215316696-215328062 GCA_020142125.1 Phrynosoma platyrhinos
GCAGCAATCTCATCATCTCTGCTGGTAGACTGAGAAGGCCTTTTTGAATCAGAGTGGCCAGAGATGGGTGCTGCCAAAGCTGTGCGCCTCTTGGATTGAGCCTTACTGCGGGGCATCACTCCACTGAGTGAGTGGAACACGGGTCCAATGCATGATCACCCAACCTAGGGTTATTACCACCAGGCCAAAGGCTGCCCTTCCCAAGTCTCAACAAGAGACGCAAACATCCAGGAAGCATCACTGGCAACAAACACCAGGGGAAGGTGTCCACCAAGGGTCCTAAACAGAACCCCAACCCGAAGACAATGCTGTCTTCCAACACACTCACCATTGGGGAGAGGTGTAACAGCCCTCCCAAGCCAGCGATGGGGGCCCGACCTTACCAGACAGGCATTGCCGGAGCACCGCTGGGCCTGAAATCCAGTACCAGGTCCATGCACCCAGTGAGGATGCCTACCACAGTACCTACCTCAGATGAAGCAGCCCTCCGAGTGTGGGAGATGCAAAGGCTTGCAGGCCCAAGGGGACCAGCCCGAAGGCCTCACTCGGCCTTCTGAATTGCTCAAGGAAGGACTCACAGAACACTCCCTTTTGTCAAAGAAAGAGCAAAATCAGCAAAAGCCAAATGCAGCAAAAGCCATGAATAAACGTTAAGCCAATACCAAGCAACCAGCCAGAGCACAGAGCAAAACGATGTGACTCGCTCAGTTCAAGCTCTAAAATGGCTGCCACCACGTGGCAGTGCAGAGCTATAATGAACAAACTCTCATCATAAGTGTTGCATGATTGCAATCACCATGAGACTTCCCAGACACAGGCAAGCAACTTGATTGGACCGAGTGTGCAGGTGCTTGAATACCCCTGCGTGCTTGACCAATCAGGCCTCTCATGTCCTTATATGACCAGTGCAACAAAAAAACCCTCCCATCAAGGGTATCTTAATATACATAGATAAACTGTCTAACACAGTGAAATAATTTAATTTCACTATCCATTCATCTGTAGATGGTATTATATCAGATTTCCAGTACCTCATATATACCATGTTATCATTTATAGTATTACACTTATTTCCTCTTGATTTAATTTATCTTCTATCACATCTGTTATATTTAATTTAAAAAGTTCTGGTATTAATGGCATGTTCTTCTGTAATATTTCTTTTATAATGTTATGTATATTTTCCCCAAAATTTTAACTTTTTAACATTGCCACCACATATGGTATAGGGTGCCCATCTTATCATTGCACTTCCGTCAATTATTCCCCCCCCCAAGTTTTTTTTATCTTTGCTAGTCTGGTTGGCGTCATGTACCAACTGTAGTCACATTTTGTAAATTTTAAGCTGTTTGTCCACACATTTTCCTGGCTTGTAAGGAGTATTTCATTTCCAATGTTCTGCATCCACTTAATCATATTAGTCTTAATCATTTCTTTGCATAACTCCAATAAGTATTTATAGATTTTCTTTATCAGTTGTTTTTTCCTTCATTTATTATTTTGCCAAATACATTCATTTCATTTCCTATTCCTTGTGTTTCCATATCTTTTCTAAAATCCTCTCGGATTTGTCAGTATCTGAACAAATTCATTCCTTGAGTTTCTTGTTCAATTTGTTCCCTTGCTTTAATGTTGTACCCTTCCTCTGTTTTTAACAAGAAATCTTCATATCTAATCCAACTTCCTTTATCTAGAGTTTCATTTTTGCGGAACTCTTCCTGTGTGGATATCCATTTTGGGATTTTGGTATAAAAGTGCCTCTTATATTTGTTCCAGACTATAAGTTATGCTTTCCTCATACAAAACAATGTGAATGAAATCCTTTGTTTGTTTTAGCTTTATCATAGCATAAGTAATCATGCCACCAGAAATCCATCTTACTGCTTTCTATTTCTAGTAATTTTTGGTTATCAAATGATATCCATTGTTTTACCCATGTTAGGGCACATGAGTTATAATAGATTTCTAAATTTGGAGGTCCACCTTTCTCTTTCTGAGCTTGCATTGGTAAAAAAATTATTCTTGGCTTCCTTCCCTGCCATATAAAATTGGATAGGTCTTTTCTCCAGGTTTTGAATTGTTGTTTATTCAGTAAGATAGGAATTGTCTGAAATATAAATAAGATTCTAGTAGAACATTCATTTGTATGGTGGCAATTCTGCCTAATAGTGCTTATCTCATTTTCCCAGATCTTTTAAAATGTTTTTTCCAAAGTGTTATGTAATTATTCTTATATAAATCCAAATTATTTTTCATAATTATTATTTCTAGGTATTTGATTTTATCTATTATCTGAAACTCTGGTTTATTTTAAAATTCTTCTTCTTTTTTCGAAAGATTTTTAGTTAATATGCCACTTTTGCCTTTGTTAACTTTAAACCCACTAATGTGCCAAATTGTTTAAGTACTTCCATCAGTCTTTGAATGTTCTTTGTTGGATTCTCCAAGAAGACCACTAAGTCATCTGCAATTCCATGGAATTTACATCTGTGTTTGTAAATTCTGAGTCCTTGTATTAGCTTGGCATTTCTTATTTTATTATTTGAAATTCCATCACCAGAACTTCTAGAAGTGATGCCAGGGTGACTAGTCCTATGAGAAAGGGCTCTTCATAGGAATGCCATTCTATGGTATAGGGCAGGGGTAGGCAACCTTTCCCCTTTAAGGGCCGAGGGACTTCAGCTCCCAGAAACCTCAGCCATGTTGGCCAATAGTCCTATGTTGGCCAATAGCTCCTGGGATTCTGGGAGCTGAAGTCCCTCGGCCCTTAAAGGGGAAAGGTTGCCTACCCCTGGTATAGGGGGATTGTAAGATTCCATTCTAGTTCCAGGAGGTGTGAGAAATTCAGGGGCTTGAAGTAAAGAAGATGATGTATAGAAAAATTCCACTTTGGATATCTCTGCATGAAGCCTTTTTTGGAAGATGGACAGCAGTTAATACATGTTTAAGGTACAAGGATATACTCAAAAAGTTGGGAGATAATAAATTTGAACTTAAAACAATTCAAGAGCTAGAGCAGTTAGATCCAAAAATGCACTGGTTGCTGTATACACAACTGAGGGAAAAATTCAAGATAGATACTAAAATAGATGATTTCAAAGATGATTCCAAAGATTTAGATAACATTTTGATGAAATCTGAAAAAAAAAAAAAAAAGACAAGCAAACTTTACAAAATGTTGATGGACAGAAAAGAAGAAAAAGACCTGATCTCGGATAACATGATTAAATGGGCAACAGGTAAAGGAAAACAATTGATCTGGATAGTTGGGAATACACTAGGAAGAAAGCAGATAAATTTACTAAAGTGCATGACCTAAAAGAGAACTACTGGAAAATGGAACAAAGATGGTATTTAACCCCAGCTAAGATAACAAAAATTTACAATACAGGCTTGAATACTTGTTGGAAATGTAAGCAAAATATTGGATCATGGTTTCATATATGATGGAGGTGCTCTAAAATGAATGTTTATTGGAAGAAAATTCATGATTTAATACAAGAAATTTTAAAAGTTAAATACGAATTAAAACCAGAAATATACTTACTTAAATATGTTAAATAAAATTGATCTAATACTACAGAAAAAGTACTGGAGAATTCTTTTATATATGATCTCAGCAGCAAGTCTGTTAATAGTGCAGAGATGGAAAAAACAATTACCAACAGTGGATGATTAGTTTCTGAAGTAGTTGAAATGAAAGAAATAGACAGACTTTACTGAACCAAAATGATTTAGAAAAGGTTGATAAGGAATAGGCACCAATTAAAAAATATAGTAATAAAAGATGGCTAGAGAAAAGCAAGTAGAAGTATAGGAATGGTAAGAAATTACACTTAAGAAAAAATAAGACTGTAATAAGATATGACATATAGGTATGATTACCGAATATTTGATAGAGAGCTGGTATTTAAATTTCAGAGACAGAAAAAGACTTATGAGTTATGAGTATGAACAAAAGTATTTGTTGTCAAAGCTACCTTTTGGAAGTATTGTATTATAATTTATGATAATGAGATGACTGCATTCAAATTTTGACTGAACAAAAGTATTTTTAGATGATTATATATGAAAAATAAAATATCTAAAAAATTCCATCACCATGATAAATAGTAACGGAGATAGAGGACAACCCTGCCAAGTTCCTTTGTTGATAATTATATTGCTAGTATTTTCTCCATTTATAATTATTTGTGTACTTTGATTTTTATATATGTTGTTGATATAATTCAAAAATTTTCCTTGAATTCCACTTTCTGCCATAACTATTTTTATAAAATCCCAATTGATGTTATTGAACACTTTTTCAAAATCTCAAAAGGTCATTCCTAATTTGTGTTCTTTGTGGGTTTCATAAAATTCTAGTATGTCCACAGCTATTATAATAATGTTTTTTCAGTGTCTCCCTGGGAGGAAGCCTGTTTGGTCTTTGTGTGCCCAGAAAGATAAAGCTTTTTTTTCAATTGTTTCACTAGAATAGATGTATATAGCTTGTAACCAAGATTTAATAAAGAAATTGGACAATAGTCGCTTATTTGTTTGGGATCTTTTTCTTCTTTCTGAATCAGTGAAGAAAGTGAATGGACTCACGTTACTGGGAATTTACCATAGTCTATTTCTTGAATTTTTCTTTGAAATGGTAATGCTAATACTTCTTTGAATATTTTGCTAGCAGCCTGTCCAGTCCTGGTGCCTTATTATCTTTTTAATTCATTATTGCTTTATCTATTTCTGCCATTGTGACTGGGGCATTTAGTTTTCCTTTTTGTTTGTTAGTAAATTGGGAGATGAGTTCTTTTCTTTTGAATTCTCTCATTTTTTTCTTGTGCTATTTCCTCTGTTATAAATAATTTTCCAAAATATTCTACAGCTATTTGCTTTATTTTATTTTGTTGTGTATATTCTTTATATTTGTTTTTGAGTTTTAATATTACTTTTTTTCCTTTTTCTTTCTTTAATTTGTAGGCCAACCATCTTCCTACTTTGTTTGCATTTTCAAAATAATAATGTCTTACATATTGGATCTTATTTGCTATTTCTTACATCATCTTTTAGTTTAACTGGTTCTTTAATATCTATATTTCTTGGCATATCTTTTTATCTTTGGGTCTACTTTTAAGTTCTTGTTTTTTATTTTCTAATTTTTTTCTGTCAGTTCTTTCTCTTTTTTCTTTTCAACTTCCTCTTTCTGACATCTTGTTTTATTAGTTGGCCCCTTATTACCACTTTACTTGCATCTCATACTGCATGCATTGGTATCTCTGTATTTATGTTTCTTGGAAATATAGCCTTAGTCCTTCTTCAACTGTTTCAGCCTCCACACATGTTCTTTTTTCCTCTGACTTGTTGTTAATATGATTGGACTATGGTCGGAGAGTATTCTGGAGAAAATTTCCACTTTCCATATTTCTTTGCATATTATCTTGGATACAAATACTCAGCCAATTCTTGACCAAGATTTAAATCTGTCAAAAAAGAAGGTATAATCTTTGACTTCTATATGTTTCATTCTCCATGCATCAATCAAATTTAGATCTTGTATTAATTCAAATTGGGAGTTACTCTTGGTACTTCCCTCCCTCCCCCCCATTGCTGTGTGATATATCTTTATTGGGTTTATCACCCCATTCCAATCTCCTATTATAAGAATCTCTAACAATCGTATTCTCTTATTTTTTTGTAATTTCTTATAGAAATTTGTTTTATTGTCTTGCAGTACATATATATTAATTATCAATGTCTTTTCTCCTTGTAATTCTACTTCTATTGCTATGAAATGGCCATCACTACCTTTGAATATTCTTTTGCTTTTTCTTTGTTTTTGCCATCCCCTTTTTCTTATATAATTCATCTGATACTGTAAAGAGTTTACTTCATTTTTTATTTTGCAAAACATGTATATCTTCATTTTTAATGTGAATTTCTTGTATGCATGCTACATCTCCTTTTTGTTTATTTAGGTAATGAAATATCTTCTTTCAAAATTGGAATTCTGTCCATTAACATTCCATGATATCACTTTATTTGATATCTTGAAGTGATGTTATATCCTTTATTTCATTTTACTGTTTTGGATTTAGTCTTTTTCCTCCCTCCCCTTTGTTGTTGTTTGTGTATGTTCTCTTTTATTGTTTGCTTTTCACTCTTGGACTTTCTTGTCTTTTACTATTTCTTCTTCACTTTCTTCCTCTTCTTCTCCTTCCTCCAATTCTCCTTCTTCTGATTTTTCCTCACTTTCTTCTTCTGTTTCTCTCTCTCTGAATCTCGGATATCTCTAGCTTGTTCTTCTGGGCCCTCTAAATCTTGTTCTTCTTCTTCTTGGTTTTTATCCTTTTGTTTTCAGTCCTCTGATCTTGTTTTCATCTTTTGGCCTCTTCTCATTGTTTCTAAAGCTTTCTCTTCCATTTCTTATTTTTTGTCCTTTTTTCCTCTTTCTTATTTCTGTCTAGAAAATCATTAGCTTTCTTTTGTGTATCTATTATGTACTTCCTTTTCCCTATTGAGAAAATAACCCCTTCTATCTCCCCCCATTTGTATTTTATCCCTTTCTGTCTCAGATGTTGTATCAGATTTGATAGTCTTTCCTTTTACATAATATCTGGGTTGGAATTTCTTTAAAAATCTGGACTTCCTGATCTTCAATATATAGTTTCTTCTTGTAATTTGTTTCTAGAATCAGATCTCTTACCCTTTCTCTTACAAAATGGATTCTTGGAAGATTTCTGTTTGTGGCTGTCCATGAATTTACTCTGTATAATTTGCCTACTTCCACATCTAGTTGTTCTACAGGCCAGTCAATGTATTGTGCTAATGTTGGAGTCAATCTTCCATTGGTGGTGCAGTGGTTAAATGCCTGTACTGCAGCCACTCACTCATAAACCACAAGGTTGTGAGTTCAGTATTAGCCAGGGCTCAGGCTTGACTCAGGCCTGAATCCTTCCAAGGTTGCTAAAATGAGTACCCAGCTGTTGGGGGGCAATGAGTTTACAGTTTTAAATTACTTAGACACAGCATAGTGCAGTATGAAGCGGTATATAAAGGAAGCTGTTTTGCTTTGCTTTGCATTAAATCTCTCTTGCAGACCTCTTATTTTTAGTGATTTCACTTTAAAATGCAGAATGGTTTATAGTTTTCTTCCTGTTTTTTCTAAGGTATCAGTTTTCCTCTCTAGTTTTTCTGTTCTGTCATAAATTTCTGATACTTTTTTGTTAATTTCCTTCATTTCTCCTGTTATCTTCTGTAAACTTTCTTTAAAATCTTCTTTGATGTTCTGTAATTCCTTCTGTACCTCTGATTTAATTTGTTCTTCCAATTCCTTTATTTCTGTTCTTATTTTATCCTGTATTTCTGCTCTTATGTCTGCTCTTAGTTTTTTTAATTTCCTCCAAGAAGAAACTGTTTGGATTAGTATTGTCTTCTACTTCTATTATTGGTTCTCCTTGTGATGCACCTTGAACCTGTAGGGTTGCTTGAGGTGGTTTTTTTTTTTTTTTTTTTTTTTTTTTTTTTTTTTTTTTTTTTTTTTTTTTTGGTATGTGTTTCAGGGCACTGCTCCCCTCTTCAGTGTTCAACTCTACATGAAAGTGAGAGAATGGTGAGCTTTGGAGTAAGATATCATGAATATCATAAGGCATCTTTATTCAGTGTTTTCATTAGAATCAGAAGACTCTGGAAATGATGTGCTGGTGTCTGAAATCAGTAGTGGACTGGTGAGGATACAGTAAATCCATTCAATGTGAAGGTATGGTTGGTAAATGATTTTCTTGGATTTGGAAAATAGCTTCACACACACACACACACACACACACACAAAACCATGAAGTAGTGTTTCTGCTGGATAAGAGTTTCACCCTGGTGATGCCTTATTGATGAAGGCCAAAATGGCTTTGTAGCACACCTATGTTCCCTCTATACTGGCTAGAGTTATCAATGTTCTGGTAATATTTAATTTAAACTACTATTTGAGTTTCATGAGCACTTGTGTTAGAATAAAGTTTAGATTGGCTGTCAATTTCAGAGTGCAATGAATGACAGTGCTTTCTTTAAATCCATAAATTGTGGGCCTAAGCAACTGCTCCCTTGCCCCACATGTACATGTTTGCTCTATGCCCTGCAAAGGAACCTCTGTTAGGGTGTATTGCAAAATATCACAGCAGAGTTGTAGAGTCAACAAAAATAGAGCTTTACTCAGCAGAGTGTAAGACAAAAATAAGCAAAGCAAAAATATAGCATCATGGCTAAGTGCAAATATATACAATGCAAAAATAATTCAGCATAGCATAACTTCCTACATGCCTTCAATATTACAACTCCCTAGCAAGAAGAAAAACTTCCCAGCAATATAGAGAACAACAGGCTCCTAACCAGCATGAAGAATAATGCACTCTCCAAAACCCAAGCAGATTCCTAATGCAGTTATACTCTGCTAAGTGGCTACCAAAACCACCTGGCCTAATTGGCTGATTACATCACTAATTGCCAGTGCTGGCTTACCATCATGGACTTCACCTGCCACTTTGCTATACCTTCATCCAGTCACAACTTAGTATGCAAACTGGCATACCCTGACAACTTCTGCCTCAAATGCAATAAAAACTTCTCTGAGGCAGCAATAGCTTCACTAGGATATGCATACCTATGGCATTTAAACTTAAAGCAATAGGTGGTTTCTCACACTCTTTTTAGTCAGATGCTGAAAAGTGTAATGCACAGTATTGACCCCACAGGTCCCACAGTGGTCAACAACCACAAAGCAGAATTTCCTTAGCACCAGTTTTTGTTTCCAGTGTTACCAAAAAAAGAAAAAAAAGCATGGAAAACAAAATGTCTCTACGACAGATCTTTTCAAGACAATCTATAAGGCCAAGATGTCTTCAGAAGAGATTACAAGACTCCAAAGAAAGAAAGAATTTTGTACTTTCTATATCCATCCCCTTGCATAAGTAATCTACTACAGGTGTGATGGTGAACCTATAGCACACATGCCAGAGATGCCATTTCCCCCAGCACATGGAGGGGAGAGAGGAGGAGGAAGAGGTGTGCACTTCTTCCTCCTTTCTGACCCTCCACAGCATCCAGCTGACTCTTCAGGGCCAGGGATAGTGTGAGGAAGGAGGGGGAATAGGTACACACCTCTTCCTCCCCTTTCCTGATCCTCTGCAGACAGCTGAAGGCTGGGGATAGCATAGGAAAGGAGGAAGAGGTGCATGCCTCTTCCTCCTCTTTCCTGATCTTCCCTGACCTCTGGAGGCAGCTGAAGGCCGGGGATGGAAGGGGGGAGGTAGAGGAACAGGTACACACCAATTCCTCTTCTTTCTCTCTTCCCCCCCCCCCCGGAAGAGGTCCCACCCCAGAAGTCCCACCCATAACATGCAGTGCTGGAAAATCTTTAGTTTTGGTTTGCCATCATTGTACTAGAGGTTGTTTCAATCCTCAGATCAGTCTAGAAATTACACAGGATTTGATTTAAATAATCAGTGATAAATAATTAGACTTGAAAATTCACTACACTTTCCAATAACCCTTTTTTAAAAAATGCTTAATTAAGTGCTAATCTTCTACCATCTGTAGTTTTCAAAGTCTTACTTAGTGCATGCTATAGTAGCTTATTTCAAATATTATTTTGGCAGGCATCTCAATGTTTATCTTCATGAACAACTGCAGGTTGAACAATTTTTATTTTATTTTATTTTATTTTATTTTATTTTATTTTATTTTATTTTATTTTATATATTTATTAGCTACTTCTCAAGCCACAGTCTTCCCATGGTGGTTTGAAATATAAAACAACACAGTTCAGTATAGAATAACAAAAGCCCTTTTCAAACATTTTAAAAATAAGCTGTTTAAAATAAAAAGACAATTTTTTTAAAAATAAATTTTATTATTAAAAACATAAAAAACATAAAAACATTCATATATTCAAACATACCACATACAATCAAATCCTACTCCTAATCAAACACTTAATATAAATCAATTATCCATTATCTATTAATATAAATCATTCTCAGTAATCAATTATATATTCTTCAGTGGTCAAATATCTATCCACCATATTAATTGAGAAACATATATTATCTATAACAACCTCATAGGGCCTTTGCAGACTGCCAGAAATAGTGCAAATTGAGTCAACTTTAAGGGTTAGGGTTAGTGCTAGGAAATCATGGGAATTGTATTATTTTTTTCTGAGACATTGAGCCTTCTCTGTCAGAGAGCTCTGGTGCCACAATAAAATACAGTTTCCATAATTCCCTAACCCCAACCCTTAAAATGGACTCAATTTGCACTATTTCTAGCAGTCTGCAAAGGCCCATAGTTTTCAAGTTACTTAAATCCAGTGGCGGTGTCATACTGGGAAGTTCCTTTCAATTTTTTTTCCTTTCTTTTCTCCCAACCTCATTTTCATTCTCCCTTTATCTTTATCTTTCTCCTGCTTCTCTTCTTGCATCCTTCCTTACCTCTCTTTCCTCTTCCCTTCCTCTCTCTGTATTTCCACCGTCCATTTTCATTTTATCTCTCCTCCACGTCCTTCCCCCCTTTCAATCTTCAACTTCCCAACTACCTTCCGCTACATACACATACCATCTGCAACTTTTCCCTTCATTCACACCTTTCCCATTCGTTCCTCTCCTCCTACATTCAGTTTCATAATTTAAACTTCCATCCTATACTCTCTGGATTATCCTTTGTAAGTATTTGACCTCCTTTTCTCTATATTTTTGTTTTACTTTGTCTTTTTCCCCAGATTGAATAACATTTCAATAGAAGCTTTTTCTCTCTAAATTTGTTGCTCCTTGATTATTGTGCCTTATGTGTTTTCATAATACCATCTCTAATCATTTAAAAACCAATCATATGTTTTTACTTACCTATCTCCTTGCTACATTTTTACTTCTTTCTTTATAAATAATTTCATTAATTCTTTGTACCTATTTTCAATAAGTCTTATCAATTTTCATTGTCTTGATATTGAGGCTATTTGCCTTTTTCGCTCTCCAGAATAAAATGGTCTACTGAATAAAATCCTATTTATAACTACTGGTAACTTATTTTCACTAACTGTTTTTCCACTTCTTATCTTCTATCCTTTGTTTAATATGCAATTATTGCGGATTTTCCCCAATACTTTTCCAAATATTTCAGGATTGGTGACCATTCACTGCGGTATGTACAATTTGCAGCCAAGTAAGTGACCCTGGGCATATCACACACTCTCAGCCTCAGAGGATGGTAATGGCAACCCCATTTGAAGAAACATGCCAAGAAAACCCCATGATAAGGTTGTCTTAGGGTTGCCATAAGTCAGAAAGCAGTTGAAGACACACAAGAACAACAAAAATTCTGCAATTGTTTCATAGGTA
>CM034703.1:215351936-215386434 GCA_020142125.1 Phrynosoma platyrhinos
TATGCCCCCAATACCATCATCCAAGTCATTGATAAAGAGATTGAATAGACTCACAGAAACATAGAGTTAGAAGAGACCACAAGAGCCAGCCAGTCCAACCCCCTGCTATGCAAGAACTCTCAATCAAAGCATCCCTGACAGATGGCAATCCAGCCTCTGTTTAAAGACCTCCAATGAAGGTGGAATCTCTTTTCCTGTAGCTTACATCCATTGCTTCAGGATTAATCCAGTCCAGGTGAGTTACAGGTTATCCAGACACAATAGTGGGAGAAACAAGAAGGTAGTCATCAGCCAATCCAGAAGGCATTACAACAGGTCAGTAGTTCAGATAAACAAAACCAGCAAGGAGTAAAACAGAGTCATCAATGGTAGCTAGTCCAAGCTTAACAAAACACTCGCATGGAAGAGTACTGCCAATCACCAAAATAAGATGGTTGCAAGCAACAAAGATGCCAAGAAACTGTTGGGAGATTTATAGATAGCTGTCTCAAGACACCAGGTGACTCCTGGTGACTCAATGACTCAATGACTCCTACTCAGCAGCTGCTAGGACTGGCGTAATCTCTCATCCCTTTGATGATCTGCAAAGAATGGACTTCAATGTTTTCTATATCCTGCTGAAAAACAGGGCCCTCAGTGCCTCAGCCCTCAGACAGGCCACCATCAGCAGGAACTGTAAATTCCTGGAAATCTGACTCCTTTATGTCTGAATCTTCCAACTCTGGAAGCAGATTTTATATATATATATATATATATATAACAGACATTCAGGTGAATGCCAGATGCATGAGAGAGTCAGCTTCCTCTGACATTGAGTCTACTACATCAGATCATTCTACACAGACATGACCAACCACAACTAGAATGTCAGAGACAAGGAGACACAGAGATACAGATATTCAAACAAGTTCTGACAGTGAGGATGAGAGAGGTAGAACAAGGAAGTTCTTGCCTAGGAGGACTCAGAGAGTGAGAGAGCCTCCAGATTGTTTTGTAGTGCAGGGTGCTAGAGCCTGTGCAGTGGTGGCTGATGAGCCTGAGAGTTTTAAAGATTTGCAAAGTTTTCCTGAAGAGGAGAAGGAGAAGTGGCTTTCTGCAGTGGATCAGGATTACATGTCATTGGTAGATAAGGAAGTGTTTGAAGTTGTTGAGAGGCCTAAGAATCACAAGGTGATAGGTTGTAGATGGGTTTTCAAGAGAAAAGAAATGTCAAATGGTATCCACAGATATAAGGCCAGGCTGGTGGCAAAAGGGTTTGCATAGCAGAAGTTTGAGAACTTTGACAAAACGTTTTGTTCTACAGCTAAGCCAGAGATCCTGAGATTGGTTTTGGCTTTAGCAGCAAGGAAAGGCCAGTTGTTGAGGCATTTTGATTTTGACAGTGCTTATCTGAATGCTTGTCTTGAGGAAGATGTGTTCATGGAACAGCCTTTGGGTTTTGAACAGGACAGTGATAGAAAAGTGTACAAGTTGAAAAAGACTGTATGGTTTGAAGCAGAGTGCAAGGAATTGGAATCATTGTATTTATAAGGATTTAGTGAAACTAAGCTATAAAGACAGCATTGCTGATGCATGTATTACACAAAGGGTAATGTTCTGTTGGTGATTTGTGTTGATGACTTGTGTGTTGCAGCAAAGTCAGAATGGGAAATTCAAGCAGTGCAGAAAGAATTGGTAAACAAATTTGTGATTAAGGATTTGGGTTATATCAGAGCCTACTTTGGGACTGAGGTAGAGTGGACTGAGGATGGTAGATGTTTGTTGAGTCAACAGAAAAAAGATAGAAAGGCTGATTGAGAAATGTGAACTACAAAATGCTAAAATAATAAAAAGCCCTATGACTTCTGGTTATGCCAATAGTAAGTCAACAAAGGAATTTGACAATCCAGAATTGTTTAGAAACATTGTTGGGACCTTGATGTTCATAACAAACAACACAAGGACAGATATTGTGTTTGCAGCTGGAGTGAGCAATCCAAAAGTTGAGGATTGGACTACATTGAAACATGTGCTGAGGTACCTGAAAGGTAGCATGGACAGAAAACTGGTGATACAGGGCAGCATGGTTCAACTTGAATGTTTTGTTGATACTTCATTTGCTTCAGAGTTACATGACAGAAAATCAGTTATTGGTTTGTTGATAAAGTTCACAGAAAGTCCAATAGTTTGGTGCAGCAGGAAGCCAAGCAGTATAGCGTTGAGTACAACTGAGGCAGAATTTGGAGCATTGTCAGAGATGGTTAATTAAATTCAGTGGACAAAAATGTTACTTGAAGATTTAGGTGAAAAATGTACTGAACCTACATCAGTTCATGAGGATTCACAATCTTGCTTTACAATGTCAGAAGCTGAGAATTTGAAGTGCAGAACAAAGTACATAGGTGTGAGGTATCAAAATGTTAGAGAATTGATTCAAAACAACATTATGCATCTACAGTACATAGACACAAGAGACAACATCGCTGATATTCTCACAAAAGTTTTACCTAATGAATGACATGAACAGCTGTCATGTCTAATTGGGATGGCACCTGAAGTGCAATATACTGTCTGTTAAGATAAAATCCAAAAAATATAAATAACATGACACACACATCTGTACATTTCAGAGGGGATTATTGGGATTTGTAGTCAAAGTGGAAATGTACTGATGTGAGAAAATTTCTACTGTGAAAGTTTCAGCCTGCAGGTGGGTTACAAGTAAACAACACACACAGAACACAGTCAAGGTCAGTGAGCCTGGGAATATGGAAGAAAGAGTGTAAACAGATTAGGCCAGGGGTAGGCAACCTAAAGCCCAGGGGCTGGATGCGCCCCCCCCGAGGCCTTTGGACCAGCCCCAGGCTGGTCCTGCTGCCGCCGCCACAGCCTGCCATGATGATATTGATTATTGTTGTTATTACTTGTTCTTGGAGTTTTCTTGGCAAAATCTCCACAGGGGTTTTGCCATGGCTTTTCTGGGGCTGAGAGAGTGTGCATGCATATATATTTTTAATTATTATTTTTTTTAATTTTTTATTTTTATTGATATTTATTTATTTATTTATTTATTTTGGTGCTTTGACCCCCCCCCCCCCAATTGTCTGTGGGACAGCAACCTGGTCCCCATCTCAAAAAGGTTGTCTACCCCTGGATTAGGCCATTGGGTTTGGTGAGAAAAAAGGTTGTCTAGCCCTGGATTAGGCCATTGGGTTTGGTGACACATGACACACAGAAGTAGGATGGGTTTAGAGCTATTTAGCAAATGTCTGTAAAGGTAACACCCTGGGGGTGGAGTTGTTTTATTTTTTTTCCTTGAGTGGCTTGCTGGGCTTGGCATGGTTTGGCACAGAGTTTTCTTTGTTCCAATGGCTTTTCTAAAATGTAAATAGTTACCTTGTTAATTCTGCATCTGAAGAATAAAGACCCTTCTTTTGAAGAGAATTTGGTCTCTGGTCTGGTTCATGGAATGCCAGAAAGCTGCAGCAAGTTACAGATCCAGGGATATATGGAGCTGGTAAAAGGTAGTCTTGCATGCACTCTACACACTTTTTAACCATAAATCAATAAGGCATACAAAAGAGATCTAAAAGTCTTAGTGGAACCCAAGCTAAACATGAGCCAACAGTGTGAGGCAGCAGCTCAAAAAGCCAATATGATACTAGGCTGCATCAATAGGAATATAGGGGCAGAAGAGACAGGAAAGAAGGAGCAGCTAGAAGCCATTCTGAGCCCAATCATCCAGGGGCTGTGGTGAACACATGCTGCATCCCTGAGGGTCCTCCTCCTCTGGCCCCAAATAGGAGCAGAAAAAAATCAGTTCCTTAGGTTGTCCAACATGAGTCTAGTGCAATTAAAGCAAATCCCATATGCAACATAAAGTGCATCTGTCAAAAACAATTGAATGCTATCATCTGGACACAACCTTTTTTAAAAAACAAAAATTGCTACCATATTTCACACTTAATATATGGTCAGCCTATTTTTTAAAAGTCATTTTTATAAAACTTCCACTGTTAATGTGGATTCTGCAGCATCATTTACAGGGGAAATCTTAGTCCATTTCTTCGAGGCGCAGGTGCTGCATGATGGGGTGAATTCCTGTCACTAGTTGCATGCATCAAAAGCATGCAAATGCAAGTAGATAAATAGGTGCCACTTCGGTGGGAAGATAAACAGATTTCTGTGCAATCATGCTGGCCACATGATCATAGAGTAGTCTCTGACAATACTGGCTTTTCAGCTTAGTAATGGAGATGAGCACCGCCCCTATGGTCAGACACAACTTGACAACCTTGTCAATGGGGAGTACCTTTACCTTTTAATATCTCATAACACCCAGGACAGCAGTTGCTGTCTTTCATATGGCATGTGTATGTCCAACATGAGCAAAATCTGTTTGCTTTTTACCATAACCAAATGAAGAGCCTTCTCTGCTGTGGGCTTATTTTAGGAAATAGTTATTGATTTATGGTGATTGAGTAGCAGAGTTCATTTGCCAGAATGCCTGGCTGCTGTTCCACAGCCATTCCTCACCATCCAGGAGTGTAGCAGCCCCCTGCATTCTCCCAGCTTAGCATGAAATACACAGCAGTAGTTCAACGTAAGATTTTTTATTGTTAGTTGTAAAGTGAAAAACAAAAAGAACTATAAATCCATCTTGCAGGTAGAAAGCATGAACACTGGAACACAACTGTTGTTGTAAGATAGAACAAAGAACTCTTAGCCAAACCCTCAAACTCCACCTTCCAGGTGGTAACATACAAACTCATTAGATGAACAGTTTTAGCCAGCCTTTGTGCTGTGTGTCATATATCATGTGATTCTGGTTCCCACGCAACAAGATGAGCTCATTGTTTACCTTTCAGCTTCCTCCGTTCTCCAGCTTACTGTGACCTTGTTGTTGTGTTCTGTAAACTGTTCATACAAAAATGCACCTGCAGGCTGAAAAAAATCTTTCCCAGCTTAGAAACTTACACACATCTGTACATTTTCATTTTGACTGAAAATCCCATCCACATTCCAGCATTCCCCTCTGAAACGTATAGATGTCTGTATCATATTATTTACAGTATTGAAATTTTTCTTTAGCTTAATAGCTAGAATTGTGCACTTAAGGTGCCATTCCAATTAGATGTGACAGTTGTTCATGTCTTTCAATTGTTAAAGCCTTTGTAAAAATGTCTGTGATGTTGTTCTGTATGTCAGTGTACTGTAGATGCACAACTCCTTTCTGAATTAATTCTCTGACATTCTGATACCTCACACCAATGTACTTGGTTCTGCACTTCAGATTCTCAGCCTCTGACATCGCAATGCACGATTGTAATAATAATAATAATAATAATAATAATAATAATAATAAATTTTATTTATATACCACCTCTCTGCACAGCAATCGAGGAGGCGTACATCAATTAAAAAGAACAAGTTAAAATCTCAGTCTGAACCCCAACCCTCCCCCCATAAATGAACCAAAATAGGCCCAGAACAATTATCACCTAAATCTTTAATCCACTGTATCTCATTTACCATCTATGACAAAGCTACAAACTCTGCTTTACTTATACTTAACGCTATACAACTCTGTTTTCTACTACGCCAAATTATTGGACTTTTTCCAAACTTGATCAACAATTGAGTGACTGATTTTCTGTCATGTTGCTCTGAAGCAAACGAACTGTCCACAAAACATTCAAGCTGAACCATGATGCCTTGTATCACAAGCTTTCTGTCTTTACTACCTTTCAGGTACCTTAACAAATGTTTCACTGCTGTCCAATCCTCAATTTTCAGATTATTTGCTTTTCTGCTAACCATGCCAACTGCAAACACAATATCTGGCCTAGTGTTGTTTGCTATAAACATCAAGCTTCCAACAATGCTTCTATACAATTCTGGATTTTTGAACTCACTTGTTGTCTCACAACTGGAAAAACCAGGAAACATTGAACTTTTCATTATTTTAGCACTTTGTAGTCCACACTTCTCAATCAATCTCTATCTTTTTCTTCTGACTTAACAAACATCTACCATCTTCAGTCCATTTTAATTCAATCCCTATATAACTTTTCAGAATTCCAAGATCCTTACCACACATTTCTTAGTCAAATCTTTCATCACTGCTTTAATTTCCTGTTTGGACTTTGCTGCAACACACAAGCTATCAACATAAATCACTAATGTAACATCACCCAATGCTGTGTTTGTAACCCAATTTTACTAATTCCTCATGAATACAAAGATTCCAACTCCTTGCACTTTGCTTTAAACCATACAAAGCCTTCTTCAATTTGTACACCTTTCTATTACTGTCCTGTTCAAAATCCAAAGGTTGTTCCATGAACACATCCTCCTCAAGACAAGCATCCAAATATGCAGTTTCAAAATCAAAATGTTTCACCACTTGACCCCTCCTTGCTGCTAAATCCAAAACTAGTCTCATGCTCTCAGGCGTAGCTGTAGGAGAAAATGCTTTGTCAAAGTTCTCCAACCTCTGCTGAGCAAAACCTTTTGCCACCAGCCTAGCCTTGTATCTATGGCTACCATCTGGCATTTCCTTTCTCTTGAAAACCCATTTACAACCTATCACCTTGTGATTCTTAGGTCTTTCAACATCTTCAAACACTTCTTTGTCTATCAATGACTTGTACTCCTGATCCATTGCAGAAAACCACTTCTCCTTATCCTCCCCAGGAAAACTCTGCAAATCTTTAAAACCAGCCACCACTGTACAGGCTCTAGCTTCCTGCACTATAAAATGATCTGGAGGCTTTCTCACTCTCTGAGTTCTCCGTGGCAGAAATGTTTTTGTCCTACCTCTCTCATCCTCACTGTCAGTGCTTGTCTGAACTTCTGTATCTCTGTGTCTTTTTGTCTCAGACATCCTAGATGTGGTTGGTCATATCTGTGTAGAATGATCTGATGTACTAGACTCGCTGTCAGAAGAAGCTGATTCTTGTTTTACCACCCCTCCATTTCTAGTACTCATTTCCAACTGCCCCAACTTAAGATAAACCTCTTTGTTGGAATGCAACTTTTCCCAACCTGAGTGCTTTTCAAGGTTGGCACTTCTGGATAGCAAGATTCCCCCACTACCAAGATGAAACCTATAGCTAGTCCCAGAATATCCTGCAAACATCAACCTGCACCACTTGGGCTCACTCTTTTTTCTGAAACTTGAAGACAAATATACATTTGCATACTGCCCAAACACTCTCAGGTATTTTAGGTTAGGTGGTCGTCCATAAAGCATATGAAATGGGGTTTTTGTTACAGCTAAATTCCACACCCGATTTACCAAATGGTTAGCTGTAAGAATTGCCTCACCCTAAAGCTGTTCAGATACCTCCACATCTAACATCATGCAATCCTTCATTTGTTTTAGGACACCTATTCTTCTCTCTGCCAAACCATCCCCTTGCAGAAGCACAGGGTTGGTGGTGTTGTGGCGAATTCCCTTCTTCCTCAACCCATTTTTCAAACTATTTGATAAGAATTCTCCTCCCTGGTCTGTGACCAAAGATCCCACTTTGTATTCAAATTCCCTTTCAATCATGTTAACCCAAACTCTTTTCCTTCAGAAGCATCACATAAGAATATCTGGTAACACAATCCACAATTAGCATGAAATACTTATTGTTTCACAGAGATTTTTGTAAAGGATCCACAAGGTCTGAGTGAACATATTCAAAAGGTCGTTGTGCTATGAACTTGCTTTGTTTTGCCACAGGAAAAGCCTTCAACTTTATCGTGCTGCAAACTGAGCATTCCAAGTGATCTGAACAAGGAGACATTTTGAATTCAGGACACACTTCCCCCAGCTTCCCAAGACTATTGAAACTGGCATGTCCCAGCATTCTGTGAAAATAATGTGCACAGTCAGAACGTAAAGGAACATTACTGACTACTGCACATTCTGCTTTATCAAGCATGTAATACATTTTATCCCTTTTCACAGCTTTTGCACAAACCTCATCACTCTTGGTGATCACACATTCCTCCCCCACAAACTTCAGTGCATACCCCTCAGTGGTCAAAGCAAACACACTAACTAAACAGTTTTGCAATTTAGGCACACACAATACATTATCAAAGTCTTTACCAAATCCTGGGATGAAAATAGTTCCCATTTCTTTGATCTTCCTCACAGCTCCATCTGCCAGAGAGACAGATGCCACATTGGAGGGTTTCTTACTTTTGAGAAGCTCAGGAGTATTAACCATATGTCCAGTGGCTCCAGAATCCAGTCCAGATTGATCTTGGCCACCTGTTGAGTCACACTGTCACAGCCCTTTGCCACAGCCACAGTGCTTTTTCTAGTTCCAAAGTCTATGGGTTCATGTTGATCTTGATGCTTTTTCTTTTTGTCTGCTGCAAATTTCCTGCATTTATTTTAAGATGACCAGGCTTATTACAATAAAAACATGTCTTTTCTTTAGACACAGCAGCCTTTTCTGGTTGCATCTCCCTGGAAGCTCTGTCAGGTGCATGTGTGGACCTTGGCGCTGCTTACGGCTGCCTCTGAATTCCTGCCTTGAACCTGCAGCACTGGCTTTCTTCCAAAACTCTGGAAGCTACTAACTCCATAGTAAGTTGTGCTTCAGAAAGCCCCTGAAGGCCATATAGTATATGATCAAAGTCCCGTGAGAGACTCCCCAACAAAATAAAAGCCTTTTGTTCTTTTGGAATCCAGACAGCTCTCATCTGTACTTGATTAAACAAATCCTGTATCACTTCAAGATGCTTTTCTGGAGATTGCCCTTTTTCCATTTTTTGAGCATAGAGGCAGTGATACCAAATCATTTTAGACAATACTGAACTTGAATGGTGTATAGCCTTCAGTGTTTCCCACACATCCGTAGCTGTCTTTCTATCTCTGACATAATTTAACCAATTTTCACAAACTGAGAGTAGAATGGTAGCTTTTGCTTTTTGGTCCTTTTCTACATCCTCTGCCCCGGCTCCTTGTGCAAGCCCAGTTTGGACTATAGCCCAAAGGCCTTCCCTTACCAAAAGGTATTCTGCATACATTCTCCAAGAGCTGTAGTTAGAGTCATTTAGCTTGGGGAATGTGGCTATTTCCAGTGTTACACAATTAGCACTCAAAAGAGTCCTTGCAGCCATCCCAGCTTTCCAGCTTCCACTGTCTATAGAGTGTTAAGTCACAGAGCACAGTCCTTTTGTGCTTAACACATCTGCATTCTGGCCAGACAGCTTAAGCATGCAGAGCAGCAGAAGTGAAACTGTTTACATACAGCTTGTTGAAAATTCCACAAGCCTTTCTTCTGTCCTGATCCAGAAAATGCTGCACAACAGAAGCATGGCTGGTGCCATAACCAATGTTAATTTATGGTGATTGAGTATCAGAATTCATTTGCTGGAGTGCCTGGCTGCTGTTCCACAGCCATTCCTCACCATCCACGAATGTAGCAGCTCCCTGCATTCTCTCAGCTTGGCATGAAAAACATAGCAGTAGTTCAAAGTAAAAATTTTATTGTTAGTTGAAAAGTAAAAAACAAAAAGAACTATACATCCATCTTGCAGGTAGAAAGCATAAACGCCGGAACACAACTGTTGTTGTAAGATAGAACGAAGAACTCTTAGCCAAACCCTCAAACTCCACCTTCTGGGTGGTAACATATAAAGTCATTGGATGAACAGCTTTATCCAGACTTCATGCTGTGTGTCATATATCATGTGATTCTGGTTCCCATGCAACAAGATGAGCTCATTGTTTACCTTTCAGTTGCCTCCATTCTCAGGCTTACTTTGACCTTGTTGTTGTGTTCTGTGAATTGTTTATCCAAAAATGCACCTGCAGGCTGAAGAAATCTTTTCCAGCTTAGAAACTTACACATATCTGTACATTTCCACTTTGATTGCAAATCCCATCCACATTCCAACAATAGAGCAGACAGAAATTGTATTTCAGTTGGAGGATATATTAAATTAAAAATATTGATTGCACCATTTTTCAAAAATGATAGTTCTAGACATTTCTCAGGGGCTGTACATGCTGCTCCTTTTTGGAGAGGAAAAAAGGCACCCTTACCACTGTTGCCACGGCTCTTCTGTTCCCCTTTGGCACAGTGTGTCTACACGCTGCACCAAGGGAACACCCTGATGCCGTGCGCCATGTGGTGGGGCATGCAGCGTGATGGCATTGGGTCAACCGGTGTGTAATTGTCCCGCCCCAACTAGGACCCAAAACAATGGATGTAAGCTTCAGGAAAAGAGATTCCACCTCAATATTAGGGTGAACTTCCTGACAGTAAGGGCATTTCGACAGTGGAACACACTCCCTCGGAGAGTAGTGGAGTCTCCTTCCTTGCAGGTCTTTAAGCAGAGGCTGGATGGCCATCTGTCAGGGATGCTTTGATTGGGAGTTCCTGCATGGCAGGAGGTTGGACTGGATGGCCCTTGTGGTCTCTTCCAACTCTATGATTGTATGATTGTATGATTCTATGATAACTCCACCCCCAAGCCAGCATTTATGGTCGGTCTGTACAGGCCCTCAGACTTGGAAAGATAGAAATGCCTGTTTAAAATTCAATTTTTTTACCTGAACAATGTGGTTCATTTTATTTTAAATCACGAAAGTTCTATTAAAGCTCTGCTCTGATTATTAAATTAAAATATCTTCTCTAATTAGGTGCATTTTAAGAGAAAGGACTATGCTATTAATATATACTTTTAATGACCATAATTTTTGCTCATATATATTGATTTGGATTAATCCTAGGTAAATGCATAGTCCTTTGACATGAATTCAGCAATGAAAAAGTACAGTTGTCCCTCCATTTTCACAGACTTGGAATCCATGGTCTTATTCTTTATGGGAGGGATAAATCTCTATTGTTATAATGGCACTGTGCGCCTGTATGCTGCCGTGCACACCTGCCATTGGAGCATGCCTCATTATTTCCTATGGGACTCGAATATGTGCAAGTCACCATTTTCACCCAGGGGTCTGGAATGGATCCCCTGCAAATTAGGAGGAACAACTGTATAGTGCTTTGGATATAATTCTGCATGAAGTTCTAATATGTATTTCCCATACATCTCCAAAATGGCTTATTGAAGACCTTTCAAAAAAGAACCCTAGCAGCTTCATGTTCAGGTCCACACACAAAACTTGCCCAGAAAGGACCTGTGTATGAACACTCAGAAAGATGCCTATTATTTATTGTAGTGGATACTACTGAGATAAAATCTGCATTGACCTAGGTTGTTTAAGGATGACAATTTCTTCTTCTTCTGATATTGGCATTCTTTTAATCACAAGTTATTTCCATTAGTTCATTATTTTTTAAAAATAATTCCAATACAGGACTCAAGGTATCTTACAGTATAAACTAAATGCAACTAAGCAACAAATAAAACAATGTATAATACAAACATTGATGAACACATTAAATAGTACTACTAATTTTAAAATTTGTATACAAGCAGTATAAACAAACTTAAAACGTAAAGATCAAATTCAAGCACACTTCATTACAAAAAACAAAACACAAAACCATCCATTTCTGCACAACCAATTAAAAGTGGAAGCCTGTTGAAATTAAAAAAGAAAAGAAAAAAAAGAAAAAGTTATTTGCATGCTGGTGAAGAGAGCCAAGAGACGGCAAAATGAGTGTCTCATGGGAGGAAATTCCTAATGAACAAAACCAGGACTGCATTTACACTCCAGAAATAAAGCAGTATGACACCACTTTAACTGCCATCTCAGTACTATGGAATTCTTGGATTTATAGTTTTGTGAGATATTTAGCATTTCCTGTCAAAGAGTTCTGGTACTCCACCAAACTATATATCCCAGATAACAGTATAAGTGATGTCAAACTGCTTTATTTCTGCAGTGTGGCAGCATTGACTTCAAATTGTAGCTACGTGAATCTGTTGATTGAAATCACTTTTTAATTTATTAGAAAATCAAAACAGCAGAGACAAGCATACTTTGGAGAAATAATTCCTCCCTATCAGCCAGAACCTCAGTGAACCAGCAATATAATCTAATTGTGTTGACAGCAAGCTCAGTGAAACATCGTTATAAAACAGTGGGCAAGTAAGATAAAATATTTGTCTTCCTATGACCATACTTTGAAATCTGTTCATTTATCTCAAGAACCTTTAAATAGTGGCAGTTTACTAGAGCACCATTATCCAAACTAAATAGTTAGAATATGGCATTTGTTTACAGATGTATTAATGCAATTCTAATCCCTCCTCCAAAGAAAAAAATGAATTACAAAACAAACATGACCATTTATGGCAATTATAATGTATTTTCTGTATTTAGAAATAAATACATGTGAGTATACAGATAATATGGTATGACAGATTTCATCTATGCCCAAAGAAATTTCTACCAGAAATTTCCTTGAGGCTGAATAAGTGTAATTAATGGTGTGATGCATACCATTCAGGCCTTCCCAGAATAACTTCCTCAAGGGATAAGCATACTTGGATCCACTCTGCCTCTAATCTCTCCCCCAATTGTGGCATTCTGCTGCTGCTGTTATTTGCCTATTTTATATTAGTTATATTTGTGATATTTTAATTCTATCAAGTTTAATTATGTTTTAAGGGGTGCGGGATGTGGGTGGAGGGTGTGGGAATTTGGAATGTTTTAACTGTTGTATTTTTAACTTGTTGTAAGCTGCCCTGATTGCTATGCAGAGGGGTGGGTTATAAATTATTATTATTATTATTATTATTATTATTATTATTATTATTATTATTATTATTATTATTATCTTACAATTCAGCTGCACATACCTAACCCAGAACAAAAGGAGAGGAATCCTATATTCCTATATACAATTGTCAAAGTGAGCCACAATTTCTGCTATTTTTTCTCCTGTCTGTGGTAAACTGCACCATGGATTTATCTGAATGAGCATTTATTTGCAGACTGTAGCATAGCTCAGCAAAGCAAGAATTGGTTGACATTTTCCCTCTGCAGTGCTTGGTCATTTTCCTTGGAGACTTTTCCTCTATGAAGATTTGCCAATGGGCAAGAGAGGCAGACCCTTCATTGTACTTGATGTTGATGTTCCACCTGTAAGGTTTTCTGTTGCTAATGTTATTAGAGTTTGTAATATTGCTTTAGAACCCCAGAGTTATGAGGAAGTTTTGAGTTTGCCTCTCAATGAGAAGGCAAAGTGGGAGGAAGCTATGCAAGCTAAGATAGACTCTATGAATGACTACAAGGTAGAATCATATAATCATAGAGTTGGAAGAGACCACAAGGGCCATCCAGTCCAACCCCCTGCCATGCAAGAATACACAATCAAAACACCCCCGACAGATGGCTATCCAGCCTCAGTCTGAAGGGCTCCAAAAAAGGAGTGTGTTCCACTGTTTTACTTCTCTTACTGTCAGTATGGAACCTATTTTCCTGTTGCTTGCATCCATTGCTCTGAGTCCTATTGACTCACTGACTTCCTTGATCCTCTTTTCTGGCAAAAAGAGCTGAATTGCTTATCGTGGAAGTCTCTAAATGTGGCAGGCCATTTTTTAAAATGACTGCAGTGTCTACTCTGGACCATGAGGAAAATTCCATTTTTCACAACTAGACTTTGACTTCTAGCCAATTTTTTGGGAGGAGGAGAGGATGAGTTCTTACATCCTAGCATTTTTGGCAGTCTGAGTAGTCATAGGGGGGAAGCAACCTCAGCCCCGTGGCGCACCTTCGCCACCCCTGGAAAGGAGCGCTAAGTTGGCGCTCCTTTCACAAGTTGCCGAAGGTGCACCGCAAAAGCTTGTGGCGCACCTTCAGTGACTCTTCCACTGCAGCATGTGTGGACGCTGCAGTGGGAGGTCCTCCTCAGAGCGCCAGCCATGCGGAGGACCAGCTGCTCCGAGGATGACCTGGGGAAGGGGTTGGGGCACCGATTGTGCGGCTGCCCATCCCCTTCCCTGCCCCCAAAATGGCCCAATTGGCCATCTGCTTATCCCTATAGGGAGCAAAAATGACCCCCATCCAGCAATGTTCCCATCCCTGCTCAACATCATAGCAGACAGATATAATTCAAATGTATACCAACATTTGTGCACTCAGTGCACATGGTGGCTAATAATTTGCAATATAATCACCATCATCTCTAAGATCTAAACCAGAGGCTGGCAACCTACAGCCTGTGGGCCAGTTCCGGTCCAGGTCCCCACATTTACTGGCCCAGGTGGACCCCTGCTGCTGCCAGCACTGCTGCTGCGTGTTTTGGCCGACGTGTGGCCACGCGCACCACAACCGCCATTTTGGAAATCAAAATGGCAGCCGCAATATACGTGGCAGTGGCAGCGGCCGCGTGTGCCATGGCGGCATAGGCAGCATAGGCAGGGGGGTCGCGCACGGGGGTGGGGTGTATGCACACGTGCATGAGTGTGCGCACCACCATTCCACCCCTCAGCCCGGTGGAAGGGAGGACTTTGGAGGACCGGCCCCCAGCTCAAAAAGGTTGCCTACCCCTGATCTAAACAATATTAAAAGACCAAGAAGTAAATAAAAGCAGTGGTAATTTAAAACTACCATCTCAATTTAGCAGGCTAAAGTCCTGTCTAAATACAAAGACCTTAACATCAAAAGTCAATGTTATATGATACCCATAATTACTTTTTTTAGTGTCAGAGAAGGTTTAGTAATTATGTTTGTCTTATATATAATATCCTATTTTTTATTATTAACTGATAATAAAAATACCACTAGCATGCTCTTAAAACTACTTCCATTTGAGAAAGCTTTAAAGAAACTCAGTGTCTGAAATAAAAACCTATATTGCATCCACACTGCAGAATTAATGCAGTTTTATACTACTTTAATTGTCATGGTTCAATGCTATGGAATTCTGGGATTTGTAGTTTTGTGAGCTATCTAACCTTCTCTGTCACAAAGATCTGATGCCACAACAAATTACAAATCCCAGAATTACATAGTATGGCACCAAGACAGTTAAAGCAGTGTTAAACTGCATTAATTTTGCAGTGTAGAAGCAGGTCTATATTGTATATCAAGACATAAAACATCCCCTGTCTTATAGACATAGTGAAAAGCATAAGGTACACATGCATTCTGATTGCAATCCTCTTCTTTGTTACACCCTCAGGAAAGATACAATTCTCCCTTTAAATTTCCATATTTGTGGGCTATCACTTATCTTTTAAATAATATTTAAGTTAGTGAAATGGTATTGGACATTAGAGAAAGAATGGAGAGCGGTGTCATGCCCTGCCTGAATGAGGACGAGGAGGACAAGCTCAGAACCACCTCCGGGTCCTGAGCCTACAGAGGAGGAGCTCCAGGCTGGTCCTAGCAGCCCTGCGGTGCCAACTTCCATGGAGCTGCCAGCAGAGCCTGTGGCTTCTCAAGAGGCTCTGCAGCCAAGCCTTCTGATGACAGAGTTGTCAGACATGGAAGAGGATCAAGGGACCATGCCTACCTGTAAGCAGCATAGAGCCAAAATGACGGGTTTCTGGTGCTCAAAGAGGCTTTATGAAAAATGCCAAGGTCACCAAGGTGATCAGCCCCAGCTGAGCTCTGGCAGCTCAAGGATTTAAGCAAGTGTGGAAATGCTGCCAGTGCCAGAGTTTATCTGAGCTTCTTGGTGAAAGAGTCTGTCTTGGTCTCTCCTTGTTCCTTGCCTTTGACCCTTGACTCCTGACTATCTTGGACTCCTGGTATCCTTGACCTTTGAACCAGTGACTACTCTTGGACCTCTGAATCCCTAGACCTCAGACTGCCTTGCTTCTCAGCTTCCCTGCAACCCTCAACCTTCGGACCGTATTTGACTCTTTGCTTGCTGCTCCCTCGGATTGGTAACTAGGACTTTGTTTGGGACTTTTCCTCACATTGGCTATCACCCCTGCTGCCCACTTTCCAGGACAAGTGGCATCATTCCCTCTGCATTGCTTCCCCCTTCAAGAAGGGCATAGGCTGCATCCACACTGCAGAAATAAACTAGTTGGACACCAGATTAACTGCCATGGCTCAATGCTATGAAATCCTGGGACCTGTAGTTTGTTGTGGCACTAGAGCAAACTTTATTTCAAGAAAGAAAGAAACAGAGAAATGGGATTGAGGAGACACCTTTTAGGAGAAGGGAGGAGGCAAGATGGTGAAAGAAAGCTTCAACTATTCTCCCAGATCCTCCCAGCTGCAACCTTTATCAAGAAAACTGCAAATGTATTAGACTGGTAACTTCTTTTGGTGAGATTTGATAAGAATAGAAAAGGAGAAGGCTCTATTAGGTTCTAGTTGTTTGAAATAGCTCAGAGCAACATGAGTAAGAAGAATAATTGTTGTGGGAACAGCCTAAGCTCTCCTTTCCCCTCTCTGCCAAAGTCTGCAAAATAACCAAAAATAGAAAAATTCTTCAAATGAATACAAAAGATAGCAGTAAGTAAAACAAAGGCTTCTCCTACTCCCTCTACAACAGACCTTGAATCAGTAGAATTAGCAGAATGGAATCTTCAAACAAAGCTTGAAAAGCAACAGCTGCTAGATTTCTCATCTTCATCTTTGATTTATATTAGGGGTGAGCCAAATGAAATTTGAGAATATTTTTGACTCTCATTTTGGATTTTTGGATCTTTTAGCTAGCTCTCCCAATCTCAAGGGAAATAAGTTTAAAAGCAAGATGCAAAAAAACAAAAAAACAAAAACCTTTGGAGAGACTTCCCAGGAAAGGAGAACAGAATATATGGCCAAGCAATGCCTTCTTACAGTTCAAAGTGTTATTGCATTGTTTGAGAAATTGTCTGATATTAAATACAATCTAGACATGCTAAAAAAAGATTTTGAGGCTTTTGTTCCTAAACTTACTGTTATAACTAAACAAAATACAGAAGCCATGGGAAAGTAAAAGATTTCAGATATTTCCTCAGTTAAAGGGCAAGTCGATAGATGGAACTAGACTGATAAAAACAAACAATGCCCTAACTATGATAGTATTAACAGACTCCAACCCTCTGATGAAGCAAAGGGAGATAATCCCTGTGTTAACTCTGTTGTCAGACAAGCTGAAGATTTCTCCTGTAAACAAAAATGCATATTACAAATACCAAAGGTCGCACTCTGTATTTCCTTGAATAAGACCAACATGGGATGTTGAAACTCCAAGAAAGTAACAAAAAATTCATTAAGGCAACTTTTGCACTGTCATCAAAAACTGGTATGTCTAGAAGCTATTGAATGGCTCCCTACAGTGCAAAATCAAAAATGAATTGTGTTATCATTCAAAAAGCCTACGATTCCAGCTATGATATCTAAGATGAGATCATATTTAGCATCTTTTCAAATGTTTCTTACTAGAGTGTTTTGAGAGGCAATAGTTAATCCTTTCTTTAGTGCTGCTGTACCTAGAAGCAGTTCCTTCACCAAAAGTTCAACAGAAACTAACAAGTTTCCCTCCCTTCACAAAAGCAAGGCAGGGGAATCCAACATTTTTCTCAATCAGACAGTAAGGCTAATTTTTCTGATGAAGAACTTATTAGTGCCTTTGGCCTATTGCCCAGGAAAGATCAAGACAACATTATATATAAGTTAGAAAATCTCAAGGAAACCTTATGGGATATTATGGTGATAACAGAGCCTCTTATTGATCTTGTATCTCCATCAATGGACACTAATTACCAACACTTGGTGGGCAAAGCTGCAGAGGATGAGCAACACTCGATCAACAATTGCGCTAGTCCACATGAAGTAAACAGGGATCAGCCCATGCAAATAAATGAAGGGACAGCAACTCCCACACCACTTAGAGATGCTGACCAGTGTCTTGTTAAAAGTGTCCCCTCAGGGAAAGATACCCAGGAGCAGACCCAGAATCTCAAGGAGACATGCCAGTCTTTGCTGGAGGCTTTGTTGTCCACCACTGGTTCACCAGTTCAACACAATGATTATACATAATCAACCCACCAAAATCAAGTTTTATGACACTTCTTAAAGGATGATGTAATCTCCCTTTTAACTTGGAATATTATCTTCCAGGCAGTAACATCAAAAGATCATTATTATTTTTTACTATCCATCACAATTTGATTTTCTTTTTCTACAGGAAATCTGGGCCACAGCAGAGGTAGAGATAGATGGTTATTGGGCTAACTCAATTTTGGCTACTCCAAGCAAGACAGGAGGAAAACCTAAAGGTGGCATTGTGATGTTAGTTAGCACAGCTTTACAATTTAAATGTGTATCATTATCTCCATTGGAGCCATGGGTAGTGGTGTCTTTGCTTTCATTTAATGAAGCTGAAACTTTGCTTCTTAATATTTATATTCCCCATTTTAAAACACAGACTGAGATTAACACCATTTAGGAAAGTATAGAAAATTGTATCCTTATTTGTTTAGCTAAATATCCCACAGCTTCAATAATAATTGGAGGGGATCTGAATGCTAGGATGGGACCAAATGATTATACATATTTTATTTTATTTTATTTGCCAATTCAAGATTTTTTACAAAGAAAATAGCTTAGTAGAACCATTATCCACAAGAGAATCTAAAGATTTAAAATATAACTGGGCTTATGTGCCAGACAGATGGCCACTCATTTAAATCTGTATATTCTTAACGGCTCTGTATCAGGGAATCACCCAACAGAATATACTTAACTGGGGGGCAGGAAAGAGCTCCATAGTTGATTACTATTGGATGGTTTTAAGCAAACTTCTAAAAACTATATAGTGGTTGGGAACAGAGCCATGACTAGAGAGTGATCTCCCATCTGCACTACTCCCATCTGCACTCCCATCTGCACTACTCCAAGGCAGATTCAACAAAGTTCTTATAACTGAGTACATGTGCGCATGTGGAGAAGTGGAAGTAGAAACTATTTCACATATACTGTTACACTGCAAATTTTATGAAGATATCAGGTCAATTTATACCACAACTCTAATAGAAAAATTTCCATGGCACCCAGATAACTTCTATGTGAAATATCTATTCCAGGATTTAAATCCTTCTATGATGTGTACAGCTGCTAAATTCTGGGTTACTGCAATGAAAATAAGACAAAAAAAAAGACAAAAAATCTCCCTGTCTTAAATCTACTATTATTTTATTATTATCATTTGAAATTTGTGATTGAAAAATTGTCGGGAAAATACAAATTTTGTATTTTATTTTATTTTATCTTATAGTATTCTATTATACCAGGCTCACTCCACAAGGTAGCAAAGGTATTAACCAAATCACAGGAGAGTGAGTATTTTATTACTGTGTGTCATTTACTGTTGTATCCATTAACTGTACTTTGTATCCCTTTTAAAAATATTGCTGGTCATTGACCTAATAAAATATGTATGTATGCTTTTGGAAGACAAATGAAGAAAATGGAAAGGAGTAGAAAGAGGTGTGCAAAGATGTGTAAAATGCAAATAGTGACAAATGAGGATAAGAAATGGGGGTGAGACATCTTTTTTAAAATAATAATGTTCACTTCATCCATCTAATTTCTATAGAAGTATAATTTATGCAAACATTTAACCCTGCTACATTGTGTCAGAGCACTGACTGTATGCTGGTGCTTATTTTTCTAATTAAGTAAACATGACTGATGCAGGGAATTACAATAATAAAACACTTTTACAAGATAATTAATCTTTTCTTTCTGATCCAGCCTGCCCTATCCTAAGCTTTATAATGTTATTTACCTCAGAGGCAAGCTGAATGTCAGGATGTAATTGGAAATGCTTGCCATGACCGTTGGCTAAGATGAAAGATCAGGCAATTTGCATCTCATCTATTTAGAAATTAAAATTGAAGGACTGACCACTTGACAGTACAGAAGTTCTTGAAAGAAAACCTGCTGAGATCTGTTTGCAGGAGCAGCTAAATGATTCTGCTTGCCAATTTGAATACATGATGAAATTTCTATTAGGACTCAGTGTTGCAATTATTGCATAAGGGGCATGTATGAACCAACTGCAAAGAATCTTAAAGTTAACTCTTTACTCACTATACCTTAAACAAAACACACCATATACAGTATTTAATCTGCTTTACAGTCACAGTGGGCCTTTGCAGATTGCCAGAAATAGTGCAAATTGAGTCCACTTTAAGGGTTAGGGTTATGGAATCATGGGAACTGTATTGTATTGTGGCACCAGAGCTCTCTGACAGAGAAGGCTCAATGTCTCAGGAAAAGCAACAACAATTCCCATGACTCCCTAGCACTAACCCTAACCCTTAAAGTGGACTCAATTTGCACTGCTTTACTTTGCTGGTTAACTGAAGCAGGTGTAGGCAGAAAGTTCCAACATTTCAGCAGTGAACCACAGCTCACCAATTTCTTCTGTACCAGAAATTACTACATTCAAAGATCCCAGCTTGGTGTGATCCAGCAAGAATAAATTCTTTGTTTTCTTAAGTATGGATACGTATTTAATTAGTAATTTAGAAAAGGAACCCCTACATCAAAGGTTTATCCATTTAGGCAGATCACAGAAATTCTACTAAAAATCACATGAAGTGGATGTCAGTCTACCACCAACTTCAGTCATTTCTGGTGACATTACCCAGCTTTACATTAGGAATGCATCTATTCTGCAGTTTGCCATAGCCTTGACTCTCATAGGTCCATCCTGGGATTTGTAGTTTTGTGAATCACCAGCACTCTTGGGCATTTACACATGTAAATCACTTCCTCCTAACCAAGGGTCACACAAGTACACACACATACCCTACACACTTCTATGCCACCATCCTCTGAAGATGCAAGCCACAGATGCAGGTGAAATGTCAGGAATAAACTCCTTCAGAACATGGCCACATAGCCCAGACAATCCACAGAAAACTATTGGATATTACCTTTAAAGCCCTACATGGTTTGAGTCCAGGTTACCTACAGGATTGCCTTCTCCCATACTATCTACCTTGGGCACTCAGGTCCTCTGGGAAACATTTGCTCCAACTGGCCAATGTTTCCCAGAGGTCTTTTTCATCTGCTGCCCCAGATTGTGGAATGACCTGCTGGAAGAGATACAATAGCTGAAAACACTGACAGCATTTAAAACAGCATTAAAGACATATCTCTTCTAGCAGGCCTACCCAGTTAATTTTAAATGAAAATGGTATAATTGTATAGGTATTCTATGAGTACATATGATTTTATAGTGTTTAACTGTGATTTTATATTTTTAATTGTATTTTGCATTTTGATATGATGTAACCTGCCTCAAGCCGTGACAAGAGGCAGAAAGGAAATAAAATTGATTATTGTTGTTGTTGTTGTTACAGTACAGATGATGTTCATTTGTCAGAAGAAAGTAATTATTTTGCTAGGAGATTTGCAAAAGTGGGTGAGGGCCACTTTGGTTGTCCCTTGGTCTGTGGAAGATAACTGGAAGAGGAGAGATGACTGTACACCTTGGCACCCCCTTGTGGTGGAGGGTTTGGCTCTGGAAATACCTCCACCAGGCATGGGACTGTGCAGTTTGTGAAGGTGTCTGCACTTGGCATCAACAAGGAGGTTTACTCTCCCTTATCAGGTCATAGGACTTGTCAAGAGGAGCTGTCCAGGTTTTGCCTTCCAAGGATGACTATTTGGGATAGCAACCAGTTTCTTTGGATTGCTATCGGTCTGATATTTTGCCCAAAGAAAGAATGGGGAGGTGTCATTGGCTGATACCTTCACCTCAGATGTACCCACATCAGGTGAGTTCCACCTTTTGTTTATTCCCAGGCCTTAAAAATTTAAATAGATTTTAGGTCAATAAAGTACTTTTTGTTTAACTCAAGTACTTGTGACTGATCTCATTATTTCATGGTTGGTCAACAATACTAACATGTTTCAAAACCTTTTCCTTTTCCTTGAGAATATGAAATAAATTACTGTCTTGTTGAATAGAAGAAAATTCTGAGAACGAGGCAGAATCAAAATACCAGGAAGAAGAAAAGTCATCGATGAATACTCTGTGTTCAGTCACTCAGCATTCTTTGGTGAATGTCTCTAAATGAATTTACTTTAGTGCTTCAGCCAAAATATGCAAAACCTGAGTAAAAGCAAAGATCTGTTGCCTATTACAGTTCAGTCATCACTTTAGATTTCTCATTTTAAAAACCAAATACAAAAAATAACATCACTTTAAAGTGTCAATGCACAGAAATTAGCTTCTGTAAGATGTATGTGGAAAAAAATAATTCTGTAGCTCTATTGTATCTATTGTTAAAGTGTGTGATTTCTACTTCCAAAAAAGGAGGACAGTGCTAATTTGCCACTGATTCAAAATTCTTGGCAAATTTGGTTCTCTTTGATAATTAGATAAAAAAATGTTGTATTCCATTCACACCTTATTATCTGAAAAGTCTATAACTGTAACTCCCCCCCCCCCCCCCCCCCCGGTACATACTTCTCAATATTAATGATCAACCATCATTAGAAGCCTATAAAAATGAAGAACTGAGCAATATAATGAAAAGCTTGGAATATTTCATTTCTTTCCCACATTCCTTTGTGCAAACTTCATGTTTAATTGATATCTTGTATGTGAATGATTAAACATACTTGACAGTTAATAACTGGATGACAAGAAAAGAGCCATAGTTCTTTGTCTTGTGATTCAGTTTAACATAACTCTCAATTTAGCCCACAGTCAATGAATATTTTTTGTAAAAATAAATAAAAATAAAAATATTTTGACCAGGTTGGATTTTAAAAGAAACTGATGGAGTACAAATGACCATTGAAAAAAAGATTCTTTATTATTTGAAAGACAAAGCTATTTAGAATCAAGAAAGAGTTGGACCAAGGTAAAAATTCTAAACATAAATTTAAAAGAGTACATGTTTTAAAGATGTCTGAAATTTCTTCACTCATTATGTTTCAGTTACATATATAGGTAGATAAGTATAGGTGGATTACAAAGAAAAATCTTCTTTGTATTGCAAATGGACATCAAATTTCCTTGTCTTTGAAAATCTCCCAGTGATTGCATGGCCAAAGGGGGAGGTGCCAGCCTGCAGATAGCCCCCCCTGCCATCTGAACTAAGACCAGAAACAGAAAATGTAGACCTATGACTAACATCTTCAATTTTTTCCTCCTGTTTGCTTGATGAAGAAGCCATTGTGACTTCAAAAGCTTGCAATGTGTAATTGTGCATTTTGGTTGATCCAGTTACTGTTTGGATGTTCTTGGGTTTGCTATATGACCAACATGGCTACCCCTAGATATATAAGTAGAGTCTCCCTTATCCTAAATTCCGAAATCCAAAATACTTCAAAATCCAGAATTCTCTACAAGGATAGCTGAGACACATTTGATTTCTGATGTTTCAGTGTACACAAACTTTAGGGGTGTGCAGACAGGCAGCTCTGGGCTGCCCTGGGAAGCAGTGGATTGGGGCTGGGGTTACTCCACACTGTGGCCCTGATCCTCCCTTTTGGCACCTTGAAGAGTGGCAAAATATACTGAAGGTTTATTGAAGGTCAATATCTGGACGTACAAGTAGCCCTGTAAAGAAGGCTTTAAGAATCCACATGGAATTAAATGTATCAGGCTTTTCTATCAATAAATAATCATCTTTTGACCATCTTTTTTCTTCTGTGGAGTCCACTGGATGTTTCTGAGGTTTTCCTTTTCCTTTTTTTTTTTTTTTAAAAAAAATATGAAATGTGAAGTAACAGGGGACTTCCTTCCCTAGATCTTTCAGATTCCCCAAGGTATCCTCCTCCCTCTCAAATCTTAATCTCCATTTTAGAGGATTCACTTCCCTCCACATCCTCCCTCCTCACACAAATTACAGCAAAACCTCTGTGAATAAGGAAGTTGTACACAGTTCAATATCTGTGTAGGGGAAATGGAACTCCACCCCCAAATTCAGAGTCATTGTTTTGTTGATCTAAAGATGAGAGTCAGGATGGTGTAAGATAGTGACCTGTCTCCTTAACAGTTTATTGACAATCCATACTTATTGACCTAAACAGCTGATAACCTCAGCTTGAGCAGACTTGTTAAATCAATTGATGAAAGGTAAATCATCATTTGCATCGAACCCATTGCTTCCTTGGGTCTAGTCTAGTTGGAACTAACAAAGCAAAATGTTTAGGGGTGGCATAGCATATTGTCACTTTTTTGGGGGAAAAGCTCTCCCTAACAGTGCTGCTGTACAGTATGAAACAGCCAAGTTTGCCCTGGCAGCATCAAGGCTCCCACTAAGCACACAATTTCCTCTTCATCTGTTCACTCTATTTCCATGGTCCAAAGAGTTGCATTTAGATGGCTCCATTAATTAAATGAAGGTTCAATATGAATCATGTTAAGAATGCAAAGGATCTAACTTGAGACAAACTGAAAAATAGAAAGTTGGTAGCATGAGTTTCATAGACTTGAGCCTACCTCCTCAGATGCATTTGGCAGACTAAAAAGACCAAGAACAGACTTATACAGCAGCCTGTTCATGAAATGTCCTGCAAGCTCCATCTGGATACTGATTTTCTAGAACAGGGGTCAGCAACATTAGCTTACCTGGGGCTGGTCTCTGGTCCCCAGGTCTTCTGGCGGACTGGGGGGGGGGAATGGCAGTGCGCACTCTCTCTCTCACGTGTGTGCATGTGGCCACAGCTGCCACTACCACCGCCATGCACGCTAATGCCATCACCGCCACGTGCGCTGCCGCGCCTCTGTGCATGTCGCAGCCACCATTTTGCCAAACAAAATGGCAGCCACAACATGTAAGGTGGCAGGAACGTATGGCAGAGCCGCCGGCAGGGGTCTGCGGGGGCTGGTCAGTGGGGCTCGGGGGGCTGGGTGTTGCCAACTCCTGTTCTAGAATAACATGGTTATGTCTGCATGTTACTTATTGCTGTGAACCATACAATTCTATATTTAGTGTCTAATAAGGGAAAATGCTATGTGTTCATCTTTAGAACCGAACTCCTCTTTCTCCCCCTCCTGTCCTTTAACAGAGTGGAGTAAATCAAATTGTCTTCACTCACACAATCAAAATTAATGCTTAAGATACTGTTACTTTTATTACTTAAACAAAACAAAACAAACACACGAACACCCCACCCTTCCAAAAAACATCCTGAATATCAAAGTTTTTACCCATTAAAAGTTTTTAAATTAAATTTTATTAATGTTAAAAATACTTATTCTTTACATATATACAATAAAAGAAATACATCCAAATTCTCTGTTTCTCCAAGAACGTGCCCTTAATTTCATTACTTATTTTATAAACAACAAAATCAAGAAGAATAAACAAAGAAGCTACAAAAGAAAAAAATACTATAACAAAGTCTTAGAGCATATTCTAATTTTACATAATTTTAACTGTACTTATTGTTTAGTTCATTTTCTAACTTGGTCTCCTTCATGTTCCTACAATCGATTTCTACTTTAGTTTACAATAGTTTGTAACTGGGAGCCAATGTCCTCTTTATCTTTATGATTTAAACAAGCAGTTAGTTTATCCATTTCAATCATTTCTACTAGTTTAAGTAACCAAATGTCTATTTCTGGCATCTCTTGTCTTTTTCAGTACTGTGCTAATGTCATTCTCACTGCCTTTATCATATATAATATGATTCTTTAATATTTTCTTTCAATCTGTGTTGGAATTTTGTTTAACATATTTAAAAGATAAATTTACGGCCTCATCTCTTAATTTATACTTAGCATCTTCCCAATAGTTGTGTGTATTTGCTTCCAGAATATTTTTAAATTTGAACATCGCCACCAAACATGAAACCATGTGCCTGGAGCCAATTAACATTTCCAGCACAAATTAGAGTTTTACTTATAGATGTTTACAATTTGATTCTGGGTCAGATACCATCTTTGCTCCATCTTGAAGTAATTTTCTCTTAGGTTTTGAGACTTGGTAAACTCCTTTGATTTTTTCCTAGCATAATTCCAGTTTTCAAGATCAATAATTCATCCACAAGCAGAAGCCCATTTTATCATAGTATCTGATCTAATTTTTCCCTCTTGGTCATATTTTCTTTTAAATTGTATATATTTTAGCCACTCTTTTAGCATCTTTTCTAAATAGGGCTTGTCTAAATCATTCTTCAAATTCTTCCTTCTTAGTATCCATTTTAAACCTATCTTTTAATTGTAAGTATAAATACCAGTGCATCCTTGGATCCAATTGGGATTGTTCTAATATTGGTCACAGTTCAAATGACTTCTCTTCTAATTTACGTAGAATATATTTATATGTTAACCATATATCCAGTAGTTTCCATCTTCTGATAAAAGCTTCCTGAGTCGAAATCCATCAAAGTATTTTCCTGTATATCCTCTATTTAATTTTATTCCAAATTCTTAAAAGTGCTCTTTTTATTATATGATAGCAAAATTCCTTGTGTACTTTTGCTTTTCTGTACCATCTTTAGGTGTGCCAACCAAACCTATTATCAAAACCTTCCAGATTAAGGAAGGGGGGTTGCAGATGAGCGGCTCTGGCCCACCCCAGGAAGCAGTGGATTGGGGCCATGGTAACCCCATGCTGCAGCCCTGATCCTCCCTTTTGCTACCTCAAAGAGTGACAAAATGCCACTCCTTTAGGAGCAGCAAAAGGCCGCCCTAAGAGCCGGTTCTTGTTTGAGCTCTGCCTCCAGGCCAGCCCTTTGGGCTGGTCTGCAGAGGCCCAATTCAATATTATCTAAAGTGATCCATTCTTTTATCCAATTAAGTACATTTGCTTGATAATAAAGATTTATATATGGCATACCACCACCTCCTTCCTCTTTTTGCCTTAACATTATTTTTCATTTTATTCTTTTTTTATTATTCCAAATAAAGTTCTTAATATCTGTTTGCCATTCCTTTAAAGGTGTGCTGCTACACAAAATTTGGATTGTTTGAAATAAAAAATATCATTTTTGGTAGTACCATCATTTTAATTGCTTCAATATGTCCAGATAAGGATAATTATAGTTTAGTCCAGACATCTAAATACTTTTTGATTTCTTTCCATTTAGTTTTGTAATTGCTCCATAGAAGTCAGTATTTTTAGTTGTTAGCCAGATTCCTAGATATTTGACTTTCTTTTTTATTTGACATTTTGATTTGTCTTCCACTTTTAACTTCCTCTCTTTGCAGGTTCTTAGTTATAAAAATGTTTTTTTCTTTTTAATTTTATAGTCTGATATTTTACCAAAATCTTTAATGGTATCAAACAATTTGTCTAGTTACTGTGTTGGCTCATCCAAAATAAAAACTAAATCATCAGCGAAAGCCTACAATTTATATTCAGTGCCTTTGATCTTTAAATCTTTTATACTTTCTTCATTTCTAATTTTAATCATAATTTCAAGTACAGCTATAAACAAAAGTGGTGAAAGAGGGCATCCTTGTTGTGTTCCTTTATTGATTGTAATTTTTTTAGATTTTTCCCATTTATTATTAATTATGCAGTTTTCAGTGTATATATTTTTCCTATCCAGCTAATGAATTTTTCTCCTGAACCAATTTTAGTCAAAATTTGCAACATATAATTCCAATTAATGTTGTCAAAGGCTTTTTCTGCATCTATGAATATCAGTGCTAATTTTTTTTAATCACTATTCCTTTAGTAATATTCCAAAACATCTAAAATTACTCTAATGTTGTCTTTCATCTGTCTGTTAGGCAAAAATCCAGCTTAATCATTGTTTATATATTCTTTCAATGCATCTTTAAGTCTATCAGCAAGAACAGATGTCAAAATCTTATAGCCTGTATTCAACAATGAGATAGGTCAGTAATTTGCCATTTCTTTAGGATTTCCCTCTTCTTTTAGAATTAATACTATGTTTGCATTTCCCCAAGAATCTGGTATTCCATTATTTTTGATGTCATTTAATGTTTTTTTAAAAATGGTATTTTCACTTCATCTAGAAATTTCTTAAAACACCATGCTGTAAAGCCATCTGGTCCTGGTGTTTTATCTGTTTTTAATTTTCTAATCGCATCTGTTATTTCCTGCACTGAGAAATCTGCATTCACGATTTGTTGATTTTTTAAAGGAATTTCTGGAATTTCCTGTTTTTCAAGGTATTCTACAATCAAGTCTGATGATAATTCTTCTTGTTTATACAAATCCTTGTAATATTTCTGAAAAGCTTCCTCTATCCCTTCTTGATTATGTATTGCATTCCCTTCAATTTCCAGTTCTTATATGCATTTTCTCTGCTTTCTTTCCTTAATGTTTGCTAACCATTTGCCAGATTTATTCACTTGTTCAAAATGTTGCTGTTTTCTGAATTTCAATTTTTTTCAACTTTTAATGTTATTAATTTTTTTCAGTTATTTCTTCAAAAGTTTCAGATATTTACTGTTTTTATCACTTGTGGTATCTTTGTTTAGTTCTGATTTGCTGCTAAAAGTTTCTTTTTCAAGTTCTTGCAATTCATGTTTTGCTTTATTTTTAATCTCTGATCCTCTCTGGATCAAAAGACCTCTCATAAACGCATTACATGCATCCCATACTATCTTCATCAGTACTGCTTTGTTCTGATTTTCTCTAAAATAATTATTTAAAACAGTTGTTGCCTTCTTTAAGAAAATCTTGTTATTTAAAAATGAATCATTCAGTTTTCAATGAAATTCTTTCTTGCCAAATTTCAACAGAAGTTTAATCAGGTTATGGTTTGATACAACTTTAAGTTGTATTTCTATACTTTCAATTTTTGGTAGAAGCTGGCCTGATATCATAAACATATCTATTCTGGAAGTAGTTTTATGTTACTCTGAGAAAAAAAGTATGTCCTTTTGCAGAGGGATAGAGCTTTCACCAAACGTCATATAATCCTAATTCTTGTTGTAAATCAAAAAAAGTAGCCAGTAATTTCCCTTGATTTTTCTTTATCTTTTTACTAGATGCTCTATCCATCAATGGATCAACCACTCCATTCCAATCCCCTAGCAATAGCAAATTGTGATAATCTAAATTCCTTAATAATTCTCCAATCTTCCAAAAGAAATTTTGTTTATTGTCGATAGGAGTATATATGCCCATAATAAAGTATTTTATTCCATCTAAAATAAATTCAATTCCAATATAATGTCCTTCTTCATCTTTACAAATTTCTTTTACAGTGTATTTTTTGTGGACATACATTGCTAATCCACTTTTTATTTTTTTCATTTGGTGCAGCAAATAGTTGTCCCATTTTTGGATTCTTCAAATAATGTATGTTTTTTGTTTTATTTTCACTTCTTGCAAACAGATAATATCTAATTTTTTCTTAGATAAATAATATTTTTTTGCTACATTTAAATTTAAATTTACCATCTCCCATTAATATATGTCCTTCAATAAAGTTATAATATATATCTATATCAGTTGATTTAATTTGATCAATTAGTTTAATCTCCAGTTGCCAATATTTATATCAATTAATAGATAATAAAATTCTAATCAATATATTCAGTAATTTAATTCGCTTAGAACACTTAAATAAGTTCTCAAATATATAAATGTTTAATATCAGTCCACTTTAACTCTAATATTTGTAATCTCATTATCAACTTATATTATTATCAATTTATACTATAAAAAGTGACATCAATAAATCACAAGCAATATTGTCCAAAACAGCTTCAATTAATTTAACTTATCCAAATTTAATTTTTTAGGACCTCCAAAATTAGCTACTTAATTTTTCTTTTATCTTTATAATTTATATATATATATTGAAATCAAATCTATTCAAACTTTACAGCTCTTGTGTACTAAATGAGATTTTTAATAAAATCATTAGCCCAATAAAAGTAAATGCCCAATAAAACATATTAAACAGGGATTATACTTTATACTTGCATATAAATCACAGTCACCCATTCTTTCCTTTGATCTCCTGTTATTTCCTGTCCATCATCTCATCCCATCTTCCTTTTTCAATGTAGCCTTTGTTTATGTTGATTTCCTTGTTTCATGGCTTCTTTTTGCTATTAAACTCTTTATAAAATATTTCGCTCTAATATCCTTTTCTTCACACTATTGTCATCTTGTCCTTTATTCAGCATTTCTTTCTTGTTTATTTCCTTTAAGTTTATTCATCTGTCATCTCACCCCCATCCTCTTTCAAACATTTCTTGTTTCTTTCTTTTAAGCTTTGTCTGCTGTCTTATCCCCCATCCTCTTTCTGATGTTCAGTATTAAGCAGTATTAATCTGTTATATAAGTCCTCTTCTTTCATCTCACTTAGGCTTCTTATTTTTAGGCATTTTGCCTGGTTTTTAATTTCTGATTTAGGGGGGATGGAGAAGAGCTAATAGAGTTGTTTTGGGGTTGACCTGAGGGCACAGTCTTTACATGACACACGTCAAAAAAGTGCCCGCTACTTGACCTTTTCAGTGAAAGTGTGCTTTAAAAAGGATCCACTTTTTTCCGCTCCTTCCCAAAACATGCACACTTTCAACAGGATGTCGGGATGTAGCGATGGAGGCTCAGCCTAATAAAAGCACCCATCGCCGGAGTGAATGCACGTGTACAGGTACACCACATTTAGAGCTGCCCTTGGGGAGCATGCACTCATTGAAACAAGCCTCAAATTAAAGTGTCTTCAAGGGTTCAGGTGTGGGCAATCCACTGCATGTTCATCTGTTTTAGAACCCTAGCAGTAACACTAATGTTCACTGTGCGCATGTGTCAGAGCGGGAAGGTGAAACTGTTGCTACAGGATGTTTACATTTTGTTAAAGAGATAAAGGGGAAAGTTTCACTTTTAAGCTAGACCCCCACACACATTCCAGCACCATTTTTCCATGTTGCAGACCTCCACAGCTCCCCACTTTGGGGCTGCCTTTGTCCACAGCGGGGACAATGGCACAGCCATCCACAAGTGGAGAGCCAAAAAAAGGGAGAGGGACCTTGTGGACCCACCTGGAGACAGCCAACCTCATAGCTCTGTGGTCGCAGCCACACATTTTGGACAAACTGAGAAGTTCCTTCTTGAATGCAGAAACATTTAAGGAGTTGGCAGCCGCCATGAGGGCCAAGGGCCACCAACGGACCTGGGAAGAGTGTCGTTGGAAGACCAAAACCCTGAGGTCCGATTACAAAAAGTTTAGGGACCACAAGGCCAAAACCGCATGGGGTCCCTCCTCCATGCCCTTCTACAAGGAACTCCATGCCTTCCTCGCCAGGGATGGAAACATATGGCCCAGCCGAATAGGCACCAGCAGCGATGCCATGAGGGTCCCAGTCAGGCAGACACCCAGAGCACAAGCCATGGAGGACATCTTCCAGGGAGAATGCGCGCAGGAGCTTGTGCCCCCTCAAGGTAAGATGCGATAGGGGTCCTGGGAAGGGGTGCAGGGGACAGCACTAGGGTGGCCACAGGGCAGAGATGGCCCCATCCTTTGTCACTTTCAGGTGACTAGGAGGAACACCCTGACTCAGATGAGACATCCTGCAGTCAGAGGGCTATCGACATCTCTGCCACAAGACCACCATCATGCACCTCCACATTGTTCACCAGCAGGCCAGGATCTCGTATTTCACATTTGAGCACTACATCTTCCAGGAGCAGTAGCTGCCAGGATCACTCCCCTGTCCCAAGGACAAGTACAGCACTGAGTGACGATGACAGCAAGGGAGAGGAGAGGGCAGGCCCCGGGCCATTCACCCAGATGATCAACCAGGTCCAGGTTGCACATGGTAAACTCCCTGTTATGACAAAAAATACATGCCATCGCATGTACACCTGCACCCCCCCCCAAAAAAAAGCAAAGCAATTTGTATGGCTTTTGTGACTTTTTTGCGTCAGTTCACCAGTTTGCAGAATTCCCCCTCCCCTGCATGCCGCTATCGCACCCTAGCATGTGGAGGGGGGGGAAGAAATGGTAATCCATGTGTCCCATTCACCATGTCCCTCGCATGACCACCACCTGCATGCATCCAGTGTGTGCACACATACCTCCCTGGCATGTACCTCTCCCCTTCCCCCTGAAATGTGCAGGAGATGTTGTGTGTGAAAATGGTGTCCTCTGACATATGATGTGTCCCTAGAATGAGAAGTAGCAGAACAGGGACAGGAGCAGGAGCATGAAACGGCTAATCCCTGAGCTGCAATGCCACCAGCAACCCACCTGGCCGAGATCAGAGGGAAGAGGACACGTCACTCAGCAGTCGCAGCAAATACAAGTGTCCAGCAGGAGTACATGGAACGGAGCATAAAACAAATGGAGAAATCTACAGACCAGGATAAACAAATCACTGAACATTTCTATGAACTAGCTGAATGTTCCTCTCAGCAGAGGCAGGCCGAGATTGAGGATCAGAGGCTACATGATCAACGCATGGCCCACAAGCAGCGGCGTGTAGCTGACACCCTACAATCGCTTACCGTCCTGATGGGCCGAATGGTTGATGTCATGGAGAGGTCCCAGAGGGCCATGGCTGTCAGCAGGGAGGGTGTGCAGGAGAGTGGAAGAGTGAGGGCTATCCTCCAAGGCCAGCAAGAGATGGGTGTGGGGGTTGGCAGAGGGTGGAGGGGTGACTTTCCACCTGTGGATGTCGAGCCTGCTGTGAGGAGAGGGAGGAGGGAGAGGGGTCCACCCATGCAGGAGGAGGCTGCTATGGAAATGGAGATCATTGAGCCACAGCCCTTACAAGAGTCTAGCACCCTTCTCAGCAGTGATGTGCTAGCCCCAACGCCCACTGCTTGCCCACAAAGGCAGAGAGCAAGCAGAGGGGGATGGAGATGCTACGACGAGCAGCGATAAGTACCGAGGCAGCCATCACCTACTACTCCCCACCTAAGGCCACCTCGTGGCTTGCCACCGCTGCCGCACACCATCCCCATTTCACTGATCGCCACCACCACCACTGCCATCACCACCGCTGCACACCATGCCCACTTCACCACCACTGCTCACTGGGAGCCTGTAGGGATCCTCCGACAGACCTACACACCTTCGCATAAAATGCCATATGCTGTTTAAAAATTGAAAGTTTATTCATAAAAATCAGTCATTGTTGCACCTGCGTCCATGCTCAGATTACATCATGATTTTTTTAAAATAAATTTTTCTTTTAATACATATAAAAACTATTTACAAGCATATACAAATGGGGGAAGGGGATAGGAGAATGGACAAAGGGGAAGGGAAGTTCCAATGGGGTATAAAGGGGAGGGAGGAGGGTGGGAGCAAGTAGCAAGGGAAGGGGGAGGGAAAGGTCTTTCAAGGATGGGGAGGGGTGCATCCCATCACCCTATGCTGCAGCCAGGGTCCCTGGGGGGCTCCCCCAACCCCCTCCCTCTGTGTCCCTGCCATACTTACCCTGCTCAGAGTCCCAGGTTGACTGGATGACCACCAGGCGGGCAACACCAATGGGACCCTGGTGTCCTCCGCCTGGCGGCTGGCAATTTGGGCTGGGCAGCTGCTCCTCAACAGGTCCATCTGTGAAAGGAAAAAAAGACAGTGTTTAGGAAGCCAGCTTGGAAAGTGTTGGGGGAGGGGAGGGACAGGAATGCCATGGAGGCCACAGTTATGCAGCCAGTACCCCTCCCCCCAGGGACCTACCTTCAGCCATGGGAGGCTGCTGTGCCTGCAGAGGGATGGCAGGGGGTCCCTCTGCATGAGCCTCCCTGGCTGGCCCAGCTTCTCCTTCTAAGAAGGAAGAGGAGGAGGGGAAACTGTCAGGGCCCCCCTCCGTCCCTGTCGCTGCCTCCGCCGCATGCCTGCATTGGGAGAGAAGGGAAACACCATTACCACCCATGGGATAGGGACAAGAGGGAGGGAAGGATAGGGAAGAGTGAGGGGAAGGGAGGGCATGAGGGACCAAGGTAGGGGCCTGACACTTACCAGGGAGGTGGTGATCCTGCCATCGATGGCAGCCGGCCCTGATCCACAGGTCCCGGAGCTGCTGATAGAAGGGCGGCCTTCGGCGAACCAGGGGATGCTCCCCATAGTCCTCCAGGGCCTCAAAGAAGACCCCCTTCAGTGCTTTAAATTTCATCTGGCACTGTTGGGGGCTCCTGGTGAAGCCCTGATCACAGAGGGCCTGGGAGGCCTGGGAGAAGTACCCGCAGTTTGGCCTATTGGGAATGCCGGTGACCCTGTTGAGGCTCTGGTTGACACTTGGAATAGTGATCTTACCAGGGCCATCGACATGATCGCTCCCAAGCGCCCTTGCCATCCCGCTCCTAATCGTAGGCCATGGTATACACCTGAGCTTAGGAGGATGAAGCAGTATGGACAATGGCTAGAGTGCAAGTGGCTGAAAACTCAACTCTTATCTGACAGAACTCACCATAGGAACTTTCTTTGTTCCTATTGGGAGGCATTGCGTGCAGCGAGGAAAGCATTCTCTTCTGCACGCATTGCGTCTGCAGAGTCACATCCGGCAGAGCTGTTTAAGGTGGTGAGGGAGATGATGCAGGTGCCCCCTGCGCCAAATCCCTTGCTTAACCCGACAACGGCCTGTTGTGATGCATTTAACAACTACTTTGCAGACAAAATCTCTCAGATAAGAACCGACCTTGACGCGACTATTGGGACAGAGTCTACAGGTGAGGTGTCCACTGACTCCACTGATGTAATTTTACTGGATCAGTGGCAATCTGTGAGTAC
>CM034703.1:215386534-215403929 GCA_020142125.1 Phrynosoma platyrhinos
GGATGAGGAAAAACAGATTAAAGCTGAATCCAGACAAGACGGAGGTGCCCCCGAAACCAGGAATTGGCTTGCAACCTCCAGTCCTGGACGGGGTCACGCTCTCCTCCAGTGACTGTGTTCGCAGCTTGGGGGTGCTCCTTGACTCGTCGCTCCTGATGATGAATCAGGTTAATGCGACGGTCAGGAGCGCCTGTTATCAGCTTCGGCTGATACGCCAGCTGTGCCCGTTTCTGGAAGTAAAGGATCTGAAAACTGTGGTGCATGCATTGGTAACCTCACGCCTCGACTTCTACAACGCACTCTACATGGGGCTACCCTCATGCCTGGTTCGGAAATTACAGCTGGTACAGAATATGGCAGCCAGATTTGTTTTGGGAACATCTTGGAGGGATCACATCACTCCGGTTTTGAGGTCCCTCCACTGGCTGCCTATCAGCTTCCAGGCCAGGTACAAGGTGTTGGTTATCACCTTTAAAGCCCTAAATGGCTTGGGTCCAAGCTATCTCAGGGACCGCCTGCTCCCATATAATCCTCCCCGCGCTCTTCAGTCCTCTGGGAGGAATCTGCTACAGCCTCAGAAATCGAGGCTTGTGGCTACCTCCCGGGGGGGCGTTCTCTGTTATTGCGTCTAGGCTCTGGAATGGCCTGCCAGATGAGATCCGTCTTTTAATATCTTTAGACAGCTTTAAAAAGGCTGTCAAGACGGATCTCTTCCGGCAGGCCTTTCCAGACTAGTTATACTAGATCAGTCCTTCCAGCCTCAGATTAATAGCTATCTAAGAGACGATCCTCACGTGGCCCCATCAAGTGATGGGAGGATTTTCGAGCCAGGCTTTTGCAGTCACCGAGTTGGAGGGTCAAATATTTTAACTTGATTTGTTGTTTTTATATTGTCTTGATTTAATACTGTTTTAAGGGGGGGAGGGGGTTTGCTCATACTGTATGTTTTATGTGAACGGTATGTTTTAATTGTAAGCCGCCCGGATTGGACTACCAATGGGCGGGATATAAATAAATATTATTATTATTATTATTATTATTATTATTATTATTATTATTATTATTATTATTATTATTATTATTATTATTATTATTATTATTATTATTATTGGAGCTGGCCATGACCCTTCTAGCAGCCAGCTCTGGGCTCAGGGCTTGGAGGAGAATGCCCACCTCTTCATTAGTCCAGTAAGCGATGCGGATGGGCACTTTCCTCCTGGCCGCCATCTTCATCCTGGTATAGACGGAGATACTCAGGAGCATTTATGAGCGAATGCTATGGGGGCAGATGGCCTTACCTGGGCCCTGACCAATGCAGACCCTCATGTGGGAAGTTTGAATGTGATTCCCAGTGGTTGCCCTCTGGGCTACCAATTGATACAATCAAATGGGCCATTAGGAAAGCTGACTGTTGGGGATTTGGCAACATTGTCAGAGGTTTCAGTTGGTGGTTTGTGCACAGTATCCTCCTACTTCCAGAAAATCTGGCTCCAGATGACCCCTCCATGCCCTTTTGTGTGTGTGTCTGTGTTTGCCTCCCTTAGGCTCATGTTCAAGGATAACTACATGAAAGCAGGATTGCCATCCATATGCAGAGTGGGGATCATAGGATCTCATCATGGCATGGTGCAGTGATGTCCCACAGAAATGCAAGTCATACACAGGCTGGGGATACCAATACATATTTATTGAGGTGCTTAGGCTCATGGCACTCAACAGTGGTGTCCTACATGAATGCAAGCCACAGACAGAGTGTGTATAATAGGCAAGGTGGTGTTGAGGTGCTTTTAGGCTCATGGCAGAGTGCAGTGGTGACCTTGGGTTACAGTTGGAGAAGAGGGGATATTTTAGATCCTCCTAGTATCAAAGAACTCTGCCAGGGCCTCCCTCACAGCCTCCCATTCTCTCTGTTTCATGAGGTCATTGTCCTCCATGGTGGGCAGCATGAAGCGCTGCCTGTAGCGCCTTCCCTCATCCAGGACCCTTCCCTTGGTTTCGCAGATGTTGTGGAGGATGACACAGGAGGCGATGATGGGGACGACATTCTCCTCTGCCACCAGGAGTGGGGCAGTGAGGCACCTCCACTGAGCCTTCAGCCGCCCGAAGGCCCTTTCCACTACATTCCTGGCCGACAGCCTCCTGTTGAATCCATTCTATCTAGCATTGATGGTGCCCTGTTAGGGCTTCATGAGCCACTTCCAAATGGGGTAGGCGCTGTCGGCGAGCAGGAGAGGGCTGATCTTCTGGCCTCTCAGGGTGACAGTGGGGTCCCTGGCACGTAGATGCTGGCATCCATGGCCTGAAAGATGATGGAATTCCTTGCCACCCACGTGTCGTGAGTCGATCCAGGCCAGCCCACTTCCACATCCACAAAGCATCCTCGATGATCCGTGGTCCCTTGGAGGATTACAGAGTAGGTGTCCTTTCAGTTGATGAACTTGTTCCTCCCCAAGGGTGGCACGATCAGACAGTGGCACCCGTCTACGGCACCCACTACTTGGGGGAAGCTGAGCTCACCGAACCCTTCCATGATCTGTGGGTGACAAGAAAGGGGAGAAGGGGTGAATTAATGGTAAGCAGCCATGGCATTTGCCAAACTGATGACGTTTTCCCCATCCCTTCGCAGGTTCATCAGCCCTTGCTCCTGAGTAGACAGGAGGACTTTCACTGTATGCAAAGTCATGACCCACTAGGCATCGCTGTGCAGGTTCATCGGCCCTTGCTCCCAAGTAGACAAGAGGACTTTCACTGTATGCAAACTTATAACCCATTAGGCATCCCGGAGCAGGTTCATCAGCCCTTGCTCCCAAGTATACAGGAGGACTTTCACTGTATGCAAAGTCATGACCCACTAGGCATCCCTGCTCAGGTTCATCGGCCCATGCTCCTGAGTATACAGGAGAACTTTCACTGTATGCAGTCATGACCCAGTAGACATCCCTGCGCAGATTCATTGGCCCCTGCTCCTGAGTAGACAGGAGGACTTTCACTGTATGTGGAGTCATGACCCACTAGGTATCCCTGTGCAGGTTCATCGGCACAAGCTGCCAAGTGTACAGTTGCTATTGAGATTTTAGGCATCCCTGTGCAGGTTCATTAGCTTAAACAGCTGACTCTGATCAGTGACAGCCACACTGTATGCCATGTCATCTGCGCAAGAGGGGAAAGTGACAGGTGTGAGTATCCTTACCTGAATGGGGTCCCCCAGATACACTGTGTGTGACAGCAGCAGCTTCTCCATGATGAGGGCGAACTCCATCAACACTTCCCCCACAGTGGTTTGGCCAACCCCGAACTGCTCTGACACCTGCTTGTAACTGGCTCTGTGGGCGAGCACCCACATGGCAATGGTGACCCTCTTCTCTACCAGGATGGCCTTCCTTGTCACAGTGTCTTCCCACTCCATTTCCAGACACAGTACTTCTACTAACCTGTGGAAGAGTGCACGGGGCATGGCAGTGCCTCAATTTAATGTGCACTATTTCTGGCAGTCTGCAAAGGCCTTTAGTGCACCCTCAGGCCACGCAATGCGGTTGATGTGGTTTCGGGAAAAGGCAAATTCAGGTCGCCTTTTCTTTCCCATCTGCTTAGGCCCTTTGTATTCATTACTGCCCCTATTTGCACTGCTTGTTCTAGTTTCCTTGTTCTGTTTTATAGTCCATTCATCTTTTTTTTGGTAAGTCTTGAATTCAGGTTTTAATTTGGGTCACATCCGATGTTACTTGGGGCCTTGGCAGATGGCTTAAAAAGCCGTCCTCAGCACAGGGAAGGGGAGGGGCAGCTGCACGCTCGGTGCCCCATCCCCCTCCTGTGATCATCCTCGGAGCCACCAGCCCTCCGCACGGCCAACGCTCCGAGGAGGACTTCCCGCCACAGCATCCGGACATGCTGTGGTGGAAGGGTCACTGAAAGTACACCTCAACATTTTGCGGCGCACTTTCGGCGACATATGAAAGGAGCGCTATTTTAGCGCTTCTTTCTAGGGGCGATGATGGTGCACCACTGGATCGAGGCGTGGGGATGCCTCGGTCCTGCGGCGCACCTTCCCAGGGCAGCCCACGGCTGCCCGTCTTCTTAGGTCCTTATTCCTTTCACAGCTAGAAACCCCGCCATGTGTATACAGAGGGGCAAAGCAGACAGGCGGCCGTGGGCTGTCCTGGGAAGCTGTGCCATGGGACCAAGGCATCCCCATGCCTCGATCCTATGGCACAGCTTCGCCACCCCTGAAAGGACTGCAAAATTAGCACTTCTTTCACAAGTCAGCAAAAGTGTGCCGCAAAAGGCTGCAGCACACTTTCGTCGACTTTTCCGCCACAGTGTTAGCGAATGCTGGGGCGGGAGGTCCTCCTCGGAGCCCAGCCATGTGGAGGGCTGGCTGCTCTGAGGACGACCTCGGGAGGGGTTTGGGGTGCCGATCGTGCAGGTACCCCTCCCCTCCCCTGCCCGCAAGATGGACTTTTAAGCCATCTGCTTAGGGGTTACTCTCCAACAATAAGCCTTAAATTTTAGGAAGCAGCCATTAAGGTTATTGAAGAGTGTAGCAGAGGTGAAAATCCCTGGTGTATCTTTTTTAGTTTAATTTAACTTAGGGGCTAAGCAGACGAGCGGCCATGGAGCGCCCTGGGAATCTGCGCCATGGGACCGAGGCATCCCCACACCTCGATCCCATGGTGCAGCTTTGCTGCCCCTGAAAGGAGCACTAAATCAGTGCTCCTTTCATAAGTCACTGAAAGTGCACCATAAAAGGCTGCGGCACACTTTCGGCGACTTTTCCGCCACAGCGTTTGCGGCCATGCGGAGGGCCGGCTGCTTCAAGGACGACCTCGGGAAGAGGTTGGGGTGCTGATCGTATGGCTGCCCCTCCCCTTCCCTGCCCCCAAGACGGCCCAATAAGCCGTCTGCTTAGGCCCTTAATTTAGAAGTTCTTTAACTGAGAAAGGTGGTGGCATAGCTTATGCCCTGTGGAGCGCAAAATAGCAGCTATGGCTTACCCTGCAACCTCCTCAGTAGTTTCCATGGTCTTCTTCTGGTTTTGTTTCTGGTTGCCAAATGCTGGAAACAGGTCATTTGTAGAGATCCTTTGGATCCCCTTTATCAGGGTGGGTGGGTTTCTGTTTCCCTTTTAAAGATTTTTACAGGGGCTTTTTACTGTTTATTCTGGGGTCTGTCATACCAGCTTTGTGCGAGCATGACCTCTTGCTTTGCCACTGCCACCAGAAGTCCCAGGGTGGGATATTATGAAGGGAAAAGGAGCAAGGTGGGTGCCTAGTCTTGCATCAGCCCCCTGTGACTCAGCACAGCTGCTGCTACATGACACAAGGTAATCCTGTCACCTTTATCTCACATCTGGACATTTCCCCTAAGGTCCATTCCTCAAGAAAAATAGCTTTATTACTTAAAATATAGTTCAAGTCAAGTCAAAGTTAGGGGGGAAGCAGACTGGCGGCACGGGGCCGCCCTGGGAAGGTGTGCCGCAAGATTGAGGCATCCCCATGCCTTGATCCTGCGGCACACCTTCCCTGTCCCTGAAAGGAGCACTAAAATAGCGCTCCTTTCACAAGTCAGTGAAAGTGTGCCGCAAAAGCTTGTGGTGCACTTTCACTGACTTATCTGCCGCAGCGTGTCCGGACGCTGCGGCAGGAGGTTGCCCTCGGAGTGCTGGCTGTGCGGAGGGCCGGCAGCTCTGAGGGCAACCTCGGGAGGAGGAAGGGGCGCCGAACGTGTGGCTGCCCCTCTTCTTCCCTGCCTTGAGGACGGCTTAATAAGCCATCTGCCGAGGCCCTTAGTCCTGACCATTGCGTATCTCTATCCATCTAATAGCATCAACATGAAATTTGCTATTTGGAAATATAGGAAGGTTCACTCATTTAAATATAGCCTAACAAAGGATTATATTTAATTATTTCAGTTTAATAGAATGTTTGACATGAAACAAGCAACTGAAATGCTTGAAAGAAAGTTACATGATTAAGGGTGCATCTACAGTGTAGAAACAATGCAGAGCTGTAGCTCCATCCTAAGGAATCCTGGCATTTATAGTTTTACAAGGTGTTTAGCAATCTCTGCCAAATAGTACTGGTGCCTCAGAAAACCACAAGTGTCATGATTCTGTAGGATGGAGTCAAAACAGGAAAAATGGTTTCAAACTGCTTTATTTCTACAGTGTAGATGCCCCCTAGAACTCTTTTAAAACTCCAATGCTAAAGCCACAGCATGGGCTTCTTTACAGTGCTGAGTTAAGAGATGGTTGTTTCATATCTTCTCAGAGGTTATATTAATATGTATATTTAAATAGTTCCACATAGCCTCACATTTGGGGGTTGCAGACTGTCAAAAATAGCGTGAATTCAGTCCACTTTTAGGGTTAGGGTTAGTGCTAGGGAATCATGGGAATTGTTATTTTTCTGAGACATTGAACCTTCTTTGTCAGAGAACTCTAGTGCCACAATAAAATTCAGTTCCCATGATTCCCTAACCTTAACCCTAACCCTAAAAGTGGACTGAATTCACACTATTTTTGACAGTCTGCAACCCCCCATTATCACTATTTAGTTCTCTATTTTTAATGTTTTCTTAGCCAAGTTGGAAACATTGAACAAACACCATAATTTTCACTAACATTCACAAAACTTTTCATCCAGCGCAAAACCTACAACTTGTTAAAAAATCATAGCACAGATTTATTTTCTCAGCCTTAAGCCTAGAGATGAACATGATGGAAAATCAATAGACTGCTCTGAGTACAGTTTCGTCATTTATTGATTTACATGTCATTTGTCTCCATAGAAAATGCAATTACTGCTTAAATAGAATACAGTATTTTGCTAATAGGATACAAATGTCACCACTGAGTATAAAGGCCAGAGAAGCAAGTAAATGGTTGTCAACCCAAATGCATGCTTATTGCTCTTTTTATTTTATTAATAGCCAGGGAGTAGAATAGTAGATCCTGCTTCTCATTTAATGGAAGCCCTAGCACTGATTACCAAGGGACTTGGGTTTTTGTTCTCTGGTCTGATGCTATTGTTCTAAATTGATTTAAGAGTGCAAACATATTCTGAAGATATTTTTTTTCTTGACTAACCAGTGTAATATTTTATTTCAGAGAGAGAGAGAAAGAGATTTCTATCCAGGACATCTTGTGAAACTTTTGTTGTTGTTAACTGCCTTTGTGTTGATCTTGACCCATGGTGACCCTTTGGATGAGACATCTCCAGCCCCCCCTTCTCTACTGCTCTGCCCAGCTCCTGTAAACTCATATTCACAGTCTCTTTAATAAAGTCCATTGATCTAGCATGTGGTCGTCCTCTCTTTCTACTTCCCTCTACATTTCCTTACATACCTTAATCTTTCTTAAGTTTAATTCTGTTTTAAGGGGATGGGAGGATTGGATTGTGGGATGAGGGAATGTTTTAACTTTGTCTGTTTTAAATGCTGTAACCCGCTCCAATTGCCACGCAGAGGGGCGGGCTATAAATAAAAATTTATTATTGTTATTATATTACATTATTGTCTTTTCCAACAATTCATGCCTTCTCATGATGTGTCCAAAGTATGACAGTCTAAGGGCCTCTACAGATGGGCCCTTTGGGCCATACTGGAGGCAGAGATGTGGAGGGGCAGCTGCACATCGGCTACCTCAACCCCTCCCTGAAGATGTCCTGATGCCACATGCCATTACGCATAGCGTGGGGTGTCAGAATATTCTTCTGGTGCAGTGTTTTGACACACTGCACTGGAAGGGGTGCTAAAGAGCCATGCACTGGCTCTTAGGCCTCCCTTTTGCCAGCTCTGAAAGGAGCAGCATTTTGCCACTTTTCTGAGCCATCATTTTGCCACTCCCCTTCACTTTTCTGGGCCGGCAAAAGAGAGGATCAGGGTTGATGTGTCCGGCAGCCAAACTGTGGAATGCCTTGCCAGAGGAGATCCAGCAAATAACCAACTTGGACAGCTTTAAAAAAGCTGTCAAGATGGATCTCTTCCAGCAGGCCTTCCCAGAATAGATTGCTCCATCTGAACCTGTGCTCCTCCCCTGCTATACATCTTCCACTATACACACACTTATTGTTGTTCCAGAATGCATGCTGTTTTAATCTTATATGTTTATTTTAATATGGTATCTAGTCTTTTAAGGGGAGGTATTGTACTGTTGTTATTATTGTAATATATGGTTTTAATCTGTATCATATATCTGTAAGCCACTTTGATTGCTTAGGCAAAAGGTGGGATATAAGAAATAAATTATTATTATTATTATTATTATTATTATTATTATTATTATTATTATGTTATACAAGGGGGGCATATTTATGGTCCATGAGCTTTATGATTTTCACCTGATATACAACACTATACAGATAATTTTAATTTCTATTGTTGACATTCACAAATCACTTATACGTAAACTAAAAACTCCCACTATTTTAATATATTTAAAATGGCAATATTGTATTAAATTGGTCAGTTTTAAACACCATTTTGTGGACTAGTGGATCAGAGAGCATATCCATTTACATCAGTTGTCATTGTCCATTATAAATGAATTCTAGGACACACATTTACAAATAATGCTAAGCAAAGGAGATCAAATATCCACAGTTTACCTCTTTGTTATGCATTTACTTGCAGAAATATACATCTAGATCTTCCAATGGGTGGTAGTTCAGAGGTAACTGTCCTGCTCTGAATGGGAGGTGCTCTTAGAGGGTGAAGATATTAAAATATTTCTGGTCACATAATTATATTCAACTTATCCAGTTTTGAGGTGGCAAAATGATAGATGATAATGCTTACACATCACCTTCTAGTAGCCTGCTGATCCACATCTGACAGGGAAGATGAGCTGATCATTCACTAATAATCTGCAGGTTCCTGTACCTAAACTGTCCAGGGAAGAGGTCTTTTTCATATATTCTGCTTTTATTTTGACTGGCTACAATTTTCTTTGACCTGGGAAAAGACAGACACACATACCTATCACACCAAAAGTAATAATTGGTGGGTTTGATGCAAAAGAGAAAGGAAATCTGACAATGGTGGCCACTGAAATATGTTGTTGTGGTGAGGGAAAGCTTACCTAAACCACATGGTGATGTGAAGAAACTTTCTTGTAAATGACATTTTGATAATGTAACATTGTGAAAGGTCATTCTATATACAAAGACCCACTAACCCAATGTACTTCACTTATCCTTCCACTTTTGCAAACCAGCCATTGATCAAAGCGCATCTGTTTTTCTGACACAGCAATGTAATTTAATCATGGGGAATAGTCCAAGCTAAGTTAAGCACTTTTTAAAGTCCCCCTGATTTCAATTGAATAAATTTAAGCAAGTCAAATTCATAGCAAGATTTCTCCCCTTCACAATTCTCTTTACTCTGCAGTTAGTCTTGCTGAATTCAGTGGATATGCCTCCTAGAAAAGAAGTGTAGCCTTTTGTTTAGCAACCAAATAAACATCTGTTTAGATTATCAATACATACCATAATAGCTTAAGTCTGTGTTTAGTGCTAGAATAAAAGAAATATTAGAATCCCACACAAACCACACTACCCCAACAGTCCATTTTCAAAGAATTTAAAACACATTTGGGTTTAACAGAGCTTCTGGAAGATACAGCAACAACAAAAGAAGAGTTACACAGCAGTCTAACCACCTAAGGACAGATAAAAATGCTTAGCCTAGTGATGTTTCTCCCTGTGTCCTCTTGCTGCTGTGTGAGGATTTTCTGTAACTGTGTTGCTGGACTAATGGAAGTACCCATTCAGTGTGTTGACCTCCAACCAAACATTGTCTGTGAAATTCCCAGGGATGTATGTATTGATATTTAGATGTATCTGATGTAGGTGCTGGCAACTCTGGAATATATCATCATATTTAGCATTCTTGCCAGTTGGATGGAAACTGAGGTCTAAATTCAATTGCTGGTCCCAGATAAAGTAGACACAGTGTATCAATTGGTTTTCTATACATTTGATGTACCATTCATCAGATCATTGAAAGGGATTACTGATGTTGAAGCTAGTGTTTTGATTTAGGCTTGGCTGTCCTATCAATATGGCTATATGTGAACTATAATACCAAGCCATGTAAGAGGAACTTGAACCTGGGGAATTTCAAGTATCCAATGGGATTTTTTATCCTATGTTTATGAAGGTGGCTAGGGAGTAAGCTAATAGAGACAAAGCTTTTTCAATGAATTTTGTGATTTATTTGGGTAGTCAAACATACACTCAAGCACACAAGAACTCAGGAATAAAGTAATTAGCTTGGATAGGAAACAGAAGGCTTTCTAATGGTGATAATTATCTGATGGAGGTTGCTCCAATGATGAATGAAGATGCATGAACTTAACCGTGTATGAAAGGAAGAGGAGGATTGGGATCCAAGTCAGAAATCACAGTGATACAGTGTTACCTTGAAATCTAACCAGACCCAATGTGCCTGAGGTTTGGAGGACATTTTATACCCTTAAACCTAGCCTGAGGCAAAAATTTGTTACTGTATATCAAAGGATTGCAGATAGATGCACTTTGACATAGACAATTTCCAAGGAGGGGAGATGGGGTGTTGATGTTATGTCACATCCTGGCTGGTATTCATAAATCTCCTAGGTGTGAATGTCATGTTTTGCAGCTCCTAACCCTGGCCTTTTGATCTGTTAATGAATTGTTGAGGCAGACATGACAACTCAGGTGTCTATGTGATGTCCTCACTTTGGATCCATGGTGGTTTGGGCTTTTCCGGCTTAGGGCCATGACAGGAGACCCATAAAGGAGGTTTTATATTAAAACAATGCTTGTAACAACCCAGTTTATATCAAGACCTTTCTCATTCACTAGCTGATAATGGAAGTGTGTGTGTGTGTGTGTGTGTGTGTGCAATACAAAGTGTGTGTCCCCTGAGTATCTGCCAGCAAAGCTTTTTGTTCATGTGAGCTTTCAGTCTGGAAGGCCTGTATCTGTTCCTTTCAAGAGAAATGTGGTATTCTGTTTGAGTACCACCTACCTCTCAGACTCTGCCTAAGCTGGAAGTGATGCTGTTGGACATGATGTTAAGGATATCCAGAATGTTGCTCCTGGTTAAGTTTAGATTCTATGCTGAAGCTGATTGTCCAAATATGTCATCATCCAAAATCATATAAACTAATATATATTCATTTGATATTTACTGCTGGGTAGGATGATAGTCATCTGGAAGTAGATCTAACAGTAGTTCCATTAATCTGGTAAGAGCTTGTTCTTTGGATAATTTCTGCATAAATGAACTGATGGAGAACCATCTAGGCCAGAGGTAGGCAACCTTTCCCCCTTAAAGGCCGAGGGATTTCAGCTCCCAGAAGCCTCAGCCATGTTGGCCAATAGTCCCATGTTGGCCAATAGCTCCTGGGATTCTGGGAGCTGAAGTCCCTTGGCCCTTAAAGGGAAAGGTTGCCTACCCGTGACCTAGGCTTATGTGTGGAGATATGGTTTAGCCAAATTCAGCAGCTATAATGATGTTGAGATGAAGCCATGCAACATTAGTTCTAAGGGAATTCTATATTAACTATAGAATCTAATTCAAGCTCACGTTGTTGGACCAAACCGTTAAAGCTCTAAGTATCCTACACCTAAAATACCTGAAGTAGTATCTCCTTTTCTATAGCCATATCTATTATTTATTTATTTAGTGCTATTGATGTTCATGACACGGTACAAAAATGGAACAATAAAACAGACATCCCTAGCAACTTGCACATTCAATTTTTTTTAAAGAATAAAAGGGAATAAATGGACTAATGCACAGACACAAACCCTAAAACAAAACAAACCCTTCAAAAATTGTTCAAATGCACATAATGTTAATCCACTGTTGCCAGCATTCTGTTAGTAACCTATGCATGTATAAGTTATGCTACACAAGCAGAATTATTTTTTTGTGGGGGAGGGAAATATGTAACAGTTGTAACCTGCTGACAGCAACATTAACAGAATTGCAAATACAGGACCATTGGGCATCCAATAGTCCATTAAAGTATACAGAATAGCATGTGAATGCTCATTGTCTTGATGTATTGCTACATTCCACACATTGAAATTGCACAATAGGTTGGTAGCCATGCCAATTGAGCATTGATCCACATAAATTGCAATACATTGGTATGAATTGCATAGTTATGGTACACAGAAGAGATGTAGGATCTCAGCCCAAATGTATTACGATCATTATAGGAGGCCTTTCTCCATGTTTCATATACAGGAGAAATGTGTTACACATAAGCAAAGACTTGTGTTGTGGTAGAATAGCTTACTAAAGGAGATGTGCTTGATAGAGACATATTATTCCTTTCACTGCTATGTTAGAACCAGGTATACTTTGCCCAGGTATTTTACATTTTTCATATTTTCATCTGATAACTTTGTCACCTTTAATGCTTTATTTAATGTTTTATATTTTAGAAATGCATTAACATCAATTTTTTTACCTAAATCCAATTGCTAGTTTTGATGGAAGCAGAACCATCTGATCCCAGGTATTTACCTAAGTGTTAATACAGCAGTTGATTCAATCTATTAACTTTACTTGAGACCTGCAACTGGATATTGGTCTTTATTTACACATCCCTCAAGTCTATTTTTGGATTAAGGCATAAGGAAGTATTCTGTATTAGCTACTTAACTAAGGTCCAAAATACACTGCAAAAATAGTCCAGTTTAAGGCCACTTTAATTGGCCCAGTTCAGTGCTAGGGAATCCTGGGAATTGTAGTTTATTGTGGCACCAGAGCTCTCTGGCAGAGAAAGCTAAATGTCTCACAAAACTACAGTTCCTAGAACATTCTAGCATTAAACCAGGCCAGTTAAAGTGGTCTCAAACTGGATTATTTCTGCAATGTGTTTTGGACCTAAGTAACCAATCGCATCTCAAAGCCTCTGAACCTGGTAGAAGGTCACTCATTCAAGCTGCAGTCACTAGCAGAATGGACTTCTTTCTTTCTATGCAGCTGATACCCAGAAAAGTAGATGAGGAGGAGGGAGTTACAATTGTGTCAATAGTGTTACAATTTTGATTAGGTGATTTATCCATAATATCCATAACATGCATCTGAGGAAGTAGAGCAAGTCTATGAAAGGTTATGCTACAATTTCTTTCACACAGTCTCAAAGGTACTACAAGATCCCTTTGCATTTCATCCATAACTTGCTGATACAGAATTCTGATAATAGTTTATAAAAAAATCTTCAAATAATTACACTATTACACATGCAAATATTATTATTGGTAAGTTCCAGATATATCTGAGATGCACTAAGTCATATATTATTCTAGAGACTTTAGGGAAATATTTAATGGAAGCATTTGAATTATTTTACATGGACCAACCCTTTCACGCTTCCAAATCTTTGGATGTGTTAATTTAGGTTGCAAAAAGAGCTAAGACTACTTTCTCTGAAGTGCTGCAATTAAAGTGTGATACATATCACAACATATTAGTGTACTTTGTGTTATCTTTTAGAACAAGGCTGACCTATATTAGACAACTACATCTCTCCAGTTTTTTTACTATTTAATATAAATAATTGCTGCACTATAAAGACTTACATGGGGATTGCCAGATTTATACTTAATTCTTTTTGTTTCATCCTTCTTACTAATTGAAAATAGGCTTTCAACATAGAATGCTTTGAGACTGGGTGAAGATATGGAATTGCAAATGAACTTAATTAACTGCAAACTGTCAAAATCAATCAGAGCTTGACAGTGCCTTTGTAACACACAGAGTTAAAAATTTACCAAGAGATGGTAGTACACAATATTCCATAACTGAACCACAATCATGCTACTTGGGGAACAAGTCTTGCTTTGTTACAAGCTTTAAATGGAATATCGGGTCTCTTGGTTCCAAGAAACAACAGAAAGACAAAGCAAGACAAAACAATCAGGACTTTTCAGTTAGGTTAAAATTTCTCTTTTCTATAGAAATATGTCTTAGATCTATATTAATTCTTCATAGTACTGATCAGTTTAGTGAATCCAAGCAGAGTAAGCTATCAAGGTTCCATCTCCATAAAATATTCTCACAATCAGAGTTGTAGTTTGAATTGGACTTCTGGGTTGAGGACCAAGGCCTCACAGCCCAGGAGATCCTTCCACCAATAATGGTTCAGTGAATAACAAACAGGTGGTGAGATTAGTAGTAAATGGTTCCAGTACCATCATCTTAGCTATCATGATAGAGATCAGTAGAACTAGTGACACTTGCTGCATCATCCTTTTTTCCTACAAATTTCAGTTCAGGAAGAGCTATCCAAGCATATGCATGATCATAGAATAGGGACTGGTAACATAAAGAGAGCCAGTGTAGTGGTTTGAGTGTACAACTAAGACTTTGGAGACAAGGGTTCGAATTCTTGCTCAACCATGGAAACCCATTAGGTGACCCTGGGCAAATCACACACTCTCAGCCTCAGAGGAAGGCAAAGCAACCCCCCCCCCCAACAAATCTTGTCAGGAAAATCTCATGATAAGTACTCCTTAGGGTTGCCATAAATTGGAAACAGGCCTAAACAATCTAAAGGCACCAGATCCTGTCTAATATTGGAAACTAAACAGAGTCAGCCCTGGTTAGTACTTGGATGGAAGACTGCCAATGTCTACCAGGTGCTGCAGGCTATATTTTAGAAGAAGGCACTGGCAAAACTACTCCTGGGTATTCCTTGCCCAAGAAAACCCTATGAAATTTACAGGGTCACCTTTCATTGACAGGTGAAGTGAGCCCCCCCCCCCACACACACACATCAGAAATGTCTTGAAGACACACAATGCCAAGAACAAGTCTAGGGCTGAATCTGGCCATCCATGGGTCCTAATAAGGCCCTCTGGGATTCTTCACATTCACAACTGTGTTTCACAGTCATACATACAGCCATCTTGGGTTTTTTTCAGGGGAGGGGATGCAAACTTTTGACCAAGAACTTAAATTAACCAGCTCCACCACTTTTTATGCAGCTCAGTAGGATAACACAAGACAACTTTTAAGGTTGAATGTGGATTCTGAAGAGTTAAAAGATGCAACTTTGCCATGTGAAGAATATGAAACTGATGCTTCACTTCCTAAGTATGGATGTTTCTTGGTTAGAAAATGAAGCAATTTTAAAAGTCAATTCAAACATGATAAATAGTAGTAGCTGCTACATTTTTTTAATTACATTAGCATAGATAAATGCTTTCTTGCTTATTTATTTATTTATATGGTGATGGGCTTGTCCAGTTGGGATTTCAACAGAAGGCAAACAAATGTTGGAAATTAGTGTACTTGAGATTCTAGTAGATAACAGCTGAGAAGGGGAGAGCTCTGCACAGAAAATGAAAAATGAGAAGACATGATATGATTCAGAACTGAATGTACAAAAGAAATATATAGAAAATGAGGAAATTTGGCTATTTACAACCAAATAAGGCAAGTGAAAATTGAGGAAAAGACATCAATCAAATGGCTTCCTATAACTTAGCTAAAGATATATATATATATTAAAAAAATAAATACAGTTTAGGTAATGATTTTGTATCCTCTCCCTACTGACACTACCAATGAAATGTGTGACAGTGCTGTTTCAGAAGTAGAGTTTATGGCAACAGAGTGTCTGCAACTTGAAAAAATTGAATATGACAAATCATACTTGATCAAATCTATTTTTGACCAGATAATCAAATTTTTTTGCTGTGAGGAATAGTAATAGGGAAGATACTGTTGTAACTGCTTGTGAAAACTCCTGTTTTATGATGTATGATTCCATATATCATGTCTGTATACGCTGATAATTCAACACAGGTACTTTTTCTTTGCAAAAATCAAGAACTTGATTTTATTACAGTGTGTGTAGGGACCTCTCCCCCTGTCCACTTCCACAGAAATGATTCAAATAGGCAAGAAGAAAAAAAGTTAAAATAAAACACCCTGCCTGCTTCCTTTTGGACCATTTTGGACCCGAGTTGCCTTATATGTGGAAGCGATTCAAATATCACCAAAGTAAGGCTACATGAATAATTTGTCCATTACTGTATGACTGTACTAAGCAAACTTACCCATGGCATAATGGAGACATATTGTTTCTTACACACATATATACACCTGACCTAATTACTATATATATATATATATATATATATATATATATTAAAATGCTACATTTAAAAGAATGAGGCCAAAATGGCCTGTGCTTATCATTTTCTTCTTCTCCCATAATAATTTCTAACACTGAGAAGCCTATTGGTTTCTCTAACCATCTGTCAAGAAAGATGTATGCTATTTCACTATTCCCTAATGTTAGTGGACATCCTCCATTTTTTAATATATATTAGCCATGCGGAGTTCCCTATGACCCCAGCCTGACCTTTGGGAGATGGCAGCCATAATCCCCTAGATGTAAAGTCAGGTAAGCAAGCTGAAATTGCTTAAGACCACTAAAAATTTCCTGGAAAGGCAGGTTTTGGGAGTTGCCCTTGGGAATATCCCATTATGTTGGAAAAGATACCTAACAGTGTTTGTCTTAGTCTCACACTTAATGGGACAGTGATCAGATTTGATTGCACCCCTTTCTCTAGCTTCCTTTCCTTGATAGTTTTGAAACCAAATGCATTGTTTAGACCATGCCCAGACTTAAGTAAACAATGGTAAATCCATCAAGCCTTTGTCCATCTATTGTTTAACTCATGGCCAGGAGGCAGAATTTCCCTATAAGAACCCCTGGATTTTAGCAGACCTTGTGCTACCTTGGAAGTGCATGCTGAATCTCTGTTGGTCTGTGCTCTGAGATAGTTCCCATGACCCCCTCTCTTGCCAGTCATGCCCCTTCCACAGAACTCATCCTCATTTGCCACCAGAAGCCCAGAGGATTCTCTCAGGTATGAGCATATCTCACACCCGAGAGGGGCGGGAGAGTCCTCTATCCTGGTTTCCCTCTTGCCTCCCCCGCTCTTGCTCTTCCCCACTCATTCTTCTAGTGTGTGTGTGTGTGTGTGTGTGTGCTGCATTTGGATGCTTGCTTATTGTTGTCAAATAAATATTTTAGACTTTAATTGGAGTTTGGTCCATTTCAGTGTCTTTCCTTGCCAGAATTCCTATACCTCTGGTAGACAATTGGACAAGATCTCAGAAGCGAAGTTGGGTGCTTCCCTCTCACATTTGAGCTAATTATAAATTCCCCAAAATTAGGTCTTTTTTCCCCAACAGATTGGTGGAGAACGTGTGGCAGTCCCCGGAATTTAGGCACCCCAAACTGATCACTTGGGCTGTTTAAATCTTGGCACGTAGGAGAAATAAGGTTCTAGGCAAAGGAAACACTGTCGTGAATGTTAGGAAGGAGTGGTTGTGTTTGCGTGACTGGAAATCTTGGGTTGGCTATCCCTTTCTTACT
>CM034703.1:215404029-215426911 GCA_020142125.1 Phrynosoma platyrhinos
AAAGGATTGGTGAGGGGCAGGAGAGCTCTAGTGCAGCCAATCCAGTAGGAGGAGGAAGTTTAAGCTGGCAAGGGCGAGGAAGCTCTAGTGTTGCCAGCACCATTAGCAGAAATCATGAGAGTTGAGAAATGGAGATGAAGCAGATTTACAGGGAGGAAAAAGTGCAGAACAGGCTACAGAGGTGGATCACCAAGAACGGGCCTAATCCCTGGATTCCAGGGGCGTTCCTGACAGATGATCCATTTCTCACCCTGCTAGAGGTTTATGACATCAAGACCACTAGGAAGGGACTTAAGAGCATCCTGCAGTCTGAAAAAGATAGGTTGGCATCATGGGGAATCTGAACCCTAGCCCATGATGACATAGAGAAATACAAGGAGTATAAATTGGAGGTAGAGGTGTCCCGAAAACAAATAGGAGAATTGGTAACCCAAGCAAGGGACAAGGTAACAGAGAACATGGATCTTACCAGGAGAGTCCATGAAGCAAGGCAGAGAGCAGATAGGGGAGAGCAGGAAAATGTTGCCCTTAAACAGAAATTGGCATAACTAGAATTCAAATTAGGACAGGCAAAAGAAGCCACGGACTTTATATTGGTCCAAAAAATGGAAGTGGCAGCCCAAGCCAACCACACCATGTGTGAGACCCGAATTAGAGAGTTAGAGAGTAAAGTGGATTTGAAAAGCGCCCTCGTGGCCACGGTGCAACCTAATATTTTAGAATTGGCCACACAAGCTAATGTCCTTCAGGGGACCCCATCGCCGGTAGAGGCACGGATTCCCCCACCCTACAATCCCCAATTGAGTCCCCCAAAAGGGAATGAACCGATGGAGGGGTGCACTCCAGGCATACCCATGGACCCAGTTAAGACACGGAGTATGGTAGAAACAAAAGCCACCTCAGAAGATGACACAGTTACTAAGACAGTGGAAGAGACGGTCTCATGGTCACTAACAGAAATTAAGGCCCTGGCAGATCACCAGGGAAGGCTAAATCCCCAAACAAGAGTCCAATGGATGTCTAACATCACCCTTTCATACCCAGAGCTAAGGGACAGGACCTTACACAGATAGCAAGGCTGAGCATAGATCTCGCTTACTTCGAGGCAGCAGTTTGCAACTATGATCTGGCAAATTTAGAATTAAAAGAGTGGATACGCATAATGGTGCAAAACCTTTGGCCAGGCCCTACCATAAGGGTGAAATATTACAATGAGGTACAACAGCCAGGCGAAGCCCCAGACACTTATGGCCAGGCACTACCATAAGGGCAAAATATTACAATGAGGTACAACAGCCAGGTGAAGCCCCAGACACTTATGTAGCCAGGAAGAAAATGTTAGCGATCCTAGCAGGAGAAGTTAGCCTTAATCGTGACGGGGTGCCACTTTTGATTTTACTGATTTTATAAAAGAGGTATACCAAGGTTTAAATGAGGCAGCCAAAACGTACATAGGTCCCGCTTACCACCAACTCAGCACTATAGATTGGCAAGGATTTTTACAGCATATTCAAGCAGTTTCCCAGATATTTTGGACTAGAGAAACACAGAAAGATATGTCTAAGAGCTTAGTGGCAGCAAACTCAGCAAAACCTCCCCGCAGCCTAGGAAGGAAGACAGATAGAGATAGCGAACAGTCCACGCGGTTACATACCAGAACACCTGCCCCCATTCTCAGCCCATATCCAGTGAACCAGGAAGGCTCCCCAACAACAATTCTTTTAGGAGAGGCTTTAGAAGCTACCCCAGAGGACCCGATAACCCAGATTATGGAAGAGACCCCCTGCAGGAAATCAGGAGCCCTATTTGGAGGCAACTAAGGGAATTAGGATACTCCGTAGCAGACCTTCATGGTCAACCCATGCATGAGCTCACCGAGCTACTGCTCCAAGCTTTAGGTGGGCAAGGCCCCAATGGACCCAGCACCAACCCTAATGCCCCTACACCCCAGAACCCAACGCAGAACCCCAGTCAATCCGGTTAGGGATGCCCAGGATTCCGTGGCTCGCAGAGAGCCAGGGAAGACCTTCGGATCCCTTGGGCTGAAGACCCTCCTGCTCGAAACCCTCATAGTCCCCGACATCCACCTCCCAGGACTGGAGCTATTAAGCCCCCAAGAAATCCGGTCTCTGCAGTAATTCCCCGCAGTGCCCCTGATTCTCCAACTCCCTCGATTCCTCCACCTAGCCAACAGATAGTCACCACTTTAAAGCCAGATTTTTGGGGATGCCCAACTGTAAATGTAAAAGTGGGGCCCCAAGACTAACCCAAGCCTGTCACTTTACTCATGGACTCAGGCACGGCAGTCAGCACACTTCACCCCAAACTAGCCGCTGTAGGAGGTAAGACACAGGATAGAATGGAACTAATAGGCTTTGGAAAGGGCAAGCACTAAGCCCCCATCTGGAAAGACATCCCCATCCATTTAGGACCTATCTTAGACCATATCAGGGCATGTGAGAACCAAGGAGAGGACGATGGCATTTTAGGAGCAGGATTTTTAAGACGGAACTGCTTGACCCTTGATTTGGCCAATGGTTTCCTCTGGCAATTGGAGGAAGGTCCCCCTGTAATATAAGCTATACATCGGTGTGCCGTTTTAAAAGCACCAGCACTCCACTACCCCATTTTAAATGACCCATGGACAACAGATTTTCCAGACGTTTGTATTAAAGACAAAATAAAATGTGGCAAGGTTTAAGGAGCATGTGTGCTCATAGAAGGGAAAGATCCACCCCCACAGAAACAGTATAGGTACCTCCGTGAGGCAGAGGAAGGGATAGCAAAAACCAAAAACCATAGAAGGCCTCCTGAAATACAATGTAGTACTCCCCATGCAGTCCATTTGCAATGCGCCCCCTCTCTTGCCGGTCATGCCCCTTCCACGGAACTCATCCTCATTCACCACCAGAAGCCCAGAGGAGTCTCTCGGGTGTGAGTATATCTCCCTCTATCCTGGTTTCCCTCTTGCCTCCCCCGCTCTTGCTCTTCCCTGCTCATTCTTCTAGTGTGTGTGTGTGTGTGTGTGTGTGTGTGTGTGCTGCATTTGGATGCTTGCTTATTGTTGTCAAATAAATATTTTAGACTTTAATAGGAGTTTGGTCCATTTCAGTGTCTTTCCTTACCAGAATTCCTATACCTCTGGTAGACAATTGGACAAGATCTCAGAAGCGAAGTTGGGTGCTTCCCTCTCACATTTGAGCTAATTATAAATTCCCCAAAATTAGGTATTGGTTTCCCAACACTAATAGGAACATAAAGAGCCATGCTGGATCAGTTGCTAGACTCTCCTATCAGAGAGATACATCTCAGAGTCAGTGTGGTGGGTATGGTACCTGGCACATGGCAGATGGGTTCCAGAGTTGTCGACAGTATGACCAAACATTAATATCTGTCCAAAATATCAAAATATCAATGTCAAAATATAATATAAAAACTCTGTTTTGTGTTTTGTAGGCCCTGCTAGAAAGTTTCATTCTACTCTCAGTTTGAATGGGATGAGTAAGTAAACTTTCCTGTTTCCTGTTATTCAACCATTATTCAGTCAGATTGTTGACCCTGAGATAGTTTAGGTGGAATCAGATTCAAAGGACCCAGCTCTTGCTGTGGAGAGATGCTTTCCTCTGCTGCAAAACATCAATATAGCTTATAACATATAATGTTATGTTACTGTATTGTTAATATGTGTGTTCATATTTGGTTGATGTCTTGTTGATGTTGATGTTGCTGTTTTTTGTTACTTATTTTAATTAATAAAATTATTAAATATATATATATATATAGCTTATCTTATAGCAAGATGTGTGTCACCTTTGGGCACCAAATGAAGTCTTGGGGAGGCCAAGAATTGAAGTCAGTAGCTCAGGAAATAAACTTGATTTTTATTTCTCAGATGACTTGAAAGCAGGACATGTGAAAAAACAAGAGTTGTACCTGACCCTCTTATATTTTATTTTATTTTTAAAACAACAACAACAAGACCCCTCATGCTCAATAAGAATTTCACCATGTTTTTGCTTCCTTTGAGCTGCTTTACATTGACTTTGAGTTTACTTCCTGGTTGACCAAAAGTCCTTTTATGGACCTGTAACAGCCAAGGAAGCCATCAAAATGTAGAAAAATGGCTCCACATGGGGGACATGGGAGTGCTTTTTATGTTTGAAGACCTGAGGGAGACATCATGAATGTGTAGTTATCTGAGGTCTCATGGGAGGCCACTGCAGCTCCCAATAATTGCCCACCCCTGCTTAAAGCCTGAATACTGCTGTTCTCATTCCTCATTGGCACCAGAGCTCACAGTCTTAAACACAAAAATTGTTACCTTAGCCCCAGAAGCAATGATAGAGGGCTATTAAAATAAAGTATGATTTATTTACACAGATGAATAGATACAATACCAGCTAAACTGGGCAGTTTCTAAAACATACTTAGCTATTTTCAGGTGATTGTGTCTATGAAATGACAGACAAGCTCCTGTATTAGGAGATGTATGATGGAGCTATCAATACAACCCTCAAAATCTGTTGCAGTCACAAAGCTCCTCATTGCAGCAAAGTGTCTTACTGCTGGGAGAAGTCTGGATGCTTCTCTGCTCTCTACATACTCCCCAGCACCTCAGAAATCTCTTAATTGGAGGAGCTGCCTGTCTTCTATGGTATGCTTTGGCAAACACTTTTGGCCATTGTAATGGAGAAGCAAAAATAAAGGTAAATTTGGAAATTTCCAGTGTTATACATCAGAGTTGTGACAACACAAATCCTGGACAGGATGCCATCTGACTATAATAACTGATTAATTCCAAAGTTAGTATGCATTAGTATTAGTAATATTGTTGTTGGTTCATTGTGCCTTCAAGTGGTTTCCAGTTTATAGCAACACTAAGGTGAACCTATCACAGGGTTTTCTTGGCAAGATTTGTTCAGAGGGAGTTTGCCATTGCCATCCTCTAAGGCTGAGTGTGACTTGCCCAAGGCCAGCCCATGGGTTTCCATGGCCAATCAGGGATTTGTACCTCTGTCTCAAGAGCTTTAATCTAAGGAGACTGTCACATGTCTCTTTTCTGTCGATCCAGGCACACGCTGGGCTTGGGCTTAAATGGGTGAAAACAGATCTTATCGTTCACCTCCATACCCAACTCAGCTGCACTGCATACCCAGTCCAGAGTCCTGGCTTGCTTTCCAAAGAATGGGAAAGTATCGTTCTTCAAAAAGTATGCCAGGAGTCCTCCAGGAGTCCAGATCAAGTATGCAATGCAGCCGAGTTTGGCACGGAGGCATGCAATAAGATCCATTTTCACCCATTTAAGCCCATGCTCAGCCTGAGCCTGGATTGGTGGAAAAGAGGTGTGCGATAATCTAACACTGAAACAACAACACCATACTGGCTCTCATTAATAATATTAGACTATCATCCCTAAATAATTATTATTTAAAAGATAAAGATGGCAAACGGCAGAATTATAAATTAGTAATATTATGTTACATATAATTATCCCTTTTTCCATCTATATCTCTTAATAATAACTGTTCAAGAATTAGTGCAGGAAACTCACTTTGCCTCATTCTCTCACATGCACACAAAGATTGAGCAAGAGAGAGAGAGACTGAGAGAGAGAGAGCAACAGACAGAAAGAGACAGAAATAGGCAGAGAGGGATTATTTTGTGGTTGGCTTGCCACCTTTGAGTTTACAAGGACTCAAGGTTGAGGTGATATCTTTGGCTCTGAAATCTCAGATAAAGGGAAGATGCTGAAGTGGTAATTCTACTCTAGGAATTTAGCAAGTTCAAACATTTCATTCACACTGGCCAGGCATATGCATATGGGAAGCCATCCAGTAAAACAGGCTTGTAGTTTCAATCTCCAAATTGTGTTCCCTAGCAAGAAATAAACTAAGGGGGGAAGCAGACAGCTCAAAGGGCTGTTTTGGGGTCAAGGAAGGGGAGGGGCAGCTGCACGGTGAGTGCCCCAACCCCTTCCTGAAGTTATCGTCAGAGTGCCGGCCCCTCCGTATGGCCGGCACTCCGATGATGCCTTCCCGCCACAGCTTCTGGACACGCTGCGGTGGAAGAGTCGCCAAAGGTGCGCCACCAGCCTTTTGCGGCGAACCTTCAGTGATATGTGGAAGGAGCGCTATTTTAGCGCTCCTTCCAGGGGCGGCGAAGCAGCGCCATGGGGCTGAGGTATGCGGATACCTCGGCCCCGCGGCGCAGCTTCCTGGGGTGGCCCAGAGCCACCCATTTGCTTCCCCCCTAAGACCCATGGTCTCTGATACAGGAGGTGATATATAGCTGTCATGACTAGTAGTCATTGGTGGCCTTAATCTCTATGATTTTATCTAATGTCATTTTAACACTGGCCAAGTTGGCAGCCATCATTACAACTTGTAGCAAAGCAGCAAAGCAAAGCAGCTTCATTTATATAACACTTCATATCTCTCTATGGGATGTCTAAGCGGTTTTCAACTGTAAGCTCATTGCCCCCCAACAGTTGGGTACTCATTTTAGCAACCTCAGAAGGATGCAAGCCTGAGTCAAGCCTGAGCCCTGACTAGTATTGAACTTGCAACCTTGTGGTCTATGAGTGAGTGGCTGCAGTACAGGCATTTAACCACTGCACCTCCAGTTACATCCCAGTTATTCACTGTGAACTCCCTCCATACAGTTGCTGAGTGATTACCAACTTAGTTGCAATTTCATAAAATTCATGCACATCTTCAACAGTGACCAATACATCTAACCCAACCAGTTCAAGACCCCTGCACTCAGCTTTTGTGCTATCAAAGCTTCAAGGAGCAGACATCACATTTGTCCTCATGGTAAGATCCATAGGCATTGTGTCTCCAATGGTAGGCATGTTTGAAACCTCCAAAACAAAATGTATAAAGCTAAATTGGTTATAAGAGTTATTCCTATTACACTGAGAGGGGTGGGATGCTGTAAGGTAAAATAATTTTCAGCAAATGACACAGCTAGAAAAATGCAAAATAGAGTTTTTACCAGTTGTTTTTCTATAATTACAAACCTGAATCATGTTAATGTTAATGGATACTGATACATCCATAAATGGAATAAAGATATTGTGTACATGGCTACTAAATTTAATATGAAGACTCATTATTGATCTATTTCACAAAAGGCTCAACCAAATGGGGATTTGAATAAAAGATGAAAATGCCATCAATATATCTTGAAGAGAAAAAAAATGACTTATGCATGAATTCCTGTCCCAGTTAAGAATACATTGATTTTCCAAATTGCACATGTATAGGTTGGCAACACTGGGGGCCACAGGACTGCTCATGGCAACCCCTTTTATCTGCAAGAAAAATCCTTTTTCAAAATGAAAATAGTTTTTCTCCAATATAATATTGAGTAAATTCATTAAAAATGTGTAGGTGGGGATAATATCTCCTTAATATATATATATATATATATATATATATATATATATATATATATCCTCAATGATCTGTCTTGCCTCATCATGAGGGATTGAAGAGTAAAAAGAGTTGATGTCCAGGGTCATTAACAATGTGGATTGTGGCACTGTTTTATTTTCAACTAAAGAAACATGTCTTTCAAATTTTGAGTCTTGCTATAAACCATAATGGGCAATTTTTCACATCCCCTAATGCAGGAGGCACAGTGTTTGTTTCTCTTTTCCTGTGCAGACAGAGAGATGACTAGTAAACATATATTGGAGAAACTCTACATTCTCACAATACAGAAGTTTTCCTAGTTGCCTCCACTGTCAGCTCAAGGATTATCCAAAGTTGGAAAGGAAGATATCTCTGTCTCTCCTTTCTACCAAAGACTTAGGTACTTGAAAAACACTGGATATTCTTCCTTTCTGATATGGTGATGGTTCCAAACTACTATAGTCCAGCATTTATAACAATTTGTATTTGGCTTTCTTTAAACTGAAATGCTGGCTGCTGTTATGAGCAACTTTTGTCACACCCTGGCATTGGAAAGAAAAGGATTTCAAGTGGTACTAGGCTGGTGGGGCCATGCCTCCCCCCACTGATCAGGCAAAAAATTTTGTGAATTTTTTTGTGAATTTTTATTTATTGCTAAAAGCTATGAGCTGTCACAATTCCATATAGGTAAATAAAAGCCAAATTGCAGAATGAATTTAAATTTTGACATCAAATAAAAAATAGGAATGATAAAACAAAAATTGTCAAAAATATAAAAATGAAACAAATTTATGACATTGTTCTAACAAACCAGCACGATAAAATTCTTTACTATTTAAACAAATGTTTTTGATATCTAGCTCTTATCTTAATAGTAGCCAAAGAAAACTATTTCACTCACTCCCCACCTCTGGGGGAATTTTCCCATGCTGATTTATATATGTGAACAATGATGCAAGTACTGGTGATCACCATCTAGGATTTGGTTTAAATAGCTCATCAGGTAACATATCTTCTCCTGGGCCTTTTTTTATTAGGTAGAGAATTAATCAAGTCATTTATTTCATCAGTAGTTACTGATGTTCAGGGTACAGTAGTTCAGGGTAGCATGATATCTCTATCATAACAAGATAGTTACTTGGATTTAATCTGGACCCAGGAGCATGCTGTTCATAGAGGGAAGAAAAATGGGCCTACCATTGTATAGGCGTGATTTCATTTTCAATATAATTTTTGTGCCCTTTTCTATCAGGGCCCAGAAACTAGTAGAATCCCTGTACACAAGTTCCTGTCCTAACTCCATCCAAGAGCGATGGATATATTCTACTTTTTTCATTCTAAGTAAATTTGTATATTCTCTTCAGAGAAATATATACAACCTGTAGTTGTCTACTGAATCTTAATTCCCTTATAACCCCCACAAGAGGGTAAAACAAACTGGCTCAAAGGGGCGGCATCAAGCTGTTCCCAGCTGATGTAGGATTGAGACTGTGGCAACCACATGCTGCAGCCCTACTCTGCTGTTTTGCCAGGGAAAAAGAAGCGGCAAATTGCCAGCTTTTCTGCCGCTGTGGTGGCTTTTTGGTGCTTTTACAGCATGTGATGTATAAACACTGCCAGAGTTCTGAAAAGTTGCACCCTGTTTGGTTGGGTGGGCAGCTTCACAGCAGTTTGGAGGCATGCATCATCTAAACAACATGCCCCCAAGCCACCAGGAAGCTGCCACAAAGGGACCATCTGTTTCGCCCCTAAGTTACACTTCTTATTGGCACATTCCTTGTCAAACCAACCATGGACTGGTTGGTTACCTGGCTTAGGGCCTTGGCAGACGGCTTAAAAAGCCATCCTGGAGGCGGGGAAGAGGAGGGGCAGCCGCACGCTCGGCACCCCTTCCTCCTCCTGAGGTTGGCCTCGGAGCCGCCAGCCCTCCGCACGGCCAGCGCTCTGAGGGCAACCTCCCACCACAGCGTCTGGACATTCTGCAGCGGAAAAGTCAGTGAAAGTGCGCCGCAAGCTTTTGCGGTGCACTTTCACTGACTTGTGAAAGGAGCGCTATTTTAGTGCTCCTTTCAGGGACGGGGAAGGAGCGCCGCAGGATCGAGGTGTGGGGATGCCTCGGTCCCACAGCGCACCTTCCCAGGGCGGCCCCGTGCCACCAGTCTGCTTCCCCCCTTAGTCGATTTAATGGTGACCAGAAAGGGCCTAATTTCTTGGACTAGTTTGTCAACATATTCCAGACTCAGTTTGAACTCCTAAATGCAAAGTGCTGGGAGACATTAAAAAGGAATTAATAGCATCTTCTACTTTCTCACTCCAGTGGATATTTCTTTCACTGAGCTTTTCAATTTCAGTGTTTGGTTTTTCTGGGGAAAAAATCTTGGCCTACTCATAGAGGTAAAAGCTAATTGAAGTGGCATATGTTCACTTTCAAGACTGGTCAAAAAATGAGGTAGCTGCCTGTGAAAGGATCAGATAATTGATGACACTCTTCCCTTTGGGACTTATATATGTATGTAGGTCTGATCTGTTTCACACCGAAGTTGTACTTAATGGGAGGATGATGGATTTCATCAAATTTGGAACTTTCTTGTTCTTTCTGTTGGATGTTTCCAATTCAATCAGGCAAAATTGATTATCAGCCAGTGGATTGGACCTCCAACCAAGATAAAACAATTTTTTTCTTCTTATATTTGAACTGGATTGGCATGTTTTACCTCAACACCTACCAAAATGTTCCTGATGCAAAAAACATGAAGTCTCCTTGAGGAATCCATTGTCCTCTGCCTACAAAGGGGCCAGTGACCTCATAGGAATGGAGGCATATTGGATTGCAAGAGAGGGGTCCTTATTGAGATGCAAATGGACTTTAAATTTCCTGGTCTTTGCAAATCTCCCAATATCCACATGGCAAAAAGGAGGAGGGGCCAGCCTGCAAAAGATACCCTCCACTTACCATCATAACTAAGGACAGAAACATCAAAATGCAGGCACATGACTAGCATCTCCATTTTTTTCCTCCTGTTTGGTTTGTAACATCTTGCTTGATGAAGAAGCCAGTGGAGATTTGAAAGCTTGCAACAAGTATATTGTGCATTTTGGTTGGCCAACAAAGGTCTCACTTTTTGGTTGATTTTTGTTTGAATTTGCTAAATGGCCAACACAGCTACCTCTGCATATAATCTCTTATGTTGGTGAGCCACCTTGAAAATTATCATTTAATGGTGCAATAAATGATCATAATTTTTTATAGCTCTCATGCTACTCAGATTGTTATCTTGAGTTGGATGATGAGCATGAAGATGACAAAATTTTGATTATCTTTTTTTACTACAATGTATTATGTTTTCAGACAGTTAGCATGGTGAAGTGGTTTGAGCCAAACTAAGGGGGGATGCAGATGAGTGGCCATGGGCTGCCCTGGGAAATGGAGGATTGGGGCTGAGGCTGCCCCACACCTCAGCCCCAATCCTCCCTTCTGCCAGTCCTGGAAGGAGTGCTAAAATGCCGGTTCTTCCAGAGCTGGCAGAAGGGGCGCATCAAGAGCTGCCATGCGGCTCTTCTGCACCTCTTCTGGTGCAGTGCGTGACGATGTTGCACTGGAAGGATGTATACAGGGTGCACACCATGCATAACAGTGCACACCCTGATGACATCCCGGGGAAGGACTGAGGAAGCTGTTATGCAGCTGCCCCTCCCCTTCCGTGCCTCCAAGACGGCACTTTGCACCATCTGCAGAGGCCCTAAGACACTGGGATAAGAGGGTCTGAATGCTCATTTGGCCAGAGAAACCCACTGGGTGACTTTGGGCAAGTCACGCCCTCTCAGCATCAGAGGAAGGCAGGGTCAAACCCCCTTTGAACAAATTTTGCCTTTAAATGCCATGATAGATTCACTTTAGGGCCATCATAATTTAGAAATGACTTGAAAGGACACAACAATTGCTTGAAGAACAGCCTGCCCACCAGTGCTGAGCTTCTCCAATCAGGGACTTTCACCTACACATTTCAAATGTTTGAATCTTAGTTGCAGAGCCAGCATCAGTGCCTACCACCCTTGGACAGCTGACAGGACCCAAGATGATGGTCCTGCCCACCCTCCCCAGCTTATTTGTGTGTGTTTGTCAAGTGTGGTCTGGTTTTCCAGATTATTTTGCATGTCTACAGCCTATTCCTACTTCTCATTTTAAGTCTGTGACCAGATGAAAAACATGGGCTTGAACATCAGTCATCCCCTCCACTTGCTCCTTTTTTCTTTGTTTACCTTTTTGCCTGATGAAGACTTCTGAATTATGTGAAAACTGTCATAGTATTTTGTGCAAGATATTAGTCTAATAATGTAGTGGTCTAATCTCAGTTTTGAAAATGTACTTATATTTTGCTAGGTATTCTAGGAAACTCAGTGTGCATGCATGGTTCCCTCTTGGTTGCCATTGTGAAACCTCAGCTTTCCTATTCAGGGATCATTAAGGGATATGAAAAAAAAATACTGACTCCTACTGACATTTCCAATCATTTTCTATTCTTCAACATAGTTACAGAACCAAATCCAAATTGAGTTAGTAGAGTTCACCCATCTATAGAACTGTGACATACCACTGTGTTCTGATGTAACTGAACACCCTCCCCCCTTTGGATCAGACTCTGGATGTCTTAGGGCCTCTGAAGACCGGCCCAAAGGCACACTGACTGCCCCAACCCCATACCATGGTGCACAGTATCAGGATGCCCTCCTGGTGCAGCGTTCTGACACGCTGCACTGAAAAGGGCGAGGAAGAGCCATGTGTTGGCTCTTAGGGCGGCCTTTTGCCATTCCTAAAAGAAGCGGCATTTTGCTACTCTTTTCATGGTGGCAAAAGGGAGGATCAGGGCCATGGCACGAGGTTGCTGTGGCCCTGATCCACTGCTTCCCGGGGCGGTCCAGAGCCGCCTGTCTGCAGAGGCCCTTAGTCACATAGCCATCTGAATTGCCCATTTCAGAACTAATAAATTTGAATAAATCAATTTGGGCACATATTTTCTTGCCAAAGATATATCAATTTTGCTACTCACTTAGGATTTAAACCTACTGAAAGCATTCATATTGCATGTCTTCATGAGTTTTGAAATATTACATTGATCCTAAATCCAACTGTTATTCCCAAGAAGAGCATAGCCATTGATTCAATTGTTAAATGGTAAGTCAGCACTTAAATAATTTCCAAATATGATAATTCATTGGTCCTTTCAGTGAGATTTACAACTAGCTATAGACCATAGTGCATGTCAACATTGGCTTAGGTTAAGGCTATGGGATACATCCAGCTATATGAAGAGAATAAGGAAAACAGCTCATGTACATGCAACCACAACAGTTCATCTAGCATTATTAAACAGGAAAAAGAAGTAATAGGCTCTTATGGTTATTAATACAACATGTCAAACAGCGTTTGAGTGTTTTAACATTGGGGAAGTGGCTTCCCTCCAGCAGAAAAGTGGAAAGCATGCATATTAATGAAAAATGAGGTCATTGTTTAAGATAAAAGCCTCCTTGAGATGAGACTGCTTTGTGTTTTTTTTTTTAATACATAACTTTAGAGTTTTGTAAAGAGAATGATCCAAGATTGTCAGTGTATATTATATATGTGTTACTAGATATAGATGTAGATGTATAGCTAAAGAGAGAAATACTTTGCCAGGATACATCTTAGGATAAACAGTGTCATCAACTGTGGGTACCTGGGTAGAAAAATTGCTAGATGATAAATAAAGTAGAAAGACAGACAGACAGACTCCAAGACAGCACTTTGTGCCATCTGCAGAGCCCCATAGTTTCTCTAATTGCCTGTACCAGGGTGGGAAACCTTGGAACCTCCAGGGCTCCAACTCCCATCAACCCCATTAAGCATGCCTAATGGTAAGCGGTGGTGGGAGTTGCAGTCCAAAACAAGTTCACCAGCCCTGATATCTAGGAAATACCATTTTTGAGAGCTACTATCCATATGATACAACATATCCAAATAATGTTCTAGGCCCATGTTGGTGAGCCTGTGGCACACATGCCTCTCTGATATGTGAAACTGTCATTCAGGGCATGCAGTGGCCACAGCAAGTGGGGGGGGGGCAGGGGCTCATGCTTGGCCTGGTTCCTTGTCACGGCTTGGTTTCACTTGGGAGAACCAGACTGTAGTAAAGAGGCTGTATTAAAGAGGCAGGGGTGGGGAGGCATGTGTGGTTGGCCTGGCTCCTTGCCATGGACTGGTTCTTCTCCAGAAAACCGAACTGTGACAAGGAGGGACCATACATGGGCCTTCTGGGTGGAAGTCCCACCCCTTCCAGCAAGAAGCCCTGTACTTTTGGTCTGGAAGGTCCACACCTTGCTATGCTATGGGATTCTGGGAACTGTAGTTTTGTAAGGTGTAATGAGGTCATCCATGTTGTTGTTGTTGTTGTTGTTGTTGTTGTTGTGTGCCTCCAAGTTGTTTCCAAATTATGGTGACCTTAAGGTAAATTTTTCATGGGATTTTCTTGGCAAGATTTCTTCAGAGGAGGCTTGCCATTGCCTTCCCCTGAGGCTGAGAGAGTGCAACTTGCCTAAGGCCTCCCTGTGGCTTCCATGACCAAGTGAGTTTCTTCAGAGGTGGTTTACCATTACCTTCCACTGAGGCTGAGAGAGTGTGACTTGCCCAAGGTCTCCCAGTGGGTTTCATGGCCAAGTGAGTTTCTTCAGAGGAGGTTTGCCATTGCCTTCCTCTGAGGCTAAGAGAGTGTGACTTGCCCAAGGTCTCCCTAGATAGGTGAAACGATCATGGAATTTTCTTGACAAGTTTCATCAGAGGGTGTTTGCTATTGCTAGCCTGAGGCTGAGAGAGTATGTCTTGGCTTTTTCCTCCAGAAGTCCAGCCCCTGGAAGATGGAAGTCCCACTCCTGGAAGTCCCCCCCCCCCGGCACCCGGTGACACCCAGTGCAGGAATACCACTGAGTTTGAGCATTCAGTCTCTAAAAGATTCGCCTTCACTGTTCTAAGTGATCCATGCCTTCTCATCGTGTGGCCAAAGTATGATAGTCTCAACTTATATACCCCTAAAACAGTGGTTCCCAAACTTTGGGCTTCTAGATATTTTGGACTGCAACTCCCAGAATCCCTGACTGAATTCCACGCTGGCCACCCCAACCCCATGCTGATGCCATGCTGATGCCATGCATCATTATGCATGGGGTGTGGCATCAGGATGCCTCCCAGCATAGCATTCTGACACGCTACACTGAAAAGGGTGAGGAAGAGCCACCCGCTGACGCTTAGGGTGGCCTTTTGCCACCCCTAAAAGGAGCAGCATTTTGCTGCTCTTTTCAGGGTGGAAAAAGGGAGGATTGGGGCCATGGTGTGGGGTTGCTGTGGCCCTAATCCGTTGCTTCCTGGGGTGGCCCAGAGCCGCCTGTCTGCAGAAGTCTTAAAGGTGCTACAAGGTCCTTTTGGGTAGCAATTTACAATACATTACAAAATTTGCAAACTGAAAGAGGGAGATGTGAAAAACTGCAAAAGTTAAACAACGCTGAATATGATCATATTTGAATGTGTTCTACACCCTAGCTTTTCATAAGAACTAATGAGAGTGATATCAGAAAGATTAACAATATCCAGAGCAACTATATAAAACAGAGTTCAGTGTTTGCTTTCTGAAGTCAAATTGTTTCCACCTATATGCTCTAGGTCTCCTGAATCTAATTTCCTCTGTGTCTCTACAGGTATCTTAGCCTCATCTCTGTCACATTGAAGAGCCCTTTGTGTTCTGGCCTGTCAGTCATACAATAAGTACTATTGAGAGCTATTAGCTCAACAGGTATCCAATCAGAACCAGTGTGTCTAACAGGAATTGCTTAATCTGACATTCTCTAGTTGCCAAAGAGGGGATCCATTAGAACCTATTACGTTTGAAAGAAACTTTTGCTGGGCACAATAGGGGGGGCAATATGTTTAAATGCCCCCCTAAGGTGCCTTAAAGTGAATCCAACAACCCTGGATGGCTTCCTTTCCATTGCACTGTTTCTTAACCCCCCTTTTTTTTATTCAAGCAAGCCTTTTAATATTTAAATTGGATTATAAAATTTCTTTTTAAAATCCTCTTTCTCTCCTTTTTGTGTATCTTGGGTTACCATGTGTATCTTGATAATGCATGCATATAAACACAAGCCTGCACACAATTACCGTATCTGAATGACTTGAAATTTTTAGGAATTCCTTTGGCTCCTATGTCTGTATGGGAAGTGTGAGACACCTGATGAGCTACATTGTTTCTATAACACTGATGAAGTTCCAGCATTAAGAATAATTTAGTTTTACTTCATGTGTTTTGGACAGAGAAGGGGGAAAAGTTTGGTCAGGCATCACCCTTAGGACCAGACTGAAAGGGGGGAAGGAGATGGTGCAAATGGCCATTTTGGGGGCAAGGAAGGGGAGGGGCAGCTGCACAGTGGGTGCCCCAACCCCTTCCTGGAGGCATCGTCGGAGCGCCAGCCCCTCCGCATGGCCAGCGCTCTTTCGTTGCCTTCCCACCACAACGTCCACACACACTGCAGCAGAAGAGTCGCCAAAGGTGCGCCGCCAGCCTTTTGCAGTGCACCTTCAGCGACTTGTGGAAGGAATGCTATTTTTGCGCTCCTTCCAGGGTAGCAAAGCTGCTCTGCGGGGCCGAGGTGTGGGGATACCTCGGCCCCGCAGCGCAGCTTCCCAGGGCAGCCCAGGGCCATCTGTCTGCTTCCCCCCATAGACTACTTTCTCATGATTCTTAATAATATTGATAGATCAAGAAAAGGTGGAGGCATGAAGTTATGGTTCACCAAAGAGGCCACTAGTTTACAGGGAATGTAACACCCTGTGTTACAACAGCTAAACTGATTATCTGTGACTCTGGAACTCTCTTGCACAGAAGGCTAGGTTGGTACCTTCTCTTTCTACCAACAAATCAAGATTATATTTTCGATAGGTGTTTGGCCCTGCTTCGTACAGAAGAGATTTTATGAAAGGTACTGCATTTTTTTTTGCATCCATTCATTATATCTGCTTTTAAACTCTCTTTACATTACTGCTGTTTTTAATAAGGTAGCTTTTTAAATTCCTTTTAAAAAATGATTGGCTTCAGCTCATCCAAATCACACTGAGATTTCTTTGTTGTTGTTAGCTGCCCTTGAGTTGGTTCTGACTCATGGAGACCCTGTGGATGAGACATCTCCAAGAATCCCTATCTTCCACTGCCTTACCCAGATCCTGCAAGCCTTTCCCCATAACCCTTCTGATTGAATCTATCCATCTGGTTTGTGGTTTTCCTCTCTTTCTTCTACCCTCTACCTTTCCTAGCATTATTGTTTTTTCTAGTGATCCATGCCTTCTCATCATGTGGCCAAACTACGATAGTCTCAACTTGATCATCTTTGCTTCCAAGGAGAGCCCTGGTCTGATCTGTTCAAGAACCCAATTGTTTGTCTTCTTTTCTGTCCATGGTATCCTATGTACTCTTCTCCAGCACCACTTTTCAAATGAGTTGATTTTCTTTCTGTCTCTTTCCTTCACTGTCCAGCTCTTGCATCTGTACATGGAAATTGGGAATACAATGGCCTGAACGATTCTGATTTTAGTGGTCAGTTGTATGTCTTTGCTCTTCAGTATCTTTTCCAGTTCTTTCATAGCTGCCCTTCCCATTCCTGGTCTTCTTCTTATTCCTTGATTGCAGTCTCCATTCTGGTCAAAGTTTGATCCTAGATATGGGAATTCTTTAACTAGTTCAGAATCGCTGGCATTACCAACCATCAAACCCTCTAAGGCTTTCTGGAAGCCAATTGGTTCCATTAGCCTTCGAGGGCGGGCCATTTTAATAGGCCCCCCACCCCCAGTGGGGCAAACAGTGGCTCTCAGTCCAACCCTGACTCTCCATGACAGTGCAGATGCACCTGCTCCATACTAAAGACCACATTGAGAGTATGACCCACAGAGTGTGTTGGCCTGGAAACCAATTGGGATAGGCCCATGCCTGTCATGGAATCCATTAATTGCTGAGTCGCACCTGTTAAATTGGTCTTGAGTAGGATGTTGAAGTCACCCAGAACTAAAAGTCTGGGCGACTTCAACAGCAATTCCCAGACCAGCTGTATCAACTTGGATAGGGAGTCTGTTAAGCAATGGAGTGGACGATATAGTAACAGAATCCCTATACTATCACTTATCTTCAGGCTTAGCCAAATACATTCGAAGTGGTCTATTTTCCAGATAGGTATCTTAGTCAAGGTGAGGTTGTCTCTATGAACCAGAGCTACCCCACCCCCTCACCCACTTTCCCTTACCTGCTCACTAACAGAATACCCGGCTGGGAGAGCTTGATTCCAAGTGATGACACTATCATCCCCCAGCCAAGTCTCTGTAAAACAAGCCAGATTGGCTTCTTCATCCACACGAAGATCATGGATGATGTGGATTTTGTTTTTTACAGACCTGGCATTGCAGAGAAGCAAGGTAAGGTTCTGTGACATGGTTGGTAAGCTTCCCAGTCTAATTTGGGCAACAGAGTGAACTGAAGCGGGATTGCTTTCAAACATTGAGGCCTCCTTCTTTTGTAACAACATTTCACACTGTTGTTGCCATATCTTCCTCTGCCCTGCACAACCTCAATTGCTGCTCCCAGTGTTTCCTTTACTGGCTCTCCCCCATTACTGTCCATTTGATTGATTGTTTTATTAGTCTCAGAGTTTGCAGACAGATTGCTCTAAGAGGCAACATCTAATCTGTGGTGCTTGGGAAAGAAGAAAAAAAATTCTTTTCTAGCTCTGAGGAGTTCAAACAGTGTTGTGAAAGAGCTGCTGCTCTGCTATTGCTGCCACAGCTGGAGTGATAATGATGGAAGGGGTGGGCTAATAGCCTCCTCCTTAGCTTCCTCCCGGACCCCACCACAGCCGGAGTGATGGTGGTGGAGGGGGTGGGCTGAGCAGTCTCCTCCTCGGCTTCCTCCTGGGTTAGGAGGAAGCAGCTAGAGTGATGATGGTTGAGGGGGTAGGATAAATAGCCACCTCCTCAGATTCCTCCCGGGCCCTGCTACAGCTGGAGTGATAGTGGTGGAGGGGGTGGGCTGAGTAGCCTCCCCCTCGGCTTCCTCCTGGGCACTGCCGCAGCTGGAGTGATAGTGGTGGAGGGGGTAGGCTAAATAGCCACCTCCTCAGATTCCTCCCAGGCCCTGCTGCAGCTGGAGTGATGGTCGTGGAGAGGGTGGGCTGAGCAGCCTCCTCCTTGGCTTCCTCCCGGGACCCACCGTAGGAGAAAAAATGTTCACTTTTCAAAGCCAAGGTGTCCTTTGTCTCACAAGAAATCTCAGGAATTGCAAAACAGATCCTTTCATGGACTTCTGCAATTTTATTTTCTGCTGATAGAAGAATACAATAACCCACATATCCACTTTCTGTTTAAATTCTCCTTTTCCCAGATCACAAACTCTGTCTTCATGTATTCTGAATTTAATCACATGTGCTTTAAGCCATTTCATTTAGTTTGGTGTTTAGATTGTAAATGTAAGCACAGCCACACACCCCATGTTTCTGTTTTGCTAGGTGCAGTGACTACTTTATGTAAAAACACTAGAGAGAGCAACACAATACAAGTGCAACTGCACACTTCCAAAAGGTACAACTGTGAGCCCTCAGCTAGTGGAGCATGAAGCATGTTCACCAACAAATAGCTTGACAATGGACCTTATCCCACGGGGCCAAAAGCAGCAAGAATCCACTAAGAATCAGGCGCTATAGCGCTATAGTGTTCCGTGTGATTACACGACGTCGCTCAGAATCCGCTAAGAATCAGGCGCTATAGCGCTATAGTTTTCCATGTGATTACACGACGTCACTCAGAATCCAGCAAGAAACCGCTCGGAATGCAACATCAATCACATTCTTTTGAATGTCGGTTTCAGCGGGCATTGCAATAGCGCGAGCTTATCCATAGTGCTATTATAGCACTAGCGCCATATTTATACTAGCGCTATAGTACTGCAATGATGCTCATATCGCTTTCTTGCCACTTTTGAGAGCAGCGTGGGATAAGGTCCAATGCTGATCAGGACAAAAAGGAACAAAATTAAATAGAATGTGAGAAGAGATGGTAGAGAAACAGTCTATATGGATGCACAGACATCTCTCATCACTTTAACTTAGGAATGAAATGGGAAGGTAGCAAGCACAAGGAACTGTTCATTAGCAATTCACATTCGGTGAGCTTGGTGCCCTGCCCTCCATGAATAATGTAGGGACTTTTTCCCACTCACACACATGTCTTCTGTACTAAGATTGTATCTGAATCTGCTGCACAATTCATCAAGATACTCCCTCAAAGGCATCAGTATTTTTGGAATCTATTCAACCCCAATATTAATTGTTACCTCAGCACAAAGGTACAAGTCTTTTTGCTTTTTAAAAATGCAGTTTCCCTGATAGAGTTACAGCTATTAAGAAGCCCTGCTCCCTTTCATATCATTATCATTACAAGCATCAGATTAAATGCTGCAGCACAGTCAGTTACAGAAGTTACTCTGCAGGCTTGAGGTCTAATGAGGAAGATGCTAAGACTATAGAATATGAAATCCAATGAATTCTGAGTTAAGTGTTTGCTGTGATGGATTGTTGGAGTGAACACAGGGATGAGTGTCATGATAAATATTAAACAGTTTTATTTTGGCATAAGATTTTGTAGACTGCAGCTCAAAATGGCCACAAGTAGATCTCAGTTTTGAATAACTTGTTTTCCCCTACAGATTTTCCCTACAAATTTTGGAGGGCTTAAAAAAGTGTCTCAATGCATATAAAGGGGAAAAATGAAGCCAACTAAAGTGACAGTGAATCTGTTCCATCATCCTACAATTATGCACAAGTGCCCCATAGCCATCTACGTTTTTTATCAGCCCAGATCTCCAGATGCTGGGTTCATCTAATTGTTTCTCACTTTTGTGCCCATCCCATAACTTTTGTTTCTAACTTTCAACTCTCCAAAGATCTAGGAAAGCCAAGTATGGATCAAAGGATTAAAAAGGCACATGTGCTTATGAACAAAACAATTTTCTGTCCCAAAATTCAATCAATGTTCTTTTAATCAGGACATAAATCTTTCAGACACACATCACAAAACTTTCAGCAGACCTGACGACCATTGGTATTTTTTCAGCATTTTTACAATTACAGCCTCTTAGAGAGACAGAAGTGAGAGAAAGAGGAGTCATCTCTGGACAGGAGAGAGACCCTGTAAAAGCAGTTTTAAAGATGATGAACTATAGTTTTTGTTTATTTAAGTCTGTGGGTTCAGTTCTTTGGGGAGGGAATGAGATGAAATTGATCTCTGGCAATCAATACAATGAAATTTTCTTTCAACAGATACACCATAAACACCGAATCAACTCTCTTTCACCCATCTGCAAAAATGCCTTGTGATTTGCTGTTGTTTAATGGTTAGAGAGGAGATCACAGTAGTAAACATGTTCATTTTTATGGAGAGGGTTAACAGTCTCTGTACTTATATGAGAGATGGTCCATTTGGAATCATCTTCATTTAATCACCTGCTCCCATATGTACCTACCCTAAAGATGGATGAAATATTTTCTAGTCCATTTTTTTTTAAAAAATAAGAACGTTACAAATTTCACAGATTTCTTCAACAGAAAGAACTCCAGACTTTTTTAAAAAAGTGAATGTAGACAAAAGTGAAATGACATTTTAATGTGTGTTTAATCATGTCTGTGATCCTGAAGCAGGGTCATCACTTTTTGTGATGGGGTGGGTTCTTCATCTTTAACAGCAACATAATTTTGTTTAGTTCATGTTCAGAACAACTCTCCCACATTTGCAATCCTCTTCATAGTTTTTATGGAAAGATTTTGAGACTTTTTTTTTTTTTTTACAAAATCCCCAATCTACCTTAAAAATATTTTTGGATGCCCTTTCCCAGGTGTTCCAACCAAATGAGATATGATAGTTGACCTCTAAAGAGAAGATCTTTTTGGTTGTTTTGGAATGCCAACTTCAAAAAGGCTTGCCTGGTACCCACACTATGGTCTTTTTGACAACTAGTCAAGACCTTCTTTTTGTTCTCCTGGGCATTTTTTTTCAAGTTCAATTTTAAGATAATTTGCTACTTTTAGATCTGCTGAAGCTATTTCTCTGGCACTATTGTTCGGCTTTGTCCTTTATTTTCATATGTATTGCTTTGTTTTCTCTGAACTTCAAAAAGTATATTAACAATCCAGGTAAAATCTGATCATGAGCATGTTATAAATGTTGTTGTTGTTGATTATGATGATGATTATCATTATCATAATCTATTTATACAATGGCAATACGGTGAATAGCATTTTACAAAGTAAAACAGCAGTAACAAAAACAAAGTTAGTCCTGCCAAAGTTGTACAATCTATAGTATGTATACACACACACACACACAGGGGAAGGAAGATGAAATCCAAATATAAAACTAATGCAATAAAATTGTAAAACAAATTATCCAGATAGAAATACAAAAATGTAATATAAAGCAAACTGACATATATCAAAAATACAAGATAATAAAGCTATATTAAACTAAACTAAATCCAAGTAGACAATAAATGACTCAGTAACACTCCTGCAACAGTTATTTGGCCAACTCACATGATGTTTTGTGCAAGTGCAATGACTATATGCATATTTGATCAGTTTGACTTCTTAAACATTTGGCTGTCATTTTATTGTCTTATAGTTCACAGCTTGGTGTGCTCCTAAATTCAATTCTGAGCCTGGAAGCCCTTTTCAGTGGTGCCTAGGAGTGCATTTAAACAATTAAAGCTTGTGAAGCAGCTGTGTCCATTCCTTGACTTGTCAGATCTGACCATGGTGGAACATGCCTTAGTTATATCCTGGTTGGAACCAGATTGCTACAGGAATCATACAACTACCTTGTTGCAACAGGTCCACTGGCTGCTGGGCTGTTTCCAGGCACAATTTAAAGTGGCGGTTATGACCTTTAAAGCCCTATATGCTTCAGATATAGATTATTTGTAGGATCATATAATCCTTTACAAACCAGCCCATGCTTTGAGATCTGCTGGAGAGGTCTTTCTATCTGTTACACTGAGAGGGACTTCTCAGTAGCTGCCCCAGGCTCTGGAACTCCCTTCTCAGAGAAGGTATCCTTCCTTCTTCCTTTTTCAAATAAGTAAGGATTTTCCTATTTCAGCAGGTATTTGATGAGTAACTATATAAGGTCTTACACAATGTGCTGGATATTGCTAACTGTTATCTGGTCTATGTGTGTGTGTGTGTGTGTTTAATTATGTATGCTTCAATCTGGTTTTAATTTTTTTTATTATTTAATCTTGTTTTAACCTTTGTACCTTGTGGATTTTAAGCAATGTCTTTTTAAATTTTCTAAGTGATTTTAAGTCTTGCTGTTATTTTTCCTGGAGGAGATGAGATGTACACTTTATTTGAGA
>CM034703.1:215431404-215442966 GCA_020142125.1 Phrynosoma platyrhinos
GCACTCCATCCGGTGGCGGCTCCAGGGCCTCTGTCTGCTGAGGCCCTTACTCTCTTATCTTTCCCTAACATCTATTCCCCTTCACTTACCATCAACTCACTTACTCTTACCTTCCAACACTTTCATTCTTTCTTCACATTCATTCCTTACTTCCTTTCCATCATCTGCCAATTTACCATTGTCTCTACCATTGGCTTTCTAATGTTGATATGTTGTTGTTCACCACATCAATTTAAGTTGTTGTGATCTTAATTTGCATTATTATTATTAATTTCCTTTTCATCTATATTGAATTTCTGTATCTCCTCTATGGTGATTATTTTTGTTTTCTTAATGTTTAACAGCAAGTCTGTCTTGGCACTTTCCTTTCTGGCTTTCTTCATAATTGCTTCAAGTCTTTGATGTTTTCTGTTAGTATTACAGTGTTGTCTGCATATCTTATATTATTGATATTTCTTCTTCTGGCCTTCACTCCTCCTTCCTCCATGTCTAAACCTGCTCTGTGTATTATATTTTCTGCATACAAGTTGAATGGCTAGGGTGATAGAATGCAGCCATGCAGCCATGTCTAACCCCCTTTCTGATTGGTAATCATTCTGTTTCTCTGTATTCTGTGTTGATGATAGCCTCCTGTACCAAGTACAGGCTATACATCAAGACAAACAAGTGCAATTATATACCCATTTTAAAGATCTTGCCATAGTTGTTCATGATCTATACAGCCAGAGGCTTTGCTGTAGTTTATAAAGGACATACTGATTTTCTTCATGAATTCCTTGGTGCACTCCATTGTCCATTATCCATTATCCATTGTTCATTTGCAAAGTGATCCTAGTGCCTTTCCTGAACCCAACTTGCACATCTATAATTTCTTGCTCCATATATGGTAGCAATCTCTTGCTGCAAAATCTTAAGAATGACTTTGCTTGTGTAGGAGATCAATGTAATGATCCTATATTTGCTGCACTCTTTTGTGTCTGCTCTTTAAGGAATGGGAATATATATTCATCATTTCCAATCTGTGGGCCATTGTCTTATTTTCCATACTTGTTGGCAAATTTTAGTTGGAACTGAAGTCAATTGTGTCTCTGTACATTGGAGTAGTTCTGTTGATATGTCATCTGTTTCTGGTGATTTATTCTTCCCAGTTGCTTGGAATGTTGCTTTATGGTTCTTTTTCTCATGTGTCATTCATCATTTCTTCTCTTTTATATAGCTTTTCTGTGGTGTTTTTTTTTTTTTTTTTAGTTTCATCTTGGCCATGTCTTATGTTCATCTCCCGATCAAATAGCATCCCCACTCTCAGGTTAAATTCCTCTTTGATTTCTTGGATCTTGGAAGGTCTCTTGTTCTTCCTATTTTAATGTAGGCTTCTATTTCACTGCATTTGGTTATTACAATAATACTCTTCATCCTCGCTCACTAATCACTGAACAGTTGCATTCAACGTTCTACTTCTGTTCCTATTATGGTTACCATTTGTTCCAAAAAATCAGGAGATTCACAGTTTTAAGAGTTCTGGAAATGTCCCAGCCAGTTTCAGCTGCATTTCCCTGTTTCCAAGGGAAACAGCAACTGTGGTGTTACTTGATGGGGTTCTGAGTCTTACTCAAAATGGAGGAGATTTTGGAATTCCTCCTGGACAGGAGGCTGAAATGGAGGACAAGGAAAAGATCTGGCTGCCCTATTTTTGGGTGGGAGGAGATCAAGGGAAAGTGGGGCATCCTCCTCCTCTGCTGCCACCTTTCCCCCAACCAGGTGCCTCCACCTGGGCAGATCCTGAAGCCACTTAATGGGCAGGCTGGAAGGAAACATCCAAAGGATGAAGAGGAATGGGAGGAGCCTATCTTCCATGCAAACATAGAGGAGGAGGAAGAGGAATAAGCCACAGAGGGTGACTCTGTAAATGAGAAGAAGGAAAGTTTCCCTCTTTCCCTGAGTCTTATGGAGGTGTGAGGCTGAGGTGAGGCTGCCATTCGGTGGTCTTTGGGCCCTCCCTCCCTCCTTCTTCTCTTCCTTCTTCTCTTGGCCCCTCAACTCACCTTTGCTGGGCACTGCCTCACTCAAGTGAGTGGCCTGAAGGGTGGTCCTGGGGCAAGAATGGGGTGCAAAAGGCCTCTGAGGACTCAGGGTTGCAGAACACCACAGGAGAGGGAGCCAGGGAGTCGGAGAAGATAGCATTGTGCAAGGCTTTCCCCAAATGGTGATGTAATATCCATAATTCAGAAACAATCTGAAGGGATACAAGAACAAATTTATACCATTGAGAAGATGACAATTTTTGGAGTATTTGTTGATGTTTCATATTTCATGACATTTTGTTTGGGGAAAAAATGGGAAAACATTTCAATGCGTTCATCCTCATTGTTTTGTTAAATTAAGGAATTGACTTATATGAAATAAAATTCCATACATTCATTTCCCATGCTGTTCAATACCTCATAACAAGTAATGGGTTAAGATCCTAGATGTGGTATGATGAATGTAAGCATTCCATATGCATAGCTCCATGCATCTATCTCCTGCCCCCTTGGCAGCTGTCAATCTGTGTAGGATTGCTGCTACAAGCATTATAGCAGGGAAGGAGTGCTACACAGAGAGAGGGAATCACATTGCCTTTTCTCTTTCTTTTTCTCTAGTGAACTACAGCAGAATGAGAGGCTGTCCCCACTGCCCAGTCACCTCTCTTCCTTCTTTCTCCACTATGCCAGTGCCCCCCCCAGGGACATGGCAGTATGGGGGAGGATGCGACTTTGGTCAAGACACAATAGAATAACTCTTTACATCCCATTCATAACACATATATGCAGGTAAAGTGTATTTGCCTTAGTAAAAGGATTCTGGCTATCACCATGAGACTGAAAAATAAAAAGGTATCACCTGCCACTCTAAAGGGGGGGAGTGTAATTTTTAATTTGAATTCATAGGCTTTCATGGCTGGCATCCATAGTTTTTTTGTGGGGTTTTTGGGCTATGTGGCCATGTTCTAGAAGAGTTTCTTTTTCCTTGTCCTTATAATCCTTTTGTCTTATTAACTTGTCCTCTTTTAGGGGAGTTATCCCTTTCGTAACTTTTTCATTTTGCAAATCTTTTTCCAGTATTTTTAACATGACTTTTATTTTCATGACTGAATCATTCTTTTGTCTTTTTTGATCGTAACTGAAAGATATTCCCATTTGTAGAAGATGTCATGTTCTCTCAAGACCTTTGTTAATTGAATATAGTCTTTTCTCTTTCTAAGGGTTTCCACAGGCAACTCTTTAAATATTTGTATATCAGATCCCTCAATTTGTAACCTCTGCTCGAGATGTAATTTTAATAATTGTTCCTTTACTTGGGTCCTAACAAAGTATAATACTATATCTCTTGGGACCTTTTTCTGCCTTGCCATCCAGGAATTAATCCTGTACATTTTATCAATTTCAAAGTGAAATTCATCTTTGTCTCTTTCCATGAAATTTGTGTCAATCTGTCATATATGTTTTCACCTTTTTGTTAACTTAATCCTCTGATTTTTAAACATCTTTCTCTTGCCTTTTGTTCAGTTTTTAATCTTTCTTCTGTTTCTCTCATTTGATGCTTCTTTAGTTGTTTCAGTTCTGCTTGTAGTTCCTCGTTTTGTTTTTAACTCACATATCTTTGCTTCTGCCTGTGCTAATTCCATCTTTAGTTTTCTACATTAACCACCTCTTTCACCTCTGACTTTATTTCTTGTTTCAGTTTTTCCCCTGTGTCTTTCATCTCCTGTTTTAGTTCAGTCTTATCTTTTTTCATCTCTAATCTTATCTTCTTGATTTCTTCCAGAATTAGCATATTGGATTCCAATATTTTGTTAGTCTCTAGTGATCTTCTCTGTTATTGTCCTTGTGTTTGCACTTGCATTTTTGCTGCTTCTAGTCTAGTTACTGCTGCCATTCATCAAATTATATTTACCTTTTTCTTTTGCTTTTTTCCCTCTTTTTCTCTTCACAACAAATGTAAAAAAATCAAATATAATTCAGTTGCTAAACAATCTGTTGCATAGTAGCCTTTCCCTTAATTCTAAATGCTTAAAAGCTTATAGTGAAAGCAGTTTACAGTTTATAGTTATTTATCAAATTATATTAGATCCACATTATCAAATACAAATACAGCAAAAATATTCTTAGTAGTGACAATAAGAGGACAAGCATGAAATTATCCAGATTTATAACTGTAAAGTTAAACTAATATATTTTATGTATCACAGTTTACTTATAAATCACAGTCTTTATATCTGTCACTGTCTTAGGTTTGTCTTTCTTTCTTTTCTATTTCAGTCTTATTTATTATTACTGTTATTAATTTCTGTCTTACCAATCCTATCTATTTTCTTCTTGCCTTTCTCTTTATCTCAATTCTATCTTGTTGCTTCCTTGATGGCATCCTTCTATTATTTATCTTCCAATTTTATCTTCAGAATCTCTCATTCCTTTTCCTTTTATTCCTTCTGATATTTTCCTTGTGGACTGTGTTTCTTTATACTTTCAGCTCAATCCTTACATATTTCCCTTTATCTCTTTATCTTCCTTTGTCTATTTTAGTCTATTTTAACCTTTGTTGCTGATTGTTCTCAGGATTCCAGAGTTACAGCATGTCTCTTTTTTTCCCTAGACTCTTGCTTTTTCCCTCTAATCCACTGCTTGCCCCTCTGTTAATTATTTCAGCTGCATTTGTTAACAGAGTTGGCAAGCAATCTCCACCCTCTTCAGTGATGTCTTTCCCTCCTGCAATTGTTTCTCCTTGCTCCAGAGTCACCCCTGTGCAGGTGCAGCTTCCCAAATGGAGCTCCTCTTTTCCCTCCTTTCAGGTTTTTATGTTACAAAAGTCTATTCTCTTTCCTCTCTTAATTTAAATTTAAGTTTTCTGTATTTTTCAAGCTTTGTACTGCAATTCTTTTCCTTCTATTTCTCTTTCTCCTGCTACTGTGACTGTTCTTTGTAACTCTTCCCATCTCTCTCTTTCTTCCTTTCCGAATCTCTGCAGTCCTCTGGTCTTTTTTCAAAAATTAATATCTTTGTTTTGATCCAAAGGTGTTCTTTGTTGGAAGTTTGTTGTCTTTGGGCTTTAGTCACTGTCGATAGATTTGTTCAGCCTGTCTGCTGCTTTTTTTTATAATGAAACATTTAGGTTGGAAGGCCAGTTTAGTCAATAATGACTGAGCTTCCCTCGCTTACAAGAGTTTCATCCCTCGCATAGAAGAGTCTCCTTTCTCTCCTCTGTTTCTAAGATCATACAGTCACAAAATTAAGAGATAGAGGCAGGCACCTGACCTTTCTTGGGCTCTTCTGGCTTCTCTATACCTAGCAAAGCTTTTTCTTTGTTCTTTCAATATTTTTCTTTTCTTTTTATTGCACAATATTGGGAGGTTAGAGTGGCCCTGACTTGGCCCCTTCTAACCCGACACCTTTTCCAACCAGAAGTCTCTAGAAGAGTTTCTTTCTGATGTTTTACCAGCATCTGTGGCTGGCATCTTCAAAAACTGCTGGTAAGTCAACAACAGAACAATACACAGTTTACATGGGAATCACTCCTCCCTACCCAGGGTCTCACAGTGTGTGTGTGTGTGTGTGTGTGTATCCCACTCTCTTCCATTCCAGCATTCTCTGAAGATGCCAGCCACAGATGCTGGCAAACAATCAGAAAGGAACTCTTCTAGAACATGGCCACACAGCCTTAAAAAACCCACAAAAACTATAGTCTAATTTTTATCTTGATTTAAAAAAAGAAATCCAAATTTTGAAGAACATAAGTACTGTTACAGTGTTGTAAAAACCTGTGCATAGTTGTGCATTTCTCCAGATATCTTTGACATTAACCTCTATCCATGAGTAGAGCTCTAATCGAGGAAAAGTGTGGATATATATAATCTAAAAATAGGAATAAGTTCATAGAATCATGCCCCACCCCCCAGACCTATCCTTATAGCTTGCAGCAGAGCAGTACATACAATAGGCTGAAAAGATGAGACAGGTAATACTTTTTCTATAGGTATTATAGAACTAAGAAGTTAATTACTTGAGATAGAGTTATTATTTCATTGTCTATCAAAATTCATTTGGGACATTAAACAATTTGTTATGTAGCACCATACTTGGAATCCACTTCAGATACAGCCAATTATATGTCCATCAACAGCTATTTGATTACAGGAACAATGGAGACAGAAGGCATGTGTCCTGTGCTGAATATAGATTAGAAAGAGGTCACTCTGACATACATAATTAGTTTTGGAATTACAGTTAATGGGTAGGGTCTCTTTATGTATCCACACATTGACAGTGAAGTTGGAACAGCTCTGGTCCAGCCTGTCTGCTTTTTGCCAGCAGTGCCATGATTTGATAGCCAGCTGGTAAAATTAACTACACACACACTCACAGACATTAAATCACCATGAAAATAACATTTGCATAATACTTTGGTCATACTGCTTGCATCTCCCTTTGGAAACATTTGTGCTGTTAAATAATTTTGCACATTCCAAATATTTGGCTGACTGCAAAAGATATAACTTCAGGTGCCTTGAAAGAATTAAATAGATGCTTAAGCAAGGACAAAGTAGAGAACAAATTGGAAATCTAGATGCTAACAAGTCACTGCATTATGTTGCAGTGCATTATGTTGTACTGCATTATGTTGCAGCCCTGGTGGCACAGTGGTTAAATGCCTGTACTGCAGCCACTCACTTATAGACCACAAGGTTGCAAGTTCAATACCAGCCAGGGCTGAGGCTCGACTCAGGCCTGCATCCTTCCGAGGTCGCTAAAATGAGTACCCAGATTGTTGGGGGGCAATCAGCTCATAGTTGTAAGCCGTTTAGACATCCCATGTGCGATATGAAGTGGTATATAAATGAAGCTGCTTTGCTTTGCTTTGCTTTTCCTGTGCAAATACATTGGGACTATGAAATCAAAATACCAACTTTAAGTGTGACCTTAAAGCCATCTGAATTTTTCAATTGTACTTGTAAAGGCAATCTGACAGATATTGCAATGAATGAATGGAAGTCTTCCAAAGACAATCCTACTCCCCCTCCCCCATTTTGTGCATTCATTAGAACACTGAAAAGGGGCTAAATCAAGGTTGGTCAACTTGTGCTGCTCCAGATGTTGGATTGTAATGGGAACTCCCATTATTCCTCAGCATTATTAATGCCAGTGCAAAATATAGTTTGCTATATTCCCCAGCACTAGGCTGAAAACAGCTAATACCAGAATGTCTATCAATATAACTTTCATTATGCTTTTGAAATTTTGTCTGCAGTCTTCCTATATCACATTCCTTCATGAGTTGAAAAAATACATGAAAACCTCAGTCTTTTCATCCTATGTGAGAAGAAAAAAAAGTTATCATGTGATGGTTAGGTTACACTCTTCTCCTCGAGATCCTAACTGTGTGTGTGTATGTGTGTGTGTGCATGCATGCACTCAGGTAACCATTCTGATATTTTATGTCCCACTACTCTCATTTTATGAGAAACAGTATGGTATAGTGCTTTGAGTGTTGGCTTAGGACTTCAGGAGACCAGAGTTCAAATCACTGTTCAGATAGGAAAACCCATTGGTTGACCTTGGACAAGTCACATTCTCTCAGCTTTGGAAGAAGACAATGATAAACCTCATTTTAATAAATGTTAACAAGCAAACCATAGCATAGGGTTTCCATATATTGGAGCCAACTTAAAGGTACATAGTGACAACAATGATACCTCTATTTTATGGTTGCTTTTTGCAACTCCACCAAACAAAGAGGAGACAAGCCCCAAGTGCTCTAAGATGGTCAACTGTTTATTCAGTATTTAAAAAGCCCAATGCATTTTAGCCACACTAGGCTTTGCTCAAGTGCTCAAAACAAATATAATTAAGAAATAATATTTAAAAAGAAAGAACAACACCCATAAAACTGTGATACAAAAATATCCATATAGTTCTAAACAAAGTTATACATACCCTTCAAAAGAAATCACTGGAGTTATTAACACTTTCCAAAATACAGGACCATACAGATAAAAGGAACAGACACTGCAGTATTTCTGTATATATACATATTCCAGATGACCTTAGGAAGGGATAACCAATGATATGCCTTGGGATGAGACCAAAGGGTCTACCACATACTGTGCATCTATGGACAAGTCTATGTAGGGACCACAAAAGGCAGCATTCAAACACGAATCAAGGAACACAAGGGACACTGCAGACTGGGTCAGCCAGAAAAATCAGCAGTAGCAGAATATGTTATAAACCAACTTGGGTATAAAATGCTATTTAAAAACACTGAAATTCTGGACCATGCCAACAACTATCAGATCAGAATGCACAGAGAAGCCCTTGAAATCCAGAAACACCTAGACAACTTCAACAGGAAAGAAGTAACCCTGAAAGTAACAAAGTTTGGCTACTATTCCTAAAAAACACCAAAATCAAGACCAAGCAAATGCAAATGAACATACCCAAGGTCAGGGGTTTTTCTATTTGCTAATTAAATAAACACATCCTCCCAAATATCCTTCCACCCTGAGGCCTTGCCATTTAACACAGACCAAAACACAGATTAACATATAAATCACTTTCTCCCAAGCAAGGATCACAGTGTGTATACCCCACTCACTTCCATGCCACCAACCTCTGAGGATGCCAGCCACAGATGTAGACAAAATGTCAGGGATAAATTCTTCCAGAACATGGCCACATAGCCCAAAAAACCCACAAAAAACTATTGATGCTGAACATGAAAGCTTTTGACTTGTATTTATATTGATTTTCAACCTCTGAGGAAGGCCTAGTGTGACCGAAATGCATTGGGTTTTTTAAACAATGAATAAACAGTTTACCATCTTAGAGCACATGGGCCTTGTCTCCTCTTTGTTTGCTCCTTGGCTACATGATTTCAATTTCTTACCTATGCTTTTTGCAACTGACCATATCCCACTGTCTCCCAGTGTGACCCAGTGCACTTGACACTACAAAAAAGAAGCAGTTTTATTTAACTCCTAGGAACTGTTGTTTTAGGAGAATCTGAATTGGACCAGAGGTTTGTCTCGTTCCTCTTGTTGTTTGCACAGTCAGCCAATTGCTTATGTTATAAAACCTATAGGAAGCTCACAAGAAGAACATGGATGAAGCAACACTCTCCCAGTTTTGTTCCCTGATAGCTGATATACAGGGGCAAACTGCCAGAGAGAAACAAAAAATTATCAATGCACACTGATAAGCTTCAGTAGCTGTGTATACCACAAATGCATCTTTGAAAGTCATCCAAGTTTTCAGCCATTGCTACATCTTACAATAATGAATTTCACATTTCTATTCTCTGTTTCTCTAGCTGCTGGCCATTTCCCATTTACTTGCTTAGCTGATAGGTTGGGTGACGCATGTTTGCTTTCACTTCACTGCTACATCATATTATTTTGCCTTTTGGCCATTCTCCTAGTTATGAGCGCAATGAAAATAGACCCAAACTGACAGTTCAAAATAACTGTAAGGTATTAGTCCTGACTCCTGAACAAATTTACTAGGGAATAAATCCCATAGATTTCTAAATCATTAAAGTCTGAGTAAACATGTTAAGGACTATATGGTATGACAGACAAACTTATATCTTTCATTCAGTTCTCATTTCTAATTCAGATCTCATATCTAATTCATTCCCTTCTATTGTTTAGGGAAGCCTGAAACCCTGAAATAATGCTGGGCAATGTTAAGCACATTTAATCAGAGGTACTTCCTATAGATTTAAAACAGGCTAAGTTCCTAAAAAATGTGTAAAGGATTTCTGCTTCAGGTTTACCAACTGGTTGTCCTATACAAAACTAGGAGAATACATGGATTACAGCAGAAATTGAATCCTGTGGGTGGGTGGGGAGAAACCCCAGTTAAAATGAACAGAAATGATGTAGAAGCTATGCTTTGTGAATTATATCCCATAGCTAAAATCTTGTAATTGCCCATGCATTTATAATGTTCTTGAAATAAATGGTGAATTGAACCCATGTAATTAGATAAGAGTTAATAGCTTTCCATAATGTGTTGGTTATTCTTCCTTATGGGTCTTTTGGATGAGTTCTTGTGTGTCCTTAGGTGGAAGAATACTCAGCCTATTATCATAATAGATGGCCCACAACATGAAGTAGAGTAACTAACACTGAGTGCCAGTCTTGCCATCTGATTAAGTCTGCTTGTCTCCCTTCTGGCCAAGTTTGCTTTCAATTCCCATCTTTCATTGCTTGCTCCTTTTCCTCCAGATATAGTCTGTTTTATTAGACAGTGACCCATCTTCTGCCTATCCAGCCATGTTAACAATTTTGGGCTGGAAAAATGAGAGCTATAAGAGCCTCACTGATAGAGCTCAGATGCTGACCTGTAGATCACATTCAGATAATCTACTGACTGTTGGCCATACTTCTCTTATTTAAGATCCAAGAAGACTTTTCTTTTGTTTGAAAAATGAGAATTTGAAATTTCACACCATATCTAGGGGGAACAATATATTAACAGACAACCTTAACATTGGTAACCAAGTAACTCTTAGGGCATTGAACCAGCAGGAAATCTGATTTCTTTTCCACTTTTATCTACATGCCATTTATTCTGTCACTACCCCCCACACCCCCCAGAAACCTTTGAATTAGATTTCCTGATAGTTACATTGATCAGACAAGCCTTTTTTTGGTGGCACATTAAAAGTCACATGTTATAACTGGTAATTTTGAAATTACAAAGTTTCCCTTGATGCCTATGTAATTTCTTAAATGAAATGTATTAAATAATGTAAATTGTGAATTGTGAATAATATTTTCATCTTGTTACATAAATACAAATGGGGAGGGCAACCATTTTATTTTATAATTATCTTCCAAAGTGAAAATAAATGTTAAAATAAACACAGGGTGTTTATTTGTAAAGGAGGAAACACGGTTCCTGTGACAAGTCCTTATTAGAATGCCTTGCCTTTTGTTATTATGCCAAATGATTGATAGGTCACAGGATGAAACATTTTGTCCTCTGGGAGCTATTGGACTTGAATGAATTTCACACCCTATTAATTCTGATTGTTGAATTCTTCCCAGTCTTTCCTATGTTTATTATTAGATAGGTTGTGACGGACATCAATGTAGCACTGCCTCAAAACCTCTTTATTTTCCTTTTAAAACCACTTTTTACTCCCATGTCCCCTTGTGCCACAGTTGCCACCAATCTGTGTTGGAGACCTGCTTCCCCCCCTCCCCCCAACTTACTCAAGGGAATTAATAATAAAATGTTTCCCTCGATGTTGGTGGCATGTTACTGTATCTTTGAAAACACTCCAACCAGTCATTTACTGGAACAACGTTATAGGTTTATTTGCTAGTAACTTAAATACAATATCACTTGTGTGGGATGTTGTTTACAGTTGATACATTATTAGTAAAGTTTATTTGTTACACGGTGTTAACATTTGGGGTTTCTTGTCCTGATACTTGTTTGTTACAGTAACCCAAATCCATTCAGATTCTTTATTATACTCTTGTTTCTTACACTTTTATTAACTGAGTGTGCTACTTTT
>CM034703.1:215504282-215514795 GCA_020142125.1 Phrynosoma platyrhinos
CAGCTTTATACCAGCGTATAGGACGACCCCCAGCTTTAGCTCCAGCTTAGAAAGTAGTCTTATACGCCGGAAAATACGGTAGTCTTTTTCAGGCTGCATCCTTCATATATTGTATTAATCCTCTTTATCACCAACACAGACTGTGTCTACACCTATGTCAATAAATAAAAATATAAATAATATACTGGGTATATATTATAAACTAAACCATTCAACCACTAACTCCTCAGCTACTAACCTGGGTCAGTGCTAGGGAATTCTGGGAAATGTAGTTTTGTGAGACAGCCTTCTCTGTCAGAGCTCTGGTGGCACAATAAACTACAAAACCCAGGATTCCCTAGCACTGAGCCAGGGCAGTTAAAGTGGTCTCAAACTAGTTTATTTCTGCAGTGTACTTTGGACTAAAATGAGGTTACATAGACATATAACACTCCTCATGAGTAATAATGAGTTTTTCTATGCTTCTAAACCACAGAGAAGGATTCAGCTTCAGGTACTTCAATTTATAAGAATGGTATAATGAAAATCTGTTTTTAATGGTCATAATCCTTTTTAGCAGCCATAAATGGTTGAAGTCCTCTGGAGGTCTCAGTACTTCTGTAATTACTGCACATTTGACTTAAGGAAGGGAGTTGCCAGACACTTTCCTGATCCTGATTGTTCAACATGAAACACAGAATGCCTTATGAGGGGGCTTTGAAGTACATCAGGAGAGGAGTCATTTGGCATTCCACAGAGAAAATGCCAACCTCCACAGTGGCTTAAAAAGAAAGACATCCACACATGTAAGGGACACTTACCCATGCAGCTGTCTCTACCTGAATTCTAGCCAGTATTACCAGCTAACAACATTTGCCTCAAGCTGGCTGGCCAAGGAGGATGTAGCTTGCTTTCTAAAGCTGGTATCCACCTTATCATAGTTCCCATTTACCCCATCCAGATTCTGCATTGTGGGATTTGTCATGCAGTTAAGTAGGGCTCAATAGGAATAGAATGGAACCCAATATAAGTACATAAACTGTGCTAGGTAAAACCAAAAGCCTATCTAATTCAATATTCTACTCATCATCTTGGGTAAATAGCCCAACTCACCCATTCAGAGGTCAAGCTTTCACAAGATAGCAAGTTGTCCAGGCCACCTGCCACATGATTTATGGCTTTGAGGACACAGCAGCTGCTCCTTGACTTGGAGCCAAGTTGAAAGGGTGGAGGAATCACCCAATACTTGGGGTGGCTCAAACAGAGTACTATCATCTGCCATTTCATTGTGCACAAGCGACAATATCCTCACTGGAAGTAATATACTAAGAAAGCAAAACAATCCCATTGAAGATTTTTCAAACCAATTAATAACACAGTGACCCTCTATTAACCCAAGAATACTTGTGTCTTACCTCTTTATTCCTAGGTCTATGGGGGAAAGGATGGAATGACTAAAAGGCTTAATAATTTCCTTTCACTTTCTTTCTCCCTCGTGTCTTACTCATGAATGCATTGTGAGATATGTAAGACCTCAATTTTAGATCCTGGTTTTGAGGGCAATTCTCAAGAGATTAGTCATCACTGTGTGGTCAGAGTACAGTAAAGCAGGAGGGAGTATCCACGTTGTAGATATATATATCTTATTATCATTATGTTGGGGCAGAACATAGCACATACAATGTTTGCACATATTATAAATCAGGGATCAAAATTCCCCTCTAGTAATTAAGGGAAACATATTAATGACTATACTGTTAACATGCTTTTCTTTAGTTTCTTTTGTTAAAAAGAATCTAAGTCTAGGCAAAATTAAAAGCTCTTTGTGTTAGGTATGTCAGATATTAAAATGTTAGATATTAAAATTAAGGAGGTCACCATTTTCATGTTGGGTTCCTCATGACAGAGATGGCTGCATGACAAGAAGAAATTGGACATTCCATTTTCTGTACTCTCCCTTTTTCTGTAGCCAGGGTCCATGATCTAGGACTCCCTCTGGCAGCCATTAAAAAAAATCAAAATATTTCTGCTTACTAGAAAAGCATGGCAGGCTGACATCCAGTATTTATGATGTCATAGCCTAGACTTATGATCTCATAGATTTCTGTTATTCACTGCAACTGGATGTTTCACTAATACTCCTTTCCTAGGGAGTATTTCCTAGGGAGGAAATGTACCTTATACTTTGAACAGGGCCAAAATGAAAATATGATACCATATTGTGAGAAGATAGATGCTCAGGAACTATGAAAGCTTTAAGCTGTGATAAATTACTACCAGTGTTACCTGATTGCTATGAACAAATCAAGCTTGGTTTTGATTAGACATGAGAAAGCCCAGGAAAAGACATTGACACTTTTTTTCTTGGTGAAAATGGGGGCTTTCTTTCCTGCTCCCTACTTTTAACTGTGTAGTTTTGATCAACTTGAGTCCTCCACTCTATTCCACCTCATTTGACCCTTTTACCTATTGCTCAGTATGGATGAGGGGAAAAAATGGTACACAGACATATAAATGAAATCTTTCTCAATGGGAATAATAATAGTCTGTTTAGTGAATGCCCCTCCTGAGGTGATATCTCTCAATATTAACATACTTGTCAACCCACCATTTTGAGGCTGCTTCTGCTTTTTAGCTCCATATGGATGCCAGCAATAGAGCTAGACTGTTGTCAGTGAATCTATAAAATGGTTCTTTATTAATATCTGAACCAATGTCTGAATAGGGCATGGCATTCTAGGTTAGGTTATGAGCAAGAGACATAGGGCCTGTGCAGACCGGCCCTAAGGGAGGCAGAGATGGGGTGGGGCAGCTGCACGCCAGCTGCCCTATTCCCACACTGATGCCATCCTGACGCTGTGTGCCATTACGCATGGTGCGTGACGCCCTTCTGGCACAGCGTTTTGACGTGCTGCACTGGAAAGGGCAAAGAAGAGCTGTGCACTGGCTCTTAGGGTGGCCTTTTGCAGCTCTTTTCAAGAAAGCAAAAGGGAGGATCGGGGCCATGGCATGCAGTTGCCACAGCCCTGACCCATGGCTAGCAGGGGCGGCCCAGAGCTGCCCATCTGCATAGCCATTATGACAACAAAAGTCAGGTCTCCTAAGCTATAATGTGGACATTGTTTGTCTCTTCCTGTCTTTCCTCATCAAGAATGACAGAATGACAGTGAGATAAAATAATCTGTTTGAAGTTCTGAACCTGAAGTGTAGCAGTTTGGAAGGATAGCAATCCCCATGAAATTTGAGTTCCTGCTCTACACACCAAAATAGCATTCCCATTAGAAACGGTGATGATTCTGCAGCCTGTTATTAAAAACATGCAAAATTAGATGGAGAAACTGTGCAACAAGATACAATTAAGAATTATTCACCCATGCAATATAAGTGAATGGGTAAATATGGAGAATTACAAAACTGATGATCTAAATTTGCTGAAGCAATCTCACCTTGAAAAACTATTAAACAGAGAATAGAATAAAATAAAACAAACATCAGCCAACCAACAAATCAACAGCAAAATAATGAAGATAAATGCAACTAATCTTGCCACCTCAAAATGGGAACTATTGCTGCAACAATTGGACATCATGAACATTCAACACTATTCTTTATCTTCCCTTTCATAGGGCCCATTTCTGGATTTCTTTAGAAATGCTATTTGTAATGTTAAAGTGCTTGTGTTGAGACAAAGGGCTGGACACAGTGTTGTGGGTTAAACAGTTTGGCCATTACTTTAGTGCAATTACAAATATATGTTTGCTATAATCATATGTCATATTATCCTGGGGTAGACAAAATATAGGCAAATCAAGGCTGGGGGGACACAGAGCCCAATGAGTTGAGGACCATCAAATGCCCACACAGGGCAGCCAGATTCACCCTCTAGCAGCATGTGGGCAGGGCTTTTCATCCAGCCAGTCAAATCCTTTATATCATGGGCATCTACTCCCCCTGATTTAGCACATGCTCAGTGTCCCCCCTTCACTTCCATCCCTATAAGTTGTAATGAAGCAACATAAGCAACTGACTTGAGCATAGGAAAAACATGAAAGTGAATAATAGATGCAGCAGAATAACCACCTTGGTCACAACAAGGAAAGGCTAGGCATAGAAAAAGCAAATGCCAGGATTGCCCTAGTTACCTTCACATCTACTACATAACACAACTACTATATGAAGCAAAATTAAGCAACATAGGAAAACAACCCTGCCAGGCAAAGTGAAATAACATGGGAAAATTCCTTCTTGGCTCCTGAAGGTAGCCAGCTACAGCCTGGGTGTGTTACAAGCCATAATGAAAGCATTACATAGCATAAAACAAGGGAAGGTGAGTGGTTTTACACAGGTGGCAGACATAATTTCCCATCACTCAAATCGTTTCAGTTGGGGCATTACCAGGCTACAACAGTAGGGTTTTGGGGTCACATTCAGTCATTAACTATACATGTGAATCCACAACAGTGATAGGATCATAAGTTCTATCTCATGATCTTGTAACTGCTGGACAGGATGCCAGCCAGGGGTTTATAACATTATGGTCTGAATCCTATTCATCATCAAACTAGATTAGGGACATTTAATCAATTGGATATACATAAATCCCAGGCAACAATTGATTTTATAAATTTCAAATGTGTGTGTTGTCTTGTATTTTTGTATATGGAAAAAAGTTAGATGCACAAAACTACTGTGTAAATATTGAATAAATATGGCCTGGAATTCTTCATCAGGATGCATATATCAAGTATGTAGCTATATTTCCCAGTATTGCCTCCAACTTCTCCTTATGTGCCCATTTCTGTGTTGTTGAAGAATGGGGGATTAGTGGAGAAATATCTAGCTATTTTCTTATAGCTGGATGTGCAGCAACCACCATCCAGAAGGACATATGGAAGTCCCTGAGAGGCCACTGGAGGTGATGTCCTTCAGCATGTCCAGCTGTCAGAAAATGGCAGGATGCATCTCCACTGATCCCTCTGCTGTCTAACAACATGAAAATGGACATGTTCAGGGCAGTAGTGTTACTTGGGGAGTGTGGACTGCAACAGGTGACACCCAGAAGCCCCCTTCCAGACTTCTTTGTCCAGGTCTCCCTCTCCAGGGAAAAAGCCCAGGATAGAGGAAGAGAGCCAGTGTGCTGTTGGCACCCCCAACTGCCTTCAGACTCCAGCGTGGACTCAGAAGGCATGGAGGGAGGGAGAAAAGGCTGCATTCTGAGTCCTCAGAAGACTCAGAAGGCACAGGGGATGAGAGAGGTTGCCCTCCAAGTCCTTGGAAGACTCGAAGTATGGGGGAGGAGGCAGGCTGCCTTCTGAGTCTGCAGAGGATTCAGAAGACACTGGGGGAGGGGAGGCTGTCCTCCAAGGACTCAGAAGAGGAAGGGAGGCTGCCCTCTGAATACTTGGAGGACTTGGGAGGCACTTCCACAGCTGAGGAGGCGGCAGGCTTATTCCCTCAGCAAAAGGGTTGCCCACAGGAGGAGGGAAGGAGGAGAGATGCTGCCCTCTTCTCCATCCGCATCAGGGGGACCAGAGGTCCTAACCCCAAAAGAAGACTGTCCAGGAGGACAGGCCTCAAGAAAAGCTTTTTTTTAAAAAAAAAACAAAAAACAAAACCACACACATAGAAATAGAAAATCATGCTTCTTACTCATGCTCCAAATGGAGGACAGTTTGACATTTCCTCCAGGAGAGGAGAGAAGGTTGAATGAAATGCAGGACCTGCCCTGGAAAAGGAGAAGTCTGGTCACCTGAAAGCAAAACAAAACATGCCCATTTCTAGTACATTTATGTTTTTTTCACTTGAGTATGAAAGTTAAAAATCTTTTTTTCGCTTTTCACTTAATTCCGTTTTTATTCTAATTATGTGAGAAATGTTTTTGTGCAATTTAGTGCCATTTTCACTTTATTTTCGGGATGCTTTATTTCCAGTTTATTATCTCTTTAACCACGAAACTGGCCCCCATGTGATAACGTCCAGTGACTCAATTATATGGTTTTCTTGGCAAGACTTTTCCACAGTAGGTTTATCATTGCCTTCCTCTTTGGAGATTATCACACTGTTTTTAAATAGTGGGATAGAAGATGGATTGCAACTGTAGTCACTGGATCTTACTACATGACCTAGGTATTAGTTATCTGGTAATCAATCCATGCTTGTACCACTGCTTTTAATAAATGAGAAAATCAGAGTTAACCCCTTATTGAAATATGTGCCACAGATCATTCAAAGTAATTCAGAGAAGAGGATTTAAAGGGGTTTCACTGTACTCACTCCATTCCCAATGAAATTAAGACTTCTTAATGCTGAGGAGGCAACTATTTCATCTTGGGCAGAGGAAAAGGGATTTCAAGGAGTCTCACTGCACCCACCCATTCCCAATGAAAGCAAGACTCCTTACTTCTGAGAAGGCAACCATTCATCGTGTGCAGGATAAAGGGGATTTAAAGGGGCTTCATTGCACTCACCTTCCATTCCCAGTAAAGGCAAGACTACACTTAATCTTGGATATCTGATGAGTAAATGGAATGGAGCATGGTAAAATACATTATCAGTCTGTTATCAATTCACAGTTGTGTGGTAAAGTGTTTTGGTTAAAAGCTGCAAAAGCATCCTAGTCAAGCACTCAAATGGCTACACCACACTTGATCTCTAACATTTGCTAATATTCTCCACACCACACAGGTTCCCTAGAATTCTCTAGTGTAGCATTTACAAGCTACATTTCATGATTGTTTGGCTTGACCCCTGTCAGGATCCATGGACTCAGTTCCCAATAACCAGGAAAAACATCTTAGTGTGATTGAAAGCAAAATACTTTATTCTGGATATCAAGACAGAAGTTCACAATCCGAGATCTGTTCCCCTTACTGTTATATTAGAATTCAAACAATCCAACCCCCCTTCCTTGGATCCCTTTTACCCCAATCAAAGCAACGTTTTTATGTCCCCTTTTCTCCCTCCCTTGTATTGTTCAATTGTCCTTAAGGGAGGAAAGGAAATATCCCTCCTTTGTAAGCCAAATCCTCTTGTAGGAAAGGCAGGGTCATAAAACTATAAACTTTCACCCTTTTACCATCCCCCCCCCATTTATTCTCGTACCCAGAGCACCCACTTAATATACAATACACTTCAATATTGCCCATATCCATCCTCCCAATAATTGATCAGGTTATCACAGCATTATATTGTTATATCAGCATGCTATCATTACAGAGCCATTCACATGGGGTCTGACAACCTCTTTTAGAGGTGTGCAACTATTTGTGTAATTTTACCAGAAAGTATCATACTATTCAACCTTATGCAACTAAAGATCTCTGATGTTTCTTGGAATAAAGGTGCCACAGAACTCTTAGCCATTGCAAGTACTGTCAGAACTTTGAAAGTTCAAAATAGTTTAGTAAAACCAGCAAGGCAAATAGTATAGTCAATAAAGTTTAGGACAGCACCTTTACAAAGCCAGCATCCCATAAGGATGTAATTCTTCACTAAAGGCCTAAGCAGACTGCCAGAAATAGTGCACATTAAATTGAGGCACTGCCCTGGCTCAGTGCTAGGGAATTACATTATTGTATTTTTTTTGTGAGACATTGAGCCTTCTCTGTCAGAGAGCTCTGGTGCCACAATAAATTACAGTTCCCATAATTCCCTATCACTGAGCCAGGGCAGTGCCTCAATTTAATGTGCACTATTTGTGGCAGTCTGCTTAGGCCCTATGTTTCTTCTTGAAGATGGCAATGAATAATTTCAGCAATTTTCTTTCTGTTGCAAGAAAGTCTTTGAAAACCATGCCAATTTTGAAGGCCATTCAGAATTCAAGACTTATTCTGTGCAAAATTTCCACATGGTGATTTTATGCAGAAAATGCTGTTTTCTGTGCAGGAAACAACATTCTATAAGTGGAAAAATAATATTTCAAAACAGAAATACTAATTCCTGTGCAATTAATGGCTGTTTTCTGTGCAAATCCACCATATGAAAATTTTACACTGCACAAATCCTCAAGTACAGCATTTTCTGTGCATGAAATAATAATGTGACACTGAAACATTTTTCCTTGCAAAAATGCTGTTTCCCGTATAAAAAAACAGATGACAATTTTGCATTGAATATATACTGAAATGCAAGGATTCTTGTCAGTTCAGGGTTCTTCTCATCAAGGTTTCTCAACATTCAAAAATCACATTTTTGACATTCCAAATATTTTCAAATATTCTTTCCGTCTTTAGCATCCCAACACCTGTTTTTCCCATCAAAAATATCCAGCACTCACTGGTTAAAGATAAATTGTTCTGTACATGATCAAGTATTTCCTTTCAAGTGATAAGTTTCTGGTCCTCCTATGGTGTAGTGCTTTGAGCACTGGACTACAACTCTGGATATCAGGATTCAAATCCTGACTCAACCATAGAGACCAACTGAATGACCTTGGGAAAATCACAGTCTCTCAGCCTCAAAGTAAGGCAAAGACAAATCCTCTTTGAACAAATCTTGCCAAGAAAATCCCGTGATAGGTTTGCCTTAGGATCATCATAAATCAGAAATTACTTGAAAGTAGTACAACAAGATGGGTTCCAGTGCTAAATTTAGGAGTATGATATGAACTGACTTGGTTTATACTGAGAATGTTCCTGTTAGTGGCCATTGAGATTATAATAAAATCAAGAGCATTGTCAAAGCTTTATTATTTTGCATAATATACAAAGCTCATACATTACCCCTACAACTAATATTAGAATATCATCACTCACCACAGCAAGGTACATACTTCCTCCTCATTGAATATTAAGGTAATATTAGGAGAATTACATTAGGGATAATGCTTAAAAAGGGTTTTTAAAACAATGTCAGAACTGCCTTGGAAGGTGTTATGCCTCTTCCTCTAGCTTCAACATTAGGCCCTTTTCATTCATCTGTGTTCATTCCATGTCTGTCCCCTTAACTGGTATGTTCTCCTTAAGAAAGAGAGTCCACAGAGAGTTAATTTCCTGCACAATTTGGAGTGCATGTTCTTAGACAGATATTTCAAAATTTCTATTCATTGCAAGATACATTCATTTGGTTCTGGCTTTTTCCATCTACAAAAGAACTGAGAACTGTTTCCAATATTTTCCCTTAGATGACAAGACAATCCTATGATACCAATTCCAGCACAGTTGAAATTCATATTTCTCCCCTAATTGAAACACAAGGAAATTAATAGTAGTGAGTTTCAGCTTCCTTGTCTCAGAACACCAGTGGAGGGGGTGAAAAGAGAATCTACATTTCTGAGCCAAGCTTGTGTAGGATGAATGACAAGCAGAACATGGAATGAGAGGAAAATGAGAGAGAAAAGCAATCAAGCTTAGCTTATATAGAGATGAGGAACAGTGTCTAAACCTCTGAGTGAGTATTCAAGGGGCTTGACTGCATCTTCAATCCCCTTTGAAAATAATTTCCTATAAAGATATTGCGTGGGTGAATAGTGGATAGGCTAGGATTTGTAAGCAACAGCTTATTGAGAAAGTGACTTTGTTACTTTAAATAACCTGATGGCCTACTTTGGGTAACTGACTCACTTCAGTGGAAGCAATATATTCTGTAAATAAATTAGAAGATCTAAAGAAATGGACCCCCATCCTTCCTTTGACTTCATTTATCAACATGTTTCCTATAGAAGTTTAAAGCACTGTCAAGTCCATTCTGCATCAAGAAATGAATCAGTAAACCATGGATACCTGCCAGAAATCATGCAGAGTCAGTTAATTATCATCTTAGTTGAAACTGAGATGGTGCAGTAAAGCAGAGGCACAAAACAGTTGGTGGTGCCTTAACTAGTAGTCAATAGGACTTCTGTCACTTCCTCTCTGCACTGCACTTGATTACTAATTTTTCGGGGGGAAGTTAGATGAGGAACTGCAAGTTAATTTTTGAGAAGTATTTTTAAAGTAAGAAGGTTAACCTAAAACTACAACCTCCCCCTCCACAAAGAAAGAAAAAGAGAGAGAGAGAAAGAAGTCTTGTTAAAACCAAAAGGCTCATGAGACAAAAGATCTAATAGAATACACAATTAACACATACAGTGTGATTCCTTTAGTTCCCTTTTGAAGCAGTGATACTATAGCCTGTGTCTCTTGGAATTAGCTCTTTGTATCTTCATATTACATGGGACAACCGCAAAGCAAATCAGTCATATAAAACTAGTAGTGTGCAAAAATGTATGGGGGAAAAACTTATTACTCGCTGGATGTGTGATATTTTAGTTGTAATTATTTATTGTACTGTAGTGTTTTTACTAAAGTAGTTTTTTCAATGTTAGTGTTACCGCTGACTTATTTTAGTATTATAGTACAATGGGTTTTGGAATGTGTCATTAACATGTACTTTGATATGTAGGAATGGATGATCATCCATTCCCTTCCTGTCACACCAGAGGCATTGCTAGCCATAATATTTCCTATGAAATAGCCTTCTCCTCTATTGACACCCCAAAATTAATTCATGACAAAGGTTAATTCAAAAAATATTCATCCCCACACAGGTATGGGTCTGA
>CM034703.1:215536021-215547720 GCA_020142125.1 Phrynosoma platyrhinos
TGTGTTGTACTCATTTGCTGAGAGCAAATTTTATGACAATAGGCAAACAAAGCAAATGAAGACTAATTCAGGATAGCAAAAGAGAAAAAATGGTTTCTAGACTGGAAAAACAAGTGGTGTTTCAGTCTAGTGTTTTGTACACAAGCCTAAAATCCTTAAATGATGTGTATGTAGGATAGTATGTTTTTGTTTTTCTAACACCTTTTTCTAACACTCTCAGTTTAGACTGCCTGAAATAGTGCAAATTGAGTCCACTTTAACTGCCCTGACTCAGTGCTTGGGAATCATGGGAACTGTAGTTTGTTGTGGCACCAGAACTCTCTGACAGAGAAGGCTCAATGTCTCAGAAAAAAATACAATTCCCATGATTCCCTAGTACTGAGCCAGGCAGTTAAAGTGAATTCAATTTGCACTATTTCTGGCAGTCTGCAAAAGCCCTAAAGGGGGGGGGGGGGTGCAGATGGTGAAAAACAGTGTCTTCAATCCCAGGAAGGGGAGGGGCAGCTGGACGCTGAGCGCCCCATCCTCTTCCTGAGGACATCATTGGAGTGATGGCCCATCCACATGACGGGTGCTCTGATGACGTCCTTCCGGCTCAGCATCCGGACACACTGAGCTGGAAGAGAAGCCGAAGAGGTGAGCCATGCCTTTTGCAGCACCCCTTTCACGGCTTACAGAAGGAGCGCTATTTTAGCACTTCTTTCGCTGGTGGCGAAAGGGAGGATCGAGGCCGAGGTGTCCGTCAGCCTCAGCCTCAATCCTCCACTTTTGGGGCTGGCCCAGGGCTGCCCGTCTGCTTTCCCCCTTAATTTATTTAGAAAAGTCTGTGGGTGTATCCACACTGAAGAATTAAAGCACTATGACATCACTATAACAGTCATGACTCTATCCTATAGAATCCTAGGGTTTGTAGTTTGAGATTCAGCCTGGTCTGTCAGAGAGCTCTGATGCTTTACCAAACTACAAATTCTAGGATTCTGTAGGACAGAGCCATGACAGTTAAAGCGGTGTCAAAGCTGTTTTAATTCTGCAGTATGTCATACATCCTATATTTTGCCTCCAGATGCAGTAAATGGTCCCCATAGTGAGAAAGAAGTTTAATTTTGTATGGTGAAAAATATTTCCTACATATAGTCATGAACAATCCTTCTACAAAACAAAGTGGTCCAGTGCCCCAGAAATAATGCTGTTTCTAAAGAGTGGCGTCCCACTGCAACAAAGGTATAACCACCAAGAAGTTATTGGTGTGTGAGTTCCAGGAGGAAAGCAGGATAAGTTCATTTGGATCCCTTTAAGGCTTGTCTCCCAGCTAAAGAACAGCACTGCACATCCTTGCAGCTCTTGTCTACTGAATGATGTGGTGCACTGGTGGAGGGTTTTGTCTTCCTTTCACCACAGATACTTGAGCAAGGGAGGAAGCAGTACAGTTGCCTGTCTGTCGGCATATTGCTAATGTGTGCAGAGTAAATTGAATGCTAACTCACCATTAGAGAGAGAGAGAGAGAGAAAGAGAGGGAGAGAATGAATGAAGGTAAAGGAAAGACGCTCACTAGCATGTTTGTGCACTGGGTCTCTGTAAAGCCAGCAGGAGCAGCATCAGCAACCTTGCAGGCACAGACTGTAACTCTTTCCCATTCATAAAGGGACAGGGAGCCTTGCAGAGAGGTGTCTGGCTTGGTTTGTACCTGGAAGTGTTAAGTGTGCCTTTGCATCTGATTTACTTAAGAACATCCACCAGATTCCAACTCTTTATCAAGAGAATCTCTCACCAGGCAGGTAAGAGATTTCTACAGTTTTGCAACCTCCTTCCTGCTCAGATTCTTTAGTCGGGAAATTATGAATTGCTTTGTTTTTTACTAATTGTTTTCTTGTTAAAACACTGCTTATGTAGATAATATAATTATCACTGGGTATGACCTGCTGTGCATCACTTGTGGGTTTAACTCTTTCTGGACTGTCTTCTGCAGTCTCTGCAAAGTTTGCAAAGTTTTTTCAGTCATCCCATTTGCATCAGTGTGGGGTCTGAGAGTTCTCATAAGTCATACTAGGCATTTTCATAATTAAATGGCCAAGAAACATGTAAACATCCTACAGCTACAATGACTAATAAATGTTCCACTCTCATTTTTGACATCTTTAAGCAGACATTCTATAACTTATGAACACAACTTAATTATCGTCTTAGGGTTTTACATATGGCACTTCTTTGAAATGAACTTAGAAGAAAGCTCAACATGTGTCTTTACACAAAACACTACAGCAAATGTTTAAAATCATTTATATCTCCACCTGACAAGTTGCATCAGTGTGCAGTTCTGACAGAGTCTCTTAGCAACATTGCTGTACTCGAGATGTTGCATTGCTGTGGTTCAAGGTCACTGAGACATTGTGTTCATGTTTCTCTACCATCCTCATTATGGGTCCATATTATCCATTAAACCAATATGCTTGGAAAAGTGTTCTCAAGATTTCCATTTCTGTGTGGATCAGTTTCTGTCATGTTACAGTCCTAATCAAACTTTTGCTTGAGTAGATACATGTATGTGTGCTGCTAAGTATCAAATACCTGAGAGGAAAAAAATGAGTGTGCTATAAAAATAATTGTGGATGGTACTATGCAGATTTCTGTAATTCTGAGATACTGGCTCTGAATAGGTTCCTCATTTAACCATATTTCTCTTTTACTTTTATATGGCATTTTATTTTGAAGTAAAGTTAATGAAGCAAAAAACAAAGAGGAAGATCATGCATGCCAAAGCAATCATTAATTAGGAGAAAAGATAACAATCTTATTACAGTCTTTGTGGGACAATTAGTAGAAGCAGCCTAAGCAGAAGCTTGGTAAGTATTGGGAGAGTTTGATGTGTATGTCATGTTGCCAAATAATAGCTTGAAAGAAATTCATCTGAATTTGATTAGAGTATGATCAAAAGCTTGAAAGAAACTTTTATACAGGAGATTAATGGAAGCTATGCAACTTAACCTCTTTTTTTAAAAAAAGTGGGAAATGGAGGTATCTTCAGTTGAATTAATGTTATTATTAACATTAGACAAAACTGAACTAAAATAAGATGTGACAGTTGGGTATAATATTGAAACCTAGGCTGTTAGTCCCTTGCTGCATTGACTTGTCTTTGATTGTAATTTGTTCATATCATATTTTGTGTATGTGTGTGTGTGTAAAACACTTTTTACACTATACATTCCTGCCTAAATGCTATCCACTGCTATCTAAATGCTTATTACACAAACAAATCCTGTCTTTAACTTTGTCCTACTATTAAATATTAAATTATTGTACTGCACACCTGAGTTTTATGGCTCATTGGAAGATTATACATTGTTTTTTTATTTTAAAAATATTGATAATTAGGTGATTTAATTAGCATGATTGATGCACGAGAAGCTATTTTAGGACATTATATTCCACTGTAGAGCAGATCTTACTGTCAGGAAGTTCTTCCTAATTTTGAGGTGGAATCTCTTTCCCTCTAGTTTGAATCCATTGCTCCATGTCATATTCCCTGGAACCACAGAAAACAAACTTCAGGGTAGCCTGTGGGTAAAACTGAGACTGGAGTCACTATGCCAACTCTGTAGCCACTGTTGGGCACCTGGCTAAAGCATACTGGAGATTATCACAGGCACCTTATCCTGTCTTTTCCCTAATGGATGCATGTGTGTTTAATCATCAAAGATAGCTCTTACTGCATTCTCTTGTGGCCAGGCGTATGCAGCACATATGCAGCCCATATGCAATCTGGGCTTATCCCACAGCTTTTCAAGGATGGGATTTTTCTGTCCTAGAAAGGATACACCCGGGTTGCATATGGGCTGTATACACCCAGTCAGTTAAATGTATGTGTATCCTGTCAGGGGAAAGATGGGATAAGGTGCATGCAAGGATCTCCATTATGTTTTATTTCAAGACTTTAGCGCGAATATTAAAATTCTGGTCTTGCATAAGTACTTGCCATCAACAGTGTAAACTTCATAAGAATGGTGTGCAGCTACAGTAAAACACATGCTTTTCTCCCTCTCCCTATGAGTGTTGGATTCTTTTTCCCCCTCATCTCCATTTTTTATCAAAAGGGGAAAAAATTCTCCTTTTCTTTCAGTTGGTGTCACCTTTGCAGTTTCTTCTGGCTTACAAACATTAGTTAGAGCAGTCTTACCTCCTGCATCTTAGAAATTACTCCTTTATCCTTGACAGGCACCCCATCTACATAACATCAAAACAAGTACAAAAAAGACATGTCATATTGCTACAAGACTCCAGAAAGAATGAAGAGTTTTTGCTCTTGATCTGGGCCATTTTACCCACTCCTCTTTCCAGGCAGCAGGGTGTGAAAGGTCTTGGGGATAGCTGAGAAATAGCACCTAGGGGAACTCTCTTGCCCTTAGCAAGAATTAAGCTCAGACCATTTCCCTGTCTCACCCAGGCATTTGGCTGTTCCTCAACAAGCTGTACTTTAGCACTCTTTCAGAATAAAAATATCATGGTAGTCTAGTCAGTCCTACATGAATTGACACTTACTAATTCCTGTCACCTCAAGGTTGGCACTGAGCAATGTGAGAATAGATTTTGACCAAGCTTTGCAGTTGGCTACACTTCAAGGGAGAACAGAGCGATTTCCTGGCTTTTATTGATACCTAGAAAAGAAAAGCAGACTTTGCTCAATGCTATTGATTTTTGTATTTGGAGCCCAATGATATCAGTACTTCCAAACTGCTTGACTGGAAACAGTATGTATAGGTTGTTGTAAGGGGGAAAGCCCACCGGTGATCACTGGCTTGTCAGAGACTATTTGGAAGGATTTGAAACATACACTTTTTTGTCAGAGTACCATAAAACCCTTCATTTGTACATAGGAATGAAATCAACAAAATACTCTGAGTGACAGAAGCATTGAAACATCATAACAATAGTCATCTTTACCCCAAGATGTTTCCTCTTCCTGGGGTAGTTCTATAGTTGCTGGAGAAGATGAAGGAAAACTAGTTTTCACTTGAACCTTTCCCTGATTCCAGCACCACTTTAAAGCAAAGCAGCTTCATTTATATATCACTTCATACCGCGCTATGCAGTGTCTAAGTGGTTTACAACTGTAAGCTCATTGCCCACCAACATCTGGGTACTCACTTTAGCAATCTCAGAGGATGAAGGCCTGAGTCAAGCCTAAGCCCTAGCTAATACTGAACTTGCAACTTTGTGTTTTATGAGTGAGTGGCTGCAGTATAGGCATTTAACCACTGCGTCACCAGGGTTCCTTTAAAACTGTGTCATCAAAATGATTGCATGACAAAAAAAAAAAAAAAGAAAGAAAGAAAGAAAGAAAAAAAAGAGCTTGGAACCATTACTGCTGTGGACAACTCCTCTTTGTATCATACAGCCATTAGTACACTGGATAGGGATTTTGGGGATTGTAGTCCAAAAAAGTAACATTTGCCAACTGTCTCCCAAACAATTGATATTTTTGTTTCAACCTCTGTGTTTGGTAAATTAATTAGAAACACTTCCTTCAAAGCTGAGTAGCACTAGCAAGACACAAAATAATTGCTGTCCCCACACCCATTTTTTAAAAATGGAACAACAATCAAATTTGAATCTTATATATATATTCCTTTGTATAAAAGTCTTCATGGGGGGGGGGACTATTTAGAGGACAGTAAGTCCAAACATTAATTGAAATGTGCAAAAAGAAAATATAGGGCCTCTGCAGACCAGATCAAAGGGCCAGTCTGGAGGCAGAGATGGGGTGGGTCAGCTGCACACCAGCTGCCCCAACCCCATGCTGATGCCGTCCTGATGCCGTGCACCATTACGAACAGTGCATGGCATCAGGACACCCTTCCGGCACAGCATTTTGACACGCTGCACCAGAAGGGGTGCTAAAGAGCCACGTTCCAGCTCTTAGGGCAGACTTTTGCTGCCCCTGAAAGGAGCAGCATTTTGCTGCTCTTTCAGGGGTGGCAAAAAGGATTGGGGCTGCGGCTTGCAGTTGCTGTGGCCCAGATCCATAGTTAGCAGGGGCGGCCCAGAGCCGCCCGTCTGCATAGCCCCATAGTTGCAAAGTGCTTGCTCAGTTTAATAGGCAGCATCATCCTCAATCCGGATAACTGTTTCTTCCTGAGCTGAGATTCTAGAGAGAGATGGGTGATGAGAACCAAAGTTCAACTGGTAAAGGTGACATATCAAGATGGGCTTTCATAAATCCCTTTACATAATGAGGCAGCAATCCCAACCAGTGTCTCAAACATTGTGCCATGCATCTTTATCTGGCATTTCTAAGACAGAAAGTTTTTTGGAATGATAATGTAAGAGGACAGAAAATGAAGAAGGTTGTAGTGATATAAGACTGGTCTGCAGTTGTTTCTGTCCAGACGGTCCAGGGAGGGTTTTTTTTAGGAGTGGCTTAACCGCTGCCTCCTTTAAGCAAGATGGTATACTACCCTCCCTGAATGACGTGTTGATTGTGTCCCGAAGGAACACCTTCAATGCATTCCCACCCTGGATGACCATCCATGATGGACAAGGCTCAAGGGGGCAAGTCATCTTCCTCACCCTTCCAAACAGCTTGTCCATGTCTTCAGTACTCACAGATTGTAACTGATCCAGTAAAGTGTCATCAACAGGGTTCCTGGATGCCTCGTCTACAGATTCTGCTGAAACACTGGCGTCCAAGTCGGCTCTTATCCGAGAAATTTTATCTGCAAAGTAGATATTAAATGCCTCGCAGCAGGCTGTCATTGGGTCAAGTAGGGGGTTAGGTGCAGGGGGAACCTTCGTGAGCTCGCCCACCACTCTAAACAGCTCTGCCGGGCGGGACTCTGCAGACGCAATACGTGCAGAACAGAAATATTTCTGCACTGCCCGTAAAGCCTCCCTATAGGAATCAAGATGCTTCCTAAGGTGAGTTTTGTCAGATAAGAGATGAGTCCTTTGCCATTCGCACTCTAGTTGTTGTCCGGCATGCTTCATCCTCCTAAGCTTCTCTGTATACCAGGGCTTACGGTTTGAAGCGGGCTGGAAAAGACGCTTGGGAGCAATTGTGTCAATAGCCCTGGTGAGGTCGGTGTTCCAAGTATCCATCAAGGCCTCGACAGAATCACCAGCGTTACCAACCATTAAACCCTCCAAGGCTTTCCGGACACCAATTGGTTCCATTAGCCTTTGAGAGTGGACCGTTCTAATGGGTCTGCCACCCCTGGGAGGGTAAACAATAACCTTTAGTTCCGCTTTGATCAGAAAATGATCTGTCCATGACAATGCGGAGGTTTTTTTTACCTCCGCCCATGGATGTTCCTGCTCCGTACTAAAGACCACATCGAGGGTATGACCAGCACAATGTGTGGGCCTGTCGACAAACTGGAATAGGCCCATGTTTGTCATGGTATCCTTGAACTCCCAAGCTGCGCCAGTTAGATCTTGTAAACTGGTTTCGAGTGAAATGTTGAAGTCGCCCAGAACCAAAAGGCTGGGCAATTCCAACAGCAACTCAAAAACCAAGGTGGTCAGCTCAGTTAGGGAGTCTGTTAAGCAATGGGGTGGCTGGTATACTAACAAAATCCCTACACTATCCCTGGTCTTCAGGCTGAGGTACATACACTCGATGTAGGTCATTTTCTGGATAGGCTTCCTGATCAAGGTTAAGGTGTTCCTATGGACCAAGGCTATGCTGCCCCCCCCCGCCAACTTTCCCTCACCTGTTCACTGACTGAGTACCCAGCTGGGAGAGCCTGCGCCCATATCGCGGAGCTGGCATTCCCCAGCCAGGTCTCAGTAGAGCATGCCAGGTTGGCCGCCTCATCCACTAAATTATCATGGATGATATTGGTCTTATTTTTGACCTACCTGGCTTTGCAAAGGAGCAGGTTGAGGGTCAGTGGAATGGTTGGCACACTCTCCAAGTTATCCTGGGAAACAGAGCAAACTGAAGGAGGGATAGGTATTAAACATTAATCCCTCCTTCTTTTGTAACATTTGTTGGCTCTGTAAATCTGAGGGCCTGAAATGATTTGGCAATTTGCAATTTGGAAAACAATTGGGAAAGGGATTAGAAGTTAAAAATTAAAATTTATGTGGGGCATGTCCTGCAGTGTGGATGCTTGGTATGCCTACTTTCAGAGAAACAATATTTTGAGTTACTGATATTTAAAAGGTGAATATGCCTTTGTCCTTAAATACACCATCTATCCACAAGTTTGTGAACTAATTGTAACTAAAATACTGAAGATCAGCTAGTACCATACCTGTAGTACATTATAGCAGGACTGGTTTCTTTAGCAGTACAGCTGTGCTGTCATGTTAGCAATATGCCCACTTTTCATGATTCATTATAAACTTTTTTATAGTGATTTTTAAAGCTCTGTGTGGATTGGCCCCTCTCTAGTCAGAGCTAGTTTCTCCTTACCTTCCTGCTCATGCCCGTCAGTCTAGTAATCAAGGACTGCTGTCACAACCAAGGACTTCCACTTTTCTGGCTCAGATCCATCTCTTTTCACTAGCCACCCCCGATTTCTGGAACCCCCTTTCCACACAAGCTCATTCCATCATCTCTTTGACCAGCTTTAAAGCTAGGTTGAAGACAATTCTGTATGGGGATATGTTCCCTGCCATAACATAAATTTCAGTTTTTGTGTTATTTTAACCTATGTTGTTTTATAGTTATTGTTTTAATTTTAAATTGTATTAATTTGTAATTACTGGTTTAGAATGTACACTTCCTGCAGGTTTTTAATTTATGTATTTGAATTAAACTGATTTCTCTGTACAGCACTGTGCAATTTTTTAGCACTTTATAAATAAAGTTTAATAATGATAATAATTAATTCTCTGTCTCCTCCATACTTTTCCTGCTTATTACCAGACCCATGAAAGAATATCATGTTGAAGATGGTGCATTTTCTGTTCCTTCAGAGAGCAGGGCTTGAACCAATGGTTACAAATTAAATGAAATGAGATGTAAACTAAGCATTAGGAGAGCATTTGGAGTATGGAGCACTCTGAGGGTGGAGTATATATATATATATGTTAGATGGCCACTTGTTAGTGATGCTTTAACTGTGGATTTCTTTCATGAGGTTAGTCCCTGTTCTCCTGTACTAGGAGGAAGGCGGGATATTAATAATAATAATAATAATAATAATAATAATAATAATAATACAACATGACCCACAAGTTCCCTTCCAATTCTATATTTTCTTCTTTGCTGTTGTTTGTTGAAAAATTGTTCTACCAGAATTGCTGCCTGCATTGTAAAGAAAGCTTCCATTAACATAATTGGGAACAGACACTTTGTGAACTCATTTTTAATCAAAACTACATAAATAAAGGAAAGAGTTAAACACCATATCAAGCTGAAGCTTCTGTTTACATTGGCAGTGTGTACATCTAGTGTGGTCTTGAATGCAAGGCAATGTTAGCCACCATGCCAAGTATATGAAATGTGTGCATGTGTGTGTACACATACAATAGAGGTTTGCAAGACTGTGGGATTTACAAAAGATAATGTTGTTGTTAAACTATTTACTAGTAATTCCAGGAGCTCTTCCTTAGACTTTACCTGATGACTGCCTATAAGCCAGGAGAGGGCAATTTATGGGACACTTTCCTCTACCAAGTACCATTCAAGTGACGTCATACCCTGAACAAACTCAAACTTATCTGATTTCATAAGCTAATCAGGGTTGAGCCTGGGTATTATTTGGATGGGAGATGACCAGGTAATACCAGGGGTCTCCAAGTAGTGTTAGAGATTCACTGGAGAGCTGCTGCCAGTTGAAATTGACAGTACTGGGCCAGATAGGGGGGCAGAGGATTAAATTTCTGACTTTACATAGAGCAACTTCCATTGTTTGTCCTTCCAAATGTTATTGGATGGCAATTTCAATCAGTTGAACCAGTGTGCAAAGGGATCTCTTACCACCTTTGAGACTAAGGGCCTCTGCAGACTGGCCCAAAGGGCCGGCCTAGGGGTAGAGTTGGGGCAGGGCAGCCACACACCGACCACCCCAACCCCATGCTGATGCTGTCCTGATGCCCTCCCAGCACAGCGTTTAAACACACTGCACCGAAAGGATGAGGAAAGCCACAGCACCAGCTCTTAGGGTGGCCTTTTGCAGCCCCTATAAGGAGCGGCATTTTGCTGCTCTTTTTGGGGTGGCAAAAGGGAGGATTGGGGCCATGGCATGGGGTTGCCATGGCCCCAATCCACCGCTTCCCAGGGCAGCCTTGTGCTGCCCATCTGCAGAGGCCCTTTCTAAGCAAAAGATCTTGTAGCATAAGCCTTTGAAGACTTGGGTCTACTAGTGATGAGGGATAATACAAGCTGCACACCATACATTGCCCACCAGGAACTATAAGATTAGAAAGATTGTTGCATGTGAGAAGAGGTAGCTTTGTGATTATTGGATTATATAAAATATATTTTTTATGTTAATTGGGGGTATTGACAGGTCTGTGGAGTTTCCTTGCATTTATACCATCCAGTTTTCACTTAGATTCCTCCTGTTTTTGATTGGATAGAAAATGAATTGGTTGGTGAGATACAAGAACCATAAGGAAAACATGAAAACTTGAAGGTTAAAAGTTCAGCTCATCCATAAAAGAGAAATATATAAGTCCATGACCACACTTTGAAAGAGATTCTGGTTTCTAGACAAGACTGAATTTTGATACTATATCTGTAGGAGAGACAATTAGGCCAACCGTCTTGTGTAGACCATGACTGAATGCATTGGGTCACTAACAGAGGGTAATGGGACCTATGGGACACTAGGCAGACATGTCATGATACAACTGACTGATTTGTAGATAAAGCTGATATTTGACAAGAAAATTACTGTCTGCTTTCCCCTTATAATAGTGTAAAACACTGTAATGGAGCAGAACATGATAATATACAACATAAAAGATGGTGTATGTATGTCTGTGTATATGGAGGTTCAGAGAATTTATTCAGCAAATACATGGACAATCCTGAGTATTCAGATGAAACTGGGCTATGAAGGAAGACCAAGAATGAAGATTAAAAACAGCATTTGTTGTTGGTTTTAAGAATATTTGGAAGCAAAAGCAATTCATTGACAGGTGCAAGCAATTATGCCGCCAGTTGTTTTAATAGATCTGCTGCATATGATGCCAGATGATGATATGAGTAATAACCACAACATGCTATTTGTATTCACTGTTGTTCTCATGAGTAGCAAATTAGACATTTTGGGGTTGTCTGCATTGCCTGGAGATCTCTCTAAAGTATTTAGAATAGATGTGGCAAGAATCATATGGAAAGTGCACAAAGCCACCTGCTGTAATTCAACCAACAAAAGGCCAGTGGTTTAAAGAGTTTGTGGTATCAGGGGCCTTCTTAATTTGATTGAAATATCCTTGACATTGTGAAAAGAACTCTTTTTCTTCTGATTTGTTCTCCATGTTATTCCTTTAAGCATCAGAGATGGGTTGAAATTGAGATTACTTTGAAATCCTGGTTATCTAAGGTGATGACATTTTTCAGCAAATTCATTGCTTCCTGACTGGTATGTACATTGTAGTACAAAAAAATTCACAGTCATTGTTAAAAAGTGAGAACCTAGCACATAGGACTAAGCATAAATGTAAATCTTTACACTTTTTTTCTTCACAAACTTCAAACATTTTCTCCCCAGTAGGAGAGCTTGAGAGTTTTGGTTCATTACCC
>CM034703.1:215626910-215639529 GCA_020142125.1 Phrynosoma platyrhinos
GCCCTAAGTTCTAGGCTGCTATCACTGTTGCTTAACTGTCACCCTTGTTTGCTGCTTGGAAACATCTCTCAAGCAAGGGGCAGGCTAGAAGCAACTGATATAGTTCTCTCTCTTTGTGTATGCATGCATTGCGTGTATGTATGCATGTGTACTATCAAGCACAGCTGAAGCTTTTGATTGATCTTCAGTTAGGCTGAAATCCATGCAATAGGGACTATTCTTTAAATTAATTATGGGCATATCATATGAGTGACAAGAGTAAAATAGGATTATGCAATTTTCTTGCTTCTGGCTGTGATATTCTGTCTCAGTTTAATATCAAGTCAAACTCATTTCCATACACTTTGGCCTCTTTATTAATCACAAACCACATCAGGGAATTTGTTGTGTGTGAAAAGATTAATTACAACAAGTACAAATATGCTGTAGATTTCTCCTAGGAAATTGTAGCAATCATTTTTAAAAAATAATTTATAAAGATAACAGGCAAACTGACCTCTGGCTAAACAGAAAGAGAAGAAACAATTGCATATTACACATAATTCATGCAATTATAATCCCCCCCTTACAGACAACAATATGCACATTCCTAAAAGTGTCGAGCAGGAAATATGTCAAACTGTAATATTCATTCTTATATACCACTAAAACGACTAGCCAAGTCAGATAATAGAAAAGCCTACATAGATCAAGAAGTGAATTTTCTGCTTGTTTGTTTTAATTTGAGGTCTTAAATTGACTTCAGTTTTTTTAAAAGATGTTGCTTGGAGTAGCAGCTTGCAGGTACTCCAATAAAACAAATAAATATAAATGCATGAATTACACATTTACATACATGTAGATGTATATATTGTTGCTGATCTCAGTGGAGAGATTATTTTAGTTGTAATTAGATTTTAGCAAATGAGTGAGAGAGCAAATGAGAAAGATAAAGATTCTCTTTTAATATGTGTGAGCTAATTCTAGATTTTGCTCTGAAAGCTGGAACATAGATATTTGAATGAGTGAAAAATTATGAAATCCCACTTCAAATGCAATTTCAGTTATAGATGTGGGTTGTCATAGGGTGAGTAGAAGTAAAGAGGTTAAGAGCAAAGTTCCTCAACTTTTGTTTTTTTTAGTTGTTCATTTGGCCATATTGGGTGGACCATCTTGCTGAAGTCCAAAACATCTGGAGGTTCACAGGTAGTGTCAAGAGATGCATTGAATCTTCTGCTGATCCATTCAGCATGAGTAGCTGGGCCTACAAGTCTAGTGAAACATTTGTGTGGAACATTCCCTTCATCAATTTACATTTTGCATTTATAAATACTGTATCAAGTTGTAAAGAGCCAGAACCACTCATAATCCATGTGAGAAGGCATTATAAAGAACTGGATTAATATTTTTTTGCACAAATGTATAAAATTTATTTATGGACTGCATTTCTGTTCAAAGTACAAAAACCATCATGCAACCAAACCAAAGAAACACGGAACCAAGTGTAAACTTAACTGTGAAATCACAATATGCATGTTTCAATGTTGCTGCACATGCTGCAGGAAGAAAATGACAAGAGAAAGAGGTTCTCAGAAAATACTGATTTTTAATTAAACAGTAGAAAGCGTGTGAGGCGGTTGGAACTTGCTTTCTCTACATGCAATGTTCTTCAGGAAACTGTTAGAGAACTTTCCTCACATCCCCACTTCATCCCTTTCTTTAATATGAAACTAAGGTCTGTTTCCCAGCCCTTTATTTCTGGTTATCAGATACATGAGAGTTTCAATGAGAAGAAGTGAGTGACTCACACTTCCTAGTTTTCTCTGAATATACTGTTACACCTATGGAATACAGTGAGTTCCAAATGAATAGTGTAACAACACAAAAGCCCCTGTTCTGTATCCCTAAGGGGGGAAGCAGACTGGCGGCATGGGGCCGCCCTGGGAAGGTGCGCCACGGGACCGAGACATCCCCATGCCTCGATCCTGTGGCGCACCTTCCCCGTCCTTGAAAGGAGCGCTAAAATAGCGCTCCTTTCACTGACTTTTCCGCCTCAGCGTGTCTGGACGCTGCGGTGGGAGGTTGCCCCAGAGCGCCGGCTGTGCAGAGGGCCGGCGGCTCCGAGGGCAACCTCGGGAGGAGGAAGGGGTGCCGAGCGTGCAGCTGCCCCTCCTCTTCCCTGCCTCCAAGATGGCTTTTTAAGCCATCTGCCAAGGCCCTAAGTTTACCTTACCTTACAAATCCCCAACAAATATTATCTTCCTGGCCACAGACAACAGGATGTGGGAGAAACATGATATTTCTGGGTTAATTCTGATTGTTAATACAATGTCAAATTAAGTCCATGTCAGAGAAGGCTTCCTTAACAGTAACAGTTACAGCATTTTGATACTACTTTAACTGCCATGGCTTCATCCTATGGAATCCTGGCATTTGTAGTTTGGTTAGAAGCACCTGAGGAATTCTCTGGCTGAGAATTATTTTTAAAAATATATTTTTGATAAAATGATATACTACAGAATAAAAACAAAGGAAACAATCTACATACTAAAAAATTACGATAATAACAATAAATATTATACCATACATCCTATACAGAAGATAGAGGAAAATAAAAGGTGAGGACTTCTGGGCTGGACATGGCAACTTGTAGTTCTCAACTGCGAGTGATCTGCTGAGGAGGCAGAATGTCTCATGTGGTGTTCAAAGAACAAATGGCATTCAGACTAGAAAAAATGGTCTCTCTATATTAAAGAGAGGGTGGAAAATACCCATAAGAGTCTTCAGCCTTTCTCCTTGTGATGAAATAATCATTTCTGTGGTGGATGATCACAGGTGTAGCAGAGAGACTGAGGCTATAATCAAGGTCCATAATGTTAGAAGCCTGCCTGGGCAGGACAAGAGCTGCATAGTTATGTGGAGTAGCTTCTGGCCACTCAGGCCTTGATCTTATTGGGACTGTGGTGACTGCAGAGCCCACTTCCAAAACAGGCCACCACCATAGTCCCGAAAGGGCTGCCAGCAGGAGATTAAATGTGCTCTTTTTGGGCTGGCTTTCCTCAGCTTGGTATGGCCTTGGAGCAGCTTCCGGCCACTTTGGAGGTGTGCTCCATGTGAATGCCATGCCTCCAGAAGCCACTTTATCTGACCCATGTGTTTTGGACCCAACTTTACTTTAACTATGTGAAATTAAATGACACCCAGATATATTTCTCCATGACCCAGTCATCAGCTCAGACTTCAGATGGTGTCTCTCCAATCAATGACTGTCTTAAAGAGGTAATGGACTGGATGAGGAAAAACAGATTGAGGCTGAATCCAGACAAAATGGAGGTACTAATGGTGATGGGCCCGAAACCAGGTTTGGGAATAAAACTTCCAGTCCTGGATGGACTCTCACTATCCCCCAAGGACTGTGTTCGAAGTCTGGGGATACTCCTAGATTCATTGCTTCACATGACAAATCAGGTGAATGTGACGGTCAGGAGTGCCTGCTATCAGCTTCGGCTGATATGCCAGCTGTGTTCTTTCCTGGAAAGTAGGGATCTCAAAACTGTGGTACATGCTCTTATAACCTCCCGTCTTGATTTCTGCAATGCGATCTACATGGGGCTACCCTTGTGCCTAACCCGGAAACTTCAATTAGTTCAAAATATGACAGCCAGACTAGTTACAGGGATATCCAGGAGAGAGCACATTACACCTGTGCTGAAATCTCTCCACTGGCTGCCCATTAGTTTCTGGGCACAATACAAAGTGTTGGTTATGACCTTTAAAGCCCTACATGGTTTGGGTCCAACCTAACTCCAGGACCACCTCCTTCCATATGATCCTCCCCGTGCACTTCGTTCCTCTGGGATGAACCTGTTACAGCCTATGAAAACTACGCTGTTGGTGACTTCCCAGAGGGCCTTCTCTGCCTCCATCCCCAGATTATGGAATGGCCTACTGGACAAGATCCATCTTATTACCACTCTAGACAGCTTTCAAAAAGCAGTTAATCAAGACTGATATTTTCCGGCAGGCCTTCCCTGAATAACATCCCAGCCCAGAAGACATAAGATCTGACCATTGCCCTTCTACTGCCTTGATTAACACCGCTCTGTATATCAGTATTGTAAAATTTACTATATTTTTGTACTGCATATTTTAACAATTGGTATTTTAACTTGCTTCAGTTTAATTTATTTTTAAGGGGGGTGTGTGGGTGGGTGTGGGAATATGGTATGGGATTTGGATTGATTTTAATTTACTGTGATGTTTTAACGTGTTGTATGCCACCCCGATAGCGTGGCAGAGGAGTGGGATGGCAGAGGGGTGGGATATAAATTAAAAAAATTATTATTATTATTATTATTATTATTAATTATTATATAATGGAAAACATTTTAAAGAGACTTTCTGATTATGATGGTGAGATTATGTTTCTGGCAAATTTTCTTCTCATAGTGAACAAGAGACATGAGTAAACTGACTTTAGAATTTTTCCTAAATAATTTTTGATGCAGAAATTTAAAAAATGGGTAATGTTTGACTTGAGTTTGAATGAGAGAACTGAAGAGCAAAGAGACTTAAATTTTTCACTTTCAAATTTTTTTAATACACAGAAATAATTATAAGAACAATGAAGATTGAGAAGGGTGAGAGCAAAATTTGCTTATTTTTCCAGTGCAATAAATACAAAGTTAGACTGCTGAAACTGAAGTCCCAATATTGACTAAAATATAAGTGATTTTAGGTTTTGGTTGTATTGTGAAATCTACTGGATATATTAAAGACAAAGAGATCTTATGACAATCACTGATGTAAGAAGGAAGATTTGGGAAGTCCAGGTGATCAGAAAACTTGGGAGAAAACCAATAAAGAGCCAATTTTGTTTAAAGAGAATTTAATTCAAATGATTTCAATCAATAACTGGAAGGGGTTGCTGAGATAAACTGAGGCTTATACAGTCAAAGTGGATAAAAAGCATGATGAGAGAAGTGTGGATCAAGTCAGAAGAAAAGAAAAGGAGAAAGATGGATTGATGGCCGAAACATACTGGCCAGAAAAGTCAGCTTCTGGGTGTCTTGGGGTTGTAGTGTTTTGATGGCACATGCCCCCAAAACACCTGGAAGCCACCCAGCCAATCAGACAGAGGTGGCTTCAAGCCACTCTTGGGGTGTGGTGTTTTGATGATGCATCCCATGGAGTGCCGGAAGCCTCCTGGGATTGCACTGGGACTGCCTAAGGTGACCCAAAACCAGAACTAATAGAAGCAGATGTTTTCTATTCCTATTTGGGCTGGTGGTGGAGGATCCCTTTGGGACTGCAGCATGTGTTTGCCGTGGTCCCAAGGCATCTTCAGCAGGGGTAGGTTCAAGCTGCCCCTTTGTGCCTGTCTGTTTGAGCCCTTAGTTCTGTATTTACAGTGAAAGATGCGGAACTGTGCATTATGGAAGAATCTGCTATGATCAAAAGACTCTAATATAGATTCCTGGTGCTGGTTTTAGAGGACTTTTGGGGAGTCTAAAGGTGTGTAAGACAGAGCTGTGAAAGAAAAGACAGAAGAAGGAAGGATAAATTTGCAAAGAGAAGAGCAAAAAACAAACTGGAGTAAACCTGTCACAATTAAGAATATAGACTCGAGATGTGATTCTCCACTTCAGTCCCCACTCCTGATCTCAGCCTCTCAGTAATCAATTGCCAATATTTTCCCCAGTCCAATGGCTCATCCCTTTCAACTGGTTTGTTGTGGCACCAGAGCTATATGACATAGAAGGCTAAATATCTCAAAAAACTATAGATCCCAGAATGTCATGGCATAGAGGCATGACACTTAATGTTGTGTCAAAATGAATTATTTTTGTAGTGTAGATTCAACCTAAGTTCCTACAGACTGTCTTGTTTCATGATCTGCTCGAGAATCTTTCCTAGTATTGATGTCAGGTTGATTGGACAGTGATTATTTGAATCTCTTTTCTCAACATTTGTTCTCCTCCACTCTGCAAGGATTTCTTTAATTCTCTAGGTATTCTAAAAGATCATTACCAGAGGTTCTGAGATTACTTCTGCCAGTTTTTTCAGTATTCTTGGATAATGTTCATTTGTCCCTGGAGACTTGAAATCATTTACAGTAATCAGTTATTATTTTACCTATTCTGTGATACATTTGCCCTACTGCATTGTCTGCTCCATTTTCTCCTGGTTCTCATTTTGTGACACTGTGAGCACTGTTCTCATTTTGTGAGAAGACTGAAGAGCAAAGAGCAAAGACTGAAGCAAAGAAGGTGTTGAATATCATCATCATCATAATCATCTGGAGTATTTATACCCCTCTCTAAAGCCAAAAGCAGCTTACAAATGGTTAATCAGACCTTTCCCTGCCCTCAGGCTTACAATCAAAAAAGACAAGACACAAAAGGAGAAGAGAACGGTGGTGGGGAAGGGGAATAAGTCCAGCAGATCTTCTCTCCCTCTGAAGCCTGGATCAAGGCAGATGGACTGGAGGGAGGGCCTTCTTCTTACTGTGGCTAGGCCTGATGGAGCTGGCCTACCCTTCTCTTCCTCTGGATGATGGTGGATGGAGGGAGGGCCTTCTTCTTTTGAGTTCTGCCTTTTTTCTGTCTCCTGTTAGCATTTCATCATCTTTCTCACACAGTGACCCTACCATTTCCTTGTTCATCCTTTTGCTATGGACATAATAAAAAAGCTATTTTTTTACCATAATATTTTTAACTATAACCTTTCTAGCAAGCCTGAACTCCTTCTGCACTTTAGCTTTTCTGATTTTCTCACTACATGTTCTGGCTATTCATTTGAATTCCTCTTTGGTGATTTTCCCCCTTTTCCATTTCTTGCACATGTTCTTTTTAAACTGTATCTCAACTGAAAGTTGTTTAGATCCTGGTTTCTTTAGACACCTCAAGTTTTTCCTCCTCATCAGAATTGTTTGAAATTTTGCCTTCCATATCTCACTTTTAAGAAATTCCTATCCACCATCCAAATAATATAAATCCAAATTAATTAAACCCAATATCATTGTTGCTAATCCTTTTTCATTATTACAAACTTTGTTTCTTATTCTAATTATATTTTTTTGCCAACAATGAATACAATCAAAACAAAACATTAACTCAGTCTTCCTTATTTCTAAAAGAATGCAGCTTATTGGAGCAGACCTATCACAGCTGAGTCCAAGATTGTTTTATTCCATATGTCAAGTAGCATAAACTAAAACTAGATTAAATCAAATGGAACTTTTGGGTTTAGGGTCCATCAAAAGTCTCTTTCAAGCTCTTCAGGCATGCAGAAGGCATCTGGTCATGATGGAATTCCAGCTCCACCTCTTGCACTTTTGCTGATCACTTTTTTTCAAGCTCCAAAACAAATGCTATATTAATGGGGCCCTTGTGGGCTATTACTTTGATGTTACCTTTATCCAGTAGGACAATAGCTGAATGAAGTTCCTCCAGTCAGTAAAGAAACTACTGTTACTTCCTTCCCTGCAGAGCCCTAGAAGGCAACAGCTCCAACCCTCCATCTTCACCTGGATGTCCTTAGCTTGGATTCCAAAGACACCTCCCTCCACTGCCAGTGTCAGATTTTCCATAGGATGTTGACATAGCAGTTAAAATGAAATAATCATGCCATAATTGTATTGCACGAGAGAGACAAGCATGACCCTGTGAATATGTGCTGCTGTTCTGATATTTTGTCTTGTACTATTATTATTGTAAAAAAAACCACACACACACAAACACAAGGAAATTGCACTGACTTTGCTGTGTTATCCCTTTAATCCTAAAAAGGAAATAAAATGCTAAAAATAAAGCCTACATCCAAAATGTTGCTCTGTTTCACCCTGTGCTGAAGCCATTGTGTTAAAATTAAAATGGAAAGTCTTCTAGTTCTGGGAGATGCCTGGATTGGGATGCTATGGAATTCTCAAAGGAAGAGTGTTTTGTTTCAGCAAGGCTGCATCTGCACTACAGAAATAATCCAGTTTGACACCACTTTAACTGGCATGACTCAATGCAATGACATTCTGGGAATTGTAATTGGTTGTTGCACCAGATCCCTCTCATAGAGAAGGCTAGATGTCTCATAAAACTATCATTCCCTGAATTCCACAGCACTGAGCCCTGAAAATTAAAGTGGTCTCAAATTTGATTATTTATACAGTCTGGACACAGCCCAGGTTAGAAAAGAGTATGGTTTGCAGCATAGTCTCCTAGTGAGAACTTCATCACTAAGATCTGTTCGGCATTCATAATGGAGCATTGGTGGATAGCACTTTGTAGGGCATCACCACCTTAAAAGAGAAAATTGAAAATGAATTATATAATGATATTTAGGCAAGACCCTGGCCATGTTAGTAGGGCTCGTATGTAGTAGCATCTTTTTCTTTTGATATTTAGTTCACTGGCATACAACAGTAAATGTAATTATGCTATGCCTTATGGTAGTGGTTTTCCAAAAACATGCACATCTGCTACGATAAAGCAATCTGTCAGCTCTGGGGACATATCAGTTAGGAAAACGTGTAGTGCACAAAAAGCAATTTCCAGTAAAGTTGTTTGCTGAACTAAAGCCAACACGCTGGAGCTAAGAAGGCTGTTGATGAGAAACCCAAGCAGCAACAAGATCCTGTCTATCTTGAGACTTAGCTGGTGCCACTCTAAGCTGGAGTTGAAATGCAACACTATATATATAGTAAACAGTTTTTGAGTGCAGAAAGCTCAAGTGGCTGGCACAAGTGATAGGATAATATACACACACACATACATTTCAGCTATTGGGATATTATCACTGGATCAATGCTAGACATGAAAAAAATAAAGTCTATCTAAAAGGTTAAAGCTGAGTTGATCTCTTGGTATAGTTTACTGTAATATTGGGAAACTTTGCTGGGTTTAGGGGCTAATTTTCTGGCCCAGAACCATCTGGGAGTTGAAAAAAACACCTAAAGAAGAAGTGATCAGAAGTCCATTTCTGGTTTTGGAGAATATACATGGGGGAAATCTATCTGAAAGGTTTCTCAATGCACTTGAAAATTTTTAGGAGATGCAATTCATCCTTTTCGACAGAAAAGGTGGTCTAGGGAAGTCAAACCACAAATTTTTAAGCCAGGTTTCATTTTGCCCATTTTGTTACTATTACTAGAGAAATCTACTTTTTCCATATAGAGACAATATAGTCTTCAAAATCTCTATTACCATTGTACATTAACATGTATATTTTCCTTCCTTCCTTCCTTCCCTTTTAGTGCAATGGTATATAGCTCAGGTCAAGGCTATTTGAATGTAAGTATTTCCCTATTAGACCCAGTTAGAATGCTGAGATCTTTGGGAGCCATCCATCTCACTCACATTTTTAGGCTTGTTGCATGGGGACAAAGGAGAGACCTTTCTTGGTGGCTGCTCACAAACATTGGAACTCTTTCTCTAGGGAAGCTAGAATGCTTTGTTTCTTGCTCTGCTTTCACAGTTGGGTCAAAACTTTCCTAATCTGTCAGGCTTTTGGGAATCGATTGTGAAGGATTTTTCATGGTGCACTGTGCTGTTTTGTTGGTTTGATGTACTGTCTTTTAATGACATCCCCCATATATCTATATATCAATATATCAATATAAAATAACATTTATACTTACATTTTTACTGATTTTTGTGGTCTTCAGACCATACTGGTTTTAATAATTTGTAAGCCAGTTTCAATCCCACTGTTTGGGAAAGGTGGGATGATAATAATAACAATAGCAACAAAAATTAATAATAATAATGTAATCTTCAGCAATTCAGTAATTTGGGATATTACATTGGAAAGATCTCTTGCTGGTTCTATTGGCAGATGTGTAGCTATTTGCAGTAGGGTGTTGTGGATCACCACGGTGAGCCCAACCCCTTTAACTTTAGAGAAGGTTGTAGTGGCACAGCCAGGAGGTTTGTCTAACAGCACCTCACTTGCAGCTGCTCATGGGAAAAGGCCAAGAAGAAAGCCTTAAAATCAGCAGGATTTTGGAGGGATCACAGAAGAGACAGCCAGGAGCTTTAGGTGTCTCAGAACCAGTAGAAGAGGCATCTACCACTGAAATACCCTACAACCATGGCCAGGCTCTGCCAGAGGTAGGCCAAACTCCCATGGGACAACAGGGTAAGAGAGAGGGACTTAGAATGTGTCCCACCAGGTCACAGTATTTCTGGAGTAGCTACGCTAGACCAAAGGAAGGACCCTAGGCTGATTACATATAAATCCAGGGCATCTATATCAGGGCACTAGTTTATGCCCATCAGTCCTTCACCTACTATCTCCCCAGTGCCTCAGCTTTGTCCACTGAACTTTCAGGAGTTGATCCAGTCCTATCTCTCCCACAAGTGGAGGGTTACAGTCCAGTATCTACCCCAAGCAATGTGACCTACAGTACATAAACAAGAACTGAATGGGCCAGAATGTAGCAGGACTTCACAGAACCAAATTAGCACTAGGAACCATAGCAAGCAATAGCAAGTACATTTCTATACCATTTATCAGTCCACTTAAGCACTCCCTAAGCCAGGGGTAGGCAACCTTTCCCCTTTAAGGGCCGAGGGACTTCAGCTCCCAGAATCCCAGGAGCTATTGCCCAATATGGGACTATTGGCCAACATAGCTGAGGCTTCTGGGAGCTGAAGTCCCTCGGCCCTTAAAGGGGAAAGGTTGCCTACCCCTGCCCTAAGCAGTTTAAACATGTAAGCCAATTGCCCCCAACAAGCCTGGTACTCATTTTAGTGACCTTGGAAGGATGCAAGCCTGAGTCGAGCCTGAACCATGCTTTGGTTCTGAGTCAAGCAGGCATGTCTTAGAGCTGGGTCCTGGAACAACTTATTGCTAGGGATTGGGAGCTTCAGGGTCATCCTGCCATTGTCAAGAAGTTGCTTACCCCTTCACAATGTCCAAGTCCACAGCCTATCATCCTCACCACTGACAGCTGTTGGAACAGCCTAGCCAGCTAAGGTGTGTATCTTTACCCTGAAGAGAGGCACAGACTATATGCACAAAGAACAGAAGGATGGAAGAACTGAGTGTGGACTACCTGAGACTGTCAAAGCTCAATAAAAAATGTAAACAGCCAGATGACAGCCTTATTTTCTTGTTAGCAAACCATGATAGGGTGCATCATCCCCAGGAAAGGGTGGGAAGCCCAATACCATCACAGGATTGATATTAGCAACTTTTTAAAATATAAATTAAAAATGGAAATATGCATTTATGGTATAATTTCCTCTATGGACTAAGAAAAGCCAGCTCTACAGCTAAGTAGATCAAGTGGTCTGCCTCACATGGCAGTCTTTGGACTGATTATGGGTAAAGTGCTGCAAAGTAGTAATTATTTTATTTCATTTTGATCACTATGGTGGAAAAGGAGCATCAGGCAACACAATGTCTAGGGCTATCTCTGCAAACTAGGATAACATTCATATGGACACGCTCCTATTTTCAAAAAGCTATATACAGACATGGCATCTTCATTCTTTTGAGAATGTTGTTCATCCCTCCTGTCCACTAGCTCCCAGAAATCCTTTCCCTGCTATTTTTAACTCATGAACTCATCAAAAGCACTACACTTTGTTCATAGAAGTGAAGCAAAAGGTCTCATTATTCTTTGCCTCTCCAGCATTGGTTACCTCTGCACTTGTGTGTATAGCTCTCAGGCAACTGGTTTTTCTTGAGGCTTAACAATATGGTATAGTGTAGCTATGTAAAGAATACTCACCAACTGTCTTGTTTCAATGAGAAAGGATTTTTCAACACATCAAGGAAAAAAAAAACATAAAAATAATCCAGTGCTGCAATATTTTTTCATGCTCCCCTAACAACAATTTATCAAGGTCATAATTCTTTACTAATTTCACTCTTGGGGGTAGGTTTAACAATTTTCTTTGCACTGTGGTAATCCTTGAAAAGTGTACAGTTTTCTAAGATTATTTGCAGTTCTGGATTTATTGTGTGTAAAATTCACACGTGAATTTGGGCAGAGTAAATGCACACCTGCACCATTTTCAGTACAGGAAGCAACATTTCTGTATATAAAAAATATTTTCTGAACAAAAAAGACTGTTTCACACACACATACACTAAGGCAAATGCTATGTACACATTTTGCACAGAATAAGTCCCAATCAACAAATATTCTTGTCAGACCATGCTTCTGCTCATCAGAGTTTCCCAACACATTTGTCTACTATTTTAAAATGTTTTTGAATTTTCTTTTCATTTCTACAATATATTTTCCTTTTCTATGCCATATAAATTATGCATAGATCACAGCTATATCCCCAAGGGTCACATGTAATTCTAGAAAAGAGTATGGTACTGTGCTCCCATACTCTTTTTCCAACTTTCTAGGAGCTGGGTGGGTCTCCCCATGGTTCTGCATCCCACAACCTGTAGTAACTAATAGAGATGTAGTTCTTCACTTCTTTCATTCTCACACTTAAGAAAGAAAATTTGAAAAGCTTTCTCCCCAACAGATGATATTATTGGCATATCCAAACTGATTTAAATATCCCAGATATTGTTCCTTTTCTTTCTGATTTTATACTGAGCTAAAATAAACTGAGGGATATGATGGCTTAGGGCCTCGGCAGACGACTAATAAAGTCATCTCCGAGGCAGAGAAGAG
>CM034703.1:215639629-215650917 GCA_020142125.1 Phrynosoma platyrhinos
GGCGTCCCCAACGCCATCGTCTGCTTCCCCCCTTAGTGGTTAAGACACTAAGTTCTGATGATTGGATGATCAGAAGGCTGGCAGTTTGAGGCCTGAGTTCTGCATGATGGGGTGAGCTCCTGTCACTAGTCCCACCTTCTGCCAACCTAGCAATTCAAAAGCATACACATGCAAGTAGATAAATAAGTACCACTTTGGTGGGAAAGTAACATTGTTTGGTGCAGTCATGCTGGCCACACAACCACTAGAGAAGTCCTCCAATGATGCTAGCCTTAGGCTTAGTAAAGGAGATGAGCATCGGCCCCTACAGCGGGTTATGACTAGACATTTATGTCAAGGGACTACCTTACCTTTTAAAAAAATAAATAAATGGAACTCCAACATCAAAACAGAAAGAACAGGGACACAATCTAGGGCTTCCTGGTCTCTTTAACCAGTCTGGATGCACCCTTTCAAGTGCTTTTGCATATTTTTCAATGATTTATAACATATCAGGATTTCTTTTTCTGATTTTTTTTCTTTTGCTTAAAAATGACAACTTGTTTTCTGATAAAATGGTTTTTTTTGTGCATGGGGGGTGCAAACACCAGTGAAAACAACATCAACACATTTCTAATATTTTCATTCTCACTCAAGTACAATAAAAAAATAACAAATCATACTGGCCTCAGATGGCCCCAAAAGGCCACAATTGGGCCACATTGGGGGCATGGTGTTCAGAAGACTCATAGTCCAAATGCAGCTGGAAGCTGCCCCACATGTGGCTGTCTCCCAATGAACCAGCCCAAAAAGGAGCAGTAAAATACAGCTTATTTTTGGTATTCAGTTTAGGACTGCAATGGCAGCCCAGATTGAGGCCAGGATTGTGCAGCTGCTGTGGTCCTGAGGTGAACAGAGGAGGCACAGACCTTTTGCACCATTTGCTTCACCCTACTGACAAGTATTGCCAGTGTTCCTAACTGTGTTCTTGTCTAGGATGGGAAAATATAAACATATTTTTTGCATGCTTAAGCCAAGGGCATGTACTGTTAGAAAATGTAACTTGTGTGTAAATGTACAGAAATGAGAAAGTGACCTAGGGTACTGCAGGTCACTTCTACAGCTTGCTAGCTGCGAAAGTTATCTGAAACTGGGATACAAAACAACACAGGAGATGTTCAAGGTCAGGATGTGTCTGGGAACATGTAGACAAGTGGTAAACACATTAGGTCATCATGTTGGGTGGGAACTACTATTCGTGTGACACAGGAAGGACCCACAGGAAGAGGCTGGGTTTTTATTTATTTATTTAAATTTTTAATTAAAAACAACAAAAATATAAATAACATATATAAACATACAAAAATGCAGGATAATCAACAATAAACAACTAACTATAGACATACTAACAATAGGAAGAGGCTGGGTTTTGAGGCCACATGGCAAGTGTCTATGAATAATCTGAGCCTTCAGCATGTAGTCCCTTTGTTCTTTGCCTTTGTCTTTGTTCCTGTTCCTGTGCTAGTATATAGTTTTTCTTTGTACATATTGCAACTGAAGAATTAAAGTGCCTCTTTGGAGAAACCTGTCTCCTATCTGTTTCCTGGGAGTCTGGAAGATTATATTCCAGAGCAGTTAAACAACTGGCTGGTGATTTCACAGCAGAGGAGAGCAGGCTTCCAGAAGATTTATCTGTGCACTCAAATTGCTACAATAAGGGGTTATGTCAGCCCAGACTGTTCCGGCTACACTCAGGAATTCATCAGGCTGTGAGTGTGAGGCACTTATTCTGTTGCTGTGCATTTTTAAGATCCTCTCTAAGCTGTCTGTGCCGCAAAAGGCAAAAATGTTAAGATTGATGGACAATGCTTTGTGTCTTAACACAATAGACAGTAAAAGCTGCTAGGACTCTTGAGAACTAATTAATCATGGAGGCAGTAAAGTTTTCCAAATTGGATGAAACGTACTATAACATATGGAGTGCATATGCTGAATCATTGTTAATTAGGGAGTTTCTGTGGAAAGTGGTTCAGACTGGGGTTCAAGCTGGAGCTGCAGAAGCTATTCAGGAAAATGACAAGAAAGCAAAAGCTACTATTTTGTTATCAATCTCCCCCCAGATTAATTATGTCAGAAACAAGACATCTGTGAAAGATGTGTGGGATGCTCTTAAAGACATACATCAATCCAGCACAGTGTTGTCTAGGATGGTTTGGTGCAGGTGACTGTATACGTGCAAGATGCAGCATGGTCAATCTCCGGAGAAGCATCTTGAAATCATCCAAGATTTGTTTAATCAAGTCCAGATGAGGGGTATTGAGATCCCAAGAGAGCAAAAAACATACATTTTGCTGGGAAGTCTCTCAAAGGACTATGAGCATATTCTATATGGTCTCCAGGGGGTACCTGAGGGGCAAATTACAATTGAGCTGGTTGCGCCTTGAGTTTTAGAAGAGAGCCAGCATCACCGGTTCGAGTCAGGACTCCAGAGGCAGCAGCAAGCAGCGCCTAGGTCCATGCACACACCAAAGGGAGCTTCAAGAGAGCTGCAACCAGAGAAAGCAGCTGTGTCCAACGAGAGAAAGTGTTTTTATTGTGGGAAACCTGGTCATCTGAAGAAGGATTGCAGAAAATTTGCAGCAGCCAAGAAACAACTACCCAAAGACTCTGGGACTAGAAGGGGTGTTGTAGCTGTGGCCAAAGGCAGAGACAGTGTGACCCACCAGGAAGTCAACCCTAATCCAGACTGGATTCTTGATTCAGGATCCACAGGACATATGGTAAACACTCCTAAACTCCTGAAAAGTAAGAAATCTTCCAATGTGCCTTCAGTTGCTCTGGCTGATGGTGCAGCAAGGGAGAGAAAGGACATGGGGACTGTGTTCATCCCAGGGTTTGCTAAATACTTTGATAATGTATTGTGTGTACCTAAATTGCAAAACTATTTAGTGTTTCTGTTTTGACAACTGATGGATATGCATTGAATTTCAAGGGGGGTGAGTGTGTAATCACAATGAATGATGAGGTTTGTGCAAAAGCATTGAAAAGGGACAAAATGTATTATATGGTGGATAGGGCATAATGTGCAGTAGTCAATAATATGTCTTTGCATTTAGATTGTGCACATTAATACCACCGAGTGTTGGGACATTCAAGCTTTACCAGTCTTGGGAAACTGGGAGAGATGTGTCCAGAATTCAAAATATCTCCTTGTTCAAATCACCTGTAATGCTCAGTTTGCAGCACAATAATGTTGAAGCCTTTTCCTGTGGCCAAACGCAGCAAATGCACAACACAAAGACCTTTTGAATTTATTCATGCAGATTTAGCAGGACCTTTTGAAAAAAGCCTGGGAAACAACAAGTATTTTATGGTAATTGTGGATTGTTTTACCAGGTACTCTTATGTGATGCTCCTGAAGGAAAAGAGTGAAGCAGCAGAGCATTTCAAAGACTGGGTTAACATGGTTGAAAGGGAGTTTGAGTACAAAGTGGGATCTTTGGTCGCAGACAGAGGTGAAGAATTCTTGTCAAATTGTATGAAAAATTGGTTGAGAAAGAAGGGAATTCCTCATAACACCACAAACCCTGCAGTTCCACTGGAGGATGGTTTGGCAGAAAGATGAATAGATATCTTAAAGGCAATGAAAGACTGCATCATGTTAGATGCAGAAGCATCTGAGCAGCTTTGGGGGAGGCTATTCTGACAGCAACTCACATTGCAAATCCTGTTTGGAATTCTGCTGTAAAGAAAACCCCATTTCATATGCTTTATGGCAGACCACGTAACTTGAAATACTTGAGAGTGTTTGGGCAGTATGCAAATGTACTTGCCAGTTTCAGAAAGAAGGGTGAGCCAAAATGGCTCAGGTTGATGTTTGTGGGGTATTCTGGGAATAGCTACAGATTTCATATTGATCATGGGGAAACCTTGCTATCCAGAAGTGCCAACTTTGAAAAGCACTCAGGTTGGGAAAAGCTGCATTCCAACAAAGAAGTTTTTTCTTAGATTGGAGCAAAAGGACATGAGTACTAGCAATGGAGGGGTGGTAAAACAAGAGGCATCACTAGAAAGTGAGCCTAGTACTTCAACAAAACCCACACAAACACAAACACCTCAGTCACCAATCACAATGAGAAAGTTTGAGTCAGTGCAAACAAGAGATCCAGAGGTTCAAACTAGTCCAAAAATTGATGATGAGAGAGGTAGAGCAAAGGTAATCATACCCAGGAGGACTCAGACAGTGAAGAAACATCCAGAATGCTTTGTAGTGCAGAGTACAAGGGCCTGTATAGTGGTGGCTGATGACCGTGAGAGTTTTAAGGATTTGCAGAGTTATCCTGAGGAGGAAAAGTAAAAGTGGTTTTCTGCTATGGATCAGGAATACATGTTACTGGTAGAAAAGGAAGGTTTTGAGGTTGTTGAGAGGCCTAAAAATCACAAGGTGATAGGTTGTAGATGGGTTTTCAAGAGGAAGGAAATGCTGGATTGTATTCATAGATATAAGGACAGGTTGGTGGCAAAAGTTTTTGCACAGCAGAAGTCTGAGAACTTTGACAAAACATTTTCACCTACAGCTAATCAGAAAGTCTAAGGTTGGTTTTGGCATTGGCAGCAAGGAAAGGTCAAACAGTAAGGCATTTTCATTTTGAAACTGCCTATTTGAATGCTAGTCTTGAGGAAGAAGTGTTCATGGAACAACCTTTGGGTTTTGAACAAGATAGTGATAGGAAAGTGTACAAGCTGAGAAAGGCTTTGTATCATTTGAAATAAAATGCATGGAGGTGGAATCATTGCATTCATGAAGAGCTGGTGAAACTAGGGTACAAATGCAGAATTGCTGATGCGTGCATGTACACCAAGGGAGAAGTGACTTTGGTGATTTACATTGATGACTTGTTTGTCGCAGTGAAGTCAGAGCATGAACTTCAGACAGTCCAGAGAGAATTGGCCAAGAAATTTGTGCTTAAAGATTTGAAAATTCTTAAGGCTTACCTAGGGATTAAGGTGGAGTGGACTAAGGATAGTCGATGTTTATTGAGTTAATAGAAAAAGATAGAAAGGCTAATTGAGAAATGTGGATTGCAAAGTGCTGAAGTGGTGAAAAGTCCATTGGCTCCTGGTTACACCAGTAGTGAGTCAACAAAGGAATCTGACAATCCAGAATTGTTTAGAAGTGTGCTTGGTAGCTTGATATTCATAGCAAACAATACAAGGCCTGACATTTCTTTTGCAGTGGGAGTGCTTAGCAGGAAAGTGAGCAATCCAAAAATTGAGGCCTGGACTACAGTGAAGCATGTGCTAATTTATCTGAAAGGCAGTAAAGACAGAAAGCTGGTGATACATGGCAGCATAGTTCAACTTGATTGTTTTGTGGACAGCTCATTAACATCAAAGATGCATGACAGAAAGTCAGTAACTGGTTTGTTGATAAAGTTTGCAGAAAGTCCAATAGGTTGGCACAGCAGGAAGCAGAAATGTGTAGCTTTGATCATAACTGAGGCTGAATTTGCAGCACTGTCAGAGATGGTTGGAGAAGTACAGTGGATAAGACAATAGCTTGAGGATTTAGGTGAGAAATGCACTGAACCTACTGTAGTTCATGAGGATTCACAATCATGCATTGCAATATCAGAGACTGAGAATTTGAAATGCTGAACAAAATACAGAGGTGTAAGGTATCAAAATGTCAGGGAAATTATCCAGAATAAAGTTGTGTGTCTGGAATACATTGACACCAAGGACAACATAGCTGATGTTTTTACAAAGACATTGCCAATTGAAAGACATGAACAGCTATCACATCTGATGAATGGCACCTTAAATTCACAATTTTAACTGTTGAGTTAAAGTGCAAAATCTGTAAATAATCTGACACACACACATCTATACATTTGGAGGGGAATGTTGGAAATTGTAACTTGTGTATAAATGTACAGATGTGGGAAAGTGACTTAGGGTACTGCAGGTCACTATTACAGCTTGCTAGCTGGGAAAGTTATCTGCAGCTGGGATACAAAACAACACAGAAGATGTTCAAGGTCAGGATGTGTCTGGGAACATGTAGACAAGTGGTAAACACATTAGGTCATCATGTTTGGTGGGAACTACTATTCATGTGACACGGGAAAGAGTCACAGGAAGAGGCTGGGTTTTGAGTTGGCATGACATGTATCTATAAAAAATCTGAGCCCCCAGCATGTGGTCTCTTTGTTCTTTGCCTTTGTCTTTGTTCTTGTTCCTGTTCTTTTGCTTGTATATAGTTTTTCTTTGTACATATTGCAACTGAAGAATTAAAGTGCCTCTTTGGAGAAACCTGTTTCCTATCTGTTTCCTGGGAGGCTGGAAGGTTAAATTCCAGAGCAGCGAAACAACTGGCTGCTGATTTTGCAGTGGAGGGGAGCAGGCTTCCAGAAGATTTATCTGTGCACTCAAATTGCTACAACATGTACCTGCAGATCATGGGTCACCAATGTATGCTGTAGATCCCGGTTTGGTTTTTTTTTGTTTTGTTTTGTTTTTGTTTTGATTCCTCAGTTCTTTGTTTAATCCTAGCATGGTAATATTTAGCTCTGAATCCAATTGCTGTTATAAGCTAGAAGAGACCTATTGACTCAAGGGGAACTGCATAAGTGTTGATTTACCGCCAAATATTGCTACAATGGGCCTATTCTAACTGAAACTATCAATTGCATTCAGGCACTAGGATTTTAATTTCAATTCTAATATTCCAAAGAAACCTCTTACTCCCCTTTCTAAACATAACCCTGGCCCTGAATAACTGATGTTTTCCTTTGTAGAATAATTAGAATCTTAAGGTAATATTTTCCAGTAATGTTTCCTATTGTGATGTTAAGTATGTTTATCTCCCAATAGTCTACTTAACATCCATCTCGCTGTTCTTGATCTCTGCTTAGACAGTAGTTCATATACATATTTCTGTCTGAGATCAGATTTTTGCAAAATCAATATAGAGCAATATTTTCCTAAAATGAGCATACTGATCGAGTCACACATACCATATCACATTACACTGCATGACAGTATTTTGATACTGAAGAAGTGCTAAAGTATAACAAAACATTAATTAAATAATAATGTGCCTATTTAATGTAGTGGATCTATTTTTTGTTCCTGTCAACTCAGTGACCTGGAATCATAGAGTTGGAAGAGACCATAAGGGCCATCCAGTCCAACCCCCTGCCATGCAGGAACTCAAAATCAAACCATCCCCGACAGATGGTCATCCAGACTGCTTAAATACCTCTAAAGAAGGAAACTCCACCACACTCAGAGGGACTGTGTTCCACTGTAATACTTGAGGTATTACCTATCATGGTTTAAAACAATCTCAGCTCAATTATTATGCATGAGTGACACTTTTTTCTTTTTAATTTTTTTTACATTGTATTTTAACTTTTAACAATAACAATTGTAAAATTATCATGATACATAGAACAATTTCTTCTCCCTTGGAAGTTTTTAATTATGTGTATTAAGTTAGCTCTTTATATTCAGGGATTCTGCAACCAAGGATTCAACCAACCATGGTTTGAAACTATTTTTTTAAAGAAGTCCAAAATACAAACCCAGATTTCTCTGTTTTATATAAGTGACACTATTTTGACATACCATTGTATATGACAAAGAATTAGGGTGTTTGTCACTTGTCACATGAAACCATGTTTACATGGCATGTTGCAACCTACTATAGTGATGGTGGTTTCTACCTTTTGTTTCTGACATCTGATTATTCACATTTAGGATTTTTGTGGGTGGGGATTTCATTTGTGCAAAAAAAAAAAAAAAAAAAAAAAGTGGTCTTTCAAACCCCATAGAGTCCTGTACACCTTCCAGAGAGGTCAAAGGTGAGTCCAGACCATGCTCACCACTTGCTTCCCACTTGTTATTTACCCCCACGTGTGGCTCTTGGGAACAAAATTACTGCCTACCCATAATGTCTGCAGTGAGAATAGGAAGATAAATCATTATTAGGTGAAAAAGAGGGATCTGGGAGAGAGAGATGTTTGTTGTTAATAGAGAAGTGATGGGAAATATGTTTTTGGAGCTGAGTTATCAAGAAAAGAGATGTGAATACTGATTCAAAGCATGTGTAGAAACACAGAATAGCTAAGTATATCCTGAAATATATATTTTTCACAGACAGCCATCTTGGAACCTCCGTGCACATTGTCCCTGCTATGTTGATGAACTTTTATTCACAAAAGTTTATCCTGAGACTTGAAAGTTTATCCAAATGGAAAGACACCCCCCCCCGATGTGTTGGGAGGGGTTCTTCATTGTGCCAGCCAAGTTAAATGATACCAGATGCTTGATTGGATGAGCAGGGGGGAAGTCCCACTCCTTCCTCTGCTGCCCAGCCAGTCGGGATAGGGATCCTCTAGGATACCTTCTCGATAGTAGTCTCACTTATCGCAAGACTACCATCAAGAACTGGGGGGCTATAAAGTCCCACAGCTGCCTTGTGTCAGCAGCCATTCTAGAGAAGCAGACAAGCAAGGAGCTTGTCCGCTTGTCATTTTTAAAGTGGCCTAGTTGGCAACCGGGAGCTTGAGGCTTGGGTCGTGGCTTGGTCTGCTTTCAAGGAGGCCTGTTGGCTTGTGGCTGCAGTGACAGCCAGTGTCATTAAGCTGGGGCTCTGTACCTGTCTGGGCCTGAGGAGAAACGGCCTGGTGACAGAAGGATCATGGCAGCTCGTAGTTGTGGCCTCTGAGGGTTGGAGGGCCCCGATCCTTCTCCTGGTCGAAGCTGTGAGCAGAGGCTGGGGAAAGCCAAGGTTTGGAGGGCCCCTGAGTGGTGCTGGGTGCCCCTGGTTCCTGGCGCGATCCTGTGAGTGCAGAGGCACCATTCCTTGGAAAGCCTGCACAATATAAGCACATTTGGCTGCAATTGTCAGTTATCCTGAGTGTGGTGTCAACGAAACATTACAATAATAATAATAATAATAATAACAATAAATAAAAAATACACTTGCCAGGGGTTTCTGGCTTGTTTTCTTTGTCCCAAAAAGGGAAGTTTCAGGCTTTTAGTGTCCCCAAAGGAAGTGGTAGGCTTTTTTGGCCTTTATATGGTGGTCCTACACTAGCCAGTATATTCTGGTTTGGTTATTGTGTCCCACAAAGGGAAGTGATTGACCCTTTGGCCGTTAATCAGGTCCCTATTCTGTGGCAGGCTGCTGGTTGGGGGACACGTGTTCATCATCTAATTTTTACACTCTGCCAAATAATGTAGTAAAAAAACCCCTAGATAGATAGATAGATAGATAGATAGATAGATAGATAAAAATTGAGTTAGATATTAAAATATTAAAAAAAACATTAAAACAATTGAGCTTTGAGTAGTCTCTTGGATAATTCATAGTGTAATCATGCCGCGCAGTAAGCCACAGTCTAAGTAGCGGCCTTGGCTGGGCTCAATTCTGTGCAGTCAGCACCAAAGAGACCAAATGACCCTCAAAATAGGGATGATGAGATAGCAGCTCAGTTGACACAATTAGGCCTCACTATGCAGGCTTGTGTAGCTGCTTGTGAACAGCTAGCACAAATTAGGGTTCAGGGTTATAATACAGGGTCCCATCAAGTACAATGTCAAGTCAGGACCAAGTTTCTGGGCAGCAGGCTACACAAGTGCAACCAAGTACTTCAACTGGCATGTCTTTTGAGGATGTCGCACGTGGTCCCCCGGTCTCATCTGCTATGGAGGATGGTCAGCCAACCATAGCAGATGTTACAGAACTGTTAAAGAGAGTTCCAGGTATGGCACAACAGGGAGTGCCTGCCCCTGTGCTTGAGCAACCAACTCTGGCAGACTTGTATAGTTTGGTTCAGAGGGTTGTGGTTTCAGGTCATGGTAGTGTGTCTGCACCTGAAACTGGTGAAATTGCTAACAGGGAGGGGGGAAGTGTTTCTTCTATTCCACAGAATGGCACCCGAGCAGTTGCTCTGGCACACTCGGTGGGAGCATCACAAACATCTGGAGAGGCTGCTCAGCAATTGGCTAGTACAGGTTTGTCCCCATCTTTGAATGCTATAACTTCTTGGCCCACCTCGGTGTGGTCCTCTGGTGGCCCAGTTGGGCACAATGCTGGTGGGACAAGTTCTTTAAATGTTTCTGTAGCAGCACCTTCAACTTTATCAGTTGCACCTGAGGTGCCTGACTTGAAGGTGCAAGCTGAGCAGCTTACTGTTACCAAGGTAAGTGACACAAGGCCTTTGGTCACAGTGGGAGCCTTAGGTCTGGTTGGAGTCAATCGGGCAATGGAGTGCAACCCCTATGCTGGGATGTCAACGCCCTTAGGATCTCATCTTCCCATCTCTACTAAAGAGAGAATATGAAAAGGAGAATACATAAACCTATTTTCTTTGACTTTTTGTGATCCTGGGCTACAAATCATGGTCAAGAATGGGGTAGTGTTCACTCTCTCCAAAGAATTTCAGGCGCACAAGCATCCTAAGTTGGAAAGGAACTTTGTAAACTGGATGATGGGATTTACCATATACAGAGGTGTGATAGAACATAAAGACCAATCCAGGGCTCCTGATTTTTTGAATTACCAAGAAATAATGATCAAAGCATACACAAACTGTCATTTCAACTCGAGGGGAGCGGCATGGCTCCAGTATGATGAACAGTTCAGGATGAGAGCTGCTATGGATTTGTCTTTGTCATGGCATCACGTCCAATCTGAACTTTGGGCAGATGTTATGCTGGGGGCCTCCCCTTTGAGCAGGTGTGATAATGGCTTTGTGCCCATGGTCACGAAGCTGAAAGGGCAGTATGCAAGGCCTAGCATGGGGGAGAAAAAGGTTACAGGTTTATGCTGGGACTTCAACTCTGGCAAGTACTCTAGGCAGTCATGTAGGTTCGACCATAAATGCAACATCTGCAAGGGTAATCACCCAGGCACCTCCTGTTTCAGGGGAAGAAAGGTCAGGGCTGGAGTCTCCAGGCAACATTCAGCAGTGGGAGGGAAAAGCGCCAACACCAATTAAACTGGACATGTTGGCTGCTTGGTTGTGGATTTACCTGAATAGGGATTCCACTCAATATTTGTTAGAAGGGTTTTCAAATGGTTTTCATATTCCTTATACAGGTTCGAGGGTTCACCAATTCGCGCCTAATGTGCGTTTGGTAAGGGAGTCACCAGACTTAGTCAGGGAGAAACAGGATAAAGAGTTGGCTGCAGGTAGGGCCCCATCAACATCTGCCAATTCCAACACTAAGGCTGTTTCCTTTAGGCATCATTCCTAAGAAGGTGCCTGGTGAGTTCCGTTTAATTCACAATTTGT
>CM034703.1:215661296-215672599 GCA_020142125.1 Phrynosoma platyrhinos
AAGTGGATTCAATTTGCACTATTTCTGGCAGTCTGCAAAGGCCCAATGACTCCTCATCTTTTCCTCATTCAATAATACTATATATAAATATATATAGTATCCACATGAATACAATTCTGAACTGGAACAAAGGTGCTCCACTATTAAGCAATTTTTACTACAATTTCCATAATTTTTCATAGTTGTTTTTTTTTAAAAAGCTAACCTGTCCGATAATGATAATGTTGAAAACAGGACTGTGAATACTACATTATGATGAAGCATTGATCATTGTTGGGATAGATGACTATACAAGAATGCCCCTGGGAATGAAGTTAAACTAATCTTCAGAATGATTTTGAGGACATTCTCATCTTCTTTCAAAATATGAAGGGATATCATAAAGTTTGAATTATCACTTTAAAAAAAATGACAGAGAGTTTGTTTTGATTTATAGTTGTTAACATCCAGATTTATGAGTACAGACTAACATCTGAAAATAATGTTATTTTATACCCACCGATGGGTGAAGAGAAGAGTGACATGAGAAAAGTCTTCTTGCAGAAAGGAATTTCCCTTCTCCAGATACACTGCTTTCCACTGAAAATGAGAGGAGAAGGTAGATGCTTTCCTGTTTCAGCATTCAAAAAAGTTTAGTGAATAAAACTTGGACAGAGCCTCATTGTAACTGCTTTCAAATGGTAACCTCACTGTTCATTTCCCCTTCCCCTTCCCCTTCCTCTTCTTTTTAATGTGCATGCAGTTTGTGCTACCTATGTGTGACCTGCACAGCTGTAGATTAGTTCATGTGTTTTGAGTCTATGGGACATAGCTAGCCAGACATGGTCCTTTCAGACTTCTATATCCATTTTTAGATGGTGGTGGTTGCTGTTATTTAGTTTTACAGTTTTCTCCAGCCCTATTCAAACATCTAGAACTCTAAACAGGGTTAGATGAGACAGTTTGTTGTGGTTTTAGTCCTGGACCAGAACTCTGGGAGAACAAGGTTTGAATCTCTAATCATCTGTAGAAACTCACTGGGAGAGCTTGAGAAAATGACATTCTCTGCACTGCTGAGGAAGGAAATGGCAAACTACCTTCGAATATATTTGGCCAATGTAATCATATGATAGAATAATCATAAATTGATCTAAAAGCACACAACAACAACAACAAAGCAAGGCTAGAGACAGCTATGAAACTGACAATCTGACTAACAATGTCTAATTAGCTTGAAAGTGCTCCAAAGGCTATGCCCTACTCCACCCCAAGCAAAAAAGTTATCCTTTCTGAGACCAACATCAGTTTTACAGACAGATAGATAGATGCAACATGATTTCAAAAACACCTCAAAAGCTGCCTGCTCAAAATCTCTACAGAACCCATGCATGAAAAACTAAACTTTGAACACAGCTTCTGTTATAATCTTCCCTGAAACCCAGATGCCTACATCTCAGGCAGTGTAGCCAACACAAGTAATGCTTCCAATGTAAAAATAATGTGGTAAGTGACAATTAAATGAAATTTGAAAGTAAGAAGTGGGAAACTATATTCATTCTTTTTTATCACTCATTTTAATATAAAATTAATCTGGGTGTCCCTCTTTCATTTTCCGCTCCTTTCTTAAAATCTGCCCAGGACACTGTGTTGGATATCACTGTTGTTTCTTGATCCCCCAGTTATATGAATTTGGAGCAAGAGCTGTACTTGTCTTCTAATAAAGCTAAAAACATGGGCAATAACAGTAAACCACAAAACTCAATTTGAGTGTTTTTGTTTTTAAAGAAAGAAATGCAAAGAAGCTACCTTCATTTTTGAAATGCTCTTGGCACAAACAGTTATTTCTTCTCTTTCTCTCTCTTTTTTTAAGAAATACAAATCTTTATTTTTTTTCTTTCTTAAAAGAACCTTTTATTACAAGGGACAAAAGCTGAAATAGCAGGGTTTTTTACTCAGAAAGTAGCTCTGAGAGTTCAGACTTTAGCAGCCAATCAGGATTGAAACATTAGAATCACCAGAGTAGATAATTGGCACATTCACTGTACCATTACTGGAGAAAAACATAAAGTGATTGTGCCCTCTGAATGGTCAGTAATGGCTATCAGCTAATCAATGAATGGCAATTTACATGCTGTCACTTAGGTAATTTTGCATCATGTAATGATTACACAAATCAGAACCCTTCAATCAAACCAAAGAGTTGGAAAAGGAACACAGCAAAAGTAACACCTAGAATGGGTCTATCAGTGACCACAAAGCTATGCAGGAATTTGATAGGCTCTTTAAAACACAAATTTCATGCAACTGTGTTTTTAGGGTTCACATTTTAGGACAATGTGCACTGCCTTTCATGGGAGTGCATTGTGTGATGCTGTTACTGCAACAACTTGATTGTCTCTTCTTTAGGGTATAGATGATGAAATCCTATGCTAGATTATTCAGAAGGAATAAGAGGTAAAAGCACATCAGCACTCAAATAAGTAAAGATGTGCAGAAGCCCCTCAATTCAATTCAGTTTGATTCAGCAAGTAAGGTCCAATCCAGGTCCAAACTGGTTGGATCTAAGCCAATCCAGATTACAAATACAAATCAAAATCTGAGAAGCCAGATCACCTGCCCTTTCACTGAAATGGATTGGGCAACTAAAATAGTTGCAACTGTGTGTTTGTTTTTCCACACCACTGCAATCAATTTTGTCAAGGTTTAAATCCAAAGGATTTTGGGAGTTGACATCTTTAAAGTTTTCTTTTCCTACTCTATAAAAGTAAAACCATGTGCATTCAGATAAGTGTTTGTGCTACTTTTCCCCTGACACTTTTTCACAAGTATTAAGACACATTCTTAGATCTCTTAGATCATTTCCAAATTTGCAGTTGAAGAACTGCACAAAAGAAAATCTACTTGAAGATGATGAATGGGGGGGGGGGGAGTAAAACACAGCACAGTAGCCATGGGGCCAGCAGGTAGCAGTGATCTGGAGACATGAGTATGAAGGCAGGACAAGAAACATAATGGATCAGCAGGCAGATCAAGCAAAGATCCTCGTTCCAGTGCAGCATAGTCCCCTGATTTGAGAGCAGCACACTAAAACTCCAATATGCATGTCAGTTTTCCATTTTTATTTTAGTGTGTAGAGCAAGAGGACCCCTGGGGCTTCTGGGCAAAGCAATTCATCTTTTTATGGCCAGAAAAAGAGTGAGGTGGAGAGACTGGAGGAATCAAAGGCCATAGAACTATTTTAGCGACAACATGTGGCCTTGTAGCTGCACTTTTGCCATTCTTGACCTAAAAGCATCACTGAGGTTCAGAGTTATAGAGCACAGAATAAAACAAGGACCATCTAGCTATCTTTGGCCTCCATCTCACCAAGGCATTTGGTTTTATGCTATGGTACTGGAAACTGATCTCATTATCCCTTACTTCTCCCGTGCCATCTTCCCCTTGTCAGCTGTGGAGGGAAAGGGATAGATAGGCATCTTGCCAAAAATTCAGCACTCTTGATTCCTTCTCTATGGGCCCTGTCTCTGCTTTCTGATTGCTATGGCTCTGTCCTGAGAAAGATTGCTTAGTGCCACTTCATAAAGGGTTGGGACAGGTTGATGCTATAATGCACTGGTAATTTACTTCTGCATATTTGCTGCCTATAGTGAAGTCACATAGCAATCAAGGGAGCCATTCTCACTTTACAAGTGGTCACAATATGCTGCCTTTTCTGTGTTTGAAGTAGTAAAATGATCCATGAACATGATTTGCTTCATTTCAAAGCATGAATGAAACAGAAGAGGATGTTAAGATGGAGTCCCTGGGGGAAAATGTCCAATGCAGTGGAAAGCAGCAGCCATGATGAGTCAGCATTTTACCACTGCTGACTTATGCAGACTCATGCTGAGTCACAGGAAGTGACAACATGAGGGTAGTCATCTGGTGCTGGAAAGCACACCAAGCTGCTGTGAAACTGCTGAAAAACTGCAGTGTCACTCAGATGAGTGACAGGTGGCCAACAGGAAGAGGTAGGGCCAGAATACCATGTGGAAGCATGGCTATATAAGGCACACCCATACAAGGTGTGGGTATAGTAGTGGTGCTGATCGTGGTCATATGTATTGTGTTGGAGCATCACGTTGGAAGACTACTGTACATAGCCTTGTACATAGAGCAACAAAGATTAAAGCCTATTTTGAGAGACGTCTGTCTGTGGAGTCTCTTTGCTCTGTCTGGAAGGGGAGAGGAGCTTCTCCAGCTGACAAGCTGCCTCTTCATCAGAGAAAGTCTGGATCCCGATGCTGCACATTTACATGGTCCACGCTAACAGAGGAAGGCACTGAAGTTTTTTGTTGGAGTGCAGGAAGAAATTGACCACACAACAAAATAGGAATTCTTGTTAATCATAGGCAATTGGGATGCAAAATCAGGAAACAGATCAGTATCAAAGATTGTAGGAAAATTTGACCTAGAATCAAGAAATGAGGCAACTGACTGAATTTTGTAAAGACAACAGTTTGTTTAATAATAATAATAATAATAATAATAATAATAATAATAATAATAATTTTATTTAATACCCCGCCCCTCTGAGAACAATCGGGGCGGCTTACATCGTAAAAATCATCACACAAGTTAAGAACAACTCCCCCTCCCCCCCTTAAGAAAATATTAAATCAGTTGCAATTAAAACAAATATAAAAGGTAAGTTACACCATAAAATCACATACCAACCGTGACAAGAAAAGAGTACGGCAGGAGTAAACGTGGCTCATAAAAAGACCTAATCACAGAGGTCTTAGAAGATCATAAAAGGCCACATGTTTAACCAAAACATGCTTTTCAAGCAACCACAGAGAGGACAGCATACATGGACGTCATCTCATGAACAATACAGAAATCAGTCAAATTACATAATTGGAAGGAGAAGATGGAAAGGCTCCATTTTCTCTGCTAAAACCAGGCCAGGTGCTGATTCTTTTACAGTTTGAACTAGTAATGTCAAAAAAGCTAAAGCTAAAGAAGAACACTACATGAACCATCATGTGGAAATACAACCTGATAAAAATCACCACAGAATTTAAAAATAATATTTTAAAAATGGATTTGTACTATTGTAATGAATGAGTGGGTTCCGAGCTGACTGTATGGTCCCAAACCAGAGAACATGGCTGCACGCAATGCATTGCTGTAGGATGGACTTGGACATTGAAAGTGAGAAATTAAAAGTAATGTTAATTTGGCCGGAATAGAAGTTTGCAAAACAAGAAGGAATTTGCACAAACAAGGTGTATCTCTGAGCTGCCTAGAATGTTTTAATATCAACAAGATAAGACACTGGCATGTTTTGAAACTATGGAACCCAAGGAAAAACATGTTTTTGTCAAGAGAAAGATGTTTCATCCCATTTCTTTGAAGACAAACTGATCAATTGCCTAGCAAAGGGGCCCATGAGTATGTCTGAGTGAATGTGTGTATGCCAGAGCTCTTGATACTTAAGTGATTGTCTTTTTTGTTATGTCTTAATAAATGTTACATGTATAGTGTTTAAATCCAGATCTGGTTTCCTTAGTGTCTTTGTTGAAAATCCTATAGGATGGCTGAATTTCTCTCTGGATCAAAAGAACAACAGATAACTTCTTTTCATGACATAATTGGCATAGTCGGCAAGATCCAAGACAAATTTAATTTTGCCAGACAGGATGATAACAACCAAAATTGATGATAACAATTTTAAGGGAGGGAGATTCACATGAATCTGAGCACAGGAATCAGAGATCCAGGCAGTTATAGATGTTATATTAAGATTAAAAAACAAGAGGGGGAGGAAGATTCTATAATTGCCATGAACAAGTGAATATATATTATCAAATAGTTATAATATTTCTTTAGTTTTGGGCAAAAGATGGATTTTTAAATGCAGATAATGGAGACTTAAAATATCTTAGTCAATGGAAACAAATTTGGAGCCTTATAAAAGCATTGCCAAAGGTAAAATTTGCATGGATTAAGGCAAATTAGGATAATAAAAATAAAAATAAATTGTACTGGCAACAACAAGGTAATATATATGTAGATCAACTAGTTAAACAAAGTAAGCAAGAAATAAAAGCTTTTAAGCAAGAAAAACTGCAAATAGACCAATATCAGATATTGACAGATTTACATGAAATAGGGCATGAAGGAGTCAAGAAAGTAATGAAAAGATTAGAAATATTTGGTCACTGGAAAATAAAAAGAAAGAACATTATTAAAGAAATTATTGATTCAATTGTACAAAGCAATATGATAAAAAGAGAATATGAAAAATCAGAAGGGATTTTGATTGCAGTAAAAGTTTGTTTACCATTTGGGACTATTTATATTAATTATATAGACAAATTACCAAAGACTAAAGAAGGGTACCAACATTTGTTAGTAGTGATTGACAGTTACAGCAATTGGATAGAAGCATTTCTAACCAGAAAAAATGATGCTAAAACAAAAGTGAGTAGACTTTTTAAGGATCTGTTCTGCCAAATGGGAGTAGCCTCTATAATTAGCTCCAATAGAGACACGGTCTTTATAAGTAAATAAATGGAAGAACTAACAAAATCTTTGGGGACAAAATGAAAAATGCATATCTCCTATAGGCTGCAAAGTTTAGGGAAAATTGAGAGAGCTAATCAAGCCATAAAAACTATGTTGAGGAAATTAGTCAAAGAAAATGGAAAAGATTGGGCAGAAAAGTTGTCTTTGGTCTTGATGGCCATGAGAAGTAGTTCTATAGGAAATCATGGTTATACATCATATGAGGTTTTATTTGGAAATGAAATGAATTTGGGACTACCACATATACCTGAGGAAAATGAGGATGACTTGGAATGGTTACAATCTTTAAAAGATAGGGAAGATATAAGATGGTTTATATAACAAGACATGAAAAATAGCATGGAAATTCCTGCTCAAACAGAGAAGGAAATGATACCGATCAAAACTCAAGTGCTGTACCTTCATTTGGGTCCAAAGGAACATGCCTTGAGACCCAAGTGGGAGTGGCCATATGTGATAGTGGATCAAATATGGCCCACCAGTTATCTGATTGAAAAAGAAGGAAAATCTAAACCAAGAATAAAATTAAAAAATTTGCGAGATGAAAAAAGGAAAGGTGGATTAGGACTTCCCAATTTACAAGCCTATTATGCTGCAGCAACTATTACTTGGTTAAAAGAGTGGTTCAAATTAAAAAAATAAATGTTTATTAATATTAGAAGGTTACAATTTAAAGGAAGGTTGGCATAAGTTCCTCCAATATGAAAATGAAATAACAGATGGTGTGTTTAATAAACATTTAATAAGGAAGACATTAATGAAAATATGGTGGAAATATAAAAGATTTATTTATAACAACATTCTTAGATGGATCTCCCCTCAGGAAACTTTTCATAAAGAGGACAAATCAACATTAGGGAAATGTCTGACATATGATGACATTTTAGTCAAATCCACAAAAGAAATAAAAATTAAATCTAATAAAGAACTAAATGAAGAAGGTTTTAAACTTCAATGGTTAGCATACTTTCAAATAAAGGAAAGATTCAAAATTGATAAGGAAACAATAGGAATAGAATTAGAAAAGCATATGCTAGAAAAGATCATGGGAAAAGGAGAAAAACATATGATTTCTAGACTCTACAAACTAATACTGGATATTGACTTAAAAGAAGAAACGATCAAAACTTCAATGATCAAATGGATGCAGGATTTTGGAAAAAACACTGAATTAGCAACTTGGGAAGAAATGTGGCTTAAAAATTTAAAATTCACAAAAAGTGCTCAGCTGATTGGATATTATTCCAAGATGCTGTACAGATGGCACCTCTCCCCAGAAAAATTTGCCAAAACAAACAGCAAAATAGATAGCACATGTTGGAAATGCAGGAAGGACAATGCAAATCTGCTCCACATATGGTGGGATTGTCCAATAGCAACCGACTTTTGGGAGCGGATCCACACAAGAATTCTGGGCACATTTCAAATTAAATTTAACATGGACCCTAAATTCTTTTTACTAAATATAACAACTGAACTGAAAGAAAAGATAAACAAGGAAGAAATGGGTGTTATCCTATATATGATTACTACAGCAAAGCTAATACTTGCCAAACACTGGAAAGCAGTAAAGGGAAACCTTGGACATGAATGGGAAACTAAACTGTATGACTTAATGAAAATGGACAAATTGACAATGAAGTTAAAAAACCAAATGGAGGACAAATTTAGGGATAAATGGAAGAAAGTAGAAAACTTATGGTCTTGTTAAAAAAAGTTAGACAATAAATGTTGTCTTATAATCACTTTTATTCCTTTGTAAACCTCATGCACTTTCCGCTATCTTCTTTCTCCTATCTTTCTCCCCCTTCCATATATTTAGCCTAGGAAGAATGTATAAGAAATGTTATTCAGCCTAACAGCTCTTTATACTTTTTTATGTTAATTAATTATAAAGCATCAGGTTCTTTGTACGATTTATGTAAATAGGCATTTAGATATACAATTGTAAAACTCCTCTTAAGTTAAATAACTGGGAACTCCTTCTGAGAAGTCATGAATTTGTTATGTTGTGTTTCTTTTTAACATTGTATAAAAATTAAATTAAATAAAATATGAAAAAAAGAAAAAGAAGGAAAATCAAGATGGGTTCACTACAACCAAATTAATCTATACAAAGTTGATGAATAACTGTTTTGTTTTGCAATATGTTTATTTTCTTTAGGACAAATGGATGGGCAAACCACCACAAAGGAAGTTGGATCTAGCCCCTCCAGGATCAAATCAATTTGATTATGTTTTATGAGCTGCTGCATTAGCTAGAGTATATTCTGTTTATAACTGAAGTGGAAAATTTGAGGAGGTATATTAATTGGGACTCAGACAACTCAAATTCATTCAAGTTACATTGGGTTAGGGATTCCCCAGGAAATAGAACGAAGCTGTATGTTAAATGGAGAAGATTATGAAATGGTGGATCCATTTTGCTAGTTTCAGTATTTTTGTTGGGGTAAATGAGTTAAACAAAGAGATAACCACAACCCCAAGATGGGAAAAGGGAATAATACAAATAAATTATTCTTTTCTCCAGTGGGAGAAAAAGCAATATTCAATAATGGGTTTTTATAATGCAACCAACTGTCTGAATAGAACCATTGTGAATGCTACCATGTTGGGGAAAAGCATGTTATCGCATTGGACATTGGATAGGAAGATTTAGGGGTAGGCAACCTTTCCCCTTTAAAGTCCGAGGGACTTCAGCTCCCAGAAGCCTCAGCCATGTTGGTCAATAGTCCCATGTTGGCCAATAGCTCCTGGGATTCTAGGAGCTGAAGTCTCTTGGCCCTTAAAGGGGAAAAGTTGCCTACCCCTGATTTAGATTGTCAGTTTTATGGGTCAACCTTTTGAAATATATAAGGGAATCATTTGATAAGTAGCACTGGAAAAATTAGAGACTTAATGTATGCAACTAGATGTCTTGGCCATTTTGAAGACACGCGACTGGAACAATGGGAGCAGTGGTTGATGGTTAATAATCAAAGCTGTAGCCATAAATGTGATATTGAATTTAGCTGCTCTAAAGTACAAGTAGTACTAATGTGAGGTTTTTTTAAAAAACACGACTGAAGGAAAATGTAAAAATCCTGAGACAAACAGAACTAGGTATTTGTGGTATTTAACTTTTTAGATACCAAATGTTACTAATGAAACTGTAAAAGAAAAATTAACTACTGTAATGAAACAATTGCATACACCCACTCCTGTTGTAATCAGACCAAATTTACACCAATGGAATATTAGACTAAATGTTACGATGTTTAATGTAACAAAATTGATACTGGAATGCAATAAACATGTGAATCCCTATTTGGAATTTGGAGGAAATAAAGAGAAATTGTGGAAACAAGATAAAAGAGATTTGCTGGACACCATATTGGGTGGAACACGAACAGGAGTTGGCATAGCAAATTCTTGGGATATTGAGAAACAAGCAAATAAATTGTCTGCTTTAGGAGGATTACAATGGAAAGTCATACACATGGCTGGTGAAGACCTAGTGGGCCTTTGCAGACTGCTAGAAATAGTGCAAATTGAGTCCACTTTAAGGGTTAGGATTAGGAATAGGGAATCATGGAAACTGTATTTTATTGTGGCACCAGAGCTCTCTGACACAGAAGGCTCAATGTCTCAGAAAAAAAATTCCCATGATTCCTTAGCACTAACCCTAACCCTTGAAGTGGACTCAATTTGCACTATTTCTGGCAGTCTGCAAAGGCCCTTAGTATCAACTTTTAGGTTGCATGATATATCTGCTAGCCTACAATTAGTGACTTTTGAACATTTAAATAATACACTGTATGCACTTAAGGGAAGTGGTCATCAGACCTTGAAAGCTGTCTCTGATGTTTTGTCATGTTTGACAGTTCAAACCACTTTATTGGGTTAGAACAGGGGTAGGCAACCTTTCCCCTTTAAGCGCCGTGGGACTTCAGCTCCCAGAATCCCAGGAGCTATTGGCCAACATGGGACTATTGGCCAACATGGCTGAGGCTTCTGGAAGCTGAAGTCCCTCGGCCCTTAAAGAGGAAAGGTTGCCTACTCCTGGGTTAGAGAGATCAAATGTTGTAAGCTCTATATAGAAATCATGGAAACTTGTTTGTGAAAATAGGAAGATTGGAATGGTGAATTCATACAGATTTCCAATCATGGTATAAAATTTTGGATTATAAAATAAAAGGATCAATGTGGCAGATAAAATTGATGACATTAGAAAAGGCCCAAAATAATGAGAAAAATTGGATTTGTGATATTTAATCCTTATCATTTAACATGGGAGAAAATTATTGGAAACCCTATTTGCAGTCAAAACATGCAATCTATATGAATTCCAATATAATAAAAATAAATGAGACAGTAGATTTGGATTGATGTAAAAAATGGGACTGTGGATATGTTTGTCCACAAGAGATATAGCAGATGGAACCCTGTGCTTTTGAATTATCAAAAGGAATGTATAGACTACAGAGAATGACCAAGAAAATATTAATTTTTGATAATGGGTTAGGATATATGTGTGGAATATCACCCACACCTTTGTTTTCGTCAGATGGGGGATATCAAGTAGATGGAGAAATTAGATGTAAATGTCATGTGACTTATGTCTAAAGTGTGAGGACATGAAAATTAATATATGCTATCAAAACTAGAAATACTGATGTTACTTTGGACATGAGTGATATTAAATATTGAATAAACATAGGGATAGATTGGGAAAAATTAGATCAACTACTGAAGCATAATGAACAGATTAA
>CM034703.1:215685836-215697094 GCA_020142125.1 Phrynosoma platyrhinos
GAGCCAGAGGTGAAGAGCTACAACTCCCATCATCCCTGACATTTCAACCATTTATGAAATGCCTCAACAATATCAAATTGCCTTCATCAGAAAGGTGAACACCATCTGACCTGTACAATTTGGGGTGTTGGAATAGAATTAAAGGGTGGTTAATTATAAAGCCAGATTTCTGTAACAGAGGATTCCATATATCTTTATTAACCCTTTTTCTGGTGACATCCAATTTATGTGGGTTACCTTCCCCTCTCCAAACCTGTCATAGTAAAATATCAGACCAAGTTAAATTTACACTGAGCCATGTGTGGTGTATAGTTTCAAAGTCATTTCCTGCTTGCCAAATCAGGGCTATGCCCTTCATCAAGCCCAGGTCATTTCCACCAAGGTGTACCACCAGCATGTCAGGTTGAGGGCCAACATGCTCCTCAAACTGCAACTTGAGTAGACCATTCAACTTCAGGCATCATCTGTCCAATCTTTTAACTGTGGTGATGTCATTAAGACTGAAGTGGGAACCCAGATGGCTGGATTGTGCCTGATGCACTGCCCAGTAAATCATTCTGTGGCCACAGGTGAGGACATGGAATCTATCATAATGTAATTTGAAATCTAACAAAAGGCAAAAGTTAACAGGTTTACTTCAAAGTTTGAACATTCCACATGTATTTTCTGAAAGTAGCAGATTTCCATCTACCAATGTGTTTAATTGATGTGTCATCCACCCCCATAGTAGTAGCAGTGGAAGCTGCTCCAATGCAGAAGGAATGGGTATCAAATTTGACCCCCTTAAGCCCAGGGTTTGCCAAAGTCTTAGATGCCACTCTCTAAAACTGAAATTTGGTCAAAGGGGATTGATAAACATGTTGAAACAAGGGGCCCTGAACCTGGCCCTATAGAAGTAAATGTTCCAATAAGGCCTGAACAGGGCAAAAGGTCACTAACCCCCTAAGCAGACGGCTTAAAGGGCTGTCTTGGGGGCAGGGAAAGGGAGGGGCAGCCACACGATTGGCGCCCCAACCCTTTCCCCAGGTCGTCCTCTGAGCAGCCGGCCCTCCGCACGGTCGGCGCTCCAAGGAGGACCTCCCGCTGCAGCATTTGCATGTGCTGCAGCGGAAGAGTCGGCAAAGGTGCACCGCAAAAGGCTTTTGCCTTTTGCGGTGCACCTTCATCAACCTGTGAAAGGAGCGCCAAATTAGCACTCTTTTCAGGGGTGGCGAAGCTGCACCGCGGGACTGAGGCGTGGGAATGCCTCAGTCCCGCGGCGCAGCTTCCTGGGGCAGCCCATGGCCGCCCGTCTGCTTCCCCCCTAAAATACATTTGTGCTCCCTTTCCCCTTTTGGTCAGTCTTAGACCTCCTAATCCTTAGAATTGCTGTCTGGTTTGTTAGAAACAAATCATCAACTAGTAATGCCTTGTTTGAGGTGTCATTTTTTGATGACAAGACTAGCTCATTAATTTGCAAATGCAGTTAACCCAAATGCAGTTAAAGCTGTTGCATGGAATAAAGTGACTTCATAAAGGAAAGAACATAAATGACTCCATTCTTCTTTTAAACCCTTGAGAATCTCAGGTGTGATGGGTGCCCTGTTGTCATGCCTGATGCCCTGAATCCTGCCCCATCCCTCTAAAGTTTTACTAATCCTAAAATCTGCTGTGTGATCAACCAACCCATGGGCTTTGACAGCAAAGGCTAAGGCATATAACTTATTTGTAATGGTTTGAGGTGTGACCCCTTTGTTGTGTAGACAGACACAAAACTGTAAGCAATGTTACACTGGTACAGGCCACGTGAGGCTTAAACTGTGAGCATGTCTAAACCTCTCAAAAACCTTGAATGACCATTTTTAATTACAACGTGTGATGTCTGAAAGTGGACAATTAGGCCCTTGCCACCTCACCCTTTCAAGCATCCAAAGTTCTTCTGGCATCACTGCTGGGTTGAGATATGCCTCTGGAGCCAGCTGTCTGAAATGACACATCTGTTGATGGGAAAGGGCATCAGCAATTTCGCTGTTGACCCTCGAGATGTGGCAGGCCATGAACAGGATGTTATGCATCAGACACCTAAAGACAAATAGCCTAACCAATCATAGCCCAAGGGGACTTGGGTGATAAACAATTAATTACCTGCACTGTTGCTACATTATCACACCAAAAATGGACAGACGAATTGGCAAACTTATCTGCCCAGATGTGTACTGCTACTACCATTGGAAAGAATTCCAAAAAGGTGAAGTCTGTGGATAGGCCCACAAGCATCCAATTGTGTGGTGATAACAACCAATGGCTGTTAAAATATACTCCAAAACCAATGGAACCTGCTGTATCAGAGATGACTTGTAGAGCCCCCGGAAGCCTCAAAATGTTCCTCTAAAAGGACTCACCATTGACGGATTCCAAGAATGAAAGCCACACATGTAAATCTTGTTTAATTTCACTGATAACCCTTATTCTGTGATGTGGTTGAGAAATACCAATAGTAGCCGAACACAAACACCTAAGAAAAGCACAGCCTGGGGCAATTACCCTGCAGGCAAAATTTAAGTGGCCAATCATTTACTGAAACTCCTGAAGGGTGGCTTTGTGTGACTTCAGGAACTTATAGAGCTTTTCTCTAATGTTCATTAATTTATCATGGGATAGCCTGGAACACTGATTTATGGTGTCAATTTCAATGCCTAAAAACATTAATAGAACAGCCCATGGGAAGGGCCCTGTCCATATAGAATTTGTGTTCAAATGAAAAACCCAATAACTTGAAATCTTATTGGTGAACTGGTAACAGTCTGAAAGCAGATTTAATATCACACTTTCTAAGCTCAGCAGCAAGGCCTTTACTACGCAAAGTAGCCAGGACAGAATCAAAAGAAGTGTATTGTACTGAGCAGAGCTCTGTAGGACTGCTGTCATTAACTGAATCACCCCCCAGAAAGGACAAGTGATGGATTAATCTATATTCTCCTGGGGCCTATTTGAGGACAGTGTCTAATTAAGCCATGCTGAAGTTCAGAACCAGTTGCGATGAGCAGGGACCTAAAATCCTCCCTTCATCAACTTCTTTCTGTATCTTAGCCCTAACTATATTTTTCAAGCGTATTATGGATCATAAATTTTTTGAATTATAATACTTGCCCTGACCATAAAACAGAATGTGAAAACCATCACAGAAGCCTTTCATTAAATAGTCAGCTGCTTGCCAGTTAGGATAAACAAATGAAAATCTTTTTGCAGATGGAGTGGGAGCTCCAGGGCCCATTTTGTTTGAGGCATCTTTGAAACCTGATGAAGACTTGGACCTGGGCCATTGTCGAAAGGAGTGAGGCCCTTTGCAAATGGAACATGCATGACAATACCGGCAAGCACATCTATTACAGGAACCTTGTACTCCAAAGTCCCAACATATCTAAGAAGAGTCCATAGGGGTCAATAGATTCTTGCCTGAAGAACTAGCCTGGGATTTTTGGACCATATGATCATTATGAGTGTGTTCACCTTGCATGGGTTGTGGTGGGGTCATTAACTGCATCCATAGTTGAGAGTGTACTTGATCCCACTTAAGTGTTGTGAGTCCTAGCCACTTTCATTCTGAAGACCTCATCATATTGAAGCCAGGCAAAGCCGGCAAAGTCTGCATAGGCCCTATGAATTATGGCCATATAGCAAACCAGTGAAGCCTGGCTATGATTCTTATGTAGATAAACATACCAGATAGCCAGTTTCACCAATTTCTATCTACCTTCCTCTTGTGTACCTCGTTGTGCTCCTTCTCATCCATATTCTACTAATGCTTCTTCTCCACTTCCTGGTATAGAAGTGAGAATACATCAATAAATTCTCCTTTAAGAATTTTTTTCAACCATGGTCAAATGCTCACCTAATACAGAATCCAAGTCACCATCTAGTATGGATGAATAATTAACCAATGGTGTTAACTGTAATGCAGTCTGACTGGCTGCTGCAACTTGTTGGGTAGGCACTGTGACCAGAAGGTTGGTATATGCATAATTGGATGCAAGGGGTGGAGGCTGGTGGGCTGAACCCCACCCACTGGCAACTCTTGAGGCAGGGAAACCCACCCACTGGCAACTCTTGAGGCAGCGTGGAACCCTTTTGAAAATTTGATGTGCATGTGGTGTCATTACCCAATGGTGTATTAATTAGGAGCCCTATTAATTGCTGCATCCAAACTCCCCATGGCCAAGCCTGTGACCAATCAGTGTAAGAAGCCTGTGGCATGGAATAAACAGGAGGTGCACCATTTGCACCATTTAGGCTGGAGGGGCTGGATATGAAATTGACTGAGGGACTCCATCTTCAACAGCTACCTCACAACACTGCTCCTAATAAGCTCTGTTGAGAGCCTCTAAACAGGACAAAACCATAGCATTAAATGATTCATTTGTAGCCCTTTTAGGCTCATGGTTTAGTCTCTAGGCTGTCAGCATAAAGCTTCTCAAGCCGATCCAATTTGGATAATATTGCCACCCTGGTGACCATATTGCTCTCATCACCAGATGTGTCAGAGTGAATGGAAAATAGCTGTTCTTGAGCCGCCCTTTGGGCAGGTTCCTTTCCTTTTACCCTTTCATCCCCTTTTTTGAAGGCATTGTGACAAGGGTTACAAATATGAAAGCAACAATGACTTATATATAAAATGCCTAATAACTTTTAACCAGAGGTGCAATGTGAACTAGGTATGAATAAGCCAGGATAATGTGATCTCACTGCTGTGTGATTATAGGCTTATAATTCAGCCAAATATAAAAACTAGAACTGTAAGATAAAAAAGATTGGAATCTACCTAGAGAAGAATCAAATGAAGGAAACAATTATATTCTTTATAGGCCCTGATGGTAATGGGAACTTATTCATCAGGATTTTGTTTTACTGATATATATATATATATGCTTATGGAAAACAAAATGGCATCCAAGATGAAGAAAACAAAATGGTGTCGAAATGTGAAATAAAATTGGTGCCAAAACCCCTGTCCCTCCCCAAGGAAAAGGCAGGGGAACTCAAGAAGGCCTGGGGGCACCGGAAGGGCCTGGCATGACCATGCACCTCTTCAAGAGTGACTGATTGCAGGAAAGTCCCAGCACACCTGCCAGCAGCATGAACAGCAAGCAGGGGCTCAAAAAACCATGATGTGTGCCCAAGCACAGCCATGGACAACAGGTGGTGGTGAAGGAAAGGCCCAGCTGGTGCTGCAGCCAAGGCAGAGGAAGGCCCAGTGAACCTGCAGGGAGAAAGGCCACAGCCAAAGAAAAGGCATGGGCAGGATCAAATGCCCAGTGTGCCCTCATGCAACTTGGAGTAAGGCCAAGGCCAGGATGACTCAGTGCACCTGCTGGCAACTGGGAAAAGAGGCAAGGGCTGAAAACAATGCCCGGCATGCCCCCACACCACAGAGAGAGCAGCTGAGGCTGTGGAAGGCCCACTGCAACCAATGGTAGCCAGAAAAAGAATCAGGGGAAGAAATGCCTGGCACACCCCCATGCAGTTGGGAGACTGCCCTAAGCCAGGGAGAGGAGGCAAGTGCAGGAAGAAAACACCTGGCATGCCCACATGCAGCTGGGGAAGCAGCAAAGCCTCCACCTGCAACCCAGCAGCAAACAGTGGCAAAAGAATTAGAATGGTCCGCCCTCGAAGACAAATGGAACCCATTGGATTCTAGGATGCCTTGGACGGTTTAATGGTTGGTGATGCCGGTGATTCTGTTGAAGCTCTGGTGAATACCTGGAATACTGATCTCACCAAGGCTGTTGACACAACTGCTTCCAAGTATCCTTTCCAACCCACTTCAAACTGGAAGCCTTGGTATATAGAAGAGCTTAGGAAGGTGAAACAGGTTGGACAACAACTGGAGTGCACCTGGCAGAGAACTCAACTCTTATCTGACAAGACTCATCATAAGAACTTTTTTTATTCCTATCGAAAGGCAATACATGCAGTCTGCACATATTGTGTCTGCAGAGTCCTGTCCAGTCGAACTGTTTAGGGTCATAGGGGAGCTGACACGGATGCCACATGTGCAGAACCCACTACTTAACCCAACAACAGCCTGCTGTGATGCCTTTACCAACTTTTTTGCAGATAAAATATCTCAGATAAGAGTCAACGTAGATGCCAGTGTTGTAACAGAATCAATTGACGAGATGTCCAGCAACTCCTTTAATGAAATTATACTGAATCAGTTTCAATCTGTGAGTATCAATGACATGGACAAGCTTCTTGATAGAATGAAGAAGACAACCTGCCCTCTTGATCCTTGCCCATCGTGACTGGCTGTCCAGGGGGGGGAGGACACCTTGAGGATGTTTCTTAGGGACATCATCAATGTGTCATTCAGTGAAGGCCATGTTCCAGCATGTGTGAAGGAAGCAGCGGTTAGGACACTTTTGAAAAAACTTCCTTGGACCCCCTGGATAGGCCAGTCTCCTTACTACCTTTTTTAAGCAAAGTGATCGAGAGGGTAGTTGTTCTTCAACTCCAAGTTGTCTTCTAGGAAATCAATTGTCTAGACCCATTTCAAACTGGCTTTAGGACAGGATTTGAAGTTGAGACTGCCATGGTTGCCTTGGCTGATGACCTCCATCAGAGCATCGACGGGGGTAGTGTGACTCTGCTGGTGCTCTTAGATCTCTCAGTGGCTTTTGACACAATAGATCACAACATCCTCTTGGATCACCTGAGAAGGTTAGGAATTGGAAGCACTGCATTGCAGTGGTTCCATTTCTTCCTTTCAGGCAGATTCCAGAGGGTGCTGCTCGGGGATTGTTGCTCTACTAGGAAAGAGCCTAATTATGGCATCCCTCAAGACACCATCCTGTACCCGATGCTGTTCAACATAAACATTAAGCCCCTGGGAGAGATTATTTGGAGACATGGGGTGGGGTGTTATCAGTATGCTGATGACACCCAGATATATTTCTCTCTCGGTTGTCAAATATGACTTCAGATGGCATCTCTCTGCTCAATGACTGTCTCAAGGCAGTAATGGGCTGGATGAGGGAAAACAGATAGAAACTGAATCCAGAGAAAATGGAGGTGCTTGCAGTAGCAGCCTCGAAACTAGGTATTGGGATACAGCCTCCAGTCCTGGACGGGGTCACACTCTCCACTAAGAACTTTGTTCGCAGTCTGGGGGTGCTCCTTGATCCGTTGCTCCAGATGACTAATCAGGTAAATACGATGGTTAGGAGCACCTTTTACCAGCTTCGGCTGATATGGCAGCTGTGCCCTTTCCTAAAAGTAAGGGACCTTGAAAATGTGGTGTACATGCTGGTAACCTCTTGTCTTGATTTCTGTAATGCGCTCTACATGGGGCTACCCTTGTGCTTAGTCCACAAATTTCAACTAGTACAGAACATGACAGCCAGGTTGGTCTCGGGTACATCAAGGAGAGACCATATAACACCTGTCTTAAAGTCATTTCACTGGCTGCCTATCAGTTTCTGGGCTCAGTACAAAGTGTTAGTTATTACCTTTAAAGCCCTCAATGGCTTGGGACCAACCTATCTTCAGGACCACCTCCTTCCAAATAATCCACTCCATGCACTCCGGTCCTCTGGGAGGAACTTGCTTCCTCCTATAAAAACTAGGCTGTTTGCAACCTCCCAGAGGATCTTTTCAGCAATCACTCTCAGATTATGGAATGGCCTGCCTGATGAGATCCATCATATTACCAGTTTAAATAGCTTTTAAAAAGCTGTGAAGATGGATCTCTTCTGGCAGGCCTTTCCTGATCAGATCTCCTGGCCTTAAGAGCTAGTCCATCTCTTCTCCTACTCTTTGCCACATGCTTCACTGTCTGTCTGCTCTGCCATTGTGATTTATAATAGTTTTTTATTTATTTTTTATATCTTTTTTATCTTAGCTGTTCATTGTTTTATTGCTGTTGCTGTTTTAACTTTTGTTGTTTAATAGTATTTGAAGGGATGGGTGGGTTCTGGGACTGTATATTTATGTTGTTTTATTTTTGTAAGCGGCCCTGATTGCATCTGCAGAGGGGTGGGATATAAATACATTTTATTTTTATTATTATTATTAAAAGAAGGCCTGGTGTAACCACATACAGTTGGGGGTAAACAGGGACAAAGGAGTCCCAGGACAGCTGTCAACAGCTGGGTCAACAAAGAAACCCAGCATGAATGTGCACAGTCAGAGTCCACCTGAAGGTAAGAGAATATCCCACTCTAACAAGGGGCCAAAAGTAAGTTGGGGGTTAACTTAGCCACAGATGGTATCCAGCGATGTCTCTGCCTCTGCCTTCCAAGAAAAGAGGGAGGATGGGGGGGGGGGGGCTGCTCAGTTTAATGTACCTGAGCTCTGCCCCATCATGTGCCTAAGCTTGGCCCATTGGGCCATGCTTCCATTTGAAATCCCTGGTCTCATTCATGGAGGGTATCAAAGGCACACTTCTCTCCATTGGCTCTGCCTTTCATCTGGGTATGAATTAATTGGAGAATGGTTGCTGATTTATCCTTGACTTATTTTGGACTTTGCATTTTTTTCAAACTTTGTTTTAGTGAGAAACTTACCATTTTTAGAGAAGTATGTGTGCTTGAGAAAGACTGAGAGTAGGTGATTATGGGGTGGACTTGCTTATTGCCATTTTTTCTTACTTCTTCACAGCATTGAAAATAAATTACAACTGAAGAAAAAAAACTGACTTGGGATAAATTACTTGAGGTATTTCTTCTCTTAATTTGTTGTTACTAGGATGAGGAATGAACGGAGCAGCTTTTCCTTCAGTGGAAACCAACTGTACCTTAACAATTATTGCCGCTTTTAGCCTAAATCCTGTTGTTAGTGCTGACTAGAATGGACCCATTGGAATCAGGGTGATTTACCTTCTTGTTAACTGTTCAGCAATTGAGTGAATACTTGAACTTCAGATGGAACTAGCCAATAGGATGCCAACCACATTGTGTGCATATGTGCATGTTTTATGCAGATTGTTAGCCTGTGAGTCTATGTCCAAAAATTGTATGTGTCTAGCATCTCCCTGGCTTCCTCCATTGGTTTCAAACCTCTCAAATTCATTTTATAGTTTGCTCATTGCTCCTCATGGCAGGAAAATTCCTCCCTTGTCAAGCTGTAACTCCTGATACAGTGGCACACTCTGATAAAATAATGTCATTGATGAGAGGATGAAACTGTAATTACAATCAGAGTTCAAGCTCACAGGAGATGGGGTAAAATTTAAACATGCTAAATCTGTGGCATTTTGATTATCTGAATCCTTCCCAAAATCTTGTAGATGACTATATTTAAATGTGTAGCTAAGTGGCTCCTTATAAATCAAGTCATAATTGTTCAGGGCCCTGCTGCAGAAACCACTGTCAATTTTCCACTCCTTGTGAAATGCTAGGCTTTGATTAAGAATGAACTGAGGTATGAATAATAATCACCTCCCTCATTAGCCCCTCTCCTCACCCATAAATGCATAGTTTCACAGGAATAAAGTTTGTAATATATAATAAAGCATGTTGAACGACTGTCCACAAGAAAGATCTTAAAATTACAATGTGCTGAGGGAGCAAAGAGTTCCTACTTTGTAGTGGATGCCTTCCTAAATAAAATGGTTGGGCACAAATCCAATGCCCTTGAATGTAAGGGGGCTGTGCAGTTTTCCACATTACATGGAGAGTAACTGTGTTTTCCTATCAAGTATATGTTTGATAGGGAGAACCCAAGGCACTAACTACAGGTAACTTACAAATGAAGTAGCCCCAGTGCCAACTGGTCTGTTGAGTTTTAAACACACATACTTGGAGGAGGTATAGGAATGCAGAAGCCACCTGTAGCTAAGGTAGGGATTTAGAACCTAGAGTGGCCAGGCATTCCCTCATTCTTTCCATTCTACCCAATGCCACTTTTAATCCCATTTTGTGAGACAGGTGGGATATAAATCCTATAAATAAACTAAGGAGAACAAAATAAAGAGTAATAATGTCACATAGTGAACAGTGAAATTGTGGAATGTGCTTCCACAAGATATATGGATAGTCTACTACCTGGCCAGATTTAAATGAGAATAGGACAAATTCATGGAGGATGGCACTAGTTATTTATTTATTTAGTGTATTAATAACCTGCCCTTCAACCAAAAAGGCTCCCAGGCATGCTTACAAATAATTTATTTGTCAGTTTTCTGTTCTTAGCCTTACAATCTAAATAAGACATGAAACATAAAGAAAAGGGAATGACACCAATGATACTACATTTCCAAGGTGGTGGGATTAAACACTGCTGTAAGGCAAGAAGCTATGCTGAAAGTAGCATGCTGTTAGTAGGGTCCCCATGTCAGACAGGTTTTGCTAAGGAGACAGATTGAATGGACAAACAGCTACTGGGTAGTGGCAGTAGTGGAGGGTGACAATGGTAGAGGATCTTTCAAAGACAACTGCAGTCACAATGCTTTTTAGTACTCTGCAGAAGGAGGCATGAATGTCTCCTTCTCCTTTTGAATGTCTTTTACGAGAAAATTTTTTATGATAAAATAATCCAAAATGAAATAATAGATAGTGCCAGATTATGAGATTCCCAGGTTAGATGACACTTAGCAGGCTACTAGGATACAGCAATGGACAACTATGAGTAGCACTGTGGTTAATGATCCAACTGGATTCAAACTGAAAGGTCGTTCAGCTGTTGATATGCTCAGAAGTGAAGGGAAAGTCCAAAGCTGCACAACACATAAGCACATGAAATGTGAGAAGCAGACTTCCAGTTAGGAATGGCTTCGGATTAGAGTGAGGCTTTGGGTGTCTCTCGCAGCCTCACTCGCCAAATGTGACAGGGGGCTATTTTCAGTAGTGAAAATAGCACCAAATTACCTCTTAGTTATATGAGGTTCGGATGCGTTCTACGAAGACCCGGATCCCGCCCAGGATTGCAGGGAAAAGAACATCAGCTGCGGTCCAGTAAGGAGCGGAGGGGGTCGAAGAACTTGTCACGGTCACATTTGTGCCGCCATTAATGGCTCACAGAAGCCACCAACTAATTTATAACTCAAACAGAAAGCAACAATAATAATAGAAACCTTTACTTTGTTACTTTGAAAGACTTTCGGCACTGGATACATACTGACTTGTAAAAGATATTGTAGAGTGCATTTTACCAGTGAGGAGAGAGCTGGATAATACAGATAGCCGGGGAGAAAGGGAGAGTGAGAGGAGGAGGCGGATTGGAACGTGGAGGATCTGGAGGATTTATATATATATATATATATATATATATATATATATATATAT
>CM034703.1:215710849-215727585 GCA_020142125.1 Phrynosoma platyrhinos
TCTGCTAGAAGCTTGGAGTTTGCCCTGCATGGTGATGTCTTCTCTGCTGCAAGTTAAACTCTACTGAATGGATTTATACACAAATACACAAACCTGCTCCTCCAACATTCCAACAAAGGGGAGGTTGAGAGTTGGCCCTTGACGGTGGAGGTTGTTTTACATTTTGCAATTCATCTTTGGCAGTGAGGTTTGTCCCCGGTCACTATTAGGGCACGGTTAGCTGCTCTATCCTTTCATTCCAGAGTGGTGGTGGTGGGGTTTCAATGACCCTACTGGGCATTTCACAGTCCGTAGGGTGCTGGAAGGTTGGACTAGGGAGCTTCCTCCGGCACTCGATACTTGCTTGCCGGTAACAGGATCAATTCTCATCCAAATTTGGCAATCCCTTTTGGATGCATGTTTTTAATCTCAGGAAGTGATTCTATTTAGGGCTGTTTTTTCTGTGGCATTTTTTGCAGCCAGTAGAATTAGCAAGCTGGTTCCTAGCTCTCACTCGGATAGTTCGGGCAGAACACTTTACTTATCTAACATCCAAATTAGTGAGCAGGGAGTTCAAATATGTTTTAGGCATTCTAAGACTGACCAGATGGCTGAGGGACAAACAGTTACCTTGTCTAGAGCACCATTAGGTCAAATTTGTCCCATTTTAACCTTGTCGGATTATCTTAGACTTCGCCCAACTGGCCCAGGCTATTTGTTCCTTCATGTTTCGGGCCTTCTGTTGACACAGTTTCAATTTTGAGCTGTGTTGCGAGAGACTTTGAGGCATGCTGGTTTGCCAGTGGCTCAGTTCTCTGCTCATTCTTTTCATATTGGGGCAGCGACTGCTGCAGCTTCACAGGGTTTGAATGACACTACAATCCGATGGATTGGGCATTAGCGATCCTGGGCTTTTAAGTCCTATATTTGCCCATAAGGTAGGAGTGGGGACTAAGCGTTATCTACTTGAGGTGTTGCATTGTTATGCTTAATATGTTTTTTCTAATAAAGCAGATGTGAATTTTGAAGATGTTTGGATCATTGGGCACAGCCTTGTGTTCTGGGCAGAATGTCCTGTGCTTCAATCGTGTCACGGTCAGAACCTGGGCATAAGAGAGGTTCAGTGAGAACGATGGTTTGATTGGAGAGGGATGCTATGGGGAGCTCTCATTCCATGCATCATCGAGCTATCTGCAACATTCGCACTGCCTAAGATTCTACTGGTACACTTGGGAGAGAATGACCTTGTTAAAGTACCTTGTTTCAAGTTGGCCAAAAGGATCATGAACGACATGCAAGACATTAAGCACAGATTCCTGCACACGGTGTTGATGTGGACCAAGTTTTTGCCATGATGTGTGTGGGTGGGAGCAAGAAAGGACTTGTCGATCAACGCGGCCTGTCGTTGGCTGAATAGCTCCATGGTTAAGAAGTTGGGAGTTTTGGGGATTGGAGTTGTTGAGCACATTAATTAAAGAGATAGGTTGACGTGGTTGGTATTCAGATTGGTATGCCACATTTGTACAGGGGCGATGGGGTTCATCTCTCCTCTAAGGCTTGTGATGTATACTTGGAGTCCATCACTCATCACATTGAACGAGCTCTTTTTGGGGGGGATGCCAAGCTAGGCTGGCCCCCTCCTGTGGCAGGCAGGGACCCCCACCAGGGATAATTTAATTAATTGGAATTATGAAATTGTGTATACGTCAAGGGATAAACAAAATTTTGCTATATCGTCATCAAACAAATTGATGGCATCATAAACAAGGTATGTCATGAGCTAAATTATGACATCATTTCTGGTTGCGGGAGATGAGTTATTTGAATGTGTGTTTAATTGGAACTTGATGTTCTTGATACATTAATTAAAGGGATAGGTTGACATGGCTGGTTAGATTGGATATGTAAAGGGACACATGTGTCAAGAACAATGTAAATTGTGGTTAAATTAAATTGTTAAAGAATTATTTATGATCCTATAGAAATAAAGTTGTGGCCAAGTTTTACAACCATAATAATGGGTACGGTGTCATTTTTGTGTCTGTGCAAGGGATGATTATCCCATAAACATTTGGCATGCATATCAAGCAAATCAATGACAGAACACATAGACATTGGGTCTTTACAGACTGTCAGAAATAATGCAAATGGAGACTCCTTTAACTGTCCGGGGCCTGTGCTAGGGAATCATGGGAACTATAGTTTATTGTGGCACCAGAATTCTCTGACAGAGAAGGCTCAATGTCTCAGAAAAAAACTACAGTTTTCATGATTCCCTAGCATTAAGCCAGGACAGTTAAAGTGGTCTCAAGTTGCATTATTTCTGGTAGTCTATAAAGGCTCATTGTTTTTGTTGGAGGGTATTTTCTGATGTAACAATGCTTTAATGTTTACTTGTAAATATAGGCATAATTTGAAATATATGTTTTGTTGTGATTTGTGGTCAGGTTGGCCTTGATTTATGGTGACCCTACAAAGGAGTGACTTCCAAGAGATGTTTATTAACAATTCTGCTCAGATACTTACTTGACTGAGTCAACCCACCTATAATAAGGCCTTCTTTTCCTACTGCCTTTCAGCTTTGCTAAGCATTATTGTCTTTTCCAGTGAGTCACATCATTCCAGTGAGTCACATCCAGTGAGTCACATCATCATGATTTGTCTAAAATACCTCAACCACAGTTTAGTCATCTTGGCTTCTAGTGATGGTTCAGGCTTGATTTTCTGTAGGACCAATTCATTGGTCATTTTGGCAGTCTGTGATATCAGCAGAACCCTCTTTCAGCACCATATTTCAAATGAGTTGATTCTCCTATAAGCTGTCTTCACTGTCCAGTTTTCACAACCATGCTTAGAAACTGCAAATACTACAACATAAATGGTTTTCAATGACATATTTTTACAACTGAATAATAATAACCAAAATGTGTGTGTGTACACATGCACACAATCAATTTTGGTGTCTTCATTATCCACTGTTTAATTAGGTGATCATTATGTTATTATTATTATTATTATTATTATTATTATTATTATTATTATTCAGCTGTAACTTTTCATTTATTTGTTAATTTTTATCAGTGTCATTCCAAGTCATTTCTATTTTATACTGGTAATATGCTATCTGGTATGTAGCAAAGGCAGAAACCAAAATATCCCTCTAGATGGAGCTAGGACTAAGGGGCATTTCCTTTATGTTAATTACAGTGTTTGTTCGGCTTCATTTTTGCATGATATCCTGCATGGGAGGAGCTGTTTTTGTTGGCCTCCAGTGGAGATAGTCCAGTATGTACGCAGGTGCAATTGCACTGAGATATTGAGCTCTGGGGTAGAGTTGGAAGTTTTTATAGTCCTGCCCCCTACACTCCTTTCTTTGTGCTAATTGCAGTGTTTGTTGCTACAGCTTCAACATTAAGGTTTTCTTTAGTTCTTTAGATGATAAACAGTTGTTTACATGTTTACTAAGTTATTTACATGTTTCCAAATTTATTAATCTGCTTACATGCAATACATAGAGCTTGGAAACAACTAGTTAACTAACTGACTTATTAAAACATTTTACACTAACATGGGTAACTCACTAGAATTCCTGATTGGCCGAAAAGCTAATCCTGTACTCTCCTCTTTCTTTTTTTTTTAAATTGAAAGATTCCTTATTACATATTTTAGGTATTATAAGGAAGTTACATATGTTACACAAATTTTTGCTTTCTTCAGCTTATCTAAACTGTACATTATTCTAACAAAGATATTAATTACTGATTTAATTATATTTCTTCTTTTTAATTATTTTCTTCTTATATAACTTCCTTGAGTTTCCCTGTAATGTAAGAAATGGTTTCATGTGCTTATCGACTTCTCTACTTAATATTTATAATGTATTCTTTCAGTATTTTCTGCTACCTTAAGTTATGTTGAGATCTTGATGTTTGTAACTTATATATTATTTTGACCATTTCTTGATTCTATTCATTTCCAGCTGTTTTTGCAGACTTTTATTAGTACTTCCTTTTTTTTTTACTTTTTCCATAATTTTTTTGTTAATTGAGCATGTAAGCTTTTCCATTTCTATAGCTTCTAATTTATCTATAAGCTATTCATCCATGTCTGTGGTTTCTTCTTTTTTCCAATTTTTAGCAAAATTAATTCTCACTATTGAGATCATATTATTTTTCCCATTGTTTTCTTGCTTGGATATTATTTATCTTATCTATCATATTTAATAGTTATACCTCTGGGGTCATTTTGTAGTTTAATTTAGAATATGTGGATATTTTTCCTAAATCCCTTTGATTTTGGGCAGTACCATGACATATGAATCCATGAACCTTTGGGATTTCCACATTTGCGGCATCATTGTAAATTTTTTTTACATATTTTTGCAATTCTTTCTAGTGTCAAATGCCAGCAGTAAGTCATTTTAAGATAATTTTCATGATTTCTTTGGCATGTGTGAATTTATAAGTCTTGATTCTAGCTGAATGCCAGCTTTGTAAATCAAGTGGTTTGCCTCTGTCTTTTGCCCATGTAATTATGAATTGTTTTATTGCATTTTTCTCTAAGTTCCTTTCCAACAAGAGTTTATACAATTTAGAGATTGTTTTCTCTTTGCTTTTTTGAAGATAATGTCTAGTTTGTTTTATATTTAAGCAAATCCTTCTTCTTCTAAGTCTTTTAAAAATATTTGCTGTAGTTGATTTTGTAGAAACCAATGATGTTTTAGATTCAGATCTTTGATTTCTTGCAATGGTTTCAGTTTCCATGTATTTCAATTGTTCTTCTTTATTAGATCTTTATATCTTAGCCATTCGTTATTTTTCTTGTTTCTTCCAAAAAAGCTTCCTGGGGAAAGACCCACCCTGGTATTCTTCTGTAGAATATATTTCTGATCTCTTTCCAAGTTCTTATGATGGCTTTTCATATGAAATGATGTGTGAAATTTTCTTGGACATTGGCTTTTTATACCATATGTAAGCATGCGATCCAAATCGAAGATTAAAACCCTCAGGCTTCAGTAGTTTATTGTTCTTCAATCAGATCCAGTCTATTGCATATGAAAGTACATTGTCTTGAAAGTACATTTCCAGATTGGAAAGGTCACAGCCACCATTGATTTTAGAATCTATCAAAGTTTTCCATCTAACTCATGGCTTTTTTCCTTTCCAAATGATTTTTTTTTAATTTAAGAGTTCCATATAGCAAAGGGTTTTTTTTAATCACAATTGTTGGAAGATTAGTGAAAAGGAAATTAAATTTAGGAAATATGGATATTTCAATAGCAACTATTCTTTCTGAAAATTAGAGCTTTAACTCTGACCATTTTTGCATCTTCTCTTTGATGTTTTTGCAAGTACTATTGTAATTGTTGTCGAATAGCTCTGTGTTTTCTTTGTAATCCAGACTCCTAAGTATTTAATTTTCTTTTCCACTTTAAAAGTTTGAGATTTTTTTGCAATTTTACTTCTTCTTTTGAAATGTTTCTTGTCAATATTACTAATTTTTCTTTGTTTGTTTTAAATCCTGCTATATCTCCAAATCTTTCTAGTGTCTTTAACAGTGTGATGATATTTTCTTTTATAGGGGATTATCCAGAAAAATGATGATATCATCAGTGCATGCCTTCATATTTTTTTATTCATGGACCCTTTATTTTTGAGTTGTTTCTTATTTGATTAATCAATATGTCTATGATCACTATAAAGCAGGAGTAGGCAACCTTTTTGAGCCAGGGGCTGGTCCCGCGAAGTCCTTTCTACCGCTGGGCCGAGGGGGGGAATGACGGCACGTGCGTGCCCCCCATGTGCGCCGCCGCTACCGCCGCTACCGCCGCTGTGCAGCCACCTCTGCATGCACCGTGTCTGCCATTTTGAAAATCAAAATGGCAGATGGGATGCGTTTGCGCATGCGCAGGAGTACTGTGCATGTAAAAATGAGTCGCGTCCACCATTTTGAAAATCAAAATGGCAGACACCACTCGTGCATGCACAAATGCTCCTGCACATGCACAAATGCACTGCAGCTGCCATTTTGAAAATCAAAATGGCAGACACAGCGCACGCAGCCACACAGCAGCAACAACGTGCAGCGGCACGCGGTGGCGGCAACCTTCTGCCTGGGCTGGTAAGTACAGGGACCTGGGCCTTAACTGGCCCAAGGGCTGTGGGTTGCCAGTCCCTGATTATAAAGAGTAATGGCAAAAGAGAACAGCCTCAACATGTCCCTTTAAGAATTTTGATTGGGTCACTTTTTGCCATTTATTAGCAAACCTGTTTGATCATGATAGATGTTTTTTATCCAGCTTAGAAAGTTTTTTTTAGTTTGCATGTTCATTTTATCAAGTACTTTGATCATATAATTGCATCTAACACTGTTGAAAGCTTTCTCAGTGTCAATTAAGAATATTGCCATCTTTTTATTATAATTTTTTTCATAATATTCTATTAGATTGATTACTGTCCTTATATTTTCTTTAAGTTGTCTTGATGGGAGAAAGCCAGTTTGGTCTTCTTTTATTATATCTTTGATTATTTCTTTGAAACTTTTAGTAATTATAGTTGTAAATATTTTATAATCAATGTTAAGGAAGGATATTGGTTTGTAGCTTCCATTTTTTTTTGTCTTTTCCTTCTTTATGAAGTAGAACGATGTTAGCAGTTTCCCAGTTTTCTTGGATTCCTTCTTTTATTATTGCATTCATAGTGTTTCTTAGTGGGATTTTAAATTTATTTTCTATTTTTTTAATAATACTTGGATTTAAAACTGTCTGGGCCTGGAGCTTTATTTGGCTTTAGTCCTCTGATAGTGTTTATTATTTCCCCAGTTGTAATATTAACATTTCATTTTTTTCAATTGTTATGAATCAATTCTTTGCCATTTTTCTTCCTCAGAAAATTTTGTCATTTCTTCTTTTTTTGTTTCTGTATTCATTTTCCTCTTATATATGTTTTTGTAGCATTTTATAAATTTGTATTTTATTTTTTCTTGTGTCCAAACTGTTTCTCCTTTATCTTAATTTTTTTTTACCTATTAGACTTTTTCCTTTCCTTTTTATATTATATTTTACATTTGTTAGCCAAATTATGCAGTTGAGTTTCCCGCATTTCCTGGTTTTGTTAGCTCCTTCAAAGAACTGTTGTCTGGCTTTTTAAATTTTTCTTTCAATTTGTTTAGTAAATTTTCCTTCCATTTGTTTTTGTAGCATTTTAAATGGTTAGTAAAATTTTTGCATGATGGGTTAGACTGCAATTCTCTCTTTTTAGTTTCAATTCAATTCTTTTTCAATTTTTGTAGTTTTCTCTCCTTGTTCTTTATTAGTTGTCTTCTTTGATTTAATAGTCCTCACTTTCCCTGTATTCCATATAGTTTTCATTTTTGATTCTTTGTTTATATTTCCTTTAAAAATTGCTCCATGTCCTTTTTCAATTTTTGTACAAACTCTTTATTTAATAACAATTCTCATTTAGTCTCCAGTTGGACTATGGCTTAGGGTTTATAATTTCTAGAAGTATTGCATTGTGATCAGAGTCTATTTTGGGTAGGACTTCCATACTTTTTATTTTGGAGGGGAATTGTGTTATTTACCATAAACATATCTATTCTTGATGGTGATCTGTATTGACTTGAGTAAAATGTATATCTTTGTGCTTCATCACACAGGTGAGTCCAGACATCATTTAAGTTAAATTTTTCTTTTAAATTGAAGAATGAGTTTTGGGTTTTTGTTCATGTTTCTATTAGACTTTCTGTCTTTTTGGGGGTCTATTCCAGTCCGAAATATTACAATATTTCTATTTTTATTGTTGTTTTTCTATTTCATCTTGTATTTTGTTAAAGAATTTAGATTTGTTTTCTGTGTGTGTGTATATTCCTATTATTAGTATTTTAAACTTATTGTTATTTCTACACCTATGTAGTGACCTGTGTCATCTTTAAATATTTTAGGTGGGAAGTTGTTTTGTATATATAAGGCTACCCTTGCTTTTTTGTTATCATTATTGGATGAAAACAATTGACCCAATTTTTTATTGTTTAAGTATTTTGTTTCATTTTTTATTTTTGTTTCTTATATACATAGAATATCATTTTTTTTCCTTTTCAAGTAATGGAAGATCTTCCTTCTTTTATATGTTAATTCTCTTCTGGGACCCCTCATAATTTAAGACATTTTTCTCTATATCCCAGTTCTTCTATTAAATTTTCATCTGCCTTTTTTTTTAACAACATTGTTTTTTCTTCAAGTTCCCTATTTTTTGTTTTAATGAGTAGATGTCTTTGTTATACCTGTAATCACCTTGATTATGTTACTATTTTCTTGTCAAGTTTGTTGAGTCCTCTGTTTGAGTTGTCAATTTTTTTCTTTTCTGTTATCCTTCAATTCTTATCAGATTTCTTTTATAAAGCTTCTCATTTCTTCCAACAGGATTTGAATTTGGTCTGCTTGTTTAATTGGCATTTCTATAGATCCTCTTGTACTAGTCTTCTGAGTTTATTCTTGCTGTCATCAACATATTTTGCTTTTATTTGAGCTTCCCAGTTTTGCTTGGTTGTTTTCCAATTGCAGTTTATTACTATTGCTTTCAATCCTTTTTTTCAATTGATTGCTTTTAATATAAGTATGTACAATTTCAATTTAAACAGACTTGAAAGATCTTGCTGTGATTACTATGACTGCAATATAATTAATCCAATTACTATCAATCACTATCACAATTATCACTAATGTAAGTACAGTTACTTCCTAGTACAAATGAATCCAGTTTATTATAGTTAATTAAACCAATTTCAAGATAATATCAATTAACTGCAGATACAATTTATAAGTATGCAGGTCTTCTTAATTCAGGTATTAAATCTTATTGGCAATCTTATAAAATAATAAGTCAAATAATAAACAAATAATTTTCTTTGATAGCCTTAATTAATTAAGATATTGCATATCTTTAGCCTAATCTAACTGGTAAATTAATTTACCAATTCATTACTTGTTCTGTTATTGTCAGTTCAAATGTACTTTCTGATATGCAAGTCAGTATACAATGTATATACAAATTAAATCTTTAGTTCATTTGCCTTTTAACCAATAGTACAATAAACCAGAAAATATAATTTCTTAGAGTATATAGCAATATACAATGTTTCTTCTTATATTCCTCACTTTCTGCTGCTTTGTTTATGCTGTTCTAAAGAGAAGAAAGAAAAAGAAGAATTAAGTAAGAGTAATTTTGCATAAATCAAACAAAGGATTTAAATCATGTCAAACCTTTTCCAGACTATATATCTTCTCTTTGATCCAAAGTGCTATTGAAAAAGGTGTAGCAAGAAGAGAAAAATATATCCAGTTTTGTTTCTAATTCTTTGAGTGAGTTAAATAAAATTATTTTAGCTTTGTTCAGCTGTTATTTCCTCTTTTACTATGCTTTGCCTCTTCTATGCACTGCTTGAGGTGACTATTCCTGTAGTTTGTATTCCTAGTAGTGTATATTCCAAATATCAGCACAGTATCTTTGGGCCTAAGCACCTTCTTCGAGGCCAGGAAGGGAAGGGGCAGCCTCACCCCAACCCTTTCCTGAAAATGTCATCGGACCGTCCGACCCTCCACACAGTCAGCGCTCCGGCAATGCACTTCCACTGCAGCATCCACAGACGCTGCAGTAGAAGAGGTGCCAAAGGTGCGGTGGACACCTTTTGCGGTGCACCTTCAGCGTCTTGCGGAAGGAGTGCTCTTTTAGCACTCCTTCCTGGGGCTGGGATGCTGCAGCATGGGGCCAAGGAGTGCAGATACCTTGGCCCCGATCCACAGCTTCCCAAGGCGGCCCCCATGCCGCCCATCTGCTTCCCCCCCCTTAATTAGTTTTTGCTATGTTCATAAGACGTTTTAAAATGGAAACAATACATGAAAGCAAGACATCTTGTTGCAAAAATCTTGCATATAGTTTTAAAAAGTCTTTTTGGTTTATATTTTGATTTATTAGGCTTAAACTGAAGTTGAGGATGTAGCTAAAGTTTAGCTGCATTTTAAAAGTTCCAGCTGTCAGCTATTTCTAATTTCCACTGTTGTTTTCTATTCTTTTCCTTCTTTTTATTATCCTTTAATTATTCTCTATTTTCCAGTTCTTAAATTTCACTCCATTTTCTCTCTACTACTTTAGTCTGTTTTGGTCTGTTCCTTTATTTATTTATTTATTTATTTTAAATTTCTCCCTTATTTTGGTAGGCTTACTTTTTTTGGGGAAAAAAGTTAATATAAAACAAGCCAACATCATTCAAACAAAATCACACGTTTCTTATGTGGTTACAATTTTCCCTTAAGTCTTATTGTGGCAATAGCAACATAATGCTTTCCCCTTTCATTCTAATTTGTATACCATTCCTTTTTATTTTTCTATCTTAAACTTCACTCTTTCTCATTTTTTCTTCTCTTTTATTTTTCTTTTTTCACAATCTCCTCTTACAACCTCTCTTTCCATTCATCTTTCACTTACTCCAACCTTTTATGACTTTCTCCACATTTCCATACATATATCTTCCAACATTCTTATACTTCTATTTTACCACATTTATTATTTATATTACATTGCAATCATCCCTCTGATAATTTAACTTCCCATGTACCTCTGACATTATAAATATTTGTACAGCTCATTAGATATTTTCCTTCTGATTATTTACTTTAAATTTAGTCTGACAGCATTTATACTGAGAAGCCTACTGATAAACTTGTTTCATTTAACTTTCTATCTTTTTTAAAACATAATTCCAATATAGGATCCCATCTCTTATCCACTATATTCATGTTTTTGTTATTCAACTTAGCTGTTAATTTGTCCATTTCAGCTAGACCTATCATTTTCAATAACCATTCATCAACTGATGGAATTTCTCTCATCTTCCATTTTTTTTTTCTAACAGGATTCTCGCAGAGATTATCATATATGATATTAGTCTCCAATATACATTTTCATCTTACCTTCTTAACTTACTTGTCATATTTAACAAGTATATCTCAGGTTTCATTTGATAATTTATTTTCAAAATCTTAGTATAGATATCCCCCCTCAATACTTCTTATTTACAACACATGTGTATCAGTGAACCTTGAGTCTGTTAACATTTCCAACACTTGTTTTGCCATATATTTTTGATAATTTCTGGGAGGGTCAGATACCACCTTTGAGTCATTTTAAGAAAGTTCTCTTAATTCTTGTGAGCTCATGAATTTCTCTATTTTTCCTTGCTTGTTGCCAATCTTTAAATTTATGTTCTCTCCTATATCTTTAGCCCATTGTATCATTAAGTTTTGAATTTGATCTCATTCACATTCTCTTTCCAATGACATTTTCCCCTTTACTGAATATTATCTTATCTAACTCATACTTCTGATCCTCAAATCCCTCTAATTTTAAGTTGTAGATATGGGAACCAATACAATTTGTAATTTATATTTCTGAAGTCCTTGATTGGCTTTATGTTATATCTGTTTTGTTGATCTTTTATTGTGAACTTTTTATATGTAATCTACTTCTTATATTGTGCCCATCTTTCTTGGAATGCTTCCTGGGCTGAGATCCATGTTGGAATATTCCTATAATTTTTTTTCTTCTGCTTTGTCCAAATTCTTAGGAGAGATTTTCTAATATAGGGCCTTTGCAGACTGCCAGAAAGAGTGCAAATTGAGTCCACTTTAAGGGTTAGGGTTAGTGCTAGGGAATCATGGGAATTTTTTTCCTGAGACATTGAGCCTTCTCTTTCAGAGAGCTCTGGTGCCACAATAAAATACAGTTCCCATGATTCTATTACATTTAGCACTGAACTTATATTATCATTCATTTGTCTATTCTTCATTTGATTTTTAAAACTGTGGGCCTTTGCAGAGTGCCAGAAATAGTGCACATTAAATTGAGGCACTGCCCTGGCTCAGTGCTAGGGAGTCATGGGAATTGTATTTTTTTCTGGGAGCTTTCTCTGTCAGAGAGCTCTGGTGCCACAATAAACTATAGTTCCCATGATTCCTTAGCACTGAGCCAGGGCAGTGCCTCAATCAGTTCTGGGGTTCAGAGATTACCTCCTAGGTTGGAGTCTGTTCCTCTCCTTTGCTGATTTCTCTCCTTCACAATGTGTCTCAACTTTCTGTTTTTCCTCTGCTGCCTCAGTTGTTTTTCCTCTCCTTTCTAGTGTATCACATCTTTCTGTTTCTCCTCTGCAACCTTAGCTGTTTTTTCTTTCCTTCCCAATGTAACTCTGAAGAGTCTTTAAAGTCTTTGAAGTTTTACTGCTTTTGTTACCTTTCTACACTTGTACTGCAGTATTGTTTAATTTGTAGCCACCTTGCTGTCACTTACCACTGTTTTGCTGCTTCCTATGCTGCTTTTTTTGCTGCTTTTTGAAGCTCCAGCCTTCAGCTGTTTCCAATCTGCCACCATTGCTTTCAATAGGATTTAAGCATTTTACGTAGTCAGTATACTATACTCCCCCACTTACAGAAAGCGACTTTATTTCTCCTTTAAATTGTCTATTGTTGCTATAGAATAAGCTTCTTTTCGTTAGTGTCAAATGTTTCAAAGGACTTTCAAATTTTCTCATCCATCCTGTACTTTAATGAATTAAATAATGTAATTTTGTTAAAACTCATTAAGGTGCATTGGCTTTTCCTCTGCCAGCTTCAATTAGATGGGGACACCTCAGGAGAAAAACATATATGCATATGCTTGTATAGTTTAAGACTGGTCAAGTTTTTAAATGATAGCAAGGAATTCTAGTCTTTAAATGAGTTTCACTAAACTGTTTAGGATTTGAACAGTTAATTCCCCCTCCTCCATTTTCGTCCTCCCCTCAAAAAATTCCTTCAAAATGAAACTCTACTTTCTTTTTGCTGCATCCTCTTTCCTTTGGTCTTGTGAGAACAAGTTCATTGTCTCAAGTGCTCTCAACCACAGATGTTAATTGATTGACCTAAAGAGTCTGCACGATCCCTACTTCTAGCAAAACCCCACTGTCCACTGTGTTCCCTGAGAGTAACTGTGTAAATAGAAACAACAAAAAAGTCAGGTGATGAGTGGGTGGCAGCATTTCATGATCCTCTTTTAACAATAATTGTGGACTGGCAGAACAGGATTAAGGCAGCACGATAATGTAGAAATCCATGAGAAATCTCAGTTTTAAAAATGAAGCAACCCTAGTGCTCATTATATAGTAAATACTTCTCTGTAGGAATAGAAGTGCATATGAACATGTTTCAAGTGCATTTCTCAATCACTCACATGTGTTACAGGTTTCCAGGTCAGATGTGATGACTACAAGACAATCTTTAGTTCATGCACCTTTCATTTTGGAAATTAACCACACTGGCTGGATTCCCTTGGGACTTTTTATAACCCTAAAGCAGGGGTCCCCAAACTACAGCCCGTGGGATGAACCCGGCCCTTCGAGGCCTTTGAACCGGCCCACAGCTGGTCCTGCAACCGCCACAGCACAATGTGGGGTGCCATTTTGTGTTCCAAAATGGCATCTGGTGTCGTGCACACATGCGCACAACTCCGGATGCTATTTTGGAACACAAAACGGCGCTAGAGTAGTGCGCATGCACGCATGATGCCGGGTGCCATTTTGTGTTCCAAAATGGCACCTGGAGTCATGCACATGTGCACTATGTTAAATTATTTGTTCCAGCAGAATAGTGAAAGAACATAAGAACATAAGGATACAAAGTCCCATGTGCTATACAATGGCCAACAAAACACTTTTATTTCTAAAAATACAAATGAATTTCAGGGGCAAGTTTCATAAATTTCTAGAGTTGCTGTCTGCACCGTCTGTAGAAGTAGGCATTTAATTATTAGAAGAAATAATAAGGAATTATTGGAGAAATAATAATTTTCTTTTAATTATCAAAGGTCCACTTCTAGAAAGAGAGAAGACTGCAATTCCAAAAATTTTTGAGGATTGTCCCTGAAGAAGGTCAATTGGTCATAAGGCCAAAATGCATTTGGCTTTTTGAGAATTTTTTTAACATTGTATAGCATGTGGAACTTTGTCTATTTGCATTCTTGAACTGTGAATATGTGCTTTCCAGTTTTTTGTTTTGTTCCTGCAGAGTAGAACATATAAATCAATCAGTTTTCTCCCTACTGCAAAATCTTTGAAAGAAATTAAGTTTTTTAAATGCAGTTTTGTCAGTGGATGCTTTAGACAATTAGCAGTCGCCACCACTACCACAATGTGAAAGTTTCATATATATTTTTTCATCCAACAATATAAAATGGGGCAAAGCCTTCTACAAAGATAATGCAGGACTTTTTATTTGGATTCCATGGCTTGCAGAATCAGAGTGTTCTGCATTTCCGGGGTCTACCATATACCCTGCATTCAGCCCTGGTGGCGCAGTGGTTAAATGCCTGTACTGCAGCCACTCACTCATAGACCATCAGGTTGCGAGTTCAGTACCAGCCAGGGCTGGGGCTCGACTCAGGCCTGCATCCTTCCGAGGTCGCTAAAATGAGTACCCAACTGTTGGGGGGCAATCAGCTCACAGTTGTAAACCGCTTAGACATCCCATAGCATGATATGAAGCGGTATATAAATAAGCTGCTTTGCTTTGCATTCCCAGATAAACAGGTTCTATTGAGTCATTTCTTTCATGTTTGATATTGGACTAATGTGACAAAACTACTACTGTCACTTCAGTGGTCTTCCTCATACTGTTTGAACTAACCTAATACAATAGTTCTGAATAACTTGCTTGAGATATATGGTGAAATATATATTTTGGAGGCCAAAAGTAATGTGTGCTTTCTGAAAGTGTAACAGACTTGGGGGTGGAACAGAAAGGCATGAAGTGGTGGCCTGAAGCTGCCTTGCCCAAGATGCCTTGAGTCTGCAGTAAGCACATGCCATGGTCCCAATCCACCGGCAATCTGGTCCAAATAGGAGCAGAAAATAAACTCTTCTATTTGAGCTGGGTTTAAGGTGCTGTACCACAGCACCATGGCAGCTTCTGGGTATGTGGCATCTAAATGCTATGCCCCCAAGATGTCTTGAAGCTGCTGTCATCTGATTGACTGGGCAGCTTCAAGACATCTTGGGGCCATATGGTCAGTCTGTGTTGGCCCATTCACCTTTTTCTTTCTCTTCCTTCTTACTTGAATGAATATGGAAGATTGGGGTTGCTATCACTCTTCAGAGGCCCCTGATAAAAGCAAGGGCATAATTTGATTATTAGAAGCACATTTTCTTCCAAATAGTTTTGTGACACCCAAATAGATCATAACTTTATGCTTCTATTTTGATTTTCACTATAATGCTTTCCCTTCATTTATAGGATTATGTTTTGTTATAGTTATAAACAGAAAAACCATGGTAAATTACTGATAAGAATACCATGACCTGTAAGATCTTTTTCTATTTGCCTTTAGAGCTTAATGCTCTCAGTATCCCTAAAGATCCAGCAATAGTGCAACAATCTCAACTTAATGACACCATGGCCTGAATCCAATTGGTTAGTCCTAACTTGAATAGACCCATTAAATCAATTACAGATTAGTGAGTGAACAATTGTTAAATTCCACTTATTCTATGTGCATACTCTAGTTGAGGCTAATAGGAATCAGACCTGCATATATCAACAGGAATATATCACTCTCTTTTTTAACTTAAGCTGAATTCACATATTTGACTAGTAAGTTGTTTGGCTCTGGGAATTTAACTGTTTAGGTACCATCTCACTTGGTGTGGGTTGCTTCTCTGGCATAGGTTGCCTCTATATGGATAAAGTCAATTTAACAGTACAGAGGAAAAAAGAGGGAAAAAGAAAAACTGCACAATTTTAGATAATCTCCTTCACAGAAGCTGCTACTTAAAACAGTGCATTACTAACACATTTTGAGTTCCTGGTCACAGCCACGTTGCCAGGAAAATGTGTGTGTGTGTGTATGTGTAACTTCTGATATATACTCATATTGACAGAAGTGTGGTGGCCACTATATGCAAAAGCTATATCCCTGGCTGCTCCATCTGCAGATTTCATTTGCAAATGCACCTGCAAATCTCATTCATCACTTTTGTTCACTTTTCCCCTTCTGTTTTTGGGCATACTATACACACACACACATACCTATACCCATACAGCTATAAATTTGAACTGTGCTGCCTAACTCACATATGATTAGTCACTGTCTGTGCTGTTGTTTCTTCCTACCCCAAGTCAAGTGACATTATAAAGGCTAAGACACATCCAGGAACTTAAAGACAAAGATAAGGAAAGATCAGTTGTCATTGTCTTGAAGCCAGAGTGCTTTCCAGGATCCTCTGTAGTCAGGCCAGCTGGAAATGCCCTGGGTCACATTTGTCTTTGAAGCCTTCCCCCTGTAGTTCATCAGTTACTTGAAGTCAAATAATTTTCATTGTACTTCAGCAGAGCTGGTCAATTCATGTGAAAGGAAGGCCACCAGCACTAGATCTTTGTGTGTGCATATGTGCTTCCTATCAGACTTTAAACATGAAAGCCAAGAAGTGCCTACAAACATACCTTCATTCTGTCCTTCTTACTTGGTACCCTGTTAGAGGTCTACAAAGGAGTTCAAGATTCCATTCAAACTGTAATGCCTCATCATCATTATGTCTCCAGAGGGCTAGAATGAATGTAAGAAGTGCAGGAAGGGCATTTGAAAACATAGTCAGTGGGCCCCAGATAAAGAGAAACTTAGCATTACCATCTACCATATTTTTTGCCATATAAGACGCTCTGGCATATAAGACGCACCCAA
>CM034703.1:215727685-215738132 GCA_020142125.1 Phrynosoma platyrhinos
TAAATGTGCAAAAATAAAGCAGTTAGAGACTCTTCTTGAATTTTAGCACTTTTCCTTTGGGAATTGGGTTGACTGAGATTAAAGATGTACTTTTTTGTACATCTTGAACAGTTCTGCTAGGCACCTGTATCCCAAACACCTTGTAGGCCCAAGATGTTTTAATGCCTGGTCCAAATGACAAAATGGTGTCTATCCCCCTCTATCTTATTTCATATGCAAGTGCCAGTCAGACTGACTGAATCTTACCTCAGTACTGGTGGTGGGGCTGTGTCCTTCTAGCACTCCAGGGCAGCAGGCTAGTGTAGAAGGTGCAGAGCAAGCCATGTGGCACATATAATTAAATCCACCAACAGAGTGTGGTGGAATGGCAAGAGGAGGCTGCCAGTATTGGACCCCTCCATCTACCATTCTCCTAATGGTAGAACCAGCACACTTAGCACCCGAATAGTAGGGTCAGCCCTGATATTGTGCCTTTCTTCTTACTAGCTAATAATGCCAATGGAATCCCAATAGCTATCTATTATCTACTATTACAGTAATGGTAAATTCAAAATATAACCTTTTTGAACTTACTAACAAATGGAGAAAAGAGGAAGCAGATGGGGGGAGCAAAAATACTAGGCATGATTCTGACCTATCTGTATGGTTATAGGAAGCAGCAACTCCTACAGAGTTACGGTAATAGTTATTGGGCAGTGTTTACTGAGGAGTAAGTCATATGGAATTCAATGAGATTTATTGCAGGTAAGAAGGCTTGTACCTATGGCCACTTCAGTTCAAATAATACATTCCTTTTGAATGTTCTCTTTATTTTGCAAATTCAGATTTTCTGTGTGAAAGGAATCTTCAATAAAAAAGTACCATATTTTCCGGCGTATAAGACGACCCGCGTATAAGATGACCCCCCCATTTTTCCAGTCAAAATATAGAGTTTTAGCACCTCTATCCTCATTATCCTTATATCCAGCGTATAAGATGACCCCCCCCCCACTTTAGCCACAGATTTTGCAGGTAAAAAAGTAGTCTTATACGCAGGAAAATAAGGTAGTACTGTCTGTCAGCAATGAAGAATATATTGGTTAAGCTTCCATTCACCATAGGAATGCTCATCAGGGTAGCCTCCACTAATTGTCTGACCTGCCTGTTGTAAACAAGGATTTGGATGCCCATGAAGTTTAATGAAATTGAACAAAATTGAATCCTAAAAAAAACATCTAGGGTAGCTGTGTTGGCCATATAGCAAATCCAATAATATCCAAAGAATGATAACCTTTATCGGGCTAACCAAAATGAACAAAAACATGTTGCAAGCTTTTGAAATCACACTGGCTTCTTCATCAGGCAAACAGGAGAAGAAAAATTGAAGATGTTAGTCTTAGGCCTGAATTTTCTGTTTCTGATCTCAGTTCAGATGTTAGGGGAGGGCTATTTGACTCCTTCCCCTTTGGCCATGCAGTCACTGGAAAATTTTGCAAGCCAAGGAAATTTAATGTTCATTTGCAATCCAAAAAAGATGTTTCCTTGGAACCCACCATATCTCCTTCCTTTGTGAAGCCTCAGACTCCTATGCAGGTAGAGAACATTGGATTTCTCAAGATGTCTTCATGTTTTGCACCAGGAAAACTTTAGGTGGTGTAGAGGTAAAGCATGCCAATCAGACCTAATATTAGAAAAAAATGGTTTACCTTTGTTGGAGACACAATCCTCAGATAGCAAGGTTCCAGTGCATTGTATCTCTCTTTAGGATTCCCCTGTGATGGCTAAAATGTGGTATCTTGAAATCCTGTTACTGATTCACAGTGCAGGGTTGAAAAATGTGCTCCCAGAGCCAACTACCTAATTACCTAAATTCCCACTCCACCTCCATGGGCTAATCTCATACTGCAAACTGAAATGGGTTAGTGGACAGTAACACTGGATCTGAAGAGGCTAAAATGGGGTTTCATTGTCTTATAAAGATTCTGCATTCTAGTCCTCTTGCTTTGTGCTTTGCCTCAATGCAGTAATGAAGTGGAACAAATCCACTCCTACTGGATGGTAGGGTGCATCGTTTCTCTGCACATTCCCACTTATTTCACTTATTCAATGCTGATTTAATTGTTCATTCACAGAAATAAATTTTAAATAGTCAGGAACTGAAACTGACAAGGTAGATGAGATAAGTGAGTGCCAAATGTCAGCCCTTCTGGAAAATGGAAAACTCTGGAGAATGAGGCCTGGAACACTAAAAGTTATGATCTTCAAAGAGACCCACCATTATGTATCCCCAAAATCTTGATCCTCACTGTTCTAATTGTTCTCAGTACAGGTGGCTTAGAGGTTAAGATGCTGACTATGATGACCAAAGGTCAACAGATTGGCTGTTTCAGACCGGCATGCCATGTGGCAGAGCGAGCTCCTATCACCACTCCCAGCGTTTGCTAATTTAGTAGTTCAAAAGCATGTAAAAGTGCAAATAGATATGTAAATGCCAATTTGGTGGGAAGGTAACAGCATTTTGTGCAGTCATACTGGCCATATGACCACAGATTCATCTTTGGAAATGCTGGCACCCTCAGATTAGTAATAGAGATGAACATCACCCCCTACAATTAGACACAACTAGACAATCACATCAAAAGGGAAATCTTTACCTTTTTACAGATAGCTAAGTGAAATATACATACAGCTGGCAGAGGAATATGTGTGTTGAACAAAATATACATAAAGAGGAATCACTAATGAGAATAGGTACATTGCTGAAAAATAGCAGCATCTTGAATTGCTACATTTTCTCACCAATTCAAAATCAGACCAGGAAGTAAATATAATTTCATTCTTTCATGCAGGTTCCAAAGTTTTCTTGGATGAGATTACAAGGAAGGGAGAGAAAGACACCTCCCCGACTCGTCAGGAGGGGCTGCTTGTTGCACCGGCCATCTTGGGATAAGAGATGCCTAATTGGCTAGCGCACATGAATTCCTGCCTTAATTCATGCGTGCTTGGCCAATCAGGTATTGTGTAAATGTTGAAAGGCATGCTAAACAATCTTGCGAGTCATCAAGCATTACGAGATTTCCTGCGGGATTTCAGGGCTATTTAGCACTGCACTGCCATATGGTGGCAGCCATTTTAGAGCAGCAGCTGAGCGACCCCCTAATTTTAGGGCTTGGTATAGGTTACTCTCAGGCGTTAGTTGGTCGCCTTTGGGGGCTGGGAGGGAATTTTTCCCCAGGGCTGTTTCCCTGGGTTTTTTGCCCCCCCCCCCAAGATTAGTTTGGTATTACATTTGCTGAAAGCACTTCTCTTGTAGTTATCTCTTCAAGTGTGGTAACCTTGTTTTCTATGGAAAGTTATTGACTTTTATCTTTGAATTGAATCTTTGTCACAACTTGGGGACTCAGAGTCTAAATTAAATCATGGTCTTAATGGTAGTTGTGGTGGGGAACGACCCTCTCCCCACAGGGAAATAACTGGCTAATTAAAATTAATCAGGGCTAATTAGGCAATAAATTAAAATTGGGGGAAATGACATCAACTATTAAGAACATGACACCATTAAATTAGTTATGTCATATAAGTAAAATATGACATCAGTTCAGGTGGGTGGGGCAAAGTTGTTTGTTGTTATTTATTTATATGTTTTGTCACATGATGTGAAGGACCACCCACTTGGGTTGGTTACACCTTCACATACACATGTGACAAAGTATTTTGTGTTTAATTAAAAATTGTTTGTAAAGACCCTGTACAGTATGATAAAAGTTGTGGCCTGTTTATACAAAAACAAAGAGGCATCTCTTGTCCTTTGTGCCAGTGCAAAAGCAAGTTACAGATGAAGAAGAAGAGAAAGAAAGCAAAGAGGGGTCATAGATTAACAAGTTAAGGAAATATAGTATAGAAATAAATTAGTTGTTGTATCTCACTATTGCTCTCTTATAGGTTGAAGTGTATTGAACTTGTCTCTCTTTTCCCTTTTCTCTTACTGATTGACTGGATGAAACTATTGTCCTGGAATATTAAAGGGGTTAAATTCTCCTCAAAAATGAAAGAAATCTTTCTGTTTCTAGAAAAACAGAAATGTGGCATTATATGTTTGTAAGAATCACAAATAAAATCTAAAGATGTAAAGCTTAAAAAAACTAGGTAAAGAATATGTTGCATCATCAGATAAAAGGAGTGATAATATATGTAAATAATCAATTAAGATCAAAAGAATTTTTCAAAGATAAAGAGGGGCATTGGCTATGGATTAAAATTATTTTGAATGGTAAAAAAAAAAAAAAATTACTGGTAGGATTATATGGTCCCCAGGAAAATAAAAGAGACTTCTATTTGAAAACACATATTAAATTATTAAAACAGGATTATGAAAATATAATTATACCAGGAGATTTTAATGGGGTAATAGACCCCAAATCTTTTTAAATTTCAATTTTTTTTATTTCATTGATAAATGAAATAAAAGAGATTAAGATTTTACCTAGGGCAATATCAGACCACAATCCACAAAATGTATTGTTAAAGGAACATTATAAAATGAGAAGATGGAAGCTAAATGAAGATTTGTTAAAGGACACAGAGGTGATAGAGAAAGCAAAGAAAATGTTGACAATTTCCCTTTCTCTCTCCCCTCCCCCAAGAAAATATGGATAAAAACATAAAAATGGCTGCAGTCTGAGAAGCTAGCAAAACATTCCTAAGGGGATTTTTTATTCAGCAAAATTTGATATTGCAGAGAACAAAAAGACAGAGAATGGATTCATTACAGAAATTAATGAGAGAGAAAGAAGACAGACTAAAGATAAATCCAAATAACAGGAAAATTATTAATGAATTAACAATACTTAAAGACCAGATATTGATAGAATTGGTGGGTGAAATTGAGAAAAAAATTAAAAAGTGAAACAATATAATTTTGAACATTCAAATAAAATTTAGATATCCAAATCATGAAGAAAACAAATGAATTATTTGAAAACCATTATGCTAGCCTCTAGAAGCCTATTTTCTTATGGAAGGAGGTAAAGAAGGAATTGGTGAGTTTGAATAAGGCAAATATCTCACTTCTATGAAGAATTTTGGTAGTCAAAATATTCATTTTACCTAAAAATTTATTTTTATTTCAAACAATGCCAATTATAACAATGAAGGAGCTTTTTAAGGCTTGGCATAGGGATCTCTCCAAATTTATTTGGCAGGGGAGAAGCCTAGAGTGAGACTTAAAAGTTTTACAAGATGCACAAGAAAGGGGAGGCTTATCATTGCCTGACTTAAAATTATATTTTGAAGCATGCTACTTTGATTGGATTAAGTATTGAGTTAAACTTGATAATAAAAGAATGCTTGAATTAGAGGGAGAAAGACTAAAATTCAGACTACATGCCTACCTGGTTTATGAGAAAGAAAGAATAATAAATTATTCAGCAATCATTGTATAAAAAAAGCCTTACTTAAAACATGGAAAAAAATTATAAAGCTAGGATAATCCAAAAAATCCCCTTGTGGGTTTCACCACAAAAAGCCTTTTACAGAAAACAAATGTATGGGGAAGATAAGTGGTGCACCTATAAAGACTTTGTAGAGATACAAAAAGGAGAGACAAAAATAAAGACACAGGAAGAACTACATGAAAGAGGTTTTGAGTTAGGATGTTTCTAGTATAGGCAAATATATGAAAGAGCTATGATGGATTTAAAACTTTATGGAAAGGGAAAAAATCAGAATTAGATGAAATATTAGAAGGAAATAAGAAAAAACAATAGGTTATTTTACAAATTGTTATTAAATTTCAAAATGGAAGAAGAGGTAGACAAAGATACAATGGTTGCCTAGGCAAAATACATAGGACACCCAATCCAATTAGTACAATGGGAGAGGATTTGAATAAAAGGCATTAAGTATACGGCTTCACAGAATTAAGAAGAAACTAGTATAAAATTTACTTTAGGTGGCACTTTTTTGTTGTTGTTAATGGCTTTTGTGTCAGTCTCAACCCATGGCATCTCCAGCTCCTCCCTCTTCTATTGCTCTGCCCAGCTTCTGCAAATTTATATTTGTGGTCTCTTTGATAAAATCCATCCATCTAGCATGTGGCTTTCCTCTCTTTCTACTTCCTTCCACCTTTCCTAACATTGGGGGGAAGCAGACGGGCGGCTGTGGGCCGCCTCAGGAAGCTGCGCTGCGGGGCCGAGGTATCCCCACACCTCAGCCCCGCAGCGCACCTTCGCCGCCCCTGGAAAGGAGCGCTAAATTGGCACTCCTTTCACAAGTCGCCAAAGGTGCGCCGCAAAAGATTGTGGCGCACCTTCGTCAACTCTTCCGCTGCAGCGTGTATGGACACTGCAGCAGGAGGTCCTCCTCGGAGCGCCAGCCGTGCGGAGGGCCGGCTGCTCCGAGGACGACCTGAGAAGGGGTTGGGGCACCGATCGTGTGGCTGCCCCTCCCCTTCCCTGACCCCAAAACGACCCAATTGGCCATCTACTTCCCCCCATTATTGTCTTTTCAAATGATTCATGCCTCTCATGATGTGTCCAAAGTATGACAGTCTAAGTCTTGTCATCTTGGCTTCTAGGGATATCTCTGGCTTGATCTGTTCTAGGAACCATTAGCTTGCCCTTTTGGCTGTCCAGACAAAGTAGCAAAAATTTACAAAAAGGCAGATAATGGGTGCTGGAAATGTGGAGAGTCCCTGGGAACCTTCTTCCACTGTTGGTGGACCTGCAAATATGCAAAGAAATATTGGGAAAATGATTAATGAGTCAACTGATACAATAGTGGACAAAAAATTAGAAATGAAACCAGAAAGCTATCTACTTGGAATGTCTGATGCAAATCGAGAAGAGACATGGGAAAATCTTGTTCTACTTAGTCACAATCACTAGGATTACATTAACAAAGAGATGGAAAAAGAAAGAATCCCAAGTAAGGCAAATTGGATGTAGAAATCTTTAAGCAGCGGCTGGATGGCCATCTGTTCTTTAAGCAGCGGCTGGATGGCCATCTGTCGGGGATGCTTTGATTGGGAGTTCCTGCATGGCAGGGGGTTGGACTGGATGGCCCTTGTGGTCTCTTCCAACTCTATGATTCTATGATTCTATGATTCTATGAAATTATATTATATAATTAAAATAGATAAATTAACATGTTTGATGAGAGACAATTCCCTAGAGAAATTCAATGATGAATGGGGTAAAGTGATTAGTTTTTTGGGAAAGTGATGGGGAGAATATAAGTTTGATACAATCAACAAGTAAATAATGATTTAGTTAGACAAGAAATATATTGATGGAATAGATTTTTTTTTTTTTTTGCAGTAATATCACAAGATAAGTATTCCATATATGAATTAGTGCTAGAAATGTAGGAGGTTCAAGGAACAAATAAGATGACATGTATAGAAACATAGGATAAGAATTGTAACAGTGTGGAAAGATAGCAGGTAAATAAGAAAGTCATTAAAAATAACAAGAACTAGGACATATAGGTAGTGAGGAGGTTGGGATGTATGTTGTTATATTAAGTGGTATTAGGAAGATAATTAGGGAGAAAGGAGAATGGGAAGAAGATAAAGTAAGGGCCTATACAGACTTCCAGAAATAATCCATCTTGAGACCACTTTGACTGTCCTGGCTCAGTGCTAAGGAATCATGGGAACTGTAGTTTATTGTAGCACCAGAGCTCTCTTACAGAGATGGCTCAATGTCTCAGAAAACAACTACAATTTCTATGATTCCCTAGCACTGAGCCAGAACAGTTAAAGGGTTCTCAAAATGGATTATTTCTGACAGTCTGTATAGCTCTTAAGTACCTGAGGGTAGGAATATGTGTAGGAGAATGAGAACATGAAATTAGAGTAGAGGTTGAGATGAGGAGGATGGTGAGAAAGGCGTAAGAGAAAGGCGTAAGATTGGAAGGAAAAGAGATGAGGAGTAAGAGACGGTAAAAGGAAGAAGGATAAATACAAGGTAAGGGAGAAAAAGGTAGGAAGTAGGAGCATCTATGAAAGTGAGTAGTATTTGAATGATTTTGATATTATATGATAGAAAAGACAACTACTTCTCAATGTTTAATGATAGATAGGCTATGTCTGATTATTGTTTCTTTAAATTGTGTTTGATTTTTTTAGAAGTGAAAATCAATAAAAAAAAATAATAATTCAAAAAAGAAAGAAAGGAAAAAAGCAGTATTTTGAATTGCAACATTATACTAGACCAGGAAGTAAATACAATTTCATTCTTGCATCAGGTTCTAAAGTTTTCTCCCATTGGGTGAGATTACAAGGGATTGTCAACTTTTTGGAGGAATATTTCTTTACATATGGAGACTTTTGTAGGAAAATATTGCATGTGAAATGCACTTTTTTATGTGTAAAAAGGTAGAGGTCTGAAGGGGGAAACACAAATTGCTGGGCAACCCCAACAAGCTTTACACAAATTTCAAAAAGTTCTGAATTAGGAAATATTTTTCTGTTTTCTCAGCGAGGTTGTCTTGATGTATTGAAGCAGTTTTTCATCCTTGCACCAGAGCAGAAACTGTAAACTAAAAAGCAGCTCTCAACTGAACAGAGAACATTGCTTCGTTGAGGCTACTCTCACCACACTCTCCTACTGTTTGTGAACATATATCACATATTTGTTCAGAAGCCTACATGCATGAATACAGAGTGGATTTTTCCCTTCTCTGTGCTCTCTGCACCTACAAAATGGATATATGTAGAGAGGTAGATCAGAGTGGTATATGTTAACAACATGCATTTTGAATGAGAGTGCTTGAGAATGTGAAGTAGGAGATTATCGCATTACAAATAATGCAACTTATCCCTAAGAAGATACAGTCACATTTTGCATTAATACCTGGTATTATCACATTCAAATAGTTGCCACTGCCACCAGATGACTGCAACAAGCATGCAGCCTGGGTCCCAGCCACACTTATCTGGCTGCCTTTCAAAAATGGGAAGGTCCCATTTTTGAAAAGCGACTGGATAAGTGTGGCTGGGACCCGGGCTGCATGTGGGTTGCAGTTATCTGGCAGCAGCGGCAGTGATTTAAATGTGATAATACCAGGTATTAATCTGAAATGCAACTGTATCCCATTGGGGATAAATCACATTACTTTTAATGAGATAATCTCTGTATATGTTTGAGTAAACCTCAACTGCACAATTGACCTACCACCCTGTGCTGAAGCCAAGTGACTACCTCAGGTAGCTGATTTGGGTTTCATGGAAGGAAAATAAACTGTTAGATATTTAATTTTTATTTTTCTTATTGTATTTCTCTTGCCAGAGTAGAGAAGTTGAGCTTGTGGCATTTTCCTCCTGCTAGCTTTCAAAAAGTAACTTGACAAGCCTTGGTTAGTGTGTGTGTGTGTGTGTGTGTGTGTGTGTGTGTGTGTGTGTGTGTGTCAGGGTGAGGTGAAGTTGTTGTTTGTTACTTCTATTGAAGTACCAAGACAGTTTGAGTTACCTTATTTTCCTGCGTATAAGACTACTTTTTAGCCTGCAAAATCTGTTTTTAAAGTGGGGGGTCGTCTTATACGCCGGGTATAAGGATAAGGAGGATAGAGGTGCTAAAACTCTATGTTTTGACTTGGAAAATGGGGGTCGTCTTATACACCGGGTCGTCTTATATGCCGGAAAATACGGTAGCTTCGCTCAGCTGGCTTGTGGACTGGAAAGTAATTTTAAAAACTGTTTAAGTAGCCAGAGACACTAATGCTTAAATACAAAATCCATATCAAAATTTGTGTGCTGTTATTTATGCATCTGCAAATATATAGCACTGTATACAAAAGATATATAATATGTTGTGCTTCAGGCAGGGTTTCAGTAAGTTTGCCAATCTCAGAGTATATTTCTGAGTGTTCTCAAGGATGATACCATAATACAGCTATGAGATGCATGCCCTACCAATCAAAACTTATTAATGGCACAAAAATGTTGTTTCAGCTGTTTTTCTGTGTAGCAAAACAGTGGCACCCAGTGGCCAGAAAGGTGAAAACTAAACCCACAAATGAATGATGTGTGTGTGTGTTTGGCTTTTACACCCACTCAAAGAGAAATAATGGGGCAGGTGCTATTTGTGATTGTCTTATGTAGGCAAGTTTTCATACATTTCTTGACCAAAAAAATCTCAAAAGATACTACAAAGAGCCTATATTACATGTGGACAATCTCAAAAATAAAGATGCAGTTATGACTGATTACTGCTGTGATGCTAATATATAACACAATTTCTCTGTGCTGTGACTGTGATCAAAATCCATCCACATTTTGAACAAATGCATGTATCATTGTACTCTTCTGGATTACTGATTATAACTCTCATTAGAAAACCCATCATGAATATAGTATGTGAAGTCAATATGCTGATCCTTTTATGGTGGAAAGATGTAACCCTGGCATTGCTTTATATGTATTAATTTATATACAATCATTAACAAGCTGAGGATTTTTGGCCATTGG
>CM034703.1:215757108-215778833 GCA_020142125.1 Phrynosoma platyrhinos
GATTTCAAGATGGGAGTAATATGATCACCTTTTGATGTTCCGGTGATCGGTCTTGCTGCCATATTTTGCACTAATTGCAGTTTCCGAGTTAGGTATAAGGGTAGCCCCATGTAGAGTGCATTACAGAAGTCAAGTTGTGAGGTTACCAGTGTGTGTACTATGGTTTCTAGGTCCCTTATTCCAGGAAAGGGCGTAGCTGGCGTATCAGCCGAAGCTGATAGCAGGTGCTCTTGATTGCCGTATTCACCTGATCTGTCATGTGAAGTGACAAGTCCAGGAGCACCCCCAGACTGCGGACACTGTCCTTGGTGAAGAGTGTGACCCCATCCAAGACTGGCGATCGCAGCCCAATACCTGGTTTGGGGGCCCCTACCGTAAGTACCTCCGTTTTGTCTGGATTCAATTTGAGTCGTTTTTTCCTCACCCAGTCCATTACTGCTTCGAGACACTGATTGAAGGGAGAACCACCATCTGCCATCATGGCATCTGACCGAGACATGGAGCAGAATATTTAAGTATCATCCGTATATTGGTAACATCCCGCTCCATATCTCCTGATGATATCTCCCAATGGCTTCATGTAAATATTGAATAGCATTGGGGACAGAATGGCTCCTTGAGGAACACCATATTTTAGCTTGGTTTTTGATGAAAAACTGTCCCCGAGTACCACCCTCTGGAATCTGCCTGAGAGAAAAGAGCAGAACCACTGAAGAACAGTGCCTCCCACTCCTAATTCTTTCAGGTGTTCCAGTAGGATGTCATGATCTATAGTATCAAAGGCCGCTGAGAGGTCCAGAAGCACCAACTGGGTCACGCTTCCCCTGTTGGTGCTCAGGCAAAGGCCATTTACCGGAGCGATCTTGGCCATCTCCACCCTATATCCAGGTTTGAAGATGGTTTGAAATGGATCTAGAAAATCAAGTTTCATCCAAGATCACTTGGAGTTGGAAGGTGACGGCTCGCTCGATCACCTTGCTCAAGAATGGTAAATGTGAAACTGGTCTATAATTCTTCATATCCAGGGGGTCCAGGGAGTGGTCTAATGACTGCCTCTTCTAAATTTGATGGTACAATACCTTCCCTAAAGGATGCATTGATGACCCTCTTGAGAAACGCCATCAAGGCATCACCCCCCTGGAAGACCAGCCAAGATGGGCAAGGATCGAGGGAGCACGTTATCTTCCTAACTTTTCCAAGGATCTTGTACACGTCATTGGTACTCACTAACTCAGATTGATCCAGTTTAATCTCGTAAACATATTGACTGGATGCCTCATCAGTCGCTTCTGCTATAATTCCGGCATCTAAATTGGCTCTCATCTGAAAGATTTTATCTGCGAAATAGTTGTTAAAAGCGTCACAGCAGGCTGTTGTCAGGTTAAGTAAAGGGTTCTGCACAGGGGGAACTTGTGTCAGCTCCCTTACCATCCTAAGCAGTTCTGCTGGACAAGATTCCACAGAAGCAATAAGTGCAGAGGAGAAAGATTTCTTCGCTGCACATATTGTGTCTCGATAGGAACGAAGAAAGTTCCTATGACGAGTCTTGTCAGATAGGAGTCGAGTTTTCCTCCAGATGTACTCTAGTTGCTGTCCAACCTGCTTCATTTTCCTGAGTTCCTCTGTGAACCAGGGATGACGATTTGGAGTGGGTTGGAAAGGACGCTTGGAAGTGATCATGTCAATAGCCCTGGTAAAGTCGGTGTTCCAAGTATTCACCAGAGCTTCGACAGGGTCACTGGCTCTACCAACCAAGGAACCCTCTAAGGCTTTCTGGAATCCAATTGGCTCCATTAGTCTTCGAAGGCGGACCATTCTAATAGGTTCTCCACCCCTGGTGGGGTGAACAGTGACTCTTAGTCCAACCTTGAACAGCAAATGATCTGTCCAACACAGTGCGGAGGTATTTATTACCTTCGCCCACAGATATGCCTGTTCTGTAGTAAAGACGCATCGAAGAGTGTGACCCGAGAATGTGTTGGAAACTAATTGGGATAGGCCCATGTCTGTCATGGAATCCATGAACTACCGAGCCACACCTGTTAAACTGGTCTTGAGTGGAATGTTGAAGTCTCCCAGAACTAAAAGTCTAGGGGACTCCAACAGCAACTCTGAGACCAGCTGCATCAGCTTGTATAGGGAGTCTGTTAGGCAATGGAGTGGACGGTAGACCAACAGAATCCCTATGCTATTCCTGGTTTTCAAGCTCAGGTACATACTCTTGAAATGTTTTGTTTTCCAGATAGGTATCCTGGTCAAGGAGAGGTTGTTCTTATGGACCAGCACCACTCCACCCCCCTGCTCACTTGCCTCACCTAATCAAACACAGAATACCCAGCTGGGAGAGCCTGATTCCAGGTGATGGTACTATCCTCCCTCAGCCAAGTCTCTGTAAAACAAGCCAGGTCGGCTTCTTCATCCCTGAGGTCATAGATAATATGGGTTTTGTTTTTAACTGACCTGGCATTACAAAGGAGCAAGGTAAGGTTCTGTGGCAAGGTTGGTGAGCTCCCCAATCTACCTCGGGCAGCAGAGTGAACTGAAGGTGGGATCGCATTTAAACATTGAACCCTCCTTTTTTTGTAACAAGATCTCACTCTGCTGATCTTACTATATTTGATATGATATAGTTGACATCAACTGATCTTACTATATTTCACCCATTCTCCTTATTTTATGTGCCAAAAACTGTTTCCTGTGAAGCAAATGCCATTTTCTGTGCAAAAAGTACAGGTTTTGCACAAAATATGTCTCAAACAGTTTTTGGAAATATCAGTGTTCTCACAAATGGAAAGAAAATTGCTAAAACTACTCATTGCCTCCTATTAGCAAACAACAACAACTGTGGGTGAACATATCCACTACCCTTGCCATAATTTTCTCTTGCTCATTTCATTGCTGAATTCCAAATATGTGTTCACCTTCAAGTCAGAGTTCTTTGGGAACTTGACATTTTCTCACATTCAGGTCAGATAAGTGGCTGAAGTGACCCTTGGCTCTTCTAAACTTCTATGATTCAGAAACTTTGTTTAGCAAGGTTAGTTAGATATTGGTGGTGGAAGCTACTGAATGCAGTCTGGGATATTGTCTTAAGAAGTGCACTAATACGGGTTGTAATTTTCCTCACACATAACTGAAATATGTGCTAACTTCAAATGGTAGTTACCAGAAATTGATCCCGTGTAAATGAGATACTCAACAACTGCAGTAAAAATTGACATGGCTTTAAATGGGTTGGCTGGACTATCATTTGTACTTCATTCATGTCATGACAGCTGCCATGAAAGCCAGTGGCTTTGGAATAGTTACTTGCTATGTCTTCCAGGTGGTCTGTATGGTGAGCCAATTGACATGTTACAACAGCCACAGGCACTAGGCTTTGGTTTCTATTTTTGGAAAAACTGAATGAGTTCAGTGTAGGACAGTTTTTAAAATGCTTGTCATCATTGCACATGTTCAAGTTGTTATACAGTAATATAAAACATATCAGATAAAATGTTTTGCAAGAACCCATGCACTACTCATTTTAGATTAATTTTATTGTTGCATGCTGCAGGCAAGAACACATTGATCTCTCAAAATGTACACAATTTCTTCTTTTAAAAAAAGCCTAAAATAACACAGAGTGGAAGAAATACAAACAAATGCAATGCAATCATTGAGGAGATTACTGACCTGGGTGAAATTAGATGAGCTAAAAATGTATTTCCTATTTGTCCTAAGTTATAACTTTTCATTATTGGTTTGTGTGGTGTTTTCTTGGGGGAAAATTGTTCTTCAGAGCATATTTAGCACAGGAAATCAGACTCATTTACTTTATAGATCTAGGGAGATTTATATGTCTCTGCAGAGGTAATATTTTTGTTATGAAGAATAACAAAGTAGTAAACCTAGTGAGAGTAGTCTTAATCAGGTGAAACTGAACTAGTTTTGCGGAAGTGAGCCCAGTCACAGTCCAGAACAAATACTCTAGTGCCATGGCTGCAGGAGCTATTTCTATTTATTATGTGTATATCTTTTCTCCAAAGAGCTCTTTCCAAGTGTTACTTCATTTAGATCCTATTCTGGGCATGGGCTTTGGAGCTCCTTATGCTTCCTGGTTCAGTAAGTTGGTTTGGAAAGCAGAGTAAACTCCTATCTGGTATATGAGGCACAAGAGTAGCTCTTTGTCCCTACTCTGGAAGTTTTGAAGTGCTGGAATAGTTTCAACCCTGGGGTACTGGCAGGAAGTGCGAGCCAGTACTAGTGTCACCTGGGATCATATAAGAACATCCCATTTTTTTAGATGTTGTGGAAGGAGCTATCCAGTATCTCAATGGGCACCCAATACACACTGCAAAAAGGAACTAAGCCCATTTCCACAGTCATTTGGTCACAGAATGCATTTTTGAGGTGGACGGTGTCCAGGCATGATCAAGATGCAAATCTCCAGGCGAAAGGAGAGAGCTGGTGTTGCTCTCCCAGATTTCTGGTGAGTATGGGCATATGTACTGAAGACAAGTTTAATGTTAGCTGGCTAAATCATAAAATACATTTGAATGTTAAATCTGCTTGGACATGTCCTACTGAAATAAGTTATCTTCAGCCTAAACTTTTGGTACATAAGTGAAATGCTTCTTTAGAGGAACAGAAAGATAGTTGGCCATAACCTTTTTAAAAGGTATGGAAAATGACTTTTCAAAATCTATCAACACTGGTAATCTTATCATTAAGTGTGATGTGTCACTAGTTCATCACTAGCTATGAACAATAATAATAAATATTTAAAATAACTCATTTTATGAAATCAAGTTCATGTTCTTTTAACTTTGGAGAGTGTTCTTGAAATAAATAATTTCTATTACCATTATTAATGGCATGGTTCTTCTACTTCATTCAGTGCCTTCCACTTTTTGCCCTACCTTCTTCAGTGCATTTTAAAGTATTATGTAATGTGATGTGATTTTGTGGCACAACATACTGCTGTTAAAAGCACAAGAACAGGCCTTGACTTCTCTGGCTATTTTTTCTGCACAGGCTCTTGTTCTTGTGTGAGTTCAAGTCAGTGGTGTCACTAGAGGGGTGCAGGGTTTTAACATTAAAATTCCAAATTTCATTTTTTTTTTATTTTTTTAAAAATTGAAATTTTAAATTTTAATTTTTTAAAAAAGATAACAGGAAAATTTAGACAGATTAAAGGATGTAAAATATGAGAGGAAGAAGAAAGGAAAAAGGAAGAAGATGAAAGGTCAAAATCAGATATAGAAATAGAAGAAGAAAGAGAAGCACATGGTTCTGAAATGAATACGGAAGTATCAAGCATAGAGGCAGAAGAAGAAAGTGAAGAGGAAATAGAAACATGTAAAGAATATAGTAACAAAAAATATAGAAGCTATAAGAGATTTAACTGATAACAGATCTCTAAACAAAAAGACCTGACAACAAAACAATAATAAAAAGGACAGAGACAAATAAATAAAGACAAAAAAAGGGAGTGGAAGGGGTGGCAATAAAGAAAACAAAATAAGTACAACAACAAAGAGATAAAATGGACATTAAAGTAATATCATGGAACATAAAAGGCCTAAACTCTAAGTATAAATGAAGTATGATATTTCGCTACTTAGAAAAGACAAAAAGCGATATATTGTGTTTGCAACAAACAAAAATAAGAGATAACAAGGTGAAATATATAAGAAACCCAAAGTTAGAATAATGCTACATAATGGCAACAAAAAAGAAAAAATGGAATAGCATTGTATATAAATAAAAAATATAATTAAAAAAACCATTAATGATAATAATGAACATTACGTAGCAGTAGAAATTAAGTTAAGAAACAGGAAATTATTATTAATGGTAATATATGCACCAACGGAAAATAGAGAAAGATACTTCAAAAAGATCCAGAATGAAGTAAAAAAACATGCATGCACATATGAGGACATCTTACTGATGGGAGATTTTAATGCAGTAATAGATCTGTGTATGGACAGACCTCTAACAAAAAGAAAAAAATTAAAAAGAACCAAGGTAAACTCCCCAAATCCTTTTTTGAAATATTAGACAAATTCAAGATGATGGACATTTGGAGAGTAAAGAGTGGCTACTCCAATGGCTTCACTTTCTTTTCAGAGGTACATGTCTCCTTCCCCCAGAAAGACATGTTTATAGCAACAAAATCTTTGTTACCACAGATCAAAACTATGGATATACTACAGAAAATTACATCAGATCATAATCCGATGCAATAAAAATAAAGCAAAAAGCATTAGAATACAATTGGAAATTGAACGATAATATATTAAATTATGAGAATATTATGAATAAAGTGAAAGAAACACTGAAAAGACACTTTAAAGAAAATAGAACACAAGATATAAAAAAGTAAAATGATCTGGGATGCTAGCAAAGCAGTCATTAGAGGCACTCTAATAAAAATACAGACAGGAAAAAAGAAAAAGAAATAGAAGAATTTAAAAAAGAGGAAGAATGGAAAAGAAGTGGAGACAAAGATATATTAACAAAATATCTATATTAAGATTCTTCAACAACAATTAAAATCTCTTACAATGACAGAATTGGAAAAAAACTGAGAATGGCCAGACAATAAAACTGAATAGGGGAATAAAGCAGGAAGATTATTAGTGAATAAACTGAGAAAAGAGAAAGAAAGACAAATCATCACAAAAATGAATCATGGAGGCAAAAGAATATCAGACCAAGAAAACATAAAAAAACCTTAAGAAATTCTTCAAAAACATGCATAACACCAAACCAGAAACTAAAAGAGAGAAAGAAGAAAGACAATCTTATATAGAGAAACAAAACATTATTAAAATAACTGATGAACAAAAAAGGCATGAAATAAACAGATATCTATCGCAGAAATCTCAGAAGCTATCAAAAGAATGAAAATTGGCAAAGCCCCAGGCCTAGATAGGCTCCCAGTCATATACTATAAGAAAATGGAAGTAGTACTCTTAATGCCATTGAAAGATACTTTAAATGATATATGGCAGGAGGGTATACCAGATACATGGAAAGAAGCACGTATATCTGTGATTCCAAAAGAAAACAGAGATAGAAGAGAAATAGGAAACTGTAGACCTATTTCGCTTATAAATGTTGATTATAAGTTTTTCATGTCCATCTTGGCAGAAAGATTAAAAATAATTCTAGAAGAATGGGTCCATGAGGACCAAAATGGTTTTATACCAAACAGATATATAAAAAAATATAAGGAACGTGTTAAATATATTAGAACAATTTGTAAAGCATAATGAGAAAAAATAGCAATGATATTCCTTGATGCAGAAAAAGCTTTTGATTAGGTAAACTGGTCATTTATGAAAGAAGAAAATGAATGTTGGTGAAAAATTTGAAAAATGGATTGAAAAAATCTATAAAGAACAACGAGCTGAATTACTGATAAATGGGGGGGAAATGGATTATATAAAGATTATGAAAGGAACAAGACAGGGTTGTCCCTTGTCACCATTATTGTTTATAATGGTAATTGAAGTTCTTAACAATAAAATAAGAGAAACCCCAAACATAAAAGGAGTAACATTTAAAGGATATTCTTACAAAATAAAAGCATATGTAGATGATCTCATATGTTTTCTTGAAGATTCTTTACAAAGTATGGAGAATCTAACACAAACACTCTAAGAATATGGTATGGTAGCTGGTTTTAAGATCAACCAAGAAAAGGCATCAATAATAATGAAGAATTTATCAAAAGGAGAGGAGGAAGAATATTTCCAATTTCAAAATAGATAAAAAAGTAAGGTATCTTGGAATCAACCTGACAAAAAGGAATCTAGATCTATTCCAGAACAACTATGAGAAAGTGTGGAAAGAAATAAAGGAAGATATGATAAAATGGTCAAAATATCACATCCCTTTTTTGAGAAGAATCTCTATCATAAAAATGAATATACTGCCTAGACTTATGTTTTGGCAAAAAGAATTATTGAAATTTCTATGGGAAAGCAAAAAAGCAAGAATAAGCTGGAAAATCCTAACAGATGAAAAAGAAAAAGGAGGATGTGCCCTACCTAACATCAAACTATATTATCAAGCCTGTGCACTAGAATGGATAGAGGAATGAATAAAACTTAAAAGATGAAAGAACATTAAATTTGAAGAGAGACAATATCAGATATAGATGGCATGGTTTTATGTAGCACAGTAAATTAAAAGATAACAGGGATTTCGACCATCATATCATTAGAAGAGCACTTTTGAAAGTATGGCTTAAGATAAAGAAAGTTTTATAGAGGATTACCAACATGGGTTTTGACACAGGAGGCTTTCTTCAGTAGAAGCTGAGAAAAGGAACCTTGGATCAGATACAGTGACTTACTGATGAAAGAGAAAGACAAGAATTTTAAAATGAAATTAAGGGAACAACTAAAAGATAATCATATAAATAATAAATGGTTTCTATGTATGCAACTTATGGAAAGATTTAAACTAGATAAAAAAATTATAGGAATCACAGATGAAAAAAAATAGTATAGACAAAATAATGATAGAGGAAGAAAGAGGCCGAATTCAAAATATTACAAAATACTAAAGAAAAGAGATACAGAACAAGAAACAGTTAAGCATGTTATGGTAAAATGGTCACATGACATTGGAACTGACATACAATGGGATTACTGGCAAACAACTTGGAGAATAATAAATAAATATACTTTATGCCAAAATTATAAAGAGAATTTCATCAAGTTGATGTACTGCTGGCATTTATCACTGGTCAAACTTAATGCAATATATAAATCTGGTAGAACTAATAGTTGGAAATGTCAAGATCCATTGGGAACATTTTTCCATATTTGGTGGAAATGTGAAAAAGCTAAAATGTACTGGAAAATGATATGTGATAGGATGTCAGCAATACTAAGAACAGAGATACCTTTAACTCCACAGTTGTTTCTTTTAAACATGACATACGAGATAAAAGAGAAAAAATATATACAGGTGATATTATACATGGTAACCATTGTGAGGATATTATACGCCAAATATTGGAAGAAGAATATTATTCCAACAATAGAAGAATGGAATTTAAATTTAAGGAAAGCAATGGACATGGACATAATGTCAGCGAGCTTAAAAGGAAAATCAAAGAAAAAAAAACAGAAGAAGAGTCATGGAGGTGTGGAATAGTGGAAAAAACAAAAATGTTTAAAAGGATAGCTTTGATCATATTGGTTTAGAAATTATATTTAGGATTTATTTACAAATAAAAAATAAAATAAATGGGGATTAGCATGGAAGAATAATAAAAAGAAAAACAATAAAAGCAACAAAAATATATAGAGTTAAGCTTTTAATTTTCTAAAATAAATTGTCTTAGACATTCACTGATTGTGAATACGAATTTAGAGGAAACAGAGAAATTAGGGGAAAAGAAGATAGACTATAATGCATCAAGAAAGTCACTTTAAAGCTAAATATATAGATTTTGCAATGCTTAAGTGTGTTATATGCTATGTTATATAGTGGCACAGTGGTTAAATGTCTGTACTGCAGCCACTCACTCATAAAGCACAAAGTTGTGAGTTCAGTACTAGCCAGAGCTCAGGCTTGACTCAGGCTTGCATCCTTCTGAGGTCACTAAAATGAGTACCCAGCTGTTGGGGGGGCAATGAGCTTACAGTTGTAAACCACTTAGACACTGCATAGTGCGGTAGAAAGCGGTATATAAATGAAGCTGCTTTGCTTTGCTTTATAAGTTGTGTTATATATGTTTTAATATAATAACCATCTAATTAAAAAAATAAATTTTCTTTAAAAACATCACATTTTAACTAAATCTTCACTATATATATGTAAATACATTTAGGTTGTGCATATGATATTGTAATTTGAGGTACAATTTTAATTTTGCTAGTTGTTTATCTCACAGCTATTAGCATTAGATTCAGTGATATATGGGAATTACAATTTATGAATAACATTAGTGCAAAAAAGCATTACTAAAGATTCTGTATGATATGAAATGGGAGAAGGTCAATGGTGGGGTGACACCAACCCTCGGGATACCACTACTTCAAGTCATGGTGATCCATGGAGTTTTGTTTTGGGGTTTCTTTTTTTGGAGGGTGGGTGTAAGATTGTTCAGAGTGCAAAATCTACGGAGCCCTCTTTGTGGGCACTAATGCTGTCACCCCAGCACAGAGTTTTCCAGAGTTCATTACTTGAAAGCCAGAGGGATGTGACACTTTGCGATAAATAAGTGGGGTTTTGTGTTGCAGTTTGGGCACTTGTTATCTAAAAGGTTTGTCATCACTGCCTTAGCCTTTCTCTTAGGCTGACAGAGTATGACTTGTCCAAGATCACACAGTGAGTTTGCATGGCTGAGCAAGGATGAAAATCCCAGTGCCCTAGTCCAGTACTGAAAATATTATACCATGCTGGCTCTCATGTACTGAACTTTAATTATAACTGCTTTGTAAAATATGTAATGTTAGACACTTATTACTAAAAAAAAGTTATGGTTATTAATGCCGTTCCCTTTTTTCTTCCAAGTACTTTCTCTTTTGTCTATTCCAGTTTAATAGTTCCCCACATGCCACAATGTTAAAGAATAACCACTCCAAGAATTTCTTTCATATATTACTTTCACAACATAGTCCCTGCCCCATTTTACAGATGAAAAACTAAGGAAGACAGTAAAAAAATTGCTTGAGATTATGAAAACAGCTCATAACAAAGTTGGGATTTGAATCTGCTGATTCTCCTGGTCTCAAAGATAATGCTTCTCTGTCTGGATAGAACCAAAACTGCATTCTTGAGGTTAAATCCATTCAGGGCATTGCTGGGTCAGCTGCCACATAATAGTGACCACTGAAGCAGTTAAAAAGTGATGCTGTATACACTTAGAATTATGACCTGAAGCTGTTGTTATCTGAGGCTTGTAATCTTGGTAGTATATCTTCAAAGAATGGCTAAAACATAAAAGCCTTAAATAAAATCTAATAAAAAAATCCTTCTTTGGAGAGCTCCCTAGAAATTCTATATTATTGAGTAGATTGGTTGCTATATCCAGAGTTTCTAAAAGTGACTTCTTTGATAGGTTTATTATATGTTTCTTAGGTAAAATGCAATGGGGAGAATAATGATTTAGTGAGCCAGCAATTGTTTACTGACTATACTTCACATTCGACCAGGCAGTTCAACCCTATTTCTCACCTGTGACTTCAGCCTCTAAATTATAATCTTGCTGGCACAATCATTATTATTTTTATTGCTCTCTGTGTACAGCTTGGGCTGTCCTTGAGCAGGGTCTTTGTATTTGTTACCATCTTCTGGGAAAGGATGCATTGACTTGTGGTACTTCACATTGTGCTCACTGACAAATCAGTCTTGTTCCTTCTGAAAACTAGTATGCCGCTGTCGCTATCACCACCATATCCATTCCTCATGGTCCATGCAGGATTGATTTAGAGCATCAGAGGAGGCAGACTTTTGATGCTATTAATTGCCATCAAGTTGGCTTTTACTTATAGCAACCCTATCACTCTTTCCTTACTTTTGTATCTGTTTTTTTTAAATGTACCAGTTTTTATCTCCTCTCTCTTTTCCCCCTCAGCTTGCTTCCATTGCTTCTGTTGCTGAGTTAATAATAATAATAATAATAATAATAATAATAATAATAATAATAATAAATTTATTTATACCCTGCCCCTTTGAGTTCAAACTGAAAATTAGTTTTCAATGCAATTAACTCAGTGGAGTGGGGGAAGAGAAGCTGGGGGCAGAGTCTTGTCATTTTCAGGTGGCTTCAGCAAAAGCAAATTGTGTCTCTCCCAGTTTGAGTGTTTTCCTCCCATTAATAACTTTGGTCCTCTTGACCACACTCTGATGTTGCTCAGTCACATGTTTACCAATTTTAATTTTTGATATATTGGTGGGTTTGCCCTCTGAATGTGATTCTTCCAAGGTACCTTTTTATTAATGGCCTTGCTAAGGTCTTGCAGACTCAAGTCCATGGCTTCCTTGCTTTAATGTATCAGTGAGGTCTTCCTCTTTTCCTAGAATCACACTGGCATGGAACAAAATATGTTTATTTATTGCTACATAAATGTCTGCAAGTGCTGACATGGAATGTAAGGGAATACTAATTCATGAAACTTGACTAATCAGAATTTGACCCAGCTTATATAATCCATAATGCATTATAAAGTATGAGGATTCTGAGCTGATAGAATTAATTGTGCTCCTTCAGACTGGTCGGCATGGGAGTCAGATATAGAGCCTTTACAGATTGCCAGAAATAATGCAGCTTGAAGCCACTTTAATTGTCTTGGTTCAGTGCTAAGGAATCATGGGAACTGTAGTTTATTGTGGCATCAGAGCTCTCTGACAGAGAAGGCTCAATATCCCAGAAAAAAAAATACAATCCCCATGATTCCCTAGCACTGAGCCAGGACAGTTAAAGTAGCTTCAAGCTGCATTATTTCTGGCAGTCTGTAAAGGCCCTTAGTAATGGAAGATTCGCATTTTTAAAAACATTAACAGCAGCATTTAGTGAAAAATTAAAACTCACCACAGTAGGAATTTAGATATCCACAACTAGCCCCTCCATGTGCTAGATTTTTTAATGCAAGAATTTTTACCTGGAAAGCATTCAGAGCATTCAGTCCTTATCAAAGATATTTGTGTCTAACTGCAGGTCTGGTCTCAGGCCTTGTACCTTCAATCCTAGATCTGGCTGATTGCTAGAACCTACTGGGGAGCCCCCAGCTTCACTTTCTCCTTAGCTTGAGGAGTGAGGGCACCAGCCCAGATATGTTTTTATGTGTTAGAGCTGGGGTACAACTGTGTCCACATGTAGAAGACTGCCTGCCAGGAGGACAAACATCACTGCTGTGTCTGGAAGTAATTCACAACTGCTGATGTTCTTCCAAAGAAGCTTTTAATCTTAGGGCCTTTACAGACTACCAGAAATATTGCAGCTTGAGGCCACTTTAACTGTTATAGCTCAGTGCTAGGGAATCATGGGAATTATATTTTTTTCTGAGACACTGAGCCTTCTCTATCAGAGAGCTCTGGTGCCACAATAAACTACAGCTACCATGATTCTCTAGCATTGAGCCAGGGCAGTTAAAGTGATTTCAAGCTGCATTATTTCTGGCAGTCTGTAAAGGCCCTTAGTTGCAGCAAACATTTACAATCACAATACAGCAATATTTACACAAACCACTCCACCATCAACCAACATCCACACCATCACACTGTACTGGAGCATTCATCCTTATATACACAAACACAGCCAGGATTCTGATCCAACCCCCTCATAGTGTTTCATCAGTTTCCTGTCATGTGTCAACAGTAACAGTGCAGTTTGGACCTGCTATGACTCATCCCCATGCTCAAGTTGCATTAGCTTCCTCTGAGTCAGCATTTCCTCTTTAACCCATTGCATGCATCTGAGGGGCTAAGCAGACGGGAGGCCATGGGCCGCCCTGGGAAGCTGCGCCGCGGGACCGAGGCATCCCCATGCCTCAATCCTGCGGCACAGCTTCGCCACCCCTGAAAGGAATGCTAAATTAGCGCTCCTTTCACAAGTCAGCGAAAGTGCGCCGCAAAAGGCTGTGGTGCACTTTCGCCGACTTTTCTGCCTCAGTGCATGGAAAGGCTGCGGTGGGAGGTCCTCCTCAGACACCGGCCATGCGGAGGGCTGGCTGCTCTGAGGATGACCTCGGGAGGGGGTTGGGGCACCGAGCGTGAGGCTGCCCCTCCCCTTCCCTGCCCCCAAGACGGCCCTTTAAACCATCTGCTTAGGGGGTGAGATGTTTTATACAGCCTGGGCAAAACTATACTGACATTATGTCCCAGTTAATTCTGCTGCAGAGGCTTTGGTGGACAATTGTGTTGGCTCTCTTCTATGTCCTGTTTATGTGCAGTAACAAAAACAAAAACTTTGGCCCACCAGAAACACCACCTTACAACACTGTCTGAGGTAAACATTCTCAACAGTAGCTAACAGTAGCAGAGTATGGAAGTACCAGTTCAGTTTATTGGTAATAAACTCACAGAAACTTGTTGATATCTTCCAAGCCTTTGGAGGTTCTTTATCTTAATTTGCAATATATACAGATATTTACAAACACTCCTCACAACTTCTCTTAACATTCACTATCTGTAGTTCAACCATCCATTCACAATCTTCATCAACCCACACATACAGAGTCTCAGTGCACTTATATAAAGAGTTGCCTAATGATCACTACCTTTTGCCACTTAGCATGATGCAATCTCTACTGCAAGCCTTTGCATCATGCCAAGTGCTGTGACTTAGCAATATCAGCCATAAAAAATATTTTTACAACCAGCTTAAAGAAACATTGTTCCAATAATCTCCTCCAAATATTTTGAATTGGCTTTTACATAACAGAACAGAAACAATTGAAATACATCAGGTTACACAATTATATAGTTGACATTATTCATTTCATTTACTTATGCCAAGCAAGGTAAACATTTTCCCATGCCCCTGTGCAGGCAATGCCATTGTGAATATGTCAACCACCTTTTCTCTCTGTAACACAGTATGTGTACCTTACAGTTGTGAACCTCTAGTTGTGCTATTTTTAGTTCTCTGCCTCTGCCACCACTATGCAGGTCTCAGAATACATTTTACTGTTCCTCTTAGCAGGACCTTTACACTTTCTAAAGACCTGGTTGTTCTTTGTTTCTTGACCCAAGACTGATTTTAATTCATGAGTCCTATACCTTTCTTGGTATTTGGTACACCCAGCTGGCATTTTTCTTCTTTTTCTTTTTTTTTCTTGTGTACCCCTTTGGACCTCACAACACTCTGGTCCCTAGACAAGTATATATTTTTAACATCCCTGTTATCATCCAATGGTTTACATTTAGGATCCATAACAGCATTTACACTTTCTTGTCCCTCAGCTGGATACTTATGCACATCTTGTTCACAACACACAGTATTCCATACCACATTACACACCTTTCCACATGGAACAGCAAATAATTCAAGAGCTTTTTGTCCCTCTTATAAAGCCTGGGAATTAAATACATAGTAGGCTGAGTGTCTGCCTCGGCAGACGACTAAAAGAGTCGTCTTCCGGGCAGGGAAGAGGAGGGGCAGCCACACGAGCGGCGCCCCTTCCTCTCCCCGAGGTTGCCCCCAGAAGCGCCGTCCGTCTGCACGGCCGGCGCACCGGGGATGACCTCACGGCGCAGCGCCCACATGCGCTGCGCCGTTTGAGCCAGGGAAAGTGCACCCAAAAGCGGCGGGCGCACTTTCCCTTAAATCTAAAAGGAGCGCCAATTTGGTGCTCCTTTTAGATGCGCCGCAGGAGCGCCGCGGTCCGGAGGCTGAACTCCGGCGGCGCTCTGGACCAGGGCGTCTCCGACGCCCTGGTCTGCATTCCCCCTGTTTTTCACACTACTGGCCTCACTTTTTATATCTCCTTTGATTTCTACCTCTGGTGTGGAGATATCAGGTGTGTGTTGTGATGTGCTTGGCTGCTGCTGTTCCAACAAATTACACAAACTCAAATTAGGGATGGACCATGGAGGAATGATGAGGAAATTAAAATAGCAGGTTCAGACAACTTTACTTGCCAAGACTATTTCCCCCTCTACTGCTGTCACTTGTTTGCCTCATGACAAAAGGTGAACTTCCAACTCTGTTTCATCTGCTATCCAAGCAATCAGGTTATTACTACTTCCTCCACTGTATAATGAGGAGGACCCACCACCACCATGGGGGTGATATGTGGGGGGATTACCAAAAGCCCCACCAAACCTGTCACAGGTATAGGCTGCAATGAATGGCGGAAGTTACAGTGTAATGCATAATTACCTGAGAATAAGCACCAATGAACACAAAGGGATTAATTTTAAGATAAATACACATAGCTGCTGGTTGAATAAAGTAATAAGCTATATAAAAAGAAAGCTAAGATGAAGTTTATAAAATGTTACAGAAGATAATACCAAATTGTTTATATCATTTACAGCTATTTTATGCAACCAGCATGTGATGTGCGTGGCAGATAAAGAGCTCTGTGGCAACATCTTGGTGAAAAGAACTACAGATTTTTCTTTTTATAAAGATCCTTTCTTAATTATTGTTTCATTTGCATCCCACACTTTATTTTACCTCCTCTATATATCCTACAGGACTTTTAGGGTATCTGAAAGCTGCATTTTTGCCTTGTGGAGGATGCATGCTAATTGCTAGTTTGACAGCATATAATAACACAAGAGCATCAGTGAATATAAAAAAGAGCAGAATATGCAATTATTTTATAAAAAAGATTTCTTTCTTTGAGGAAAAAATCTGCACACTTACCATCTGTGACAAAAGATATGTTAAGCTCTATAAGTGAATTACTCCACACTTTGTGTTTATGGAATAGCTTGAACTTAAAATGACATTAATTTTGATACCGGGGGGGGGGGCAGAGTAGGAAAGAAGTACCTAACCACATAACTGCATCAAACATATAGTAAAGCATTGATTCTGCTGTGTCAGAAATGAAAATTGTGTGGCCCTCCAGAATTGGTGGGCTGACAATTCCAACAGCCTGAGCCAGCATAGCCAATGGTGATCAATACTGGAGAGCTGCCATTCAACAGTATCTGGAAGGCCACAGAGTGCCCACCCATATGTTAATGAATCATGATGGCATATACAGCAATGACAGGACTTGCTATCTCTTGATGCATGAAATTATTATTATTTTAATTCCTCAGTATAGTCTCACATGAATATATCTACATAAACCTGTAAAAGGTCCAATATTTTGTTCCCTGCCTTAGAATGGAGCCCATGGAATTCTCCTCTCTCAGTGTATGTGTGTGTGTGTGTGTGGGGGTGTTTGCTGATTTATATATCCTAATTAGAGTAGATCCCCTAAAATCAATGGGTCTTATGTTAGTTATGACTTAGGGGGGATGCAGACGGTGAAAAATGCCATCCTCAATCCCAGGAAGGGGATAGGCACCTGGACGCTGGGAATCCCATCCTCTTCCTGAGGACTTCATCTGCACGACGGGAGCTCCAATGATGTCCTTCCAGCTCAGTGTTCAGACACGCTGAGTCGGAAGAGACACCAAAGAGGTGTGCCATGCCTCTTGCGGTGACCCTTTCGCGGCTTGCGGAAGGAACACTATTTTAGCACTCCTTTCGCAGGCGGCGAAAGGGAGGATCAGGGCTGAGGTGTCCAGCAGCCTCGGCCTCAATCCTCCGCTTCCAGTAGCAGCCCATGGCTACCTGTCTGCATCCCCCCTTACTGATCCAACTGATTTCAAAATATCTACTTTAAGCATTCTAACACAAGGATGTGCCAGCTGTAGGAGATTGAATCAGATACAAGTTATTTATTTATTTATTTATTTATTTCAGCAACTCTCAGAGATCTGCAGGCAGAGCATTCTGCTGGGAGAACTGCTTTGATGTATAAGTGGGGGCATGGAGAACAGATAAGGATAAGGAAGGAGCCATGTTACATCAGATTCAACCATCCTCCAGCCTAGATACACAGCCACAGTGCTAGCAAAAATTTAGACCAGGGAGACATTAGTAATTTCTGATATCCTTAAACTGTGAGGGTTTCAGATTCAGCACACCCTCAGATGTCTTGGTGTAAATTCAGTTGATCCTTGTCCAGTTATGACTGTGGTTTACATCTGGACCCATGCCTATGTATTCTGTTCAATGATTACAAGGTTCTGAATGATTAATGAAAAGGTGATTTTCAATATAGATTTGAAAGGAGAGGGACAATATCATAAGGTTATCATTTTCAGGCAGATTGTTCCAAAAACATTTGACAGCAAAGAGAGTGGGGTTGGAGTTGTGGAATTCTTGAGAAAAGTGGAAATCTTTGGATGACTCAGGGTGAGGTGGAGCAATGAAAGTCAGAAGTAAGTACAGAACGATAAGAAGCCTATCAGGTGGAAAGCCAAACTTTGCAGATGGCGAGGGGGCACATCAAGGAGGAGAAAAGAAAGCTAGCATGTAGATATAAGAAGAACAGCAACATGGAACAACAAAGTGGTGAATTATTTTATTGTTACAGTTTTGCATGGTGTAAGGCCAAAAAAGTCCAGAAAGAAAAAAAATAAAATAGTCAAAGTGGAAGGTAGGCAGAGCATATTTTTTGGCTAACAAGATGATAGAGGGGAAGGCCATATTTTCACAGTATTTCAAAGGTGGAAAGAAAATAACTTGGTGACAGACTGATTATTGTAATGGGTGGAGTTGTAGCAAAAGAGAAAACTTTTGGTCTGTTAGAGGGTGCAACTGTTGCACTGTCAGTTTACAATTCCTAAAATATCTAAGCTGTTGAGAATGCAGCTGTTTTTGTCTCCTTTTGAAAGGAGGCTTAAGTGACACCATAGGAAGGATCAAAATTGTCATCTCTTTTGACAGAGGATATGAGCCATACATGCCTCATGTAGTTCAGGGGCAAGATTAACCTTCTTGACTCTTTTGTCACAGCTCAGCTTTCTTTGTATCATCCCTTTTCTTTGGGTTTGTTTTCAGTGAATAGAAAAAACTTGAAGAGTACAATTACTGCCAAGGTAAATTAGTGGGGATTTAAGCATGGAAAGAAACAACATAGTAACTGAACATAAGATTAACATGTTTTTTTTTTCAAAGGGAAATGTGTTGTTAAGTTTTATTAAGGGATATTCATTCACTCTGTTTATGACAGAGAATGTGCACCAGTGAGCAAAGATGATTCATTCATGTATATGAAAGCACTTTTATGGATCTCCATATTTATCAGTAATTTTTATGCATTTCATATGTTTTACAATTTTATATCCTAAATTAGTTTTAATCTTAGTTTTAATCCCAACAAACTTAATAATGCTAAATATAAAAGTAAAAAGCAAGCATCCTGAGAATCATAACAAACAGCAGATTAGAAACAAGAATAAAAGTGGCAAAGAAGAATTATCTAGGGCAGGGGTAGGCAACCTTTTTGACCCGGGGGCCGGGCTGCTGTCCCTCAGATAATTGGGGGGCCGAAGAACCCCTCCCAAAAATAATAAAAATAATTTTTTTTAAAAAAAAAATCTGCATGCACACTCTCTCAGCCCCAGAAAAGTCATGGCAAACCCCCTGTGGAGATTTTGCCAAGAAAACCCCAAGAACAAGTAAAAACAACAATAATCAATATCATCATGGCGGGGGTGGGGGGGGCAGCGGCAGGACCGGCCTGGGGCCAGTCCAAAGGCCTTGGGGGGCCACATCTGCCCCCCAGGCCTTAAGTTGCCTACCCCTGATCTAGGGGAAGAAGCAAAACAGAAACATGAGATTATAGCAAAGCCTCATAAGGACATCTGTCAATGAAAAGAAGGTAACTGAACACTCATACAGATAATTCAGACAGGGGTTTCACAATTTGGACCCCCACCTACTTTAAGAGCCTGTACATTATACTACTACTGCTGCTGCTGCTGCTACTACTACTACTACTACTACTACTAATAATAATAATAATAATAATACATTTTATTTATAGCCCGCCTCTCCCTGCGGATAGAGGCGGGTTACAACAAATAAGAATAACAATAAAATACAATATACAATTAAAAACCACATTTGCAGCTTTGACTTTTGTGGAGTTGATTATTCAAAGATTTTATTAATATGTTCTCTCTAGGAATATCTAGAGACTTTAACCAAAAGTCATGCTGAAGGACCTAGAGATTCCTAGAGAGAACACTCCACTAGACATTTTTAATTCCTCCATGCAATTCTATGGTCAACATATGGCAGATGTTGACCACAGAGTTGCACTGGAGGACCTAGAAATTCCTAGAGAGGTGTTATCTCAGGTAAAAACATAGTATTTTTGTTATTGGTGGTTTTTCAACATTCAGAAGGGTTCTGTGCCTCTAAACCCAGTGAATGTGGAGGGGCGAGTGTAGTGGTCTAACTGCTGGAAAACAGGGTTTGAATCCCTGCTTGGCCATGGAAACTCACTGGATGACCTTGGGCAGATCCCACTCTGTAAATCTCAGAGGAAGGCAAAGGCAACCCCCCTTTGAACAAATCTTGGCAAGAAAACACCATGGCCTTAGGGTTGCCATAGGTCATAAATAGCTTGAAGACACACAACAACAACACAACAGCTTTGGTAACCTTGACCACTATTTGCTGATCATTCATTTTTCTTCAAGCAGCAGGTGTATTGGGAAAGATCACTGGACTTATGTTAAGGCTGTAGTCTATCTTATGGAAATAAATTGTGCTTTCTGGTTTGTATTGCCAAATACATTTTGGATCATAAAGTCCCAGGTATATCCACATTGCAGAATTAAAATAGCATTTTAATTGCCATGACATTGTCCTACAGAATCTTGGGATTTGAAGTTTGGTGAGGTATTCAGCCTGGTATGTCAGAGAGCTCTGGTGCTTCACCAAGCTACAAAACCCAGGATACTGTAGGACAGAGTCATGGCAATTAAAGTGGTGTCAAACAGTTTTAATTCTTCAGTGTGGATACCCCTCCAGAGTCTGGCCAGATAAGCTACATTTTGTGTTAAATACACAGCATGATATTAAGAATCCCTTTGTTTTCTACATTCAGACAAGTGTGTCTGGTCCTGCCTTAAATCTGGACCATCATACACAGGTGTATTGGGGGGTGGTGGATTGGGGTGGTTGAAAGTTTTTCCCAGGCTGATTTTTGTTCAAACCTGACACACATGCATATCCCATGGGGGCTATAAAATGGGGAGAACAAACTCCACTTTAGTACCAACATAGGGCCTTTACAGACTGCCAGAAATAGTGCAAATTGAGGCCACTTAACTGTCCTGGCTCAGTGCTAGGGAATCATGGGAATTGTATTTTTTTCTGGGACACTGAGGCTTCTTTGTCAGAAAGCTCTGGTGCCATAATAAACTACAGTTTATTTGCACTATTTCTAACAGTATGGACGTTTTCACATGCGGCTTTTTGAGGACGCTAGCCAGCCTCTCTCCGGCCCCACTCTGGCTCTTCTTCCAGCTTGTTCAGATGCACGCCGCAGAAAACCCCGCCCCTTCCGGTGCCATCTCTGCGTACGTCCGGCTTCTAGCTCTGTGTGTTCAAACACACGGAGCCTTAAGTCCGGCGTCCTTCCAGCGTCCCTCCGGCCTCAGCACCTCCAACTCCGGCTTCAGTGGCAGATAGGTAATTCCGACTTTTAAAAGGAATTAGCCTGCCGCCGCTAGAGCCATTCCGGAATGGGGCCGGCCGGAGGTAGCATTGCTTCCACCAGAGCCCCGTGTGAAAACGTCCTTAGTAAAGGCCCATAGTCAGTCTTTACATGCTCATATTTGATTCCAAGACTACCTATATATATATATTTGCTATTCTTCAGACAAGCTGCATATTCTTCTTGAACTTAGTGGGATAAAGAATTTGAGTTCAGAAAAAATAATATTACTCAATATAAAATTTAGTATTTTTTCTTCTTCCTCACACTGCCATGTGCTTTCATTCATACTTTTTTTGGTAATCCATGTTGCTTCTCTCTTCTTTGGCATTATTTATTGTTGCTTTCTCTGTTGTTTAATCTCTTGTAATCCTTATGATTAAGTTTTGTATTCTCATTATTAGTATTACTTTCAAAGTTGTTTAGCTCCTAATAGATCTTAAGTGTGATTCTATGCATGATTGTTGATGTGCGCCTTTCTGACTTATAGGGCCTTTGCAGACTGCCAGAAATAGTGCAAATTGAGTC
>CM034703.1:215808068-215819329 GCA_020142125.1 Phrynosoma platyrhinos
CTGCCCTCCCTGAGGGACGCGTTGATCGCGTCCTGAAGGAGCACCCTCAATGCGTCCCCACCCTGGATGACCAGCCATGATGGACAGGGATCGAGAGGGCAAGTTGTCTTCCTCATCCTTCCAAGCAACTTGTCCACATCCTCGGTACTCACAAATTGAAATTGATCCAGTAAATTGCCATCAATGGAGTTACTGGACGCCTCATCTACAGATTTGTATCTGCACTGTAGAAGACATGTTGTGAGCAGGCAAGGACCTATTACATTCTGGCCCATAAGAGAAAAATTTAGACTACTGTACATTCTGTTATGAATAATCTGCTGGACACTTTGTGGGTAAAATCACTCATCTGATTGGGATGTTGTAGCTGACACAGTTTGAACTGATGTAATTTATGCCTGTGCTTCTCTAATTATAATGAATCTTTTACAGTTTATTCATCCCAAGTATGTATACAGGACCTCAGACAAGATGAGAGCCACCATTCATGGGCTGAACCCTTGTCCTTCTAGTTCCATAACAGCAGTTGGAGGGTGGTCTAGTGAGTAAGGGGAGTTTTTTTCCACCAAGGTAGCATCCCTAACAAAGGAAGTGGTAAGACCCTAGGAGGGAAGACCCACCTGGCACACACAAGGCTGGATAACTGGTGGCCAATGTATAATTTCATTTTCAGTATTTCATTTATAGTAATATATGGAGGAATATAGGGTGAGATTTACTAGATATATTTCAATCTGGTTTCAGTCATGGTTATGGGATGGGGCAACTTTGGTCACTTGCTAGATAATCGGCACTACGAAATATATTCATTCTAGTGGACCTCTCAGAGGTTTTTAATAGAAGCAACCATAGTTTCATTCTGACCTCTCTGTTTGGGATGAGATTAGGAGGCACGGTTTTAGGGATGCCACAAATACTTGCAAATTTTCTACTCTGTGATGATAAAGGGTGTCAACACATCAAGATCCCCCATTATGAAAATGGTCAACTATTTTAAGATTTTTCATTTTTTAAGAGAAATTTATTTGTGCAAAGCCTAACATTTTTGCATAGAAAATAATGTATTTTACACTGTTAAATTTTGCGGGTATTTTTTTTTTTTTAAATTAAAAATTTAGGAAGTGTTAAAAATCATAAACTGGAAAAACATTTTCATAATTTAAATGTTTTTCATGGGATGAAAAGTTAAATTTTTATTTATATTTGAAATTATAACACTGAAATTATGAAAAATAAAATAAGGCAGATTTACATCCCTACTTTTATTTTTGTGGCTAAAATCCTTCTTGGAGTGATGAACCTGAAGGTAGTGCTGGAGAATTTTCATTCAATTTCATGGTTGCTGGTCTGCTGGGTCCCTCAGAATCCTGTCTTGTCCATGATAATCTTGAACATATACATGAAACTACTCAGTGAAGGTTAACAAGACTTGGGAGAATGAAGATTTTTTTTAAAAAATTGGAGCAAATTTTAGAAACTAATTGGTTTCTGAAAAAGGATCTTTTAAAAAGAGAGTGTTGTGCATTTTTTTTTTAAAAAAAAAATCTGGTCTGTTTTCCACATCACTTTTCTTAATCCAATTTTTACTTTAATTTAATAGTCATTTTAATTATGTTTTTGTATTGCAACATATTGGCTAAAATCCTTCATTGAGTCCCAAACATAGCAGACATGTTGAATTAATTAGATTTACCTGTGTTATCTCATCTTTCATTTGATTCAATGAGTTTAGTTGTTACCATGTTTTGCTTTGTTTTTAAGTTATGTTGTGATTAATCATGTTGCCTTTGTTCCTAGTCCTAAGAGGATAGACAGATGGATAGATAGATAGACAGACAGACAGACAGACTTGCCCAGCTTTAATGTATCCAACCTGCAATTTTGTTTTTTTACTTACAATGTAAAAATCCTTGGCCCAGCCTTCATTTCACTCTTACAGTCCAAAAACAGCTTGGACATTTGTATACATAAACAAGGTTTAAATCATTATTTGATTCATTTCTGGCTCGTGGCTTCCATGTCAGTGAATCTATTGTTGCTGTTCACTCAGTTTAATGGAGGAATCCAAGATGCTGAATCCTATCCTCAAAACAGCAGTTTGACAGCTCCTTTCAAGTTTCAACTAAATCAGAGTTGATTTGCTGCCCTCAGTCCTTTGATTATTTTCAAGAACTTCAGTAAATGACATTCATTGTTGCTGTTAACTGCCCTCAAGTCACTCTTGACCCATGGCAACATCTCCAAGACCCCCTGTCCTCCACTGCCCTGCTCAGTTCCTGTAAACCCATACCCATGACCTCCTTAATAGACTTCATCCATCTAGCATTCAACCTTCCTCTTTTTCTACTTCCCTCCACCTTTACCCACACACACTGCATATTACACATTTGTTTGTTTGTTTTTTTAAAAAATCCTATCCACATTCTGTATTAAAGAAGATAAAATTTGCAAATTTCAGTAAATGATTATAAAGTGGGAAAGAAATTTCCACCAGTCTCTAAATATGGAGTACAGGCATTTGTTTGGGTGGCATCTGATGTAACATAATTTTAAAAAAGTTGAAGAGCTGTTGTTGTTCCTCTAGTAGTTGTACAAAGGCTAGCAAAAATATTAAAACAATGAGTACAAACAAGACCTAGCCTAGTGGAGTTAAAATGAACTAAAGAAGTGATTGAGACATTCCTCATGAATATACTAGGTGAAATAAACTCAGCATATTGTACTTGAAATTTATATAAGAATTGGGTTTCCACAAGCATTAGAAGCTTTGTACTGATTAACACCATTGGGTAATAACCTGCATTCTTACAAATGGGTGATATCATTTTTGGTGGCATCTCTCAGGCCATGGCATTCCCTCTCACAGGAGGCTAGTTGGTTTCCTACTCTTTCCACTTGCATATAAGTGCAGCTGGGACCTGTGCTGCATGCAGGTTATAATAATCGCTCTTCATCCCAAACGTGACTGTATCCCATTGGAGATAAGTTGTGGGTATTTTAATGCAATAATCTTCATAGTTGCTGTCTGTTGCAGAGGATCTTCTAATTATAGTGTGCTGTATTTTATCATTATTACTATATTCTAATTGTTTTTTTTATCATATAGTTGTGTATATATACATACACACAGAGACATGGAATTACTGGGGAAGGCAGAAGTCTGAAATGTTGTATGTTATAAGCACCTGTTTTCAATAATGTTATATTTTATTAAATCAATTGCAGTTTTATAGTAACCTTCTGAGATCTAAATTATACTGGAAACAGTGCTATTGTTGTTTTTTACATTGCCCCCTCTCTCTTTTGTTTCCTCTCTATTTATACCACCCTCTATCTTGAAACTTTAAAACCTAAATTTATAACATTTATTTGCCATTTGCATATTCATTTTTGGCATGAACAAATGCTTAATTCCATTCTTATTCACATGTAGTTGAAGCCATGTATACACTAAAATTTCTGAAACCCATCTCTTCCTCGATGAATTTACATTAAGACTACAAGTTCACCTCCTTAACATACATCACACCCATATCTACCTGCTCTGTACTCACCTAGAAACAGACTTTTAAGACCAAGGCTTTAAAGGGATTTGTAAGCTTTTAGTGGTGCCTGGCATGTTGTGTCAAACCTTCATTAATCAATAATCTTGTGTACAGAGAGAGAGAGAGAGAGAGAGAGAGAGAGAGAGAGAGAGAGAGAGAGTTATACATCTAATGTTAATAAAAGCTTCTTTGGGTCAGCTTGGTCTAATCTGAAACCATTAAACATTCTGTGTTTACATGACTATAAAAGTTAAAGCAAGTTTGCCTGTTGCACTGTGTTGTTATTTTTGGCTATGTGTACATGTGAATTACTTGAAAGGCTTGCCCATTTCTCTAAGAATGCCTAAGTGATATATTCTCTCTAAAAGCATAAAATTACCAGGGTCTCAGTGGTACAAAATATTAGAAGCATTATCACTGTATTTGGTGCTACTATTTCAATGGTTCATATTGTTGATTAACTTTGAAACTTACTTACAGTTCTCAGTGCTATTTATCAACATTAGGAAATGTTCTCAGCCATGCGGGTTGACAAGGTCTCAGTTTACAAAATGCAAAAGAAGGAGGGTTGTACTTTCATGTTCATCTAAACCTATAATCTTGGGCTAAAGTGTCTCACTTGAGAAAGCAGGCAGGAGCGAGAGCAGGCTTACATCCTGTTTGCAGTTGGAGTCAGTATTTGTTTAGAATGTAATTGATAGAACTATATATATATCAAAGACCCAAAGCAGGTAGGCCAGGAAAGTAAGAGCTGAGCCTGTGCCATTCTGGTCCAAGTGCTCACCTGGGTTGGTCACTGGGCCAGTATGGGGATGGGCAGGTGTTTACATCTCTATCCCTATGCTGGCCCAGGGACCCACTATACCCTTCTGCACCATTACCCCTACTGAGAAGCCCCCCCCCCATTGCCACGGCACCTGGCTACACTCACATGGCCAGATGCCCAATTTCCACATCAGACATGGTGACAGGGGGCTTCCCAGGAGTGATGGTGAAGAAAGATAAGGAGCATATGGGAGCCTTTAAACTGTCAAGGTTTGTTGCTGTGTTTCCAGGGAACTCCATGGCAAACAGAGTGTCAAATTGACTGGTATTAAGGGCTGTTCACCCTGGGATCAGGTTGAATCCACCAGATCTGTGTCCAGTCTGTCAGGATTCAGCCCAGTTCTGGCCCTGGAGTTTTGGCTGCATCGTGCTAACAGGACGAAATGATGCTAGATGGAACATGAGCTTTCTGGACAGTGAGGACAGCCCCCAAATTAGAAATTAGTGTAGGAAAGAGTGAGACAATGAGAAGAAAAGAGTTATAGAAAACAGGTAGTGATTGAATTTCTTATTAAGATAGTAACACCCACCAAAAGGGCCATTTGCTTCAAAAAATCAGGTGGAGAAGAAGGTAATACATTTTAAATGCTGCTTTTTTGCAAAACAAATAAACTAAGATTGGATCAAGATTCTTTCAGACTTAGAGACCATTTAGTGAGATTTAAATTAGCAATGACTTTCTGTTTCAATTTGTCTCACTTGGTTAACTCTAAGTTTGAGTTTGTTTGGACTCATATAGTCCTGTTTTAGGGCTGTAAATGTCCCAACCAGCTGAAATTATCCTTTGGACAAAGAGTTCCAAGTCAAGAGAGAAGGAGTTAAGGTCAGGCCTAGGTGAATATGTGGTACCAGTGCAGGAGTTGTCAAAGAAGAAGGTGAATTCACAGAGCCAAAGTAGTGTCTTACCAGCTCATATTTTAGGCAGAGAAGAAAGCAAAGTGGCGTTCAGATGAAGGAGGCCTGATAAGACTCAGGAACAATGAGAAACAGAGATCATAAAAGAAACACACACACCCTCCCCATCCTACCTGTTTCCCAACCTTGGATTCCAACATTAGAGTTAAAACACTATACAGCTGAAAAATCTCGTGTTAAAAAAGTTAAAACACAAAAAGTTATCCCATCAAAACATCAATACTTAAAACATATCATTTAAGAAATAATTTAAAACTAAAACTACAGTAAACAAACTTCATTAGAGGGCTCTCCTGTGCAACCAAGTAATCATCAAATGTCTGTTCAAATAAAAAGGTTTTTACCCAGTGGCTGAAGGAGAGCAGTGAGGAGGTCACTCTAACTTTCATGGAAGGAAATTCCACAGCCTAGAGCAGGGGTAGGCAACCTTTCCCCTTTAAGGGCTGAGGGACTTCAGCTCCCAGAAGCCTCAGCCATGTTGGCCAATAGTCCCATGTTGGCCAATTGCTCCTGGGATGCTGGGAGCTGAAGTCCTTGGGCCCTTAAAGGGGAAAGGTTGCCTACCCCTGGCCTAGAGAATCCACTGAAAATGGCCTGTGATGTATCCACATCAGAATGGCCTATAAAAATGGTGGAACTGAGACAAAGCTCTTTTTCAAGGATCTTAAGACTTGGGCAGAGATTGTGGACCCAATATATTGCTATCCCTCCCTCTGACAGGTTGGCAGACACAGCCAAGCTATTAGTATATGTGTTTGGAAAACGGCCCAGCAAAGAAGCAACCTTTTTCAGCACAGCCAGAGCTGCCCCAGCTCTCTTTTTCCCCACAATCAACCTCTGCAGAAAGAATGAATGGAAAAAAATGGGCAAATTGTGGAAGCAATGTGAAAAAATATCTTGGGCTCTGAGCCCTGACTTTTGTGACTCCTAGCAATGGTTCCTGACTTCTTTGGATCCTTCTACCTTGGTTTGTTCCACCTGACTTTACACAGACTTTATCAGCTTCTTCACACTTGGATTGTTTTAGCTCATGCTAGCTGCAGTTGTTTGTCCCAGAAAGAGTTGTTTACAGCAGCCATATAGAGCCTTATAAGTTATAACCAGCATTTTGAATTGTGGACAGAAATGCACTAGTATTCCCTGAAGATGTTCATGGGGAATCAACAGGGGAATTATATATTCCCTGTCACCAACCCTAATCAGCATTCTATCCACAACATGTTATATTTACTAAAGTTTCTGAACAGTTTCCAAAGGCTGCCCCATGTAGAATTCATGAAAGTAATACAAATATCAGTTAATAAAGGCATGTGCCACTGTACCCTGATCTGACACCTGTAATAATGGGCTTAGTTGGAATACTAATTTTAACTGTGCAAATGCAACCCTGGCTACTGCTGAAACCTGGTTGTCCACACTCCAGGCCAAGTCCAATAATATGACCAACTTACAAAACTGAGTTTTCCACTGGAGTGTAACTCCATCAAAGAAAGACTGAATGCTTATTCCTTGAGCTGCCTTTTCACTGTCCAGGGACACCTTTGTTTTGTCTGGATAAAATTTTGAGTTGTTCACCCTCATCTACTCCATGACTGACAACAGAAACTGGTTTAGTACTCAAACAGCTTCCTTGGAATTGGAGGGAAAGGAGATAAGGTTTTTGGGTGTGGCTACTACTAGCATACTGGTGGCACTGAACCTGAAAACTCTGGATAACTTTTCCAAGTGATTGAATTTATATATAAAAGAGTATGTGGGATAAAACCAAGTCCTAACAGAGTCCAAAGATCAATAGCCATGGTGTTAAACAGAAGCATCACCTTCTGAGTTTTCCTGTACAAGAAGGACTAGGACATCTGTAAAAGAATGTTCTCAAGTCCTGTCCCAGAGAGGTGGTTTTAAGGATACCATGGTGAATGGTATTGGAAACTGCTGAAAGGTCCTGTAGAACCAACAGAGACATGTTTCCTCTGTCCATTTCCTGACATAGATTATCAACCTTGGTGACAAAGGGCCTTTGCAGACTGCCAGAAATAGTGCAAACTGAGTTCACGTTAACTGCCCTAACTCAGTGCTAGGGAATCATGGGAACTTTAGTTTATTGTGGCACTGGAGCTCTCTGACAGAGAAGGCTCAATGTCTCAGAAAAAAAATACAATTCCCATGGTTTCCTATGAATGAGCCAGGGCAGTTAAAGTGGACTCAATTTGCACTATTTCTAGCAGTCTGCAAAGGTCCTAAAGCTGTTTCCAGACCTTAACCAGGTTTGAAGCCAGATTAAAATGTATCTAGATAAATCATTTCATCTATGTCTTCTAGAGATGGGAGGCAAACATGCACTCCAGAACCTTGACCTAGAAAAGGATAATGGAGATTTGATAAGTCACTAGTATGGTGGATTTTAAAGAGGTTTTGCCCCCCACTAATGCATTTATTACCTGCCTTTTTTAGGTAGAACAGGAATCTGTCTTATGATGAGACATTAACAACTCCCTTTAACCACTCAGCCAGTCTCCCACTGGTTTTTATTAGCCAGGAAGAACACAGCTTCAGTACACATGTAGTCACCCTCACATCTCTAATGATCCTATCTACAAGCTGCAGAAACTGAAAACACCCCAAAGCAAAACAATCCAGGAGCCAAGTCTATGATACAGGATTTGAGGATATGGACCTGAGTCTGCAGGACCAAAGCAGTGTAGTGGAGGAGAGAGGGGTCTTGGAAATATCTCATCCATAGGATCGCCATGAGTTGGGGTCAACTTGAGGGCAGTTAACAACAACATAGCATGTTAATCAGAATAAATCTAAGCAATTTTGTCTGCATAGTGTTCTGCAAATTCTTCTGTTTTCATGCACTGAACCTCAACAACTGATTGTGAGAAGTCAATCTATTTCTATCAGTTGTTATATGCTTTCACTATTACAGAGAGCTACCTATGATGTGGCTGAATATAGTGGATCATTCTTTGATCGAGGTGTGTGGCTCAATGCAGCTTCACCTTAATATCATGCCTCTAATATGCACTCTCTCATACACTTGGAAAGCCTGGCTGCTTCACATTCTGTTCCTGCTCCATTTCCTTTTGGGACAGCTGGATACTCACAGGACTTTGTTATACAGAACTTTCCATTGACTCCTCCAGCTCAGGCTCCAAATGAGACCAGTCTTCCTGGCTCTCATCCTCTGAGGAGGACTATTCCAGGTATGGCATGATTGATACTATCCTCTTGGACATTGCTTGGTCACATTTTTTTCAAAATTTGCATCCTTTATACCAAATTATTTTGTAGTGTCTTCTACAAGGAGTTGACACTATTGTGGCCTCTCTTGGCCTTTCTCAGAAGTCCACTGAACCTCAGATAGTAACTGTATTCCTCACACAGCCTTCTCATTCATGAATATGTGGAAACCATGTGGGATATTTTGTAAGGCTGTTTAACTGCTGTGGACAAATATGAAAATTTGAAATAAATCAAGCCAACTTTAGGACAAATTGATTAGTGTGAAGCTTATTCCTGACAACATAAAAGAGCTGTGGATAAGGAAGGCAGGTGATCTGGACAGAAGACTGCAATTGATTCTGAATGTCATTGTATTTTCCTCAGATGTTGCAAGGCTCTCTGAGATTCAAAAGTATCTGTGGAAGTATAGTAAATTTCAGAATGAGTGAGAATTTCATTTTGAGCTTGTTTTTTTAAAAAATAAAAATGTAACCAACATTTGCAAACTTAGAATTTGAGGGAAGATTTACCCATTGTTAGTGGTAATGGTGAAGAGTGATGGGTTGTTGTTTTGTCAGTTCTGACTGATACACTAACTTTAATCAGAGTGGATGAATCTTGCCTCAGTCACATATGGATCAGATAGTTCAAGATCACTATTGTCAGGTATTCTACATGGACTAGATTTGAAAATTGTTTGGAAGCATAAATGGTTATGGAATAAACCCATTTGGGTATTGTTGGAATTTAATGATAAATGCTTTAAATTCATTGGATAATGACCGATGCCACAAACCAGACCTAATGAATATTGCTCTATAAACAGATGGTTAGGATATTCTACATATTATTTTTAATTGTTTAAAATATTTTGATATCTTTCTATATCCATTTTATGTTTTAAACAGATGTACATTTTATTCTTATGTTTTTAATAAAATGTATCCCACTTCCTTGCACTTGTCTATGGTCAGAATAAAGATTCATTAAATTATAAAGATAAGCAAGTTAGTTTGATAGTTCCACTGGTTGTCAGAGCATTTTGAAATCCAGTTCAAACTGCAATTTCCTTTAAAGCTCCAGAGTGTTTAGGTCCAGGGTATTTAAAGAGCTGTTACTACCTAGGTGAAACTGCTCATACCTAAAGACAGGCTTTAGAGAGCCTGCTGATTGGCACACACTGAACTCGATGGCCCATGAGGCCCCTTCCTACTTTCTGATTGTATGATTCTGTGAATTAGTATCAGTTTGACAATGAGGCATTATAACCAGTGCCTTCCAAAGCAAATAGTCCTGACTTCACCAGTGACATTATTTAAAAGCGCTTTGAAGAGCCATTTGTTCTATTTAGGTGTTAATAAATATTTTCTTGCTTCTGGTTTTAGAATATTGGTTTTAGATAGCTTGCTTGTTGTCATATTTTGTGATAATTTGAATGCCCAGCTGTTTTAAGGATTTATTGTTAAAAGGATTTCCTAATTTGTCCTTATTCTTTATGTCTGTATGGCATTTATGATTTATGGTTTAGTACTGAAATCTGTTTTGTTGCTATAATAAGTGATCTAGAGAGGACATTGTTCTATGGGGTAGCCTGGCACAATGCTACCAACTGCAGAAGAAAGACCAAAGAAAGACCAAAAACATTTCATCCCAAACCCTGCTGAGCTCACACCAGCACAATGGAAGGATAGGAAGACACTATTTTTCTCTGTCCATTTTGTCCTATTTAAAATTTTTTAATTTGATTGATTTTGTTCCCATTGGAACCAATTAGGTATGTCAACTCAAGGGTTAGTAAATGTTCCCCCTCCTATTGAAACTGTGTTAAATCTAAACCGTTCCCAGACTAGGCATGTTGGAATTGCCTTAAGGATTCCCTTGCCTTGGATATTGTGCAAGTATTGTGATTGTGTTCCTAGTCTGGAAGGTTCAGGCATAATTTGGCTCCTCCCTCACCTCACCACTTCTTTGCCATCTTCTGTGCTCTGTTCCCAGCAAATTTTAGCCAGCAGAGGAGCTCTGCTAACAGATCACCCCATGGAAAACAGATAACTGCCAAAAGAAGAGAGTTTCTGCCATGAGATGAAGAAATGTCATCATAACCTGCTACAGTATATTCACACACTCTGCAAATGTTCCATCACATTTTTAGCTCAAAAAAATATTAAATAATACATTTTGAAATATATGTATTGGGAGAGAAAATGTGCTTGCAGATGTGTATTGGAATATTTTGTGTGAATTATGCAAAATCAAAAATTAGAATGGAATTGCATAAAATAAACATTGGAGGAAATACAACCACTGAACAGTGACTTGAACAGACAGTGAATTCGCTCTCTCTCTCTTTTTTTTTTAAATAGAGATTTTCAAACACATTCAGGTCCATATTTTTCAGGGTTTTTTAAAAAACTATTACTATTTTTATTAATATAAACCTGAGATTAAGCAGACTTGCTTTTAAAAATCATCATTGGCCCCGTTATCATTGACATTGAGGGATGTGAAAATCTGCTAGTTTCACTTCCTACTTTATTTGAATATTTTGATTTCTACAAATGCTGATAAAATAATGAACTGACACAAATTCTTCACCATTCCCTAGTAGTGCAAGGTCCATATGTCAGTTATGCTTTCTTCTACTTTCAAATGCTGCTGAATCACATTTCTGTCACAGCAATACCAATATTTCTACCCCCTCCAACTAGGGAGTGAAGACTGGACAAGATTCTTGTATCTCTAGATCCTCCA
>CM034703.1:215831365-215848610 GCA_020142125.1 Phrynosoma platyrhinos
ATACTGTGTCCAGTTCTGGGCACCACAATTCAAAAAGGATGTGAAAAACTGGAGCATGTTCAGAGGAGGGCAACTAAAATGGTGAAGGGTCTGGAAACCATGTCATATGAAGAATGACTTAGAGAACTGGGTATGTTTAGCCTGGAGAAGAGATGGGTAAGGGGGATTTTTTTTCTTTTTCTTTTTAAATTTTATTGATTAAAAACAATTTCACAATAAAACATAAAATGTAGGACACTATACATAACATAAGAAATAAACAAAGACAATTTTGGTAAATACATTTGTGACAAATTAGTTAAAAAAATAAAGAAAACCAAATATACTTACATCTATATCTAATATTCCATGCATATATCTTAATACATATAACTATATATGTTCTAGTATGCTCACTATAGATATTGAAAAAGAAGAGACTTCTTGTTTCATTTGTCCTATATATCGAAATGTTTTCATTTAGTATTTTGACCTTCTATGATTGTCTGCTTAGACTAACATAAATTTGTCAACAAGTGTATATTTGTATATTAAAAATAAAATGCCTCTATATATTTAAAATGACTTCCTTACATTGGGCTGTCTTGCCATAAGCCAGCTTCTAGACTTCTTTAAACAATTTTTAAATCCTTTGTCATTCATTTTACTAGATACACACCATTAACAATACAGTTTTTCTATCAGTATAATACTTGTAGCCTACGGCTATAATATTTTCGTAGACTAATTATTATCATACTTAAATAGAAAAAAATAATTTTAAAGAAAAAATTCTGTAAATTTACAAAGATATTGAGATGAGAATTAATATCATTGTAATATGCTCTTTTACACCATTCTGGTTTACTTCAGTCATCGAGGTTTCACGTTCTGATCCCTTACTGATGGAGATAACCCTTTACCCTACTCCAATTGTTGTTTATCTTTTCATAACTCTTTCCCTTTAAGAGTCCTGTAAGCTGGTCCAAATTCATATACTCCTGTAATTTTATTAATATGTCTTGGAGAGACGGAATTCCCTCTGTCTTCCATCTAGTGGCATAAAGGATCCTAGCCGCCGAGAGAATAAAAAATTAATTTTCCATATAACTTCTCCAATTTATCATCTAGGCAAATACCTAATAAATATAGTTGTGGATCTAATCTAAGATTATATTCTAAGATATTACTCAGAAACGTTCGAATCATTGACCAAAATTCTCTCGCTTTTTTACAATTCCACCAGAGATGATAATAAGTACCTACTTCTTCTTTACATTTCCAACATAAATTTGGTGTAGATTTTGATAGTTTAGAGAATTGAATGGGGGTTAGGTGCCAACGATAGAACATTTTATAAAAATTTTCTCTAATATTGTAGTTCAATGTATATTTTAACCTTGTCTTCCAACATTATGTCGATTGCTCTAATTCAAATGGGTGTCCGAAATTCTGTGCCCATTTTATCATGGATGGCTTTATCAATTCTGTTTCATATTCAATTGTTTGTAGGTAACTATAAAATCTCAATATTTTATGTTTATCTGTAGACCATAGTATATCTTTGAAAGATTTGTCTAATACACCTATTTGTCTCATTCTATTATCTAACAAAAAACAATTCCTGATTTGCGAATATGAGAACCAAGAACAATTGTATCCTTCAGTATTTAATTCATCCTGAGATTTTATTCCTAATTTCTTATTCTCTATTTTGAGTAGGTCCTTATACGTTATCCACTTGTCCTTACCAAATTTATTATTTTTTGAAACTACTTCGCCCACTGCTGTCCAAAGCGGAAGGGTATCTGGCCAATTTTGCTTAATTTTGTACCATCTTTTTAGCAGAGCTCTACTTAAATAATGGTCATTAAAATCTTTATGACACTTGATTTTATCGTAGAACAGGTAGCTATGCCACCCATAAATGTTGTTGAAACCCTCCAGGTTGAGATTGTCTTCATTTTCCAATTTAAGCCAATCGCTTAGCCAATAAAGGGAACATGCATAGTAGTAGTTTTTAAAGTTTGGCAACGGAGTCTTGTATATATTTAAATTTTATCCTCGGTTTTTTTGAATTCCAAATAAATTTAGCTATTACCTGGTCCCATTTTTTAAAAGATTTATCATTTAACAGTATTGGAATATTTTGAAATAAATACATTAATTTAGGTAACACACACATTTTGACTGCAGATATTTTACCTAACCATGAGATGTTAATTTTAGACCATCTTGATAAGTCCTCTTTGATCTCTCCCCACTTTTTATCATAATTGTTTTTAAAAAGGTCACCATTTTTTGTTGTAAAATTTATATCCAAGTATCTTACTGCTTTGGATTCTTGAAATTTCAATTTATTTATTAAGTTCTTCTTCTCTTTTTTGTTAAGGTTCATTAACAATGTTTTTGTTTTGTTCCTATTTATTTTTAACCTTGAAGCTTTTTCAAATTCATTCAATACATTGAGGAGCGTGTCTATATCTGAACAAGGGTCAGATAATGATACCATCAAGTCGTCAGCAAAAGCTTTGACTTTATGTTCTTGTTTTTTAACTCTGACACCTTGAATTTCCTTATTTATTCGTATATTGTTTAGTAGTATCTCAAAATTTAAAATAAATAATAAAGGTGACAACGGACACCCTTGTCTCACAACTTTTTGGATTTTAAATGCCTGTGTTGTGTCTCCATTTACTCTCAATTTAGCTTCTTGTTTCTGATAAATTTCCTGAATCCATTTTTTCATAGATTGACCTATCTCTAATTTATCTAACAGGGCTTGCATAAATAACCAATTTAAATTGTCAAAGGCCTTTTCAATGTCAAAAAAAAAAATCAATGCTAATTTATGATCAATTTTTTTATTATGAAATTCAATTAAATTAATTAAGTGCCTAATGTCTTTTATCATCCTGTTGGGGAGAAAACCAGCTTGATCTTTTTGAATCCAGGTAACTAACCATTTTTTAAGTCTATTTGCTAAAATTTGGGCAAAAAATTTATAATCATTGTTTATTAGTGAGATTGGCCGGTAGTTCTTTGGGTCTGATTTGTCCTTTTCCTCTTTAGGGATTAATACAATATTAGCTTGTCTCCAAGATTCTGGAAACAAACCATCTTGTATTGCGTTTATGGTTTCCAGTAGAGGAAGTGCCAATTGGTCTTTACACTTCTTATAGTAATCAATTGTAAAGCCATCAGGGCCTGGGGCTTTGCCTGTTTTCATTTTTGAAATTGCATCTAAAAGCTCCTTTGGGTAAGGGGGATTATGATAGCCCTGTTTAAATATTTGAAGGGATGTCATGTTAAGGAGTGCACTAGCTTGTTTTCTGCTGCACCAGAGAATAGGACTCAGAACAACGGATACAAGCTACAGCAGGGGTAGGCAACCTTTCTCCTTTAAGGGCCGAGGGACTTCAGCTCCCAGAAGCCTCAGCCATGTTGGCCAATAGTCCCATGTTGGCCAATAGCTCTTGGGATTCTGGGAGCTGAAGTCCCTCGGCCCTTAAAGGGGAAAGGTTGCCTACCCCTGAGCTACAGGAAAAGAGATTCCACCTCAGCATTAGGAGGATCTTCCTGTCATTGAGAGCTGTTCGACAGTGGAATACACTCCCCTGGAGTGTGGTGGAGTCTCCTGCTTTGGAAGTCTTTAAACCAGGGGTAGGCAACCTGTCCCCTTTAAGGGCCAAGGGACTTCAGCTCCCAGAAGCCTCAGCCATGTTGGCCAATAGTCCCGTGTTGGCCAATAGCTCCTGGGATTCTGGGAGCTGAAGTCCCTCAGCCCTTAAAGGGGACAGGTTGCCTACCCCTGATTTAAACAGAGGCTGGATGGCCATTTGTCAAGGATGGTTTGATTTTGAGTTCCTGCATGGCAGGGGTTTGGACTGGGTGGCCCTTGTGGTCTCTTCCAACTCTATGCTTCTATGATTCACCTTCCAACCTTGGAAATTTCCCTGTCACTAATATTTATCCTCTTAACACTGTCATTTAGTATATAAGGAATGTGGTCCCAAGTTATAGCCTAGTTTAAATATCTGAAAGGATGTCTCACTGAAGCTAGGTCAAGTATGTTTTCTGAACTGCTTCAGAGAATTGGACCCAGCACAATAGAATCAAACTACAGGAAAAGAGATTTCCCCCTCAACATTAGGAAGAATTTCCTGACAGGAAGAGCTATTTGGCAATAGAATATGCTGCCTTGGAGGGCTGTGGAGTTTCCTTCATTGGAGGTTTATTGCCATCTGTTGGGGGTGCTTTGATTATGTATTCCTGCATGGCAGAAGAGAGTTGGACTTGATAACCAGTGAGGTCTCTTCTAGTCTATGATTCTATGATTCTACGTGTCTCCATAAACCAGATTCAACATTTTGGATAGTATGTATGTTCTTCATTACAGTTTATAGTATTCACTCCAGTCAGAATCAACCACTGTAAAGCAAACATTAGGTTTGATTGAGAAACATACAGAAATAAAGTATCTTGTTATGCAGAAGGAATTTTGGCCAATTAAGGAACCCCAAAGAGCTGGTTTGGGACTTCAGTTGGGAGATCCTCACCCCAGTACTAAGCCAGCCATAAGAAGATGTTTTCCAGACACAAATGGTTGCAGTAGAAATACACTAAAGATGACTGTATTAGCAAAACCAAATCTAAATCCAAAGATTTTCTTTTTCAGTTGTTTGTGAAAGCTTTATTATGTAAGAGCATGATTATTGTGTATACACTTTTCTACAAACAGCAAGAAAAATGATGCAAGGAGGCTAAGAAGGAAATAAATAAGGATTATAGCCAATTGGACCCCTTCATAACTGTACTCCTTTCTACTAGCATTTTCTCCAGAACTTAGGTTCATGTATTTTTCTTCTACTACTGATCCATGAGCTTGTCTTCAGAGAATGGGAAGGAAAGTATTCCTGGTGTTGATTAGCAACTTCCTTTTTCAGCAGATATCATTTGTTTCTGTTTCAACCTTCCCTCTCCTGTTTTCCACACTTTCTCTGCAGAGGTATATACGGAATCTAGATCATACCCAGCATTATTACATTTTAAAGGCTTATGTCCGGAACCAGCTAGTGCATGGGAAGAAGCTTTCTAGGGGCAATCTCTATGCAGAGACAGACATGAAAATGGACTTTGGGATAAAAGAGGCGTGAGAGCCCATCTTGGGAAAGGGTAGGAACTGCTGTGACAACATCAGCTACCCCACAAGCTTGGCCCAAAACAGGCAATCCAACCCCAGAAACAATACAGTTCTCTTGTCACATGTAAGAAGAAACTTTTTTTAAAGGAAGGAAGCCTGAAAAAGTCATATATAATAATTTTTCAACAGTGTGTGCCTCATAACTTCTGCAGCTTCTCCAACCAAACAACAAAGAGTAAATGACATTTCAGAAAACCAATACCTCCTTTATCCCATACAACTAAGCAACAAAAGTCAAACTAATATTTCATTTTCTAAAGAGAAGTGGATGAGAGTGAAAAAGAGCATTTGAAAGCTGATTGCAAGTGAGAGATTTCATCATCATCAACCGCTGCTTTCCACAGCAGCTATTTGATCATATTTATTAAAATACTGATTAATGATGATCATTTTCAAACAAATCTTTTCCCTCCAGCACTGGTAGTGATATGTTAATATTTATTGCTTTCAAAAGGAAGGTTTTCAAAGGGCCTGTTAACATAACCAGAATACTTTGCCTTGTTAAAGAAGATTAAGCTGACAACAAGCCAGTTACAGTTGTCACATGAACAATTCTCCATGCTGTTTGTTTATAGAGTTTAGTGAAAATTAATTACATATGTTGAAAGCAGAAATGCTGGTTTAATTTGAATATTTGTTTGATTTTATTTGAACAGCCTGATAGCCATTTCAAGATTAACTGCTTTAATTAAATGAATTAATAAACTAAACTCATATAGGGCCACTTCCTAAGGTAGAATGGCAATAGCTGAAAAAAAAAATGTTGCTCAGCTGTGTAATTAAATGCCAATTTATTATTGGCCCACAGCAATATATAAATCTTAATCTTTGCAGAAGTGTTAATGTTAAACTCAACAGTTATTGCTGGAATATATGTATTTTTTAAAAAAAATTGTCTTGGAAAATAAAAATTAGCAAAAAATTTTTTTAAACAAAATCAACACTTAGTTTTAAATCTGCAGTTACAAACTATTGGCAGGTTGACATTTATTTATGTTTTTTAATAAACATAGATAGTAACATATCTCAGCCTTTCTTTCTCTTATGACAGCCATAAAATTGTAGGTTGCTATTTTTTTTAAAAAAAACAACAACAACAACCCACAAATAAATATAACTAAAATACAGCTGTTACATTTTAGTTTGGACATTAATAATACAGCCCTTTATTGATGACCTACCAGCAGAGGGATCATAAATATTTTAGAAGCTTTTCTATAACACCAGATATGCCATCCCCACATAAAATATATCAGTGGCATATCTGAGATTCCCCAGCAAAATTGCTACATGGGCAGAGCTGTTGGCAGCACTAGAGAAATACACACGGATACTGAATCCTTTAAGCCCAGACCTTAGCAGTGGTCATATTCACAATGACAGTACAACTATTTATGCATTGGTCATGTCCATCTTCCTCCCCCTTGACCATAATATAGCCTTATCTTTGTGGCACTCAGTCACAAATTATAAAAGGAATAGTGCTTCAAACTACAACAAAGAATTGGGAAGCATAGTTACTTTAAGTTTCTACTTTAAGCAGTCTCACCCACAACTTGATTTTTATTTTTTATTTTTTGGTTTTCTGCTTTTTTGCAGGGCTTAGAATGTTTCAGATGAATGTATATAATGACATACCACAATCACCACTGGTTAGTTACAGATGGCTTTAAGATGTTACTACAATTCTCCCCCCTCCTCTTTATTTATATCTCAGTTTTAATAATAATAATAATAATAATAATAATAATAATAATAATAATACAATGACAACAACAACAACAACAACAACATTTATTTGTACCCCTCCCCTCTGAGAATAATCAGGGCAGCTAACAACAATTAAAATTACACACAATATAAAATCAGAAAGACCCAATACCCACCCCCGTTAAAAAAGTATTAAACCAAGACTAATTTTCCACCCAAATTGGGACTCAGAGTGGCTGACAATTTAAAAGAACAGTATAAGTAAATCATATACACATACAAAAGAGAACATTAAAATATAATTAAATTATTACAGTATTACTGTAGCAGAATAACGGGAACTGGAAACACCACAGACTGAAGGAAAGTGAGTTTTATTGAAGAAAGTAATGCTAGGGGTTCAGCAGGAAATAACTTTCCAGAGGTGCTGAGCCCCAAACTGAGTAACTGAAGACCTTTTTATAAGATCACACATATACAAAGAGCATTTCTGCCCCCCTCCCCCCTTGGATAACTAGTTTCACAGTATTCAAAACTTCTCACTTGGGCAAAGATTGTTTACAAAACAAAAAATATTTATAGGACAGAAGAGATATTTTCAGTACAGGGGGTCTGAGGTCTTATAAGTGTGAACCTTAACTGCAGTACAGAGCATCACCTGTGCTTAGCTTAAAAGAAGCAACCAGGTAAACAGAAACATTTTCAAAGTCTCATTGGGAGTCCCATTTGATTATCTAGTCTGACCCCAAATACCAATCATAGGCAGTCATTTTAAAATGCAGTTTTTCAGCTAGAAGCAATTGGCTACTTCATTACAACAGATCACTTGTTAAAATAATAAAATGTGATTTAAAAAGATAATACAACTTAAAAGCATTTAAAAACAGTACCCTATAAAACAATACTGCACCATTATTCCATTCTTAAAAGACCTTCTTTTTTAAAAGCCTGTCTGAATACAAATATCTTAGCCTGCTGATGGATGGCCAACAAGTAGGGGCCATTCTGGCTTTCATGGGGAGTTCCAGAGTCCAGGGGCATCCACTGAAAAGGCCCTATATTCTGTCCCCACCTATCATGTTTGCAATAGTGGTGAGTTTGAGAGAAGAACCTCTCCTGAGGATCTCAGAGCCTGGGCTGGCTCAATTAGGGAGATAAGGTCTGCCAAATAGCAGCAGCAGCGTTGGCGTCTCCTTCTCCTTCTCCTGCTTCTGAATATCTTATCAAGCACTGTCTTTCTAAGGGGTGAAACACATGGGCAGAAAAAAGTGGTTTCTGATTGCTTTGGAGGTGTGCCAATTACATAACACATGCCTCCAAAGTGGCTAGAACCTGTACTGAGGCTATGGACTGAGATAATCTGGCTCCTGGAAGTGCCAGTCAGCCTCAGCGATCACAGCCCGCCTTTGGAGTGGGCCATGTGGTCAGTGGGTTTGGGGCCTGCTTCTGGCCAAAGTGGACTCAGGCCGCTGTTTTGCACCCATCTGCTCCAGCCCTAAATGTACCTGCCTATCCAATGAAGGAACATCAATAATCTATACTACTAATAAAGAATACTAAAGACTTGAAAAAAGTATAGAAGAAAGTCAAGGAAGAAAATGCAAAGGTAAGTATACAGTTGAACATAAAAAACAATAATAATTACAACAGAATTTGGATAACTGATGAAGCCTCTTCTAGAGTTCAATTGGGTGAAGGAATATGAGACACAACTGTCCAGAGAGCATGGGCTGGATGTAGGTGCTGGTAACTAGATCAGAGAACAGAGTGACGTGAGGTCCCTCTGCACTCAGACTAGTGACACTGAGGAGTAGAATCCAGGGGTCTTTAAAGGAAAAATCTAGCCTCTGATGAGGTACCTGATTGCTTGGCTAAAAGCTTAGACAAAAGAAGTTTGATTTCTTAACTTGGATTGCTTGGATTGTTTGGCTAAAGTTCGCTAGATTGCTTAGCTATAACTTAGAATGTTTGGCTGAAGTTTAAACAAAGGTGTTAGATTGCCTAGTGGAGGTAATCTGGTTTGGCAATGAGAGAGGGAAATGAGAGAGGATTGAGTTATCTGGCCAGCCCATCAGGTGAGACATCTCGGCCATTATTGCTCATCTTTCTGATTATGGAGGTGATGATAGCCCATTTGCGACTCTCACACTGTTTACCTGGCTCTGTGATTTGGGGATTTTTCTGTTCTCCAATTGACCTGGGCATAACTTCTATGCCCTGCTATGGAAGAACATCAAGTTTGATGCAGAGTCCATCATACACACCAAAATTGATTAAAATGCACTATTGATAACAATAGTGAAGAAAACTGATAGGATGAAAATCAACTCATTTGAAATGTGGTGCTAGTAAAAAGTTCTGCAGCTACAGTGGATTGCTCAAAAGACAAACAAATGGGTCCTAGAGGAGCCCGCACTCTCTCAGGTTCAGAGGATGGCAATGGCAAACTGCCTCTGAAGAAACCTACCCCAATAAAACCCCATCATAACCCAAGTCAGAAATGGCTTGATGGTGTACAACAACAGCAAAGAGCAAATCAAGCTTGAACTCTCTCTAGAAGCCAGGATGACTAGACCCTGGGGCATCACAAGGGAGTGCAAGGGGTGTGGACCACACCAATGACACCCTAAGAGGGGGAGTGACACCACTGCTCCCTAAATATCTGGTTGTTTGTTTGTTTGTTTGGCAGAAATGGGCTGTGTCATTTACATGCATCCTTTTAAAAGGCTGAAGAGATGGTGTGAGTGGAGCAAGGTCAGTGGGTGGAGAAAGGAGTGGTATCAGTTTTTTAAAAATTTTAATATTTTATTTAATTTTTTAAAAAATAAAATAAAATAAAATGAATTTTATTCTTTTAAATTTTTCTTTAAAAACATCATGTCCTACCAAATTTTCAGTTTAACCGCATGAAACTATGTACATGTAAATGCATCTAGCCTGTGCATATGATACTGCAATTTAAAGGTATAATTTTAATTTTGCTAGTTGTTTATGTCACAATTATTATAATTACATTTAGTGACATATGGACATTAGTTTATTTATTTATTTATTTATTTGATTTCTTTCATTCTTTTCTCTCTGAAGGGATTCCAAACATCTAAAAACATATTACAATAAAACAATTAAAATATCATCTAAAAACAGTATAAAATTACAGACATTATAACCACACTAAAACCATGGTATCCATCCTATATATGCAAGTAACATTAGTACATCTGCAAGTAACAGTAGTTAAAACATTAATAAGATTAAAAACATTAACAAGATTCTGTGTGGTGTGGTATGAGAGGAGTTCGGGGAGGGGGGAGTGACACTATGAGTTACCACACTGGTTGACATCAGCTCTAGTGATGCCACTGACTAAATTGAGAGTGTTGTATTTTGACCATATAATGAGAAGGCAGAACTCACTAGAAAAGATTATAATGCTTGGTAAGATGGAGGGGAGTAAGAAGACCACACTCTAGATGGATAGTCTCAATCCAGGAAGACACGACCATGAGTCTGCACAACCTGAGCAGGGCTGCTGAGTATGGAGATCTCTTATTAATGGGGTTGTCATGGGTTGAAGTCAACTCAAAGGCAGCTAACAACAACCCCCCTCCCCCAAAAAAATCAAACTATCCAGTAATTGCTGAAAAGTCTGGGTTGAAGCATTTAATCTAACATTAATGCAATACATGTGATGTATTATCAAAACTTGCTTGACTGTGACAATAAACAAATTAAATAGATACAGAGAAAGTATCTGAGCCTCTAAATCGAAACATGCTTACATGGCAGTGAGTTCAGTGTAAAATCATGATCTAATGTAGAGCTGCCAGACTGATTATGGAAAAGGGCTTTTGAAGCTTGATATTTATGTGCTCCTTGATTAGGAAGACCTAATGTAAATTTCGTTCAAGTGATAGTGCAACATCTTTCCTCCCTTGCCTCACCTTTTAGTGGATGCATCCGCTTCAACTCCCACACAAAGCTGGCTGGTGGAAAGTAAGGAAAGAGGACAGCAGGGTCCCACTCCATTCATATAGCTGAATACACAATGACATCATCCTCCAGGATCTCCTGAGGACCCCTCAGGGTCATAGAGGTTGTCAGTTGCTATGGAACTAGTCACAAGAACAAAATGAGATGCTTCTCTGATGCCTCCTGACTTTCCATTGTCCAATAAATAGCTGTGTTTGGGAAGCTGCATCACATAAAATGTGGCATGGGGTGTGTTTGTGAAGAATGAGAAGAATCATAGTGCTGCCTGACAGAACTTTACAGTAACTCTTTCTTCTTTGAGGATCTTCTAAATATTAAAGCAATGAGAGCCTTGTCCCATATTCACCCCAACAACTCTAGAATAATGAGTTACAGAATTGATTCTGCACTGAATGTGCATCCTGCTGGTTTATTTCAAAGTTTTAAATGCCATCATTTCAGCCTTTCAGCATTGCGGGTGGGAGGGAATCCCTTGCAAGTCTTAAAATACCCCATCCACTTTTACAAGCCTTTACTATAACAAATGGTGTCAAAGGGTTTTACTTTAAACCACAGTATATTGTATGCAATTATAAATATGCGGAACTTCTGTATGCAGCGAAGGGACAAATCTCTCTCTCTTTTTGTGTAGCTGGAAAGTGATGCTTGCAAAATAGTGTCTCTCTACTTGGCATGTGAATCCCTCACCTCTATTGCCATCAAAGAGTAAACCCAATAACCCAATTGATTGGTGGTAAGTCAACACTTATGTGCCATAGGTTACTTTACTATACTTTAGTTGGCACTACCAATTGGATTTAGCCCAACAACTATAATTGGAAATCCAAAGTGTATCCTTCAATAGTCACATTGTTCCTGGAAATCCTTTAGGAAGTCCATTTGATTCTAGGCCCAGAAAAAGCAAAAACATTGATTAGAAAGTAATATATCATGTTGCCTGTAGGGAAAATAAAAGTATTGTGCAACCTAATCTAAATGGTGAATCCCAGTGTGTTTATGCTTGTTCTTTGTTAGGAGAAAATCTAACAGCTTAGACAACCTGGCTTGCTTGCAGATGAGGAGGTAAAGAGGTTGGAGTGGAGAGGATAATGAATAAAAACACACATATGTCCTTGTTTTGACTGGACTATGACAGGTTTTTTTTTTATAGACCAACAATGGGGGAAATTGATCAATTTCTGGGGGCTCTCATGTTTTCCCCAACAGCAAAGTTTAATTACTTTAAAGGCCAGGCAGGATCAATAATACTAAAAGCTGTTTGTTCTCCTCACACAGAAACCCTATCTGTCTTCCCTTCCCTCTGGTCTAGTCTCTGTTTGTTTCTTTTCCCCTCCTTTCTATACCTGTACATCTTTCCCACTTATCTTCCCACTCATCTCTGTTTGTGTCTGCTTCCCCTTCTCAAGCAAGCTTCTCTTTCTCTCCAAACATATTCCCCTTCTTTCTGTTTGTCTTTCTTTGCATATACTCTCATTTCTAGCTTCTCTTTTTCTCTTGCTTCACTTCTTTTCATTCATCCTAGTATACATCAGTGAAGGAGGCTAGGGAGGTGAGGGATGCACATACCAGTGAACAAAAGACTTTCACAGCCAGCATCCATAGTTTTTTTATGGGTTTTTCAAGGTATGTGGATGTGTTCTGGAAGAGTTTATTCCTGATAAAATGCTATTGAAAACACTGACATTCTAGACCATGCCAACAGCTATCAGGCCAGAATTCACAGGAAAATCATTGAAATCCACAAACACCTAGACAATTTCACCAGGAAAGAAAAAACCCTTAAAATAAACAATGTTTGGCTACCAGTCCTGAAAAACACCAAAATCAAGACCCAGAAAAATGCAAATGAACTTCACCCAGGGTCAGGGGATTTCACAGCAGACAATGGACCATTAATTAAATAGACACAAATCCTCCTTGCATATCCTCCAACCCTGAGGCCTTGCCATTCAATAACAGAACAACATACAGATTAACATGTAAATCACTCCTCCCAACCTAGGATCACACAATGTGTGTGTGTGTGTGTATCCCACTCAGATCCATGCCAGCATTCTCTGAAGATGCCAGCCACAGATGCTGGTGAAACATCAGGAATAAACTCTTCCAGAACACAGCCACATACCCCCCCCCAAAGAAAACGCTCTCAAAAAACTAAGAATTTTCTTTTTTTCTTTTTGAAAGAATTTAATGAAATAAGTTTGTGTGATGCACTTAAGACTGGAAAGGAAAATGGAGATATTATATCTCTATGTGTGTGTGGCAGGGGGAGAGAAACATGCCAGTTCAATATTCCTCTCACTAGGTTAAATAGGCAACTCCTGAATTATATAGTGAAAGTCTATCTCCTCATTAAACTATTATCAATCATAGAGTTCCAAAATAATAGTTTTAAAAATACTTAATATTTTTTCCTAATGAATATATTACAAATTTTATGAAATTATTAATCATTACAAAAGTAAAATTAATTAACCAGCATATTGTATTTGTTTGAGCATTGGTCTATGACTTGGGAGACCAGCGTTTGAATCCTGGATGATCCATGTAAACCCACTGGATGATCTTGGGCATGTCACACTTTCAGCCTCAGAGGATGGCAATGGCAAACTCCCTGTAAAGAAACTTGCCAAGAAAGCCCTGTGACACATTTGCCTTGAACAACATGAAGGCATACAATACACATACAAAATCACTCTTTAGTTATAAAATTATTGCTTGATATGAGTTTTACTTTTAACCTCAGGCATCATTAAATGCTACATAAATTCAAAGATACATGTGCTTAAAATATAGTTTTGTGTATTTGTCTTCATTAATAACTTTATTTCTTAACCATGCTCTTGGGGTGTCCTGCCACATCTTTGGCCATGCTGTCATGTTGCTTGGCCACACACCATATGATCTAGATGCGTATCCCTGTTTCCATCTGTGAAAAGTGCTGGAAGATTTATTGGGAATATCATTTTTATAATTATTTATCAATCACAGCAGGAGATACAAATTTCCTGTGTATTTTAAGTGATATTGCCTAAATCCAGTTGTTAGTCACAATTATAGTAAAGCCACTAGATTCCTGGTTTAGTGATAGTTTGATGGTAAAAACTATTGTTATTGCTACTGTTCGGTACATTCAAGTCATTTTTAACTTATGACAACCCTACGGTGAACCTATCATTGGATTTTCTTGGCAAGATTTGATGGGGAGTTTTTTGAGAGGGGGTGCCCTTACCTTCTTCTGAGAATGAAAGAATGTGACTTGCCCAAGGTCAACTGTTCAGTTTCCATGCTGAGCAGGGATGTGAACCCTGCTGTCCAGAGTCATAGTCCAATGCTCAAACCACTACACCACACTGGCTCTCATGGGGGTAACACTACAGAATACTTTATAAAATGTGGCTGCTTCTCCGCCAACCCATTCTGAAAGTTGCATGTGAGCCCCCAGTCCAAATCAGATCCACCACCTATTGCTGCATGCTGGATTAACAGTACATGCAAAAGGGATCTAGGGTTCCTAGTAGACAACAAGATGAACATGAGTCAACAATGTGATGTGGCAGCTAAAAAAGGGAATGTGTTTCTAGGATGCATCAACAGATGTATAGTGTTTAGACTGAGGAAAGTAATAAAACTACTGCATTCACCTGGAATACTACATCCAGTTCAGGGCACCACAATCCAAAAAGGATGTTGAGAAGCTGAAGTGTGTCCAGAGGAGGGCAAGCAAAATGGTGGAGGGAATGGAAATCGTACCCTATGAGGAGAAACTTAGGGAGCTGGGTATGTTTAGCCTGGAGAAGAGAAGGTTGAAACATGATAAAAGAGCCATGTTTAAATATCTTAATGTGCATCATATTGAGGATGGAGCAATTTTGTTTTCTGCAACTCCAGAGAATCGGACCCAAAGCAATGAATGCAAGTTACAGGAATATAAATTCTACGTAAACATTAGGAAGAACTTCCTGACAGTGAGAGCTCTCTGATAGTGGAACACACTCCCTTGGAGTGTGGTGGAGTCTCCTTCTTTGGAGGTTTTTAAACAGAGGCTGGATGGCCATTTGTCAGGGGTGCTTTTATTGTGAGTTCCTGCATGGCAGGAGGTTGGACTGAATGGTCCTTGTGATCTCTTCCAATACTATGATTCTATGATTGCATTTAAAAATACAAGCTGTGAAACAAGGTTGGTTTTCTTCATTCCTAACTAATCATAAGAAGCTTCCATGGAATCTAGAGCAGACTATATTTAATATTATTTCATTTAATGTATTCATTAAAAAAAATGACTACATGAAATAAACCCACCTGCCATATTTCTAATCATTCATATTTGTCATGTCTCTTAAAGTCGATAGAATACAACATGAGACATGAAAAGCCAATCTTAAAGCACTGTATAGTTAATGGGATAGAAGGCTATTCTTGAGATACTCTTTTCTTAGGCCATTAAGGGATTTTATGGTATATGACCTTCAGGAAGCTTTCAGTCCATCATCACACATTTTAGTAGTTAAGCACTGGATATTTCAGCTTATTTTGTAGCATTATAGAACCTATGAATTAAGATGAGATTATTTTTATTGCTGCCTTAAAACTCACACATGTAGATTCATTGTTAAGTTATTAATACAAAAGCAAACACTTTAACTATGTGCATGGTCTTTGATCCTCTCCTTTGCCTTATTGGCCATATTTCCCATTATTACTTTTCTCTGGTCAATTATGCTTGTAGAATTTCCACTGACACCATTGATTTGAGAAAACAAGGAACATAGAACTAATATAAAGTATCAAAATATTGCACTGTGAAAAAAAATCTTGACAACCCCAGGGTCAAGTTCATTTTGTACTTTATAATCTCTTCTATTAATGTTGTAGTTTGCTTTTCTGACACAAAGGGTCTCTCAGTTGTTTAATTCAGTTGTGTGTCTACCCTCTAGCTCTAATAAGTATGTGACAAAATGAGGGGAAAAGAGGTCAATATTATCTCTAAGAAGGGCAAGGGAAGAAGGCAGGCTGGAGATTATATTTTATATTTGGATGTTTCAAGCGATGTTGATGTAAATGGTCAGCAGAACAAGCAGAAATTTCCTAAAGAAAAGTTTTAAGTGTGTGTGTCTCTTTCTGTGTGTAGTGTCTGTTTATGTGTTTGTGTGTGGTAGGTTACAGACTCTGGTAGGTTACAGACTCAAAATGAAACAGTATAATTTCCATCTTTCCAAATATATTTTTCTTCACAAAGTCAGAGCTATTTCTTTCCCTTATAAATAAGGATTTAAACTACCTCACCAAGCTACCTCAAATTAGAAACAAACATTCATATACAACAATTATTTCTCTTGGAAAGCTAGCGTTATTAAATGTAAGTCACTGAACCTGCAACTTGTTTTATTTCTTATATCCTTTAATAGTGAGGTATGTTTTCATATTCATTAGCTAGAACTGTCTGTGGCTTATATTTAACTGTAAATTTAACTTAACAAAGATGAGATTTGCACGTATTATTTGCAATAGCATGCACAGTGGTGTTTTTATTTCTATTTGTCTACCTGTCTATCTATATACATATCTGCATGCATACAAACACACGTACAGATTTCCATTTCTCCTCCAGAGATTAAGCATGACTATGTGTGGCCTTCAACATTTTGAAACCAGAAAAGGAATATTTGCTGTAATCTCAGGATGTGATGAAAAAGGTGAAAACATTCACCAGATATTTTTCATTCTCTCCTACAAAAAAAAAAGAAAGAAAGAAAGAAAGAAAAAGAAAGAAAGAAAGAAAGAAAAGAAAAGAAAAAGAAAAAGAAGAAGCTTAAAATGGATGTGAAATGTAGTAGTTTTACCTCAGAGCCCTCCCCAAATACGCAAGTATCTTACAAAGTAAAAAAGAAAGAAACATTTGCCTGAAAATCAACTGAGAATAAAACTGGAAGTTACACTGAGCCTCCTTGTGTGGTCTTCAGAAGACTTCATCCACAGTTACCCACCTTGATTTAGAGCCCTAAAGCTTTGAATTGTGCCCAGGAGCAAATTGGCAAGAAATGTGAATATTTCAGGATATCTGTTATAAGGTCCCAAGAGTGTAAGCATTATTGCTCCTCTGTTCTAGACTGACCTCAGCCTCTGCAGATTGTTCAAGGCAGCCTCAGGTAGGGTGCATTGTAGTAATCCAACCCTGATGCAACTAAAATACATACAATCATTGCCACATTTGAATTTTTTTGGAATGGATGCAGCTGGTGCAACTGGCTAAGCTGTACAGAGACATCTATCACTGCTGCTGTGAGAGAATGGCTGAGTATGTGGAAGGTGAATGAGTTCCTGGAGTGACAAGGCCCTGAAAGAACCAAATAAAATGGA
>CM034703.1:215862317-215872842 GCA_020142125.1 Phrynosoma platyrhinos
TACTACTTGAGATTCTTCTTGATGATCATGAAATTCCTTTTTTCCTTTACTCAATCTTCTTTCCATTCTCAATCTGCTTTCTCTGTTGTGTCTATTTTATATTTTTTCTGTCTCCACATAAAGGTAAATCCTTCAATCCTCTCCCATCTGTATTCAATTTGTTTTTTCTTCAACAGCTGTGTCAATGATTCATATTTTTGCCTGCTCAACATTACAGAAGGTGAAATATCTTTAAAAATTTTCAACTCATGATTAATAACTTTAAGTATACTGTTATAACTCTTCTCAATTATTAAGTCTCTTATTCTAGTTCTGGTGAAACACACAATTATATCTCTTGGTGCCTTATTTTCTCTTGCAAATACAGAGTTAACTCAAAAGACCTTATTGGTCTCCATTTCCATTTTTTGTTCTGTAAATCCTAAGAAGTCCTTCATTGTTATCACTATGATGTTATATAGAATAAAAAAGAAATTTATAATGAGATTAAAATGTTACAAAAACAGCTTTCAATCCTAACATCAGATGAAATAGAAAGAAAGTTAAAATTCACAAGACAAAAATATTTTGAATATGGGAATAAAGCTGGGAAATTACTACTAGAGAAAGGAAAAAGAAAAAAGGATGATTACAGAAATAACAGATGGGAAGAAGAAAGTAACAAATTTGAATGGAATTCAAACAGTCTTTGAGAAGTATTTTGTGAATTTGTTTAAAGAAAAACCCAGAGGAAACAGTTTTGATTCCGAGCTAAACAAATATATCAGACAACATATTCTAGCCAAGATATTAGAGCCTCAGAAAGCATTACTCAACTCCTTACGATGAAGGAGATCACCAAAGGTATAAAGGAAATGATACTGGGCAAAGCCCATGAACCAGATGGGTTTTCTGCAATTTACTACAAGACCTTACAAGATGAATTGGGCCTGTCACTTTATTTCTTGTTTAACAAGATCCAACAAAAAGGTATACCAGACTCCTTGTCAAAAGCAAATATTACTCTCATTCCAAAAGCAAATAAAAATCTCTCTTTCCCTCAGAATTATAGACCAATCTCTTTGCTAAATTTGGACTACAAGCTATTTGCAGCAATATTGGCTAAAAGATTAAGGACAGTGCTTCAAGAAATCATTCAAAAAGATCAATCAGGCTTCTTACCTCAAAGGCACATGAAGCAAAATATAAGAACTATGTAAATCTTAGAGAATACTATGAAAAAAATCCAGGGAAGAAATCAGCTTTAATATTTCTCAATGTGGAGAAAGCCTTTGATGAAGTTAATTGGGATCTTTTGTTAGAAACAATGAAAGCAATGGATTTTGGTGAGATATTTATAAAATGGATCCAGGCCATTTACAAAAATCAATCAGCACAAATAATAATAAATGGAGAAAAAAAAATAAGAGTTGCCCAATATTGAAGGGGACCAGGTAAGGGTGTCCTCTATCCCCTTTATTATTTATTTTTATATTAGAAATCTTATTAGACCAAATAAGGAAAGATAAGACAATTCCACGTCAAAGGTTACAGTTATAAAACAAAAGTCTATGTGGATGATCTGACAATCAACCTTGAAGACCGAACTGAAAATATTAAGAAATTAATGTAATTAATTCAGAAATTTGGAAATTTTGCGGGCTTTAAAGTTAATAAAACCAAATCAACCATGTTAACAATGATTATGTCTAGAAAAGAAGATGAAATTTTAAAGAGAGAATCCTGTTTCCAAGTTTGTAAAAAAGTGACGTACCTCAGTATAACTTTATCAAAGAAAAATTCAGAGATATTTAACAATAACTACATACCTTTATGGAGAGGCATAAAAAAGAATCTGGATAGGTGGACATCACTAAATTTGTCACTCATGGGCTGGATCTTTTCGATTAAGATTAATGTCTTATCTAAAGTAATGTTTCTTCTACAAAATCTTCCAATATTAATGAACTACAAGGTATTTTAACTTTGGGAAACTGATATATCAAAATTCATTTGGGCTGGCAAAAACCTCAAATAAGGTGGGAAATAATGAAAGATGCTAAAGATTTAAAAATGTATTACTACTCCTGTACCATAGACTGGATCCGAGAATGGGCATTACTGGAAGACGAAAAATCACTAGCTCTAGAAGGATTCAATAATAGATATGGTTGGCATGGCTATTTATTTTATAACAAAGCAGAGGTTAACAAAGATTTCTGTGATCACACTATCAGAAGAGCACTTTTACAAATTTGGTTAAAAATCAAACAAAAAAATTATAATAAATTTCCAAACTGGTTTTCATTGCAAGAAGCACTATGGTTTGCCCAGGAGACACAACAGAAAGGTTACTTTAAATATGAAGATTTGTTAATTTGGCAGAGAGAATCACCAATTATGAAATCACCTCAAAAATTGGAAGAAGACGGTTTCACTTGCCACTGGTTTACTTTGTCAGGGATGATGGGAGTTGTAGCTCTTCACCTCTGTCTCTAACTCATCAACTTGTTATGCAGCAGAGCTGACCAGCTTTGATCAGTGGTTAATGCTTTTCTCCAAAGCAGCAGAGTTTCAGAGAATAGGCTGAAGACCCTGACAAACTCTCCAAGCCTTCTCACTCTTCCTCCTCAGATGTCTCCAAACTTCTCCAGGATTCTGCTGGCTCTTGTATCTTCACTCAAGACACCAGGCAACTCAGTAGTGTTATATAAAAGATCTACTTTATTCTACTATATACAAATACTATATGCTCAACAAATCACAATCTCTACAAATCTCCTCAACTTCCCACAGTATCTCCAAACTACTCCACACTGTCCACACTCAAACAATATATGAGAATTTAAAATGGACCTTAAAATAGAAGATATAAGTAACAAGAAAACAGAATTAGATGAGATTTTCATGGGACCGCACAAATCAGTGATTTCTAAACTCTACAAACTCCTTCTGAAAATTGAAATGGAATCTGAAACAGTTAAAGAATGCATTATTAAATGGGCAAAAAATATCGGTCACCCAATCAAATTAGAAAGTTGGGAAAGATTTAAAATTTACACGTTGTATGGATATCAAAGAAAACTTCTAAAAAATGGTACACAGATGGTACCTGACACCTTATAATCTTGCAAAAATCCAACAACATGAAACAAGCAAATGCTGGAAGTGTGGCACGACTGAAGGGACTTTATACCATATCTAGTGGTCATGCACAGTTACAAAAGAATATTAGAAGGGAATACACAAGAATATGCAACAAATAACTCAAACCACAATAAAAATGACTCCTGAGTGCTTCTTATTAAACATAGTGGAGGGGAAGGAGGAAAGGAAACATTTAAAATATATTTTATACTCTGCTTTGGCTGCTAGAATGGTCTATGCTCAAAAATGGAAAGAAAAAGAAACACCAACTCTGGATGACTGGCTTACAAAATGTCTTGACATGATAGAGTTAGATAAACTAACAATATTCCTATCCAATAAACTAAACCAAGATTGGGATAAAACCTGGGATTCACTGTTAAATTTCTGTGACCAGAAATGGCATGTTTAAGTTCTTAAATCCAACAACACAGCTGAAGCTGGAATTAGTAAAAAAAAGACGATAGAATATATTACGAGCACCCCTTTATGTTTGTTATATTATACTGTTGTTAACAATACAGCATAATATATAATTACTCTCACTAGATGTACTGATCTGTGGATGAACCCCAATATTACAATTTAAGAAGAATATGTTAAAAATGAAGCTTTTTTACAATCCAAACCATAATTAGAAACACAATTGGGATCAAGAGGGTGGGGAGGGTGAGAAACATTGAATTGGGAATGCATTGATTTACACACAAACCAATAGTAGAAGTTTTTCATTTTTACTTTCTTATTCTGTATTCATATTCATTTGTGTATCCTACCAATAAATGATATTTTTGAAAAAATATATTGGAAGGAATGCCAAAAAAATAAATTAAGGACATACATTAGAATTTTGAACCTATGGATTTATTTTGAGTGTTCACAATTCTTCTATGCAAATTTTTACTACTGGTTTCTCCCCCCCCCCCTTGCCCCTGATACCTTCATTTCAGTTATATGATACAAGATTGTGGTGGGGAGACAGAAGTCATTCTGTTATTTCAAAATAACTGGAAGATAATTCATTTACAGATCATCCAGAGATTTACCAAGAGATCCAGCTCTATCATTTACCTTTTCCTGATTTAATGAATCTCAGATGCTGGGAAGATTTTTTAATCATGGGCTGCTAATCTGGCTCTGGTTTGCATTTTAATGAAAAAATGTGACTCAGGGAAACCACTGTAAGCATCAGAGGAGACATTTCTTCCTATGCTGAATCTATCTTAGACAATTCTGTCTTATTCATAGCGAGGTGTGCTTTGGAGTGTGAAATACCAGTTCATTAGGAAGTGAATAATCCCATTTTAAGGAGCCATCCATTAGCAATGCTAGCATCAGGTAGTCTAAGGCAATATACTAAGAATTAATATAATGTAAATTGTAGGGAGGCCATAACACTGGGTGGGGGAGAACATTTTTCTTCATCTTATAAGTGTTGCCTAAGAGGGAAAAACACTTCAAACAATTTATACACTTTTCACTGATAAAATCTGGTAATATCTTGTTATTACTATGGAGTGAAAGTACTGCATATTCAAATGGAGAGCAAGCATGGTGTAGTGGTTTGAATGTTCAACTATGGGCCTTTGCAGACTGCCAGAAATAGTGCACTTTAAATTGAGGCACTGCCCTGGCTCAGTGCTAGGGAATCATGGGAATTGTATTTTTTTCTGAGACATTGAGCCTTCTCTGTCAGAGAGCTCTGGTGTCACAATAAAATGCAGTTCCCATGATTCCCTAGCACTGAGCCAGGGCAGTGCCTCAATTTAACGTGCACTATTTCTGGCAGTCTGCAAAGGCCCTATGACTGGAGATCAGGGTTCAAATCCCTTCTTGGACATGAAAACCCACCGGGAGACATCTGGGGAGTTATACTCTCTCAGACTCAAAGGAAGGCAAAGGCCAAACCTCCTCTGAACAAAGGTTCATCTTAGGGTCACCATAATTCAAAAATGACTTCAAGGCATGCAATAAACAGTATACAGATTTGGAGAAATATCTAGGGAATCCTTGATCATTATGGGTTGAATCTCATGCAGTCATAACCTGCAACTCAGCTAATATTATTTGTATCTAAAACATGCTGAAATTAATAACATAGTCACAATTAAATTTAACTTCTATTTCATTACTCGGGATTACTTACAATTAGCTTTGATAAAATCAGTCTTTTACAATGATTTGTAAAAGATTGTGGCTCCCTCTTTATTTACAAAATAAAATAAAATAAACATAAATATGAACACAGCAACACAATCTTGATGTTGCTCTTATAAATAGCATATATTTTGTAATAATTTCTACTATGTGATCTTAAGTCTGTACTATCAAATTCAATGGGACTTGCTACAAGGAAGTGTGTATAGGGTAGTACCCTAAATCAATTTATATAACCATGGAATCTGGGTGAAAAAAATTAGTAAACATGACTTCTGCCACACTTATAGCAAGGAAGTATATGGCAAAGTGATTTACAAAAGGTGCATTAAATTGGACAAGCTTAGTTCAGTGCAATTCATCTTTATTATGGTCATAGACCAGTACAGGTAAAAGTGGGATACAGAGTAAAAGAAGGTAAAAACAAGGTAAAAACACAGGTTAAAATATCCTTTTAAAATCCAGTGAGGCAGGGCAAAATTGGAGATAGCCTACTGTGGAGGTTCTCTATGTTTTGGCTTGCAGGTCCACTTTCAACATAAATGTCCTTATAAAGTGCTTGCAAGTGTTCCTCCCAAAGTTTCTTATACTCCTGGCAGAATGTTTTGTAAGATAATGGAAAGTTGTAGGACGAGATCCTCATACTTCTCCTGGAGCAATGTTCATGGAAACCTTATGGCACACAACTACACTTGATAGAAATCATTTATTTAGGTCTCAGATAAATATTATGATTTTCTGGCTCCTTGTTTCTGTTTTTATATATTGGCAATTATCTGGAACTCTCATTGATGACCCAAGTTCTCCTGCCAGCAAAGATGAGAGGAAGCACCATAACTGTTTTACATATTTATAGTAACCTGACTGCTGTGTTCTCACCACCTTTCATAACAACTCATCAACACTCTGATCTGTAAGTAAATAAATAAATATCTACCAGCCTGGTTCTCTTGGCTCTACAAAAAGATACCCCTACTTATTTGAGTAGCCAGAGACCTTTTGCATAGACAATTGGTGGACAGAGGCAAGGAAGAGCAGGAACTGTTGTCATGTGAGGAGGAAGAGCAATGAGAAAGTATCAGCATGACAAAGAGGTGAAGCATGCGAGGATGTGGCTAGGAAGGGTGGGAACTGAATCAGATGCATTGGGGACTGTGGCTGTCATATATGTTTTTGGTAACCTGACTGCTAACACCTTTTCACCACCTTTCACAACATCTCATCACTCTGATTTTTAACCACGCCAGGAGCCTTGTCACACTACATAATTATAGTACTATGATTCCCTTTAACTGCAATGGACCATCCTAGGGAATTCTGGGGTTTGTTTGGCCAGAGGGACTAGAGAAGCTCTTTGACTAAGAATCCCAAATGTTTCTTCCAATCTGACAATTTCATTAAAGTGGAATCACAGCACTATAATTAACTAGTGTCCTGTTACCTGAATTAGAACAGCTTCATTCTCCCCTGGTTTCTCTGCTACTGTTTCTGCAGTAGGGGAGCAAGGGAGTGGCAAGCCCAAATGAAAGCATACTACACCTTTCAGAGAATTTGTATCTCTCTTTCTGTCTTTCTTTTCAAACCAATCTAGTTAGGTTTTCTTGCACAACAAATGTGACCTCCTACAAATGAATTCTCTATTTAGTCTGACTCTCACAACCATTACAATAACTTTAAAAGTTCTTCTTCAAAATTCTTCACTTCTGTGCAGTCTCTTTAGGTAAAACCATCATGAAAGACCAATTGTTGGTAATCTTATAGCACATTCACAACAGTAATTTTCTGTCCTCAAAAAAAGGAGAAAGAGAGAATGAAGAAGAGAAAGAGAACCCCCATTCAGACATTATTGAATCTGAGTAGAATAAGTATACTGAAATCTAGCTTTGACCTGTCTGTTATAATTTCTGTTCCCCTCCACAATTAGTGTAGGGGGGTTTCTGAAGAGTAGAGCCTCTTCATGTAAGATGAGCAATGGGAACAGGCAAATAGGGAGCAGGACTAGTGTGCTTTCTCTCCTCACATGTTTGTTCCACTAAGATTAAATAACACGTGAATAGAGCTGAAAATTCATTGAGATCTTACTCCTCTTTAAGTCTATTACTAGATAGATAGATAATCACCTGTTTTCTGAAAGTTAGAGAATAGGAAGTCACCATTCACTGTTAGGTTATGCACATTTGGCACTCCATAGAAATAGTGGCTGTGCAGAGAGTTCAACAGAAGTGATTTTCTCATTCATTTTTCTCTTTTAAAAATAATGAAGTGCTCACTGGGTTGGAGATGTCATGGAGTAATACCTCACTGCAATGAATTATAAAAAGTAGTAATCACTGTGTTCTTCAGCAAGATTAACACTCATAGGCATGGTATAAAATAGATTTATCTCTGTATAGCATGTCTTTAAATTGCTTGCCAAGGTGAAGCTTTTAATGAATGCTGCCCTCAACAGCACATTAAGTCACTATTGGCAGAGGGTATTCTTGGGCAGTGAATCCATTTGGCTGATTTTTCCCTTTTTTGATGATAGAATTGTAATATTTTATATATATATTAACATTTCTTAGCACTTGTAAGAAATGTAAAGTTTCCCAGACAGGAGGTGAAAGTGAAGCTACTTTATATTTGTAGCCACATATAACCCAACAAAAGCCAAAAAGTGATAATGACACCTCCTTTTCCAAGGTCTGTGCCATTTTTATTTGCATAATTTCTGTCACTGAACCACAAAAAAATATCTCTGAATCACAAAAATATAGTCCATCCCTTCATCACAAGTTTAGTCTCCTCAAATTGCCTTGATGTAGCCTTTTCTGAAATACTATACTACCTGAGTTTGTGGTGGTTCTCTTTCCCTTTATTAAAGGCAGGATGATGTGTGTTCCAGGTCACAGGTGGGGAACATACCCAGGTTCCAAAAAATTAATTTAGACTGCTGATGAAACCACCTCAATATCAATTTTAACTAAAATGTCTCACCACAGGTATGAGTATTTTTGCCAGGATAAAATTGACCACAGTATTTCTTCCCACTAGCCATCCTTTAGCCCCAGGAATGAATTCACCTCCTCCCCATCTCACAAGAGAATGAAGGGAGGCTGCCTCTCTTTGAGGCAGGAGAATATGGCCAATGGTTAGCAAGAGGGGTTGATGTATACAGCTTCAAATGCCAACCAGCAACCAGCCTGCCTACACAAATCATGGGTCCTCCTGTCACTATATTTTGGAGCTAATCTGTAGGATTTTCAAAAATTAGCTTAAGTGAAAGTCTCGAGGGATAAGACTGATATCACCATTTGGCTAATTTAATATCATGATATGATGTTCACTATAACCATTTGGATCATTTATACAGATTGGATACAGTGTACACTTAGAAAGGATATTTTTTCAGGACCATCCAAAGTAAAAAGACTAACCTCCTTGAATCATTTTGGCCAAAAGTTGGGAGAGGATATGGAAAGGCAGCTTCCCTTGGGTTAAGGCAGCTGGATTGTATACAGGAGTTGTTCTATTTTGCCTCCATGCTATCATAGCTTTGTCAACATGGGAAGTTATGATGCCTCATTGCCATCGCTTTTGAGAGGCTTCCACTTTTCTTCATTTTCTCACTTTCTTTGCCTGCTTATGCCTGTGGAAAAATGAAGGTGGGCAGTTGACTTTTCAATCCCTTTTTTACCATTCATCACTTCATGGGATGAAGTATTTAGTGATCCAGTTAGCCCACCAAACCTATGCCCCTTGGGCCACTTATGGATAGGGTAAAACAACATCACTTCACTGTAAAAGTGCCTAAGTACTCACTCAAACAGTTTTGCATAATCTTCATCAGTAATTAGTGTTGAGAACAAAATGTGAAAGTCATTCCACATCTTAACTACAGTGCATGTATGTATGTGTGTGTGTGTGTGAGGGGGGAGGTTACTGGCTGGGAACTCTATCCTCAGTTTCCACAGCGGTCTTCCCCACAGATCTTCCAGGTATTGAAAAGCATTGCCAAGATAACACTTGGAGGCTGGACATTTTGAAACACCTGGAGGACCTACAAAGAAGGCTACCATTAAAATGATGAGTGGTTTTATTGCCCATAAAAACATATTCACTAGCCAAGGCATTGTACTCCCTATCAAGTTTGAAATGGAACACCTCCCCAACCACGCACAATCCTACTCACCTTCCACTGGGTAACTGGTAAATTTCACACCAATAACAAAAGTATGGGTGAGCTAGACACCACACTGCTGTGAAGAAAACCACTGTGAGGGTCTTACCACCTCAAACATCTTTCTATCTATGACTCCAGTGAGAAGACAAATGCTCAATGTCCTCTTACGATGTCCTTATTTTTCCAAACTTCTTTCTACCAGAGGAGGTGGAACAAACATACAACATGGCCACTTTAAAGCATTTCATTTCCAAACAACAACAACAACAATAACAGTACATTTTATTTCTTTTCCACCTCTCTTCAAGGTTCAAGATGGTACAGCACATTAAAATACAAAATACAAAGAAATACACATAAACTCACAGTTGAAATACTATAAAATCATTAAAATACACTCATAAGAGTTCATATACAGATTTAAAAGTTATGAATATAAATTGACTGGATAGGTCTGCTGGAAGAGATACATCGTTATGTTATTCTAAATCCAGTTAGAGTATAATAATAATAATAATAATAATAATAATAATAATAATAATAATTTATTTTTATCCTGCCCTTTGGGAACCCAATCAGGGTGGCTTACAACAGTTAAAAAGATACATAATATCCAAAACAATCCCTCCCCCCTTAAAACAGCATTAAATCAAAAGGGATTAAAACAGTAATTCCAACAATATAAAATTTAAAAACACATTTAAAAAGAGATATAACAAGGTACAGCTTGACCAGTGGCAAAGATCTTCATCCATCGAGATGGGGCCAACCGAAGATCACCGCGGTGGGGGAACCTGAGGTCGGGACAATTAATCTTGAAAGGCCTGGTGGAAGAGATCCATCTTGACAGCTCTTTTAAAGCTGTCTAATGATGTTAACTGATGGATCTCATCCTGCAGGCCTTTCTAAAGCTTGGGAGCAACAACTGAAAAAGCCCTCTGGGAGGTAGCCGCAAGCCTCGATTTTTGAGGCTGCAGCAGATTCCTCCCAGAGGACTGGAGAGTGCGGGGAAGATTGTATGGGAGGACGTGATCCTTAAGATAGCTTGGACCCAAGCCATTTAGGGCTTTAAAGGTGATA
>CM034703.1:215884285-215895293 GCA_020142125.1 Phrynosoma platyrhinos
AAGACAAATTTAAAGGAAATGATGTATGCAGTTAAATGTATGACATCATTAATTGAATGACGTCATATGACACAATATGATGTCATTTCCTGAGGGGAGGGGTTTGTAAATTTGTTGATATTATTGTTTACTTATTTTGTCAAATGCGGTGAAGGACCACCCATTTGGGGGGTTACACCTTCACTTACACACGTGACAAATTTGTTAATGTTTATTGGTTTGTAAATAGACCCTGTACAGCAAAATAAAAGTTGTGACCTGTTTAAACCCAAAAAGAGGCATCTCGTGTCCTTTGTGCCAGTGCAATTCAAGGTGCTGGTTTTGACCTTTAAAGCACTAAATGGCTTGGGTTCAGGCTAGCTGGAGGATTGTATCTATAAGCCAGCTCATTCTCTAAGCAGGGGTGGGCTTTCTCTCAATCCCACAACTTTTGCAGGTGCAGTTGGTGAGAACTCAGGAAAAGGCTTTCTCCATGGCTGCTCCCAGACTGTAGACCTCCCTTCCATGAGAGGTCAAGTCAGCCCCCTTCCTGGTCTCTTTTCACCAGCAGCTGAAGACATTTTTATTTAAACAAGCATTTGCTGGATTAATTTTACTTCTGTTGTGCTATGTGTTGTAAATGCTTTATGGTTTTTTTTTCTGGTTTTAACTATATGTTTTTAATGTATTTTTAATATTAATAATATTCAATTTTTTAAATTTTTATAATTAATGTTTTTTATTCTGTCTTTTTAAAATTATTGTAACCCATCTTGAGTCCCATAAATCCTTGAAATAATAAATAAATAAGTAAATAAATTTTCTATATACATTTTTATGTGCAAACTTATGTGATTTTTTTTTTGCATTGAGTAAATCACAAACTGTGATAGTCTTTGACAACTGCAATTTTGAATGAGTTGCTATCAGCAAGAAGAAAAGTGGTAGTATTAGTCATTCCAACATTGCTGCCTTTACTGTTAGCATTGTCAGAACATTGCATGAAGAGGCAAGAGCTGTGACGTTTTCTGTACCTTAAGAGGAAGCTTCAATGGTTGGACAAAATGAGGGAATAGTCTTCTTTCACTTTTATTCTTCACTTATGCAAAACAAATGCTTTTCTTTAGTGTTTTCCTATTCCTACATTTTCCATGCAATATTTTAGAAAAGATGAAGATTATTATAATTGAGATGATGACTATGATGAGGATGATTATATTTAGTCCCATCCTCAGTTTTCCTCAGTTCATGACTCAAAGAAACTTACAAATAATAATAATTAAAAAAAATAGTCAGAAATCCACAAGATACAAAAGTTAAAATGAGATTAAATAATTGAAAAATTAAAATCAGATTAAAATTGATATCATTTAATATGCACACAGACACACACACCAGCACAGCAGTTAGCAAGATCCAACACATTATTTTGATAGGATAGGCCTTACAGTCAATTATTAACAGTCTAATCCAGGGGTAGGCAACCTTTCCCCTTTAAGGGCCGAGGGACTTCAGCTCCCAGAAGCCTTAGCCATGTTGGCCAATAGTCCCATGTTGGCCAATCGCTCCTGGGATTCTGGGAGCTGAAGTCCCTCGGCCCTTAAAGGGGAAAGATTGCCTACCCCTGGTCTAATCAGATAAGTTTGTACTTAGTTTTTCTTTTTCTTTAATAAAAATATTATTTTGCTAAAATGATACTGCATTCAGTACAATAATACAATAACAAGTCATAAAGTAATTGGCTTATTAAATCTCTTTTAAGATTTAATAAAAAAACTTTGTCTGCAAAAAGAAGGAAGGGAGATTATCAATCTAATTTCTCTGAGAAGGGGCTTGCAAGGAAGCAGCCACTGAGAAGGTCCTCTCCCATGTTTCAACCAGATGTAACTTTGAACATGGTGGGACAAACAGAAAGGCCTCCCCAGCATATTTCAAAGCACGGGCTTGGTCATAAGAGAGAATATGGTCCTTTAAATAATCTGAGCCTGACCCACAAAGGGTTTTATAGATCAAAACTAACACTTTGAGTTGTGCCTAGAAACAGACTGGCATCCAGTGATGTGTTGCAACAAAGGAGCTGCGTGTTCTCTGTAGCCAGCCCTAGTTATCAATATGACTGAAGGCCTTTGGGCCAGTTGAAGTTTATGAACACTCTTCAAAAGCAGCTCCATGTTGAACTGTAGTAATGCAACCATGGTGTAACTAAAGTATGTGCCCTATGATCAAGCTTTAACTACAGAAATTTAATCCTAGCCACCACTCAAACATGAGCTACCAGGACCACACACAAGCTATATACATCTTCATCCAGCATATTTCCTGATCTGCCTTTTGAATGACCAGGAGCCCTTCCATCTAGTTTGGATTAATTTTCAATTTTTCATTATTGATTATAACCACTGGCTTAGGACCCAAGCAACTTCCTTGGAGTATGGTAGAAAAGAGTAATAGAGTTGGTGCCATCCTCATACTTGATGACACTGAACCCCAGAACTCTGGAACCCTCCCTTAGTGGTTTTTCATACATGTAAAATAGCATGGGAGACAGAACTGATCCCTCAGGACCCCCAAAACCAACAGCCAAAGGATTGAACAGGGGTCTCCTAGCATAATCTTCTCAGTTTACCCAGCAGGAACAGAGCCACAGTGAAAGAATGTCCCCAAACACCATCCTACCAAAGCAATCCAAATGGGCAATGGTATTGAAACCCACCAAGTGTCCAGCAGAGCCAACAAGGACACACTTCCCCATCTCAGCATAGGTCATCCACCAAGGTGACCAAAGTTGTTTCTGCCCCATAATCAGGAATAAAACTAAATTGAAGAGCCTGAAGAGATAATTCATCTCATCCAGAAACCTATAGAGCTGGGAGGTCACCACACACTTCAGAATCTTTTCCAAAAATGGAATATTAGAGACTAGCTCATAATTAGCTCAAAAATCAGAAATTCAGGCACAATTGTTTATCCAGGCATTTGTTTTTTAATATTACAATCTTCAGTATGAATGGTCTTCCCATCTGTGGATTTGGGCATTCATGGACTACTACACCACATATTATCCAATGGTGGCATGTGCACATGGGTGCACTGATATGGGCATGCACACAAATGTCACCATCCAATGGATAATATGGGACATAGGGGCTCTGCAGATAGCACAAAGCACCGTCTTGGAGCCAGGGAAGGGGAGGAGCAGCTGCATGCCGGATGCCCCAACCTGTTCCTACGAATGTCATCAGAATGCACATCATTGCACACAACGAGCACTCTGATCACATCCTCCTGGCACAGCATTTTTACATGCTGTGCCAGAAGAGGCACAAAAGAGGCACAAAAAGAGCTTCCGGTGCCCTTTCTAAGGCTTGGGAAAGGATCGCTATTTTGGTGCTCCTTTCCCAGCCACCAATTGGGGCCAAGGCATGGGGCAGCCTCGGTCCCAATCCTCCACTTCTCAGGGCAGCTCACGACCGCATGTCTGCATCCCCCCTTAATTTCTCTGTTTTTTTCCCATCCACAGGAGATGCTGGAACTGGACCACCATGGAGGGGCAGAGACTGCTGTACTTATACATTGCTGCAGAAAAGAATGGGCAAGGCTCCAACTCTATCCAGTCCTTCTCTTTTTAGCCATTGCTTTCCTCAGAAACCTTTTCCCTCAAAAAATTGCTTCCACTTGGGTTGAATGAAATGATAGTGTTTCATTATCTACTAATGGTAGTCAAATTCATCAGAAAAGGATTTTTTGAGATATTTTCAGCTGATTTGCCCTTTTCTGCCTCCACTACTTGGACTTCTCTTTTTGTCTCTCAGCAATCTCATCCCCATTTTACCCAATTTCACAAATAAGACAGAAAATTTTGAAGTAATTTTTGCTTTGCCATGTTTTGTCTCCCTCCCTGGTACTCGTTTCTCTTAAAGAGACAGAACAGTCTTAACTCTTTTTCTGTCCCTCCCCTCTGATTTGAAATAGAAATTGAGGTTGGGCATCCAGTTATTTCTGTCTTTTCATTATCTGAATAAACACTGGTATAATGTCTCCAGAGATACAGTGATGAACTTAAAGGACCATATTCTCTCTATTTCCATTCTTGTTTGGACAAATAATGTCTAAAAAAAAAGCTATCTTACATCTTATCCATTTTATTCAACTAAGGGCTTTTGCAGACTGCTAGAAATAGTGAAAATTGATTCCACTTTAAGGGTTAGGATTAGGATTAGGGAATCATGGGAACTGTATTTTATTATGGCACCAGAGCGTTCTGACAGAGAAGGCTCAATGTCTCAGGAAAAAAACAACAATTCCCATGATTCCCTAGCACTAACACTAACCCTTAAAGTGGACTCAATTTGCACTATTTCTGGCAGTCTGCAAAGGCCCTAAGTAAGTGAAAACACTCCAGGCTGCAATAAAAATGAATTGTTGATTTCTGACTGTTCAAGTTGGTTAGAGAGAGAGCAAATTGAAACTGGAGTGTTTTTTTTTTTAAAAAAAAAATAAAAAATAAAGGGTTGTAATATTACTTGCTGTGATTTGTATATTCAAATAGCAAGGATGGTTTGCAATAAAATGTTTAATAATAAAAACTTTATGAGTTTTTCGAGAAATAAATAAGTAGCTAGCAAGAAACCTAAATAGTATTAATGCTCACTCATCTGAAAAGGAATCACGCTGTGAATCCTCTTTCAGGAAAAAGTGAATCCTTCTTGGATACAGCCAGTGGGTGGGATGGGGGTGCCCACATATAGTTGTTTTACTTGTGAATACTGGAAATATTGGGCATGGTCTTTCTAAGCATGACATCTTTCTTTGCTAATACCTAATTTATTAAGTAATAACCATCAAGATGCCTAGTAAATTGTTTTTTTTTTTTTAAAAAAAACCCAAACAATTGTTTCACTTTGGCACAATCGAGTTTAAGGCAAGTTTATCATGGTGACACTACTCATAATTAGTTATGTTTACAGCATATAGTTGAGAGTTATCCTCAGAAGTCCTGGAGCAGGGGTAGGCAACCTTTCCCCTTTAAGGGCCGAGGGACTTCAGCTCCCAGAAGCCTCAGCCATGTTGGCCAATAGTCCCATGTTGGTCAATAGCTCCTGGGATTCTGGGAGCTGAAGTCCCTCGGCCCTTAAAGGGGAAAGGTTGCCTACCCCTGTCCTGGAGTGTAGATGAGGATTTGATGATTCTCCCTTCACTCTCCTCTGTTCACATTTCCTTTTTGTTATATTTTCAAAAAGCAATGGTAGCATGGGCACTGCCACACTTACCTGGTCCTCTTTGTTATCAGTCCCCCCCCCCCCATCTGGACACTTGAAATTTCTACATCTTCTAATTTTGATGCCAGAAATAGTGCTACTGCTGCTAATTCTGGGAATGCTGGTTGGAGTGGATAGTGGATATCTGTAGAGCTTCTTATTATTGTTTACACTTGAGTAATCCATTCCCTGTGCTGTAACCAGAATCTCTGAAGTGGACTATGTGTAAGACCCCTGGTGGCACAGTGGTTAAATGCGGATACTGCAGCCACTCATCACAAACCACAAAGTTGTGAGTTCAATACCAGCCAAGACTCAGGCTCAACTCAGGTTTACATCCTTCCAAGGTCATATGAGTACCCAGCTAGTTGGGGGCAACTAGCTTACAGTTGTAAACTGCTTAAAGACTGCATAATGTGGTACAATGTAGTATATAAATGAAGCTGCTATTGCTAGCTGCTATTGCTATTTTTGATAAATTCCAATCTTGAATGTTTGGTGACATTGTGATCTTCTTGATATCTCTGCAGAAGAGACCTCTGAAATTCAGATGCTGAAAACTGCATGTCTTGACTTGAAAATTCCCCACATTTGGACTACTGTGAGCAATCATTGGTCATTAATTAATTTGAATGAATAAGTCATACAAATTCCACATGCTTGGACATAAATGGTTTGTACAATTTCTCCCATGCTAAAGTACAATAAAAGGGGGGTTGTGTGTGTGTTTTTATGCCAGTTGAAGTGAAGTGGAAATGATGGGTAAGGTTATAAACTGTACAGAATATATTCTAGTGCTGGATTTTTCATAAATTACTGCTGAAATTCTTGATAGCAAAGCTGGGTGTTTGGATTCTGACTGTGAGGATCTCTTAAAGAAAGAAAGTTTCAGTTTCATGATAATTAGGCAGCAGTGGTTTTCTCACAGAACAGCCATCTATTTTTATATTTCATTGCCTGCAAAATTTGCATTAACAAAGAAAAAATCAGATCCAGTTAGAGCAGCTAAGGATGTGGTGCGCTTGCATACGTGAGAACGGAGTGTCATTTTGGATGGTGCTCTGCGCTCGTGCGTGCATGTGCATGGTGGCGGGTGACATTTTGGAAGGCCAAATGGTGCCGACGTCATGCTCATGTGCATGATGCTGGCACCATTTGGCCTTCCAAAATGGCACCCACCATGGTGCACTTGCATATGCGAGTGCAGGGCACCATTTTGGATGACGCCCCGTGCTCGCGCATGCGCACGGTGGCGGGCACCATTTTGGAAGGAAAAATGTGCACAACGCCAGCACCGTTTGGCCTTCCTAAACGGTACCCACTGTGGTGCGCTTGCATAGGCAAGCGTGGGGTGCCATTTGGCATTCCAAAATGGCACCTGCCGTAGTGTGCATGTGTGCGCGAGCATGGGTGCCATTTTGGGAAGCAAAATGGCACCTTGTGTCATGCATGGCGTGGCAGCAGCAGTGGTGGCAGCAACAGGACTGGCCACAAGCCAGTTCCAAGGCCTCGGAGGGCCGGGTCTGGCCACGGGCTGTAGGTTGCTGACCTCTGTTTCAAAACCATATCTTTCTATTGGGCCCCAGCTACCTTCATTAAATCTGCTGAGTAATGATGAGAGTCTGAGCATCTAATTTTAAGTAACCTCAAGACTTCTGTGTGTATCAGCCTCATTAGAGAGGCTTGAATTAGCTGTGAGGCAAATAAAATTAAACTACTTTGAATCTGGGAATATTTTATTGCAATAGAGAGATTATAGATGCTACCCACTGAGGCAGGATATAGCCAACTAAACACCTTTACAGACTGCCGGAAATAGTGCAAATTGAGGCCACTTTAATTGTCCTGGCTCAGTGCTAGGGAATCATGGGAACTGTATTTTTTTCTGGCACATTGAGGCTTCTCTGACAGGAAGCTCTGGTGCTACAATAGAATACAGTTCCCATGATTCCTTAGCACTGAGCCAGGACAGTTAAAGTGGCCTCAATTTGCACTATTCCTGGCAGTCTTGAGCTACATTGGTGAGACCTGTAGCTATGGAAACCCCTGGATCTTGTGTTTTAGAACCTCCCAACCACAATTCATCTAGAACTTCTAATCCAATGGTGTTTAAAATGCCAGTAATTAACCTGGCTGCCATGTTTTGTACCAGTTGCAATTTCCGGGTTAGGGACAAGGATAACCCCATGTAGAGTGCATTGCAATAATTGAGGGAGTTGGCAGAAAGCATGAGAGCTAGGGCCACCAATGCACTTGGGAAGTGTGTTGTTGGAAGACCAAAAACCTCAGGTCCGATTAAAAGAAGTTTAGGGATCTCAAGGCCAAAAGCGGATGGGGTCCCTCCTCCATGCCCTTCTTCAAGGAACTCTATGCCTTCCTCTCCAGGGACGGTAACATTCAGCTCAGCAGAATATGCACCAACATTAATATCGTGAGGGTCCCAGTCAGCCAGCCTGGGAAACTGTGGAGGACATATCCGAGGCAGAATGTGCCAGGGAGCTTTTGCTCCCTCAAGGTAAGATGTGCCAGTGCCCTCTGGAAGTGGTGCAGGGGACAGCACTAGGGTAGACAGAGGACAGAGATGACCCCATCCCTTGTCATTTTTAGATGACCAGGAGTAACACTCTGACTCAGATGAGACATCCTGCAGTCAGAGGGCTATGGACATCTCCGACATGAGACCACTGTCTCGTGCCTCTTCATCTTTCACCAGCAGGCCACCATCTCGTACTTCAGAGTGGAGCATTGTATCTTCCAGGATCAGTAGCCACTGTGACCACTCCCCTGTCCCACGGACCAGTACAGAGGTCAGTGATGATGAGAGTGTGGGCGAGGAGAGGGCAGGTCCTGGACAATTCACCAAGCTGATCAATCAGGTCCAGGTTGCACACAGTAAAGACATTCCCTGTTATGACAATAAATATATTCTGTTGCATCCCCCCCCCCGGCATGCCATTTTTGTACTCTAGCATGCTGGGGTGGGAAAAGGTGGCAGAACATTTGTGTCTGTGTTCTGTTGACCATGTCCCTTGCATGACCACCACCTGCATGTATCCAGTGTGTCTACACCAGGGTTAGGCAAGCTATTCCCTTTAAGGACTGAGGGACTTCAGCTCCCAGAATCCCAGGAGCTATTGGCCAACATGGGACTATTGGCCAACATGGCTGAGGTTTCTGGGAGCTGAAGTCCCTTGGCCCTTAAAGGGGACAGGTTCCCTATCCCTGGTCTACACAAACCTCCCTGGCATGTATCTCTCCCCTCTACCCCCAATCTTTGCAAGACATGTTTTGTGTGTCAACTGTTCCCTCTGCCATATATATCCCTAGAACAGGAAGTAAGACAAGAGAGAGAGGAGGATGAAACAGCTAATCCCAGAGCTGCGATGCCACTGGCAGCCCATCTGTCTGAGATCAAAGGGAAGAGGGCCATCGCTCAGCAGCTGCAGCAAATACGAGTCCACAGCATCAGTTCATGGAACGCAGCACAGAACACATGGACAAAGCCCTAGAACAGGACAAATGGTTTGCTGAACATTCCTATCAGCTGAGGCAGAGTGAGGCAGAGGAGCGGAGGGAGTTCCAGTCCAAATGCCTCCAGCATCAGGAAAGCATCGCCTACGACTACTGGTGGTTCGCTGACTCCCTACAAGTGTAGACCAGTTTGCTGGCCCATATTGCGGATGTCATAGAGGGGCCCCAGAGGGCCATTGGTGGTATCGGGGAGGGTGTGCAGGAGGGTGGCAGAGAAAAGGGTATCCCCCAGGCCCAGCAGGAAGTGGCTGTGGTGCTGGCCAGAGGGAGGAGGGGTTGCTCTCCACCCGTGTGGGATGAAGCTGTGGGGGGGGGGGAAGAGGAAGGAGGGAGAGGTGTCCACCCATGGGGGATGAAGCTGCTATGGAGGTGGAGATCATTAGGCAACACCCCATAGATGGGTTTGCCAGCCTTTTCAGCAGGGATGTGGCAGTGCCAGAACCCTCTCGCCGCCCTCAAAGGCAGAGATCAAGTAGAGGGGGATGGAGATGTTGAGACAGTCACCACTAAGTACCAAGTCAGCCATTGGTGACTACACCCCACTATGCTCACCACACTGATTGCCACCACACACTAAGCCCACCACATTGATTGCCACTACACACTATGCTCACCACACTGATTGCCACCGCCACTGCACACTATGCCCACCTCACTGATACTGTTCACTGGTTTCCTGTGGAGATCCTGCAATGAACCTACACACCTACGCATAAAATGTCACAAGCTTTTTTAAAAATAGAAAGTTTATTCATAAAATACAGCTATTACCGAACCTGTGTATGTGTACAGATTGCGGGTTAATTTTTTTAAAAATAAAGGGTTTTTTCCCCAGAAAAACAACAATAAAACAACTATTTACAATGATTTACAAATGAGGAAAAGGGAGGGGAGTTTTTACAATGGGGTTAGGTACAATGGAGGAAGAAGGGGAGGGGGAGGAGGGAAGTATGTAAAATGTGAAGAGGAGGGGAAGGTGCTTCAGGGATGGGGAGGGGTGGGTGGAGGTGGGAGTCAGGGAAGACCTAGGTGGTCCATGATGGCTGCCATGGAGTCTGCTAGATGTTTCAGCTGGTCCTCCATGGCAGCCTTCCTGTCCTCCATCCATCATTCTGCAAGAGAAAAAGAAAAGTGTGGTTAGGAGGTTACTCAGCACCCTATAACCCAATGCCATAGCCAGAGTTCCTGGGTGCCTCCTCCCACTCCCTCTGTTTCCCTGCCACTCTTACCTCACTGACGGTCTTGGTCCTGACTGCCTTGTAGCACCGCCAGGTGGGCAATACCAAGGGCCCCCTGTCCCTCTGCACCAGACGGGCAGTGGCTTGGCCCAGGCAGTGGCTTGGCCCAGGTCTACCTGTGAAAGGAAAAAAGACACCATTTAGGAAGGCACCATGGAAAGTGGTGGTGGAGGGGAGGGACAGGAATGCCATGGAGACCGCAGTCATGCAGCCATTACCCCTCCCCTAAGGGACCTACCTTCTGGCATGGGAGGCTGCTGTAGCTGCAGAGAGAGACGGCATGGGCTCCCTCTGCCTGGGTCTCCCTGCCTGGCCCGGCCTCCCTGTCTGAGGAGGAGGAGTACGAGGAGGAGGAACCAGCAGGGTCCCTCCTTCATCCCTGTTGTTGCCTCTGCTGCATGCTTACATTTAGGGACAAGAGGGACACCATGAACAACCATGGGACTGGGAAAGGAAGGAGGGGAGGAATAGGGAAGGGTGAGGGAAAGGTAGGGCTGGGCATGAGGGACCATGGCAGGGGCACTTACTGGGAGGACGACAATCTTGCCATCTTGGGCAGCCTGCCCTAACCCACAGGTCCTGCAGCCGGTCATAGAAGGGTGGCCTCTTGCAAACTGGAGAGCACTTTGGCACTGTTGAGGGGTCCTCCTGAAGCCCTGATGGTGTAGAGCCTGGCAGAGATCAAGTAGAGGGCAATGTACCCCCAGTTTGGCCTGTTGGTGCTGGCCATGACCCTTCTTGCTGCTGCCTCAAGGGTGAGGGCATGAAGATTTGTGATCCAGATGGGCACTCTCCTCCTGGCCGCTATTGTTGTCCTGGGGACCAGCGGAGGTCCGCAGGGGCATTTATGGGCAATTGTTGCGGGGGCAGATGGTCTTACCTGGCTCTTACCCAATGGATCCTCAGAAGACCAGTTTGTCTGTAGCCCCCAATGGTAGCCCTCTGGGCTACCACTTGTTACAATAGAATGGGCCATTAGGAAAGCTGACTGTTGGGAATTTT
>CM034703.1:215899574-215909670 GCA_020142125.1 Phrynosoma platyrhinos
TGATAACAGGCACTCCTGACTGCCGCATTCACCTGACTAGTCATGTAAGGGACGAATCTAGAAGTACCCCCAAGCTGCGAACACAGTCCTTAGAGGAGAGTGTGACTCCATCCAGGATTGGAGACGGTATTCCCAAATCTGGTTTTGGTCCTGTGACTGTCAGTACCTCCATTTTGTCTGGATTCAGCTTCAATCTGTTTTTCCTCATCCAATCCATTAACGCTCTGAGACAGTCATTGAGAGGAGAGACACTATCTGAAGTCTGAGCCAATGATCTGGTCATGGAGAAGTATATCTGGGTGTTGTCAGCATACTGATGACACCGCGCTCCATGCCTCCGAATGACCTCACCTAGCGGCTTCATATAAATGTTAAATAGAATTGGGGACAGGATGGCACCCTGAGGGATGCCACAATTAAGCTCTATTTTGGACGAGCAACTGTCCCCGAGCCTCACCCTCTGGGATCTATCTGAGAGGAAGGAGCCAAACCACTGCAGAGCAGTGCCTCCGATTCCTAACTCTCTCAGGCGATCCAAGAAGATGGAATGATCTATCATGTCAAAAGCTGCTGAGAGGTCCAAGAGAACCTGTAATGTCACACTACCCCTGTCGATGCCCAGGCGGAGGTCATCAGTCAGAGCAACCATGGCAGTCTCCATGCCATATCCTGTTCTGAAGCCAGTTTGAAATGGATCGAGATAATCGGATGGATCGAGATCTCTTGGAGTTGGGAAGAAACTGCCCTCTCAATCACCTTGCTTAAAAAAGGTAGCAAGGAGACTGGTCTATAGTTGTTTCTATCCAGGGGTCTAGAGAGGGTTTTTCAGGGGTGGCCTAACCACTGCCCCCTTTAAACAAGATGGTACAGAACCCTCCATAAAGGATGAATTGATTGTATCCCGGAGGAACACTTTCAGCACATCCCCCCCGGACGACCAGCCAAGATGGACATGGATTGAGAGGCAAGTCGTCTTCCTCACCCTTCCAAGGAGCTTGCCCACATCATCGGTATTCCCAGATTGAAGTGATCCAGTAAATTGCCATCAATGGAGTTGCTGGATACCTCATCTACGGATTCTGCCAGAACACTGGCGTCCAAATTGGCTCTTATCCAAGAGATTTTATCTGCAAAGTAGATGTTAAATTCATCACAGCAGGCCATCGTTGGGTTAAGTAGGGGGTTTGGCGCAGGTGAAACCTTCATCAGCTCCCCCACCACCCTAAACAGCTCTGCCGGATGAGAGTCTGCAGATGTGATACGTGCAGAACAGAACGATCTCTACGATGTACATAAAGCCTCCCGATAGGAATCAAGGTGCTTCCTATGGCGAGTTCTGTTGGATAAGAGTCGAGTCTCCCACCATTTACACTCTAGTTGCTGTCCAGCTCGCTTCATCCTCCTAAGCTGCTCTGTATACCAGGGCTTACGATTAGAAGCAGGCTGGAAAGGATGCTTGGGAGTGATTGTGTCGATATCCTTGGTGAGATCGGTGTTCCATGTATTCACCAAGGCTTCGACAGAATCCCCTGTGTCACCAACCATTAAACCCTCTAAGGCCTTCTGAAAACCAATTGGTTCCATTAGCTTTCGACGGCAGACAATTCTAATGGGTCCGCCACCCCCAGGGGGGGCAGATAGTGGCTCTTAGCTCTGCCTTGACCAGGAAATGATCTGTCCATGACAGTGCGGAGGTTTTTATGACCTCCGCCCACGGACATTCGTGTTCTGTATTAAAAACTGCATTGAGAGTATGACCAGCACAATGTGTGGGCCCATTGACCAGTTGGGATAGGCCCATGTTTGTCATGATATCCATGAACTCCTGAGCTGTGCCAGTTAGATCTTGCAAGCTGGTCTCGAGTGGGATGTTGAAGTCACCCAAAACCAAAAGTCTGGGTGACTCCAACAACTCAGAGACCAGGGTGGTCAGCTTGGTTAGGGAGTCTGTTAGGCTACGGGGTGACCAGTATACCAAAAGAATCCCCAAACTATCCCTGGTTTTCAGGCTAAGGTACATACACTTGATGTAGGTTGTTTTCTGGATAGGCTTCCTGGTCAAGGTTAAGTTGTTTCTGTGAACCAAGGCCACACCGCCCCCCCCAACTTTCCCTTATTTGCTCACTGACCATGTACCCAGCTGGGAGAGCCTGCACCCAAATTGCAGCACTGCCATCTCCCAGCCAGGTCTCAGTAAAGCATGCCAGGTCAGCTGCCTCATCCAGTAGCGAGTCATGAATGATGTGAGTCTTATTCTTGACTGACCTGGCATTGCAAAGGAGCAGAGTAAGGGCCTGTGGAATGGAAGGTGTGCTCTCCAAGTTATCTTGGGCAACAGAGTGGACTGAAGAAGGGATAGATATTAAGCATCAATCCCTTCTTCTTTTGTAACATTTTTTCCCTCTGTTGCCACCATAACTTCCCCTCCCCCATACAACCTCAATGCCCACTCCCAGACTTTCCAGTGGGATTCTTGCCTGCTTCCATTAATTCTATTATTTCTTTGTCTCTTTTCTGGAGTTGAGCTAGGTCCAGAGTAGAGGGCATCAGTGGTTCTTTGGGTTTTATATTAATGGGCGTTATTGGGTTGGGGCTTCTGGAGCTTAGGTGACTTCTTTAACAATGGTGTCTGTGCTGTTAATCCATTTAGCTTCCTCTCCATTTCCCTTATGGTGTCTTTTAACAAACGTGACCCATGTGGGAGAATGAAGACTCATCACAAAACCAGCATATGAAGCCATCTTGGAGCACTTCTGAAGTGATTTCCATGCTTGCACAGACCAATTAATGTCTGGAATTGGGGCAAAGGGCACTCATGAGCAGCACCTGTGACTATCAGGACATTTAGGAGCTGGGGATTCACTGGCCTGTCTATGGTAATCCACCCCTTGCTTAAGTAGCTCCAAGGTCCATTTGGCTATCCTGGAGCTATGGATGTGGCCATCCTGAACCTTTCCTGACAATATGAATTTTAGGGGCTAAGCAGACGGCTAATTGGGCTGTTTGGGGGGCAGGGAAGGGGAGGGGCAGCATGCACGATCGGTGCCCCAACCCCTTCCCCAGGTCGTCCTTGGAGCAGCCAGCTCTCTGCATGGCTGGTGCACCGAGGAGGACCTCCTGCTGCAGCGTCCACACACGCTGCAGCACAATAGTCACCGAAGGTGCGCCACAAGCTTTTGTGGCACACCTTCGGTGACTTGTGAAAGGAGCGCCAATTTAGCACTCCTTCCAGGGGTGGCAAAGGTGCGCTGCGGGGCTGAGGTGTGGGGTTACCTCGGCTCTGTGGTGCAGCTTCCCGGGGCAGCCCATGGCTGCCCATCTGCTTCCCCCCTTTGTTGGGTATGAAGAGTCTGAACAATGACTCTGGCTCCTCCTATGATGAACTTCCATTGGGTCAGGACCCATACTAATGCCAAACAATTCTTCTCACATGGGCTAAATTTTATTTTGGTGGGTGAGAGATATCTAGAGGTGTATGCTACAGCAATTTCCATTCCATTGATAGCACTGATGTGGTTATCTGAAATGGCTAGCTGGATGTAAAATAGCTGACTGACACCTGGGTGAACTAGTGCAGGAGCTTTAGCTAAACCTCTTTTCAGTATGGTGAAGGTGTCTTGCTGTCCTGTGCCACAATTCCAAACTTCTCCTTTCTTTAATAGGGCATACAATGCTTTGACCTTGATGGCAAAGGCTTCTATGAACTCCTGGGAGGAGTTAAAGGTGCCTAGTAGAGCTTTCAATGAAGCTACATCTGTTGGTGCAGGTAGTTTGCCAATTGTTTCCACTAGCTTCAGATCTGGTGTCTGGCAATTGGTTTGGAGGTTTAATCCCAGATATTTAACTTGGGTTTGGAATAACTGTGCCTTTTCTCTGTTGGCGTTGAACCTGGTGACTCTGATTAGCTCTAATACCTCTCAAGTGATGTCTGCAGTTTTCTCCTGTGAGTCTGAGTGGACCAGTATGTCATCCACATAGGACAAAATGTGGGGGTGTGATGAGGGTTGCAATTTTGTCCACATTTTGACTACATGCATGTGGCAGATACTGGGACTGGAGTGAAAACCCCATGGAGTTCTTTTGAATGTATACTGGATCCTGCAAAATTTGAAGGCAAATTTGCAAATACAACTCTTGTGTAAAGGAATTGAATGAAAAGCATTGGCCAGGTCTATAATGCTGTAGAACTTGGTTTCAGCTGCTATAGTTGCCAAGATGTCATTGTATTTCATTACAACCAGTGCTACTGGGGGAGTGACAGCATTAAGAGCCCTGAAGTGCATTGTCATTCTTCATGTGACTCCATTTGCCTTTTGAACTGTCCACAGAGGAGAATTACAGATAAACTGCATGGGCATAATAACATCCCATTTTAACTGTCCTTTGATGGTCTTGGCAATTCATTCCTCTGCCTCCCAGGGGTATCTGTATTGTTTCTGCAGAAGGGGGTCCTTTCCTTCTATGAGCACACATGTGCCTTTTACTGTTCCACATTCTATTTTATCTTTTATACAAACTTCAAGGAAGTCTGCCAGGGTGCCAGGGCCTTCAGAGCAGTTCATTTATATATGGCTGAGATTTGTAAAGGGCCTTCTTCCAGCTGGAGACTGTTAGCCAAATCCAAAGTTAGCCTGTGTTTTTTGAGATATCCTACACCTAGGATTCCATTGTCTTCACCCTGATTTTCATAGGCCTGTATGAAATCTGAGATGGGACCAAGGGCCTTGGGAGACAGCTAATAGAGCCGTCCTTGAGGCAAAGAAGAGGAGGGGCAGCTGCACGCTCAGCGCCCCTTCCTCCTCCCGAGGTTGCCCTCGGAGCTGCTGGTGCTCTGAGGGCAACCTCCTGCCACACGGCCGGCGCTCCGAAGGCAACCTCCCGCTGCAGCATCCGGACACGCTGCAGTGGAAAAGTCAGGGAAAGTGTGCCACAAGCTTTTGCGGCACACTTTCACTGACTTGTGAAAGGAGCACTATTTTAGCGATCCTTTCAGGGATGGGGAAGGTGCGCCACAGGATCGAGGCATGGGGATGCCTCGGTCCCGCAGTGCATCTTCCCAGGGCGGCCCCGTGCCGCCAGTCTGCTTAGGCCCCTCATTGCAATGGAATGTTCTTCCATATTGTATATTGGGGGGAAGCAGACAGGTGGCCGTGGGCCGCCATAGGAAGCTGCACTGTGGGGCTGAGGTATCCTCACACCTCGGCCCCGCGGGCAGCTTCACCGCTCCTGAAAGGAGTGCTAAATTGGTACTCCTTTAACAAGTTGCCGAAGGTGTGCCGCAAAAGGCTGCTGCGCACCATCGGCAACTCTTCTGCTGCAGTGTGTGCGAATGCTGTGGCGGGAGGTCCTCCTTGGAGCGCCAGATGTGCAGAGGGCCGGCTGCTCCAAGGACGACCTGGGGAAGGGGTTGGGGCACTGATAGCACAGCTGCCCCTCCCCTTCCCTGTCCCCAAGATGTCCCTTTAAGCCGTCTGCTTAGGGGGATTGGGTTCTCCCCTTTCTGTATCCTAACAGTTCCATGTGGTCTGTTGTTTTATCACCAGACTTAGGGCCTAAGCAGACGGGAAAAAAGGGCGACCTGAATTTGCCTTTTCCCAAAACCGCAGCAACCGCATTATGTGCCCTGAGGGTGCACTAAGTGGGGATGCAGCAACCACATTGGGGCCAGTTAATGCAGCTTTTCCGAGGCTCTATTAAAGCCTCAGCAACCACACCACCAGCCCCGAAATTGCCCCAGATAAGAATGCAGTCACCACACAGGCGGCAGTGGCGGCTTTAATTTTTTTGTGTGTTCTCTGCGGCGCATGCACAAGTGTGCAGAGACAACACGGGCCCTTTAACAGAAATGTTGGCAGTGCTCAGGACCTGCGCACTATGTGCTGCAGACAAATCATGGCTGCCTCAGCAACCAAGTGCTCCGTGCTGCTACTCAGCCCACAATGCACAGCCACAGTAGCCTCCGCCATGGTCAGTGCTGCACTTGTCACTTTCCCCTCCTGTGCACAACATGTCATGACTGTTAAGGAAAAAGCAACATGGGACATACAGTAATAGAAATAAAAATATGTATGTGAATGTCAAAGTGACTAAGCAGGAGCAATCAGGGAGATACACAGGTGAAAAAGATAATATAATTAAGAAGCCTTGAGTGCCAAGGACAAAGTTATAGAAGGTATATTGAGAACACCTGTGATAGATTGCAAACACCTGAGACTCATTAAGTGGTCAAGGTAAAGTGGTGAAACACTTGGGTTGGTCTTGGGTATGGGATGATCTGTGTGGACCAATCAGGATGTATGTACACACCCACTGGGTGGAAACTGACTGGTGGGTGGTGTCTAACAATGGCTATAAAATGCAATGTTTGTTAATGGATATTGTGGAGTAGTTTTAGATATTGTGGAGTAGTAGAGATTGTGATTTGTAGGGCATATAGTATTTATTTATAGTGGAATAAAGTAGATCTTTTATATAAGACTACTGAGTTGTCTGGTGTCTTGAGGGAAGATACAAGAGCCAGCTGAATCCTGGAGAAGTTTGGAGACATCTCAGGAAGAAGAGTGAGAAGGCTTGGAGAGTTTGTCAGGGTCTTCAGCCTATTCTCTGAAACTCTGCTGCTTGGGAAAGAAGCATCAACCACTGATCAAAGCTGATCAGCTCTGCTGCATAACAAGGTGGTGAGTTAGAGCCAGAGGTGAAGAGCTACAACTCCCATCATCCCTGACAATGACATGGCATACAGTGTGGCTGTCACTTTCAGAATTGGCTGCTTAGGCTAATGAACCTGCACAGGGATGCATAAAACATCAATAGTAACTGTACACTTGGCAGCTTGTGCCAATGATGGTGCACAGGGATGCCTAGTGGGTCATGACTCTGCATACAGTGAATGTCCTCCTGTCTACTCAGGAGCAGGGGCTGATGAATGTGCACAGGGATGGGGAAAACATCATCAGTTTAGCAAATGCTGTGACTGTTTATCATTAATCCTTCCCTTCTCCCCCTTCTTGTCACCAACAGATCATGCAAGGGTTTAGTGAGCTCGGCTCCCCCCAAGTAGTGGGTGCTGTAGATGGGTGCCACTGTCTGATTGTGTCACCCTTGGGGAGGAGGAATGAGTTCGCCTTGTGGCAGAGGAGAATGTCATCCCCATCATCACCTCCTGTGTCATCCTCCACAACATCTGCGAGACCAAGGGAAGGGTCCTGGATGAGGGAAGGCACTACAGGCGGCGCTTCATGCTGCCTACCCTTGGGGCACCCATGGAGGACAATGACCTTGTGAAACAGAGAGAAGGGGAGGCTGTGAGGGAGGCCTTGGCAGAGTTCTTTGACACCAGGAGAATCAAAAATCATCCCCCTTCTCCAACTGTAACCCCAGGTCAGCACTGCACTGTGCCATGACCCTAAGCACCTCAACACCACATTGCCTATCATCCCCACTCTGTCTATGGCCTGCATTCATGTAGGACACCACTGTAGTATGCCATGAGCCTAACCACCTCAATAAATATGTCTGGTATCCTCGTTCTGTGTATGGCTTGCATTTCTGTGGGACACCACTGCACCATGCCATGATGAGATCCTATGATTCCCACTCTGCGTATAGATGGCAATCCTGCTTTCATGTAGTTATCCTTGAACTTGAGCCTAAGGGAGTCACACACAGACACACATACAAAAGGGCATGATCACCTGGTGCCAGATTTCCTGGCAATAGTGCACAAACCACCAACTGAAACCTCTGACAATTTTGTCAAATAGTAAGCTTTCCTAATGGCCCATTCTGCATTCAAGAAGGAACTTCTCAATTTCTCCAAAATGTGTGGCTGCGACCACAGAGCTATGAGGTCGGCCATCTCTGTGTGGGTCCACGAGGTCCTTCTCCCTTTTTTTGGCTCTCCACTTGTGGATGGCTGTGCCATTGTTCCCGCTGTGGACAAAGGAAGCCCCGAAATGGAGAGCTGTGGAGGTCTGCAGCTGGCAAAGTTGCCCTGGGAAAATGGTGCTGGAATGTGTGTGGGGGTCCAGCTTAAAAGTGAAACTTTCCCCTTTAGCTCTTTGACACAATGTAACATCTGGTAGCAACAGTTTCATCTTCCCATTCTGGCACATGCACACTGTGAAAATTAGGGTTCTGAAACAGACGCACCTGCGGCAGCTCGCCCACACCTGAACCCTTGAAGACGCTTTAATTTGAGGCTTGTTTCAATGAGCGCATGCTCCCCAAGGGCAGCTCTAAATGTGGCGCACCTGCACCTGTGCATTCACACTGGTTATGGGTGCCTTTATTTCTGCCGAACCTCCATCGCAGCATCCCGATATCCCATTGAAAGTGAGCATGTTTCGGGAAGGAGTGGAAAAAGCTGGCTCCTTTTTAAAGTGCACTTTCACTGGAAAGGTCAAGTAGAGGGCGCTTTTTTGCCATGCATCATGTAAAGACTCTGCCCTCAGGTCAACCCAAAAACAACCCTATTAGCCCATCTGCATAGGGTGGATGGTATTAACTGCTGCACCAGAATCCACTAAAAGTTTTTCTAGTTTTTGCCTTGGTTGCAATCCAATTTTGGAATCTTCCATGGGATGTCCCCAAAAGTTTGGAGTTGTCTTAGCTACTATTTGTAGGCATGATAGCTTCTGAGCTCTGCTTTCTGGTATATGTAGTGGGGAGCTAGCTGTGACAGGGTTCAGAGGAGCTTTGATGGGTCCTGTCCTTTTGTAACTCGGTTTTGGATGGGCATTTGGAGCATTAGCCCAAGGGATCCAGAGTTCTCCCTATGCTTTTTGCAAGTGAGGGGATCCTGGGCATCCCTAACTGGAACTCATTGCTCATATTCAGATGCATCCCCTCCATGGTCTGGTTGGTGCTCCTTGGAGGGTAGCATCTCTAAACCTTTTGTCCATAATTCGATTTAGGACATCCATTAGCTCTGAAGTGGGTTTTCCATTTAATGGTTGCATATTGGTTCCCAGGTCTCAGAGTTGTCTCCAGATATTATTTATGAGCTCTATATAGGCTTGTAGTTAGGAGTCCTGTCTCTTGGAAGTTCTCGCTGGTTATTTTTGTATCCCTTTTTAAAGAGGTTATTGAACCTGCTTTCCCCTCATTCTCTTGGTAATTGCTGCGAGTGGGGGTCAGTGTTCTCATAGGTAACTGTATAAATTGAATCCCCATCTTTCTTTCCCTTCTTGCCCACTGTCCTAGAGCTCTCTTCTCAGTTGTGGTGGCTAACATCTCATTAGCCATTTCCTTTTGCGCCTCCCTGGTCCAAAACACTTGGAATGCTTCATGAATGTGTTCCATAAACCCCTTCCAGTCAATGGTATGAAACTGGAGGGACACTGATCCTAAATAGTTTTGGCTGATTTGCTCAGTCACTGATATATATCCAAGATGACTTCTGTGTCATTTACAAGTGGCTGGCCTTCTGCATTGAGGTGGATGGCTCCGGATAAGATGCCTAGCATCTTTTTTCAGGTTATGTATGTATCTGGTGACTCATTGGGACTTTGCATCTCATTCTGGTATCTTCCTCTCAGGAATGTCCCAGGCCACAGGATTTGCACCACCCTATCCAGTCATGCAGTTCCAAATTAGACAAGTCGTAATTCGATACTGCCACTTCAAAGGGCCCTGAATAGCTAGGATTTATGCACATCCGAGCAATATGAGTCAAATCCTGCCCTTTTGCCTTGGGATATGGAAGGATCACGGTGGATATTCACTTTACTCCCATCTGAGGGTTCAGTTTGCCTAACTGGTCAGATATGGTTTTAATTTCAGACAATATCCAATATATGGTTTCCCTCATTACACCAGGGCAAAAGGCAGCTGGGACAGCTGAGCAGGGAGTTGGGGCATGGCCAGGAGTGGCTGGCCTTAAAATTTGCTCTACCCACCCCCCTACTTCGGGAACACCTACCAGCCAGCAAGCTAGCCAGCTGGAGGACACTGGAGGACTCTGGAAAAGCCTTCTTTTCCCCCATTACACCAAGGTAAAAGGCAGCTGGGACAGCTGACCAGGGGTTTGAGGAGCAGCCAGCAGCGGCTGGCCTTAAAAATCACTCCACCCCTCCCCCTTTTCAGAAAAACCTCA
>CM034703.1:215929664-215957687 GCA_020142125.1 Phrynosoma platyrhinos
TGTAGGATTGCCTAAACTTAATGGTTATCACCTCTGAACAAAAATATTCTGAAGATAGTATTACATGCTTATAGTCTGCAGATTTACATAAAATTATATAATTCTACATCTACCATAAGTTTTTACATCTACCATAAGTTCTTATATTTATCATAATTTGAATCTTTTATAGATATTAGGTTAAATGACGCTCTCTTATGTCTGTCATTTTAAATTGAAATATGTCAATGGCTATCAGCATGTTTTGACGAATGTTGTTATATGTCACTTAGATGTCTTATTGTGTTTTTTATGTGTGTTTTTAAACTGGCCTAATGGCTGTAATAAATGAATTTTTGAAGAAGCTGAAACAAATATTTGTGAATACTTATACTGCAGGGAACTGACAAATCATCATGCTCAGGTCCCTGCTTCAAAAATAATAGGAGGAGTGGTTACTTCTGCATACAGTTTGAAGTAACCGGGGGGGGGGGATTTCACACTATTATGCTATGATTACAGTTTAGCTGTCATGGTTCCAGTTGGGAATTGTGGTGTACGGAGGTTATGTAGAACTCAGCCTGAAAGCTTAATAGCTATTGCCATGGCACTTAAAGTGGAATTGTAGTACTATAACTATGTTGTATGAAAGGTCACAGGCCTCATAGATTCACATGTTTAGACATGTGTATGTTCTAATCAGAACCCTAAAACAATTTAAATTCCAAATTTTTCAATCAACGTTTTATGAAGTAAGAATGGCAAGAATGAAATATGTCCCAATTGATGATTCCTTGAAACCCATTTTGTATCTAGAAGTCAGAGCAGAGTCCTTCAGTGAGTTTACATCCCTTAAATATATTAATTTAGGGGGGAAGCAGATGGGCAGCCGTGGGCCACCCTGGGAAGCTGCGCCACAGGGCCGAGGTATCCCCACACCTCAGCCCTATGGCACACCTTCACCACCCCTGGAAAGGAGCGCTAAATTGGTGCTCCTTTCACAAGTCGCTGAAGATGCACTGCAAAAGCTTGTGGTGCACCTTCAGCGACTCTTCTGCTGCAGCATGTGTGGACGCTGCAGCGGGAGGTCCTCCTCGGAGCACCGGCCGTGCGGAGGGCTGGCTGCTCCGAGGATGACCTGGGGAAGGGGTTGGGGCACCGATCGTGCGGCTGCCCCTCCCCTTCCCTGCCCCCAAAATGGCCCAATTGACCATCTTGCTTAGCCCTTCTGAGAGCAAAATACATGTTCATATTCACAATAGCATGCAATTTATTATTTAAGAGATCTGGATCTCTGCTGATCTTGATTTTGAAGTCTAAAAACTTCATTTCGCAATCTGATGTGGAAGGAAGTTGTACCCTGAGTTGATAATAAAGGGGAAGCAAAATGAAAGGCAATTCTTCACTGAGTTTTGTCTGAAAAAAAAAAAGAATAATTTTAGCAATTTTATTCCTGCTGCAGAAAGCCTTTAAAAAATCTGTAGTTTTCAAAATCTCAATTCAGGACAGATTATTAATTCCAAAATTTTCACCTGGTTCTTACATACAAAACACAGCCTTTTTCTGTGCAGGAAACAACATTTTCTGTAAAAGAAATTATCTAGATTTTAATCTAATATGGTGAAGATTTTAGGGGCTTCATAAAATACACCACTGCTTTCAGGAAATCATAATGAGTTCCCAAAGTTCACATGCACATCCACCTAAAACAAATGAGCTTCACTAACATTCTCTAGGATCCATGCAAATTTCAAGTCATTTCATTAACACTAAAAGCACAGATAATATGTACATCCTTTGATGCTTCTTTGAATATCCCAAAATGCCAAAAATCTGCATGATATTCTGAGAAGATGACCAGAAGTAGTCTTTACTTATTTAAGGAACAGAGGAAAGAGAAGAAGCCTTAATTACCCATTGGCTTTTTTCAGTTTCAACATAGATTACCTCAGAATAACTCCCACAATGGGGAAAAATAGATCAGAGATTGAAGTTAAGAGATGACAAGTGATTGTGTAAACAATCTCCTAAATTAGTTTTTTAAATGTCTATTAAGCTATGTTCTAATTTTACAAAAGATGCCCCCTGTGGTGCTCTTTTATGATACAAAACAGTGCCAGACTGATTCTGAGACTGTTAGTTGATGCATGATCTGTGGGGTTGATATCTTGCCTTCCTTTATCACAGCTTAATTTAATTTAAATATTTGGCTGTCTGTAAGTGAAAAGTTGCCATTCTGAAGTACCATCTCTACTTTTTCTGTAAACTTGGCAGAGTGAATAAATGTCAAGCTGGTGCTGAAGAGTTTAAAATGTTAAAAAGTTGCTTTAAATTCTTTAGAGCTTTTTTAAAAAATGTTTTCATAATGACTAGACACATCATTAACCCCTTTATTGTTGATATCCTATGGAGTCTTGATGTGTAGTCTTAATTATTTTAAAAGACACTTCTTTGTTATTTAGCTGGTGATTAAAAATACATTAAAATGGCAAAGGAAGACAATTTTTGTTTATTAGCTGATCTTAAAAAAGTAACAATCTAGTAAGAGATTAATTTTCAAATAATTCTTAAAACAATAAGTACTCAACTGTAAAAATTATTTGTGCTACTTTTATCAGTTAATTAACTAAATCACAGGAGACAGGGAGCTAGAGAGAGTGATTATTTTCTATTAATCAGAATGAAAAGACAAAAGGGGAAGCCTCAACCAAGGCTTTTAATAATATTTCAATAATTTAGCAATTACCAGAGCTTGGAGATGGAAGTGCTAGAATTAGCAGAAGATTGCATCAGTAAGCCAAAACAAAGCTCAGATACACACACAAGGACAAAGGCAGCTATAACAGAACAGCTTTTCAGTTCTGCAATTGAGTTTCTGTTGGCACATTTCAACACAAACATTGACAAACTGGAGTGTGTCCAACAGAGTGTATGCAGATTAGTGAAGAGTCTGGAAAAAACATCATAGGAGGAATTGTTGAAAGCTGGGTATGTTTAGCTTGAAGAAAAGGGAAGACATGGTAGTGTTCTTCAAATAGGTGAACACTTGGTGGAACTTCTCAGAAAATACTTTTCAGAAAATATCAGATGAAACAACATGAGAACTTGAGAGCATTAGAAGAGGTATGCTGCATCAGAGGGCTTGCTAATTCAGCATATTTTTTCTGAAGTGGTCAATGTGAAGCCCAGAAGCAGGAAACAGCACTTTGTGGATAAAATTACTCAGATCTGCTCTGAGTGTGCAACCTAAGGATGCTGATAGGATATTTGGAAAGGTGAGAGCCACCATGTGCATAATGGACCCATTAGGTCCATTGTCGAAAAAAGGACTGGCAGATTGTGTAAGGGAAATAATGAATGTCTCACTACAGCAAGGCAGATTTCCAGCTAGTCTGAAAGAGGCTATTATTGAAAAAAATCCTCCCTGGATCAAACCATCCTGGAGAACTATTGGCCAGTCTCTTTCAGGCAAGGTGATGGAACATGTGCTGTCCTCCCAATTCCAAGCAATCCTGGATAACAGAGATTATCTAGATTAATTTCAATCTGTCTTTTAGCCTGGCTATGGGACAAAGACAGCTTTGGTCACCTTGGTTGATTGCCTATGCAGGGAAATAGACAGGAACAGTGTGCCCCTGTTAGTTCTGCTGGACCTGTCAGTGATTTTAGATACCATCAGCTATGGTATCCTTCTGGATCACCTGTCTAGGATGCAGCTCAGTAGCACTGTTTTACAATGGCTCTGGTCTTTCCTGGAGGGACAGACTTAGAAGGTGGTGCTGGAGTAAGCGTATTAGACACCCTGGCTGTATCCTGCAGTGTCCCAGGACTCCGTTTTGTTCCCCTTGTTGCTGCTGCTGCAACAGCAGATTCTTATTCTTATTCTTATTCTTATTCTTATTTTATATCTCATTCTCCAAAACAAGTTGGGACTCAAAATGGCTGACAATTTTAAAGAACAATACAATTAAAAACATACAAAAAGTGCATCTTACAATCAAATTACACGTCCTACAATATTAAAACAATTTTTCTTGTTGCTGTGTGCCTCAAAGTCATTTTTTCACTTATGCAAACTCTAAGGCGAACCTCTAATGGGGTTTTCTTGGAGAGTTTCTTCAGAGAGGGTTTGCCATGGCTATCCTCTGAGGCTGAGAGAGTGTGATTTGCCCAGTGTCACCCAGGGTTTTTTTTATGCTTCAACATAGAATAGAACCTTGGTCTCCAGAGTTGTACTCCAGCGCTCATACCACTACACCACAATTCACTATCTAGTTAAATATATATATATATATATATATGTAAAAGATAAAACTATTTAAAATAGTTCAGTTACACTGATACAACAACTTTCTGTTTTAAAAAATCCTGTCTGAATAAAAAGGACAACAATGGAAGGACAACAAGGAAGTAGACATTCTTGCTCCCCTCCTCCCTGGAAGGGAGTTCCAGAGTCCAATATCTACATGAAACCAGTGGAAGAAGTCAGCCAGAGTTTTGGTGTTCAGTGGCACCAGTATGCAGATGACATTCAGCACTCTCTCTCTCCTTTCCATCTGATTCCAAGGAAGCTATTTCTGTTCTAAACCAGTGTCTGTTGACAGTAACAGAGGGTGAACAAATTTAAACTTAATCCAGACAAGACAGAGGTGCTCCTGGTTAGCTGGAAATACAATCAATGAATAGAAATTCAATCTGTACTAGATTTCATTTCCCCTGAAATCTCAGGTTTGTAGAATAGTAGAATGTTCCCGGACCCATATCTGAGCCTGTATGCCCAGTTGTGTCCAGAAGTGCATTTGCACAATTAAAATTAGTACACCTGTTTTGCCCATTCCTTGAGAAGTCAGATCTGGCTACTGTAACAAATGTCCTGATTATATCATGTTTGGACTACTGTAGCATATTTTAAGTAGGGCTGCCTTTGGAAACTGCTTAGAAACTTGAGCAGTTCCAAATTTGTTGTGGCCAAGGTGTTGACTGGGACTGTCTTGTTGAAACAGCTGTGTTGACTACCTGTCCATTTCCAAGCAGAATCTAAAGTGTTGGTTCTTGTTAGGCATGGTAACACAGCCCGTGGAGACTATGTAATGTGAAGCACCAGGATCCAGACTTCCCCGATGAAGCAGGCTGCTTGTCAGCTGGAGAAACTCCTCTCCCCTTCCAGATAGAGCACAGAGACTCTACAGCCAGACATTTTACAAATGAGGCTTTAATCTTTGTTGCTATATATATAGATATGTACAGCATACACCAACACAACTCCTACAGCAAAATAGCAATATGCAATCCACCATCCAGAGTCCACATCAAGACATCACATGTGTGTCCAGAGGCTTGTGTGTTATATAGCCTGTGTTCCACATGGCTTACTGGCACTGCCTCTTCCTCCTGGACCCCTGTCACTCACCTGAGTGACACTGCAGTTTTGCAGAAGTTTCTGTGCTTTCTAGCACCAGGTGACTACCCCCATGATGTCATGTCCTGTGACATCAGCATGAGGCTGCATGACTCAGCTGTGGCCAAATGCTGTGTCATCATGGCTGCTGCACTATCCCACAATGTACATTTTCCTTTGGGACCCAATCCTAACAGTTCTGATCTTTCACACCTTACACTACTTGGCTTCTAACTTTCTGAAGGACCATATCTCCTTATATAAGTCAGCATGTGCATTGAGATCTTCAGGGGAGGGCAGTCCCACTACCAGTTGATGAGGATTTGGGAAAGAGCCTTCTCTGTGGCTGCTCCCAGGTCTGATTGGCCTTCTCTGTGCATTCTTTCCACTTACAGGTGGAGATGTTTCTATTTAGGCAGGCTTTTGAATTTTAATTATGGAACTGTAGTGTGTTTGCGTGTAAGTAGTATGTCGTATTTTTAATCTGTTTTTGTAATTATATTTTAATATGTTTTAAAGTGTTTTAGCTGTTCTAATAATATTGGTATTTATGTCCTTTTATCTTTTGTAAATTACTTTTTTAGCTGGAACTTTTTAAGTACAGTGCACTTTTATTATATGCAGGGAATCTTTTCCAGACTCTCCCCCACATAGGGAAAAAAAAAAACGTGGGCTCTAAAGTACCATTTGATTCAATAGCTGCATGCTCCTGTGGGCATGGGCACCATTGTAACATCTGGGGCTTGCCTTTGCGTAAGCTTAAAGCTGTGGATGGCTAGCCTGTGTATGGGGCAGGTGCACTGTACTAGAAGCTGCCTTGAATCCCATTTTGGAGGAAAGATGGGAAACCAATTCAGTAAATACATAAATAAATCTTAGGGCCTTTGCAGACTGCTAGAAATAGTGCTAATTAAGTCCACTTTAAGGGTTAGGGTTAGGATAAGGGAATCATGGGAACTGTATTTTATTGTGGCACTAGAGCTCTCTGACAGAGAAGACTCAATGTCTCAGAAAAAAACAACAATTCTCATGATTCCCTAGTATTAACACTAACCCTTAAAGTGGACTCAATTTGGACTATTTCTGGAAGTCTGCAAAGGCCCTTTGTCTCCCACTCTTATTCCAGTCAGCTGATATTTAGAAATACATTTTCTTTGCTACTATGGGCAAATATAGAACAAACAATAATAACAAATCAAGAAATAAAAACAATAATAACTAATACTTTATAGAGTCTTTCTAACCATTGGTGCTACACGTTTTTGGTCAAAAATGGCCAATTTATTTGTTGTGTTGATGAGATGTGGTTTTCTAAAACATTTTAAGTTGATAGTTTGTGCCACTTTTCCCATTTCTGTTACATACAGACATTAATTGAAGATGTCTGTTCCCCCAATTCTAGTCCCTATTCTTTTTAACATTCTTAATAATGCCATAACCTAACTAATAAATTTAAGTTAGTAACATTTGATTCAATAACATTAAAGAGTATCCAAAAAGGAAAAACTCCACATGAAAGCCTACAATCCATTAAATTATACCAATAATTGCTGCCAATAACTCTGGGCATGTTGACAAAGCCACCACATATGATAAAGATCTGCCTGAGAGGCATTATGATTGCAGCATTTAAAGCTATTAGCTGAGTAAACTCAATTTAATTGTGTTGGAGTTAAATACCAGTGGAAGAATACTGTATACAGTACATCTCTTACATAGAGGTTTAAGGAAACAGACTGACAGCACCTAATCCCTAACCCAGGGGTTGGCAACCTTTCCTCTTTAAGGGCCGAGGGACTTCAGCTCCCAGAAGCCTCAGCCATGTTGGCCAATAGATTCTGGGAGCTGAAGTCCCTTGGCCCTTAAAAGGGAAAGGTTGCCTACCCCTGCCCTAACCCATAAAAGCTTGCACTTCTTCCTAATGAAAATACACAGTATGGTATAGAATGTGATGACCATAGCTTGCACTATTATGAGAGAAGGAGACAAAATCTCTCTATGGGGCTAAGCAGACAGCGCTTTGCGCCGTCTTCAGAGCAAGGAAGGGGAGGGGCAGCCACACTCTGGGTGCCCTAACCCCTTCCCCAAGACGTCCTTGGAGCAGCTGGCCCTCCGCACAGCCGGTGCTTCAAGGATGACCTCCCGCTGCAGCATGTGTACACGAGTTTGGAAAGAAACAGCTATATATATAATTATTTATTCACTTTAAAAACATTCAAATACAAATCATTACAAACAAACATAAAACACATAATACAGCATTTTGTTTGCTTATTGCTTTCTACATTTTTAACATATTGTCATCCACATTTTCTCTCATATTCTTATGTACAATCATCTTCTCTCTCATCTTTTTGCTTATAAATGTACTGTTCAAACTAAGATATACTTTCTGGGTGAGTCACCTTATCATTTCTGTATTCTTCAATTACTCTTTCTATACCCTCGATTCTACTATATCTTCAGACCTTTTTATTTTTTCCTTAACTTGTTTTTCTTTTTCCATTCATTTCATTCTCTCTTTTTCCCCCACCCTTCCATTATTTTATTTGATATATCACCAGAATATACTGTATGGTTTTGCTTTTTCTCTCTCTTATTGTAATTATTTTTTTTCCTTTTCTCTGCATGTACTATCTTATTCTTTATTTATGCACCCATCTCTTACCCACCATGATTCTATACTTTTCTTAATCATAGACCATTCTTCTTCTATCTTTTCTATTGTTTTGAATTGAAGCAGATAGAATGTCCATATTCTTCATCTCTGTTATTTTTACAAACCATTCATCTACCTCCAGTATTTCTATTTTTCACCAATATTTAACGCATACAATTCTAGCCGAGGAGATTATGTATTGTTTGTATTTTTTCTGTAATTCTTTATCTATCTTATCTGTTATGTTTAAGAGGAAGAGTTCTGGTTCAAATGAAATTTGTTTTTGAAACATTACAGTTATTTTCTTGTGTATCTCCTTTCAATACCTTGTTGCTAATTCACATTTCCACCACATGTGGTAGAAAGTTCCCTGATGTTCATGACATTTCCAGCATTGTTTGTTAGTTGTTTTATAGATGGCATTTAACCTTGTGGGTGAGAGATACAATCAATGCATTATTTTCAAAAAGTTCTCCTTCAGATCTTGGCAATGCATAAGTTTATTTGTGTATGATCATGTTTTTTCCCATGTCTAGATTAATATTTCTTCCTATGTCTTGTGCCCATTTAGTCATTATGTGTTTAATTGTCTCTTGTTCCAGGTTTCTTTCATTTAGTATTTTATAATATTTTGTGATGTGGTGTCCTTCATCATCCATGATAACTTTATCTATATCTGTCTTGCTTTCTTCTATTCTTTCTGTCATATTGTCTATCTTAAATCTTTCCTTTAATTGTATACAGAGTAACCAGTTGTTAACTCTTCCTTCTTTTCCAAGCTGTTCTTTTGATTTTATTTCATATTTGATGTTTCCTTCCCTGTTCCTTTTTAGTTCCAGTATATCTTGATATCTTATCCAATTTATGTTCTCATTTTGGCTTCTATATAAGAGGGCTTCTTGAGGGGAGGTCCAGAGTAGTAAATTTCTGTAGAAATTCTTTTTAATTTTTAGCCATACTTTAAGTAGAGGTCTTCTTATGTGATGGTGAGTAAAATCTTTGTTTGCTTTCAATTAGCTATAACACATAAAGGTGTGCAAGCCAAATCTGATGTTATCACTCTCTATACTTAATAATATCTCATCCTCTAATGTTACCCATTCTTCTATCCAGCTCATGCAGCAGACGTAATAATATAATTTAAGATCTGGTAATGAAAATCCCCCTTTTTCTTTTCTTTCAACCATACTGGACCATTTTATTCTAGGTTTCTTATCTTGCCACAAAAATGTATTCAGTTCTTTCCTCCAGATATCAAAACATTTTGTACAATGGGTATATTTTGGAATAGATACATAAATTTTGGTAATATGTTCATTTTTATTATGGATACGCTTCTTATTAGTGAAGTTTAGTTCATTTTATCAGATCCTTTTGGATTTCTTTCCAAACCTTGTTGTAGTTGTTTTCAAAAAGATCTGTGTTTCTTTTTGTTATAATAATCCCTAAATATTTTATCTTTTTCTCTATCTTGAATTTACTCTTAATTCTCAGTTTTTTCTCTTCATCTCTATTCATATTTTTTGTTAATATTGCTGTTTTGTCTTGATTCACTTTAAATCCTGTTAGTTTCCATATTCATTTAGCATTTTTAACAGTTTATATATGCCTTTTAATGGATTTTCCAAAAAGCAAACCACATCATCCGAGAATGCCTTTGTTTTGTGGGTATGTCCATTTGTTCTTATTCCTTGAATTTTTTGATCTTCCTTAATCTTTACTATTACTATTAATATCTCCAATATAAATAATAATGGGGATAATGGACATACCTGTATAGTTCCTTTTTCTATATTGAAATTTCTCATCTTTTCTTCATTGATTATGATTTGTGCTTTTTTTCTGTATAAATCATTTTTATACATTTTTTGAATGTCTCTCCCATATTAATAAATTTAATGACTTCTTACATGAAGGACCAATTTACTTTATCAAAAGCCTACTCAGCATCTATGAAGACCATAGTTATCTGCTTCTCGTTATGTTTCTCAGAATATTCTAAGACATTTAAAACTTCTCTTAGATTGTTTCTTATGTGTCTTTTGGGTAAAAACCCATTTTGGTCTTTTTGTATATTTTCATTTAAGACTTTCTTTAATCTATAAGCAATAATAGTTGTAAATATCTTATAATCTGTATTTATTAGGGAAATAGGTCTATAATTTTCCACTCCACATTTGTCTCTACCTTCCTTGGGAATTAATGTAATATAAGTATTTTTCCAGGATTCTGGGATAACCTTTCTTTGTATGTCATTTAGAGTGTTTTTTTAAAGGCTTCATTATGATCTCTTCCATTTTTTTTTAATAGAATAGAATTGGAAATCCATCTGGTCCTGGTGCTTTTCCAACATTTATTTTTTTAATTTCCTTCAAAATTTCTTTCTCTGTAATATTCTTGTTTAGAACTTTTCTCTGTTGATCTGTTGATTGAGTTATTTTCTGCTTTTCCAGATATTTTTGTATTTTCTCTTTTTTGCTTTCTTCTTTGTTCATATATTTGTATAGTCTTTAAAAAAATTAAATATATTTTTAATGTTTTCTTGATTTGTGAGTAATTTCCCTCCTTCTTTTATTTCAGATATTATTTTCTTTTTTTTCTTTCATTAGTTTATTGGCTAACATTTTACTAGGCTTGTTTTCTAATTTGAAATGTTTTTGTTTTACACAATAACAATAATAACAATAATAACAATAATAACAATAATAATAATAATAATAATAATAATAATAATAATAATAATAATAATAATAATAATAATAATAATAATAATAATAATAATTTATTTATACCCCACCCCTCTGAAAACAATTGGGATGGCTAACAAGTTAAAAATTCACTACATCCCAATCCCATCCCTACCCCCTTAAAAGAATATTAAATCAGATACATTTAAAAGCCAAATAGAATAAGAGTACAGCAATTAGCTGCAACAATATTAATAAGGGGAAAAAAGAAGATCAAGAATAATGGCAACATTATGCTACTTTACATGAGACTCTCAAAGGAGTCTCTAAGGACAGTTCCTGAAAAGTTCCTGGGGCTGGGATAATCTGGCCTGGAAAGGCCTGCCAGAAGAGATCTGTCTTGACAGCTTTTTTAAAGCTGTCTAAAGATGTCAATTGGCGGATCTCATCCAGCAGGCTATTCCATAGTCTGGAGGTGACAGCAGAAAAAGCCCTCTGGGAAGTGGTTGAAAGCCTGGATCTTTGTGGCTGCAGCAGATTCCTCCCAGAGGACCAGAGTTTGTGGGGAGGATTGTAAGGGAGAAGGCAGTCCAGGAGATAGTTTGGACCCAAGCCATTTAGGGCTTTATAGGTTATAACCAACACCTTGTATTGGGCCTGGAAACTAATAGGCAGCCAGTGGAGGGATCTTAGTACTGGTGGAATATGGTCCCTCCTAGATGTTCCTGACACTATTTTGTTCACCATGTTCTGTACTAACTGCAGTTTCCAAACTAAGTACAAGGGTAGCCCCATGTAGAGCATGTTGCAGAAATCTAGATGTGAGGTTACCAGTGCATGCACAACAGTCTTGAGATCCCTTACTTCCAGAAAAGGGCACAGCTGGCATATCACCTGAAGCTGATAACAGGCGCTCCTGACTGTCGCATTCACCTGATTCGCCATCAGGAGCAACGATTCAAAGAGCACCCCCAGCTGCAAACACAGTCACTGGAGGAGAGTGTGACTCCATCCAGGGCTGGAGTTTGCAGCCCAATTCTTGGTTTCAGGCCCACTACTGTGAGCACCTCCATCTTGTCTGGTTTCAGCTTCAATCTGTTTTTCCTCATCCAGCCCATTACTGCCCAAAAACATTCATTGAAAGAGGAGATGCCATCGGAATTCGAGGTCAATGAACGAGACATGGAGAAATAGATCTGGGTGTCATCAGCGTACTGATAACACCCAGCTCCATAACTCCATATGATCTCACCCAGTGGCTTCATATAGATGTTAAATAACATCAAGGACAAAATGGCACCCTGTGGAATGGCACAGGTGAGCTCTCTTTTAGCTGAGCCACTGTCCCCGAGCATCACCCTCTGGGACCTTCCTGAGAGGAAGGACCAGAACCACTGCAAAGCAGTGCCTCCGATGCCCAAAACCCTCAGGTGGTCCAAGAGGATGCCATTGCAGTTTCTTCTCTAATTCTTTCATCACCATTTTTTTCAATTGATTTTCTAGTACTTGAATTTCATATTTTATTTTTCTATTTCCTCCCTTCTCCAATTCTAGTTCTTCATCTCTTAATTCTCTCAGTATATTTTCCTCTTCCTCCTTCTCCCTCCTTCTTTCCTCTATATTATATTTTATCATAAGACCTCTGGTTACTACCTTTCCAGCATCCCAAGTTGTTTTATATAGAGTCTCTTTCATTGTATTTTCTCTATAATACATTTTAAGTTCTTCTTTAAGCTTGTTGACTATGGTTTCCTTTTTCATTAAATATTCCTTTAATCTCCACAAGTATTCAATCCTTTTTTCTTTTATTTCAAGTTTAATTGGATGATGGTGTGATATGAATTTTGGTAAAATGTCCATTCTTTGAATTTTAGGTAATAGTGTTTTTGTAATTATAAACATATCGATTCTTGAAATTGAATTGTGTACTTCTGAGAAATACATATATCCTTTGGTTTGTCCATATTTCTTACTCCAAACATCCACCATTTCAAATTCTTCCATCATTTTAAAAAAGGATTTGGGCAGTTTTCCTTGATTTTTCCTGATTATTTTTTTCAAGTCCGATACTCTATCTTGCTGTGGTTCGATTATTGAATAGAAGTCTCCCATAATTATTAAGTTATCATGATCCACTTCTCATATTTCTTTTTTTATTGTCTCAAAAAATTGTCTCTTTTTTTCCATCAGTGCGTAGATTCCAACTACTAAAGTTTTTCATTCCTTAAATATTACTTCTACAGCAATGTAAGAACCCTTGTTATCTTTAAATATTTCTTTTGAGTTGTATTTCTTATTCACATATAAGGATATCCCCCTTTTTCTTTTTTCCATCAATGAAACATAGCAATTTCCTAATCCTCAAATATTTAATGTTGCTTTCCTTAATTTTTGTTTCCTGTATAGAAATGATATCACTTTTTGTCTTTTCTAGGTGATGGAACACCATATTTCTTTTATACTTTGAATTCATCCCTTTTATATTCCATGATGTCACTTTGATCGTCATACTTAATTTTTTTCTTTATTTTTTTCTTTTCTTTAAATATATTATGCTAGTTAATCTTTCTTCACTTCTTTATACTATTATCATGTAATATGTTGTGTTCCACCCCTTTATTTGTGTATAGTTTATTTTATTTATTTGTTAATTTAGTTTTTATTCCAATTTCAATTCTTAATATTTTTTAATGATCTTCTGTTTCATTATCTTTTGACTTTCCTTTTTCATTCCCTACTTCTCCTTCTAGTTCCTCTTCCTTCTCACTTTCTATCTCATCTTCCATTTCTTGGTCTGATGTGATATGTTTAATATCCTTTTTTCCTTCTGTTGATGATAATTCTTTATTGCTTATTTTTTCTATTTTATTTTTCTGCTCCTGTTCTTCTTTCTTTTTCCTCTGTTGAGCTTTATATCTAGTTATTTTATGGGGTCCTGATCCTTCCTCTGGCTTGTCTCTTTCTTTTAATGTTTAATTTCTTTCCATTTTCTTCACTTTTTCCAATGTGTCAATTTAAATCTCCTTTGGTTCAATATAAAGGACAAACCTTCAATTGTTTCCCATCTGTACTCGATTCTTTTTCTTCTCAAGAGTTATACAATGAACTTATATTGTTTTCAATTCACAATTTGGATTCGTAGCTTTTCTGAATTATCAAATCTCTTGTCCTTGTTCTTGTCAAGCATAACACTATATCTTTTGCAGTTTTTCTTTCTTTTGCGTAGTTGATTTTACCCTAAATACTTTGTCTATTTCCATTTCCATTCTTGTGTCAGTGTATCCTATATAGGCCACTATCGATGTTATTACTCTGCTGTATAGATCTTCATTAGAGATTTCTAGCAGGCCTCTGATCTTTACAGATCTCTCTCTATATCTCAATTGATTTGTCAGTTCCATGATTCTTTGTTGTTCTTGCTTTTGAATTATATCCTTTGATTTTTTTCCAGATGTGCCGTTAGTTTTTTCCCCATTTTTTTCTTCCTTCTGAGTCTTACTTTAAATCTGTAGATATCTTTTCCATGTTTTCCTCAATGTTATCGAGTTCTTTTTCCAGTCTCTCCTTATTTCTTTTCTTAATTCTTGTCTTGACTCCTTTGATTCCTCTTTCATTTCCTGACATATTTCTCTTATTTCTTGTCTCATTTTCCGTATTTCCTCCAACAGTACTGCATTTGAGTCCATTGTTTTAACCACTTCTGTCGATCCTCTTCTTTGTGTGATTACTTGAATTTGAGATTGTGACCATCCTTTTTTTCCAGACATCATTCTTTATATTATAAAATCCAAGTTTCTGTAGTCAAATAAATCTTTGATATTAATCCACAAATTACTTATAAATCTACTATTTTCTTCAATATTACAATATTGCAATATAATTGTTACCACAATTTTATTTCAACTTTTCTATATTTTCCTTATCCAGATTTTTGTCAAACTTGTGTCACATTTCTAGATAAATTATTATTCTCTAAACAACCATGCTCATCCTATATTTTATTTTGCATCTTATATTCTACATACCATATTCTACATACTTCATACTATCTCTCTCTTTTTTTACACCAGTTTCCCACAACTCTTTCTTTTACTTTAATTTCAGATATATTTTTATAAGCTTAATTCCTTATTTATTGGATATCCAACATTCTAGTCCATACATTTCAATATGAGGTCAAATATCTTACATTTAACATTCCTTATTCCCTTCATTCACCAATTCAAATTGAAAAAAGAGATCAAGGGGGGGGGTAAAACTTTGAAAATATATGTTATTTAATAATTTCTCCTATTTTTTTCCTACTGGCCTTCTAATTTACTTATCTATTAATATAAACCCTTAAATACCTGTTTGTTATTGTTCTACTCAAATGCTATTCCTTATTTTCCCCTCCCTTTTCCCTTTTTTTCTATTTTCTTCACTTTTTCTGTAACTTAAATATATGTTCAAAACTCCAGGTTTACACTATAGCTTACTGCTTCTCAGTGTCCTTTTATTATTTTCACTCTTCTTCCATTCCAATGCTTTTCTCCTGTCTCTCCTTGCCTCTCACCACACATTTTTTTTTTGCTTTTCAGTATTCCATTCCATTCTGTTCCATTATGTTGCTTTCTTTAACTCTACTCCCCTGTATCTTTTATAGTTCAGCATTCTTCACTCCTTTCATTACTCAATTTCTTTTCTCTCCATTCCATTCCCCCCCCGCTCTCCTCCACATCTCTCCAGTTTTCTGATTCCTTCTCTGCACAGCCTCTGTTACTCCACTGCTCTGCTCCTTTCTAGCTCTCCAACTCCTTCTCTACTCAGCTTCCATTACTCTACTGCTCTATTGTACTAGCAATTATTTCTGCTTTGTGTTTCTCTTGAAGTTGCTTTTAGGATGAGAAATCTTTTTTTAAAAAAAATATTTATTTAATTAATTACTTTACCTTTATCTTTAATACTACTTACATTTATGTGCCATTCTTCCACTAGTAAGCTCAAAGTGAAATACATGGCTCTATTTCTTCTCACATTATCCTCTATGAAAAAGAACTGAGAGATAGTGAGTGCTGCAACATTAACCCCTGATTTTCATGGCTCTGTTGTAACCTGAACCTAAATCTCTCAAGTGCGAGTCCAACACTCCAATTACATTTTTCAAACAAGTTCTTTTCAAAATTTATTATGTATTATGGTTATCTGTATTATTAAAAGGCTCCCCCTTTTTATTATAAAATATAATTTAATTGCTAATTTGTTTGATTGTGATTAGTTATATTCCATCATGTGCATTACATGAACCATAGATTTGTATAAAATCATAGCAATAAGCCATTTTACTTTCAGTTCCTCTCCTACTATCTCCAGCATGGAATATATGTTTTGTTTTTGTTTTTGTTGTTGTTGTTGTTTTAGCAATTGTACCCTTGGTCATTGTTTTCACTAGACACCTATCATACACCCCAGATTGTATTCCTGGTTACTCAGTATGCTCTCTTGTGGAAAATTTGGTTTTCTCTTTGAGAAAGTTCCATGGTGAACTGCAAGACCTAGTTCTGAATAACCATCTTCAGAAATGATTAGATCTCTCTAACAAGAAAACCTACTTCAATAAAAGCTTGATAAAAAGAATAAAGACTATGCATGGCAGTTTAATAAAACATCTAGATAGCCATGTTGGCCATACAGCAAATCCAATAACATCCAAACAATGATGCCTTTATTGGGCCAACCAAAATGCAAAATTGCAAGCTTTTGAAGTCACATTGGCTTCTTCATTAGGTAAATAGGAGAAAAAAATTGAAAATGTTAGTCTTGGGCCTGCATTTTCTGTTTCTGATCTCAGTTCAGATGTTAGGGGAGGGCTATCTGTAGGATGGCTTCTCCCCCTTTGGCCATGTGGTCACTGGAAATTTTGCAATTATTAATCCACCTGATTTAGTGTGTGTTTTTAATCATTTAAATTGATTTTATTTGTATCTCTCCAAGATCCCATGATGTAAGGTGAGGCAGAAATATTTAATTGAAGAAATAAATGCAGATAATTTACCACTTGATTTTAGAGGTGAGCTATTATTTGTTCTGTGCAGGGAGAAAAATATTCACTTGGAAGCATGTCACTAATCATACTAATCCTTGGGAGGTCTAGAAAACATATTTCCTCTTTACCCAGGGACAATATTTTTATTTTGTTGAGAGGAGCGATTGAAAAAGTAGTGGATTTCCACTGTGGTTCAAATTGTTTTCAAACAAAAGTAATAGGCTAATCCAATAAAAAATAAGTATATAAATGAAGAAGACACTTGCCAGTTTGCAAAGCAAGTTCAGGGTATAGACAAATGTAGGCCTGAAATAAAGAATGACCCACCAATTGCAGCTCATTTTAGAAGCAGACAGGATGCACAGTTTGTGCTGATTATTATTGTTATTGTTGTTGTTGTTGTTTTCATTATATTTTAGTTAAAATTTTAAAAGTACATTAGAAATTACAGAACTTAGAAATAAACATAGAAAGAGAAACAGTTAAGCAGAAAGAAAAGGAAAGGAAAGGAAAGGAAAAGAAGGAAAGAAAGGAAAAGATTACTTCCAATCTTTCTTTCAGTGGCTATACATTTATGTAATTATTCATGCCTCACTCACTAATATTGCAATAAATGCACTTCTTTGAATCTATTCTTTCTAATTATCAAAACCAAAAGTTGCCAAGTCATTTTCTTTTTTGCACAAAAAGTCTATAAAGTATTTCCAATCCCCTCACCACTGATAAAACATCTATAAGGGGTTTATAATCCACTAATTTCACCAACTAATCTTCCATAGTATGTAATGTTGAATTCTTCCATCTTTTTTGCTACCATGGTCATATATTGCAGTAATTTTCCAGGAGTCTTCTTCAGCTTTATATTCAATAATCCCAAAAGAAACAGCTCTGGCTTTAGCTAAATATTAATTTTTTAAAATTCTTTGCATCAATACATGTATTTGAAAACATTTTTTTAAAAAAGCTTTTTTGCATGTCTACCACATATGATAAAATTTGCCTTCATGTTGCTCAGATTTCTAACATTAGAAACTCCTCTAAACATTCTAGACAATTTTTCTAGGGTCATATGCCATGGATACATCATTTTGTAAAAAAATCCTTCTAAGATCATAATGTAATGTAAATTTTAATCCCTTTGATTACATATTTTCCCATTGGTGCATCTGTATATTGTAACCAAAGTTCTTAGCCTATTATACATTCTTTGATTTGTTCTTCTTTCATTTCACATTTCAACAAGGTTTATGCATTTTAGCATCATCATTTATACTTTTATGCATGTAGTAATCATGATGAATGTGCTAGCTAGATAAATCATCAAGACATGAGTCTGACTACAGGAGACAACATTTCAGATTTCATGATTCTAGAAGGAGTTGTTTGTCAGAAAGAAAAATCCCTGCTTTTCTTGGGTGTGTTGTGTGTGTGTGGGAGACAATAGTTAAAGTTCCAGAACACTTGTAGCATATATTTATCATACTGCTTCTTTTCTTCTTCCTGTGTAAACTATTCTATTTAAGTTTTCAGAATTAGGACTTTCAACACCAAAAGTTGTATACATCAATAAGGAAAAATATGTTTTCTGCCTCTGCATTGGTGAAGTTTATTATAAGGCAACATTTCTTTTTTTTAATTCAGATTTTTTTTTATACTAATAAGAACACTGTTACATTTTTCATTATTTTATATTGTATCATTACTTAAAAATAGATATTTTATTTATACAAATAGACTTCATTTTGTCTACTTAGTTAATAAAGTAAGGAAACAACAACAACAATTCCTTGTTATTGTACTTTATTTTGTGACATACAGTCTAACATAAAGCTTTGTAGCAGCTTTGAACTGTTTCAAGGCTTTGATGTACACTTTGTGGTGTTTTATGACATCTGTTTTTACAAAACTTTACTATAATTTTCCAATCTGTGTTGGATATTTTGAATGATTTCCTTTTTTCAGGTTTGTTAGTCTGTCCATTTCTATATTATCTGAGGGCCTTTGCAGACTGCCAGAAATAGTGCAAATTCAGTACACTTTTTAACTACCCTGACTCAGTGCTAGGGAATCATGGGAACTGTAGTTTATTGTGGCACCAGAGTTCTCTGACAGGGAAGGCTCAATGTCTCAGAAAAAAATACAGTTCCCATGATTCAATAGCACTGAGCCAGGCAGTTAAAGTAGGCTCAGTTTGCACTATTTCTGGCAGTCTGCAAAGAGCCTAAGACTCTTAGTAGCCAAGTCTTTTGATTTCCAATTTTGTGCTATTAGAATTCTGGCTATGGTGATGAAGGAAAATATGCTTTTCCAGTGTTTTGTTTTGTTTGTTTGTTTGTTTCTTAATCTGAGATTTTATTAGTCCTATTTAACAAATAGATTTCTGGCAACACTTCAAATCTTATATCTAGAATAGTCTTAATCTTCATGTGGATATTTTCATAAAACATTTTAATTTTAGGGCAAGTCCACCACATGTGGTACCAATTGCTGATTGCTTTATCACATTTCTAAAGTTTATTTTCATTATTTTTGTAGATCTTCACTAATTTTGATGGAGTCAGGTACCATCTATAGGCCATGTTCAGATAGCTTTCTGTGATGCTCTGACATTTCAAGAATTAAAATGTCTTTTTCCTTGAGTACTGCCAGCTCTCCAAGTCTATACCCCTTCCTAGGTCTTTAGCCCATTGTTCCTTTGATGTTCTCTTGTTCTTACTTTCTTTCAAGGAGCAGTGTGTAAATTTTTGCAACTGGTTTAGATGTATTTCCTTCAAGTATCTCATCTAGTTTGGTTTTCTTTATTTCAAAATCTGATTCTTGTGGTACATGTTATATCTGTCTGATAATTGTCTGTATACCAAGCAGTAACTTTTCACTTAGAACTCTTTAATTTCATTTATTGATCTCATCAAAGACTGTCTTTGATCATTCTTTTTCAGTATATCTCTGTATCTTAACCATCTTGTAGTTATTTTTGTTCTTTCTAACAGGTCCTTTTTGGGGACATACCCAACCTGGTATCTTGGAGTAAAAAAATGGCCTAATTTTTTCCATGTGGCAAAGATAGATTTATGAGTAAAATGATGGTCAAAGTCCTTATGAATTCTACTTTTGCCATACCAGAGGTATGTGTGACACCTGAAACATAAATTAAAACCATCTAGATTAAGCAGTTTTGAGTTTTCAGGTTTTATCCATTCTGAGAGCCAAACTAAAGTGTTGGCCTGGTAGTATAAAAGTAGGTCAGGTAAATCAGATCCTCCATTTGATCTTGTGTCTGTTAGTGTCTTCCACTTTACTCTTGGTTTTTTACCTTCCCATAGGAATTTTTAAAGTTTTTTTTATTCCATGTATCAGATGGTTTGTTGTTAGTTATTATTGGGAGATTTGTGAAGAGAAAATTAAATTTTGGGAGAATTGTGGCCATTTTACCTGAGAAGGATAATTTCAGTTTTGTCCATCTATGAAGATCTTGTTGAATAGATTTCCACATTGTTTTATAATTGTTGTTGAATAAATCAGTGTTCTTGTTTGTTACCCAGATGCTGAGATATTTAGCTTTCTTGACTATTTTGCATAAGGCAACATTCCAAGAAAGATAGAAAGGAAAGGCAAAAAATGTTTAGAATTTGTAAGCCAATGAAGCATAGCCTCTTCAGGTGTTAGCAATTTCCTTGTATCTGTGAGCTCATACATGTTATTCAACTATCCAGTTAACTATATCTTTATCTGCCATGTGGTATCCTTCTCTTTACCATGCCTCAAAATGGGGGAAAAGGAGACCAAAAGTCAGAAAGTGTGATGAGAGATGAGTAAGAATTCTGTTTCTCCTGAAGTAACCAATTCAGCATTTATGTATTTTTGCATTTTGTGGCATTGAGTGGCTGCCTTCTTTTTCATTCTATTTTCCCCCTTCATGCCTAGCATAACAACAACAAAAAGCCTCAAATAAATAGAAAAATAACCACAATCAGCTTTACACTATTGATTTTCTTATTGTTGAACACATTTTAATGGGAAACATGCTGCATTTTTATTTGACGGCTTGGCAGCTTTTCATTATAAGCACAAGCAGCAAGGGGAAAACATGAAAATATATAGTAAGACAACAGCCTAGCTCTGAAATATTTTTTGGGAAGAAAAACCACATGGCCACAACCCAATAGTTAGGTGACATTAAGCTTAATTATTTCATTTGGCTTTAATACATAAAAGTTTATATTTGATTTTAACCATTCAGTTTAATAGAAGGGATATAATGGCAGTTCTGCTTGGCTCAGCAATCTAAAATATAGTTCCAAATGTGACCCTAAACTTGGTATGTTATTTTAAAAGTGACTAGTTACAGTTATATTTCCAAGGCCTCTTCCCACAAAACAAGTTAGGGCCTTTGCAGACTGCCAGAAATAGTGCAAATTGAGTCCACTTTAAGGGTTAGGGTTAGGGTTAGGGAATCATGGGAACTATATTTTATTGTGGTACCAGAGCTCTCTGACAGAGAAGGCTCAATGTCTCAGAAAAAAAAAAAACAATTCCCATGACTCCCTAGCACTAACCCTAACCCTTAAAGTGGACTCAATTTGCATTATTTTTGGCAGTCTGCAAAGGCCCTTAGTTACCACTACAGTAACAGTTTGCCAAGGTAACTATTTAATGATGTAGTAGTCAAAATTTGGAGTAATGAGATCAAACACATAACATGGGTTGTAAAGGGATCACTTTATTTAAACTAACCTATTTTATATGTTTTTCTTGAAATCTTCAAAATGGTGGGAGCAACCTGGTTCAGGAGCAGCTGTAGCAGGTGGTCTGTTCCCCAGATCACCTCCTCAGGTTCTCCTGGCAAAACATCTGAGTCCCAGGGATAACCCATAGTTGGGTTGCTCCCCAGCCAGCTTACATCTAGAATACCAACCTAAGATTTCCTCATTCAGCTCACCGGATTGGAATTGGGTTATGTAGCTTTAATTACCTCTGAATTAATGTTCAATAAGGTCAGAAGAAGGTGGCATCACAGGAGAGCCTAACCACCATTTTGACTCTGCTAAGCAAGCCAAACTTTGGCAGATTGGCAATACTGGACATGTTTTTTCCTAAACTATTAAGGACTACAAAAGGATATTATTTGAAAGTAATAAGGAAATATGTCCAAATGAAATATTATGAACAGTCATCATTATTGCTGAAGAAAGGACTTAGAGCTCCATAAGTGATCTTTTGATAGAGAAAAAAGACCAGCTACTTATGCATTAAATTATGTAGTTTTACTAAAACAAACCAAGGAAAATATATTTGAATGAATCTCTCCCAATTCAAAGTTTCATTTTCTTTAGAACATGTCTGGTATTTGCTTTTTATAGAAAATCTATTCCAAAGCCAGAATACTCACCACAGCTTTTTGGAGTGAAAAACACTAGAATACTTTCAGTATTATTATGTGTAGCTTGTTGTCCAAAGGGCTTTGTTGGTCCAGTGTGTGATTGACTAGCTTTCCAGTGGCAGTCTAGAGTCTCTTTCACTCATTGTTTGCTTTAACTGCATTCATTCTTCAAGTAGGTCTCTGCAGGCAGCTTGTTAGCAGATGCTGGCTTCTACTTATCATTCTAGAGGGAAATATATTAAACCCAGTTTAATTCCATTCCTTGTCAGTGAATTTAACAAAATTCAATCTTGGTTCCAAAAAGGGGTGAAGGGGGAAAGACTGGCTCTAAAACAAGCATGTTGTTTCAAGTGCAGTATGTGAAATGATACATAAGATGTCAATAGAGCTTTGTTGTATCCATCCTTGGGAAAACAGGGAGGATGTCTGCAAAGGTAAGAGAGTAAAACATTCTTGTGAGTGGGTGCAGAGTACACACTTCCTATCATGTCCCTCATTAAGGATTCTCTTTCCTCTTTATCAAATGCTGGAACTCTTTGGAGTGAAAAGAGGAAAGGCTGAATGAGAAAACTAGAGGTATACAGAGATCTACTTCATTGTTCTGGTTAGATATATAGGTCAAATAGGAGGAAAAACAGTTGTCACATCATCACCACTGTCAGTGTTGAGTGCATGACAGCCTGATTCTGCATGTATGCACATGACAGTTGGGAGGGCATAGTAACCACTTGTTAACATGCTAATGAATGCCTTGAGAGCCAGGATTGCCTAGTGGTTTGAGCATTGGGCTACAGCTTTGAAGAATAGGGTTCAATTTCCCACTGAGTCATGAAATCCACTAGATGATCTTGGGCAAGGCATGTGCTCTCAGACTCAGGGGAAGGCAATGAGAAACCTCCTCTGAAAAAATCTTGCCAAGAAAATTCCATGGTAGATTGACTTGAAGGCACACAGCATGCACACAGATAATGCTTTAGCTATGTGTGGATATGCACATGTGCACACATATACATATGTTTTCCTTGCTGTGGATCAGATTTTGGGCTTTATAAATATGGGTGCATTGTGTCTGCTTTTGGACATCTGAAAGAAAAAATGATAAAGTTAACTCTTTACTGATTTTCTGCCCAAAGAATAGCAACAAATGATTTAAACAATTTTCTTCTTACTGTGAGAAAGTATTCAGAAACTGTGCAGTTTTCAATTACTTTTCACAGTTCAGGACTTATTTTGCACAAAATTTGGTTACTTTATGCAGAAAACAGCACTTGCTCTGCAGGGAATATTTTCTGCATTTTCAACAAAATAATATTCCATGTGCAGGAAATACTATTTTCTAATTTTACAAATTTTGTGCAGAATAGATCCCAAACTGTGAGGTTTCTCATGAATCCAGGATTTTTTCTCATTATTTTTTTTATTAAAACTCAAGAATTATGTTTTTATACTATTTTTAATTTTTTTCTAATATTCTAACCTACTGGACATATCCACAAACCTGATCTAATGTAGGGAAAATGAAGTCCCATCTGGCGGTCTGCTGGCTCCTCTTCCACAGCAGGGGAATGATATTGTTTGCAGGAGTACAGAGTATTTTCTTTTGTAATGACATTCAAAATATATAATGCCAACATGGCAAGAGGTTATTCTGGCATATTTTACCAGCAAAATCCTGGCCAGCAGTTTCTTTATCGGCTTATAGCTGTTTCCATACAACAATAAAAATGTTAGAATTCTGCCAAAATTCTGCCCTAACCCATACTCTGGTTTCTCTTCAGATCGTATAAATCTTTCACCTTTTAAACAAGAGGCAGAAAAGATGAGTGATATAAGTTAAAGATAGTTCTTGTTGGATGAGACATTTCCAAGACTTCCTATCCTCCACTGCTGTGCTTATGTCCTACAGACTCATGCCTTTGATCTCCCTGAGTCCAGCCATCTATTGTGCAATCTTTCTTTCTTCTACTCTCAACCTTTCCAGCATTATGGTCTTTTCTAATGAATTGTGCCTTCTCATGATGTGGGCAAAGTATGCCCCCCTTCTCTCTCTCTTTCCCCTTCTCTCTTCTGAAAGAAGTCAGCACATCCTATTCCAAAGAAGATATGCAAAGCAAGAAAAAGAAGAATCCAAAAGAGAGACATTTTTCTGCTCCTCTTCTTTTGCTCACTTGCAGATCTTTTCAGTTGGTATTCTGGACTCTTTTCAGCAGTATCTGAAATTCAGGAAAATTATTGATCTTTGCTTTCTATTACTATGTTCTATACTTTTGCATATGTCAAACCCTTCTATATCTTTATTTTTTTCATAATTTCTAGCTTTATTTTTGGGATTTCTTGTCTTAAAATTCACTTTTTTATCCTTTGACAAATAGATGTTCTCTATGAGGAGATCTGCTGCACTTCAAGCTTGGTAGATGTATGTATTATGTTTTGTTTTAGTACTGCAGGTTGAGTCTCCCTTATTCAGAATCCCAAAGTCCAAAACATTCCAAAAACAAAAACTGTTTTTTCATGAGTGGCTGAGGCAGTGACACTTTGCTTTCTGATGGTTCAGTATATACACACTTTGCTTCATGCATGAAATTATTTAAAATATTATATAAAGCATTAACTTCATGCTATGTATATAAGGTATATGTGAAACATAGATGACTTGGGTCCCATTTCCAAGATAGCTCATTATGTACACATATGCAAACACAGGTATTCAAAAATAGTAATAATAAACATTTGAAATCCAAAATACTTCTCAAGCAGAAGTTTTGTTTTTGGGATATATTGGATAAAGGAATCTCATCCTTTAGTAGGCTTTTATGTTGATCATATATGATGGCATTTGTTACAAATGCTATGGGCACTGGCTTGATGCAAATTAAATTTGCTTTGCTTTGATTTTGTTTTAAGAATTTGGTGTTAAAAAGCCTCCACATGCTTGCCTCTGGATAAGCTTATGCAGTTCAATTGAGAAATAAATGAAATATTAGAAATTATATATATATATATATATATATATATATATATATATATATATGAAATATTAGAAATTAGGTATACCTCCACACTTTAGTATAGCAAAACTAAAGGTGTGTTTTTTAAAACAATAACAACAACAAATGGAAGTGATTTTCTCATCACTTTTCCTTTCACTAGGAGAAGTTCATGTGGTGAGTGGCTAGTCCAGGAGGTTTGAAATTTCCCACACCTGATCTATGTGAAGTTTTGGCCAATCCATGTTGAGTTTAAAAATCAGGAAAGGAAAACAGGAGTCTTAAAATGAAAGTAACCTTAGACAGCACATGAATCCTAGGCAATTCAGTGTTCTCTTTTGTTCTTCTTTTAGGGATGTGTATGTGTGTTTGTATAAATGTTAAGGATGAATGGATTCACTGGAAAATGCTTTTATATCTTTTAGTTTATCTTCTTCACTCTGTGATTACATAAAGCATGTGTCAATCTGTCCTATGGGGGTGCTGAATTATTTTCATGTAGTTTGTACATTTTGTGGCATTTTAACAGGAGGTTACAAGGCTAATACTTCTTAATAAGTGTCCCCAACCCTCTGATGTGAAACAGACTAGTCACACCATTAATTTTACTGAGTGGGAATAATTGGAACACTGTAATTATGCATAGAAAGATACTATGGAATAATAATAGAGTAATTGTCAGTGTATATTATATATCAAAACCAATGCAAGATTAACAGCTCTGGCATGAATATCACCCCACATGGTTTTTTAGTCTATGCTTGTAAAACTTGCCATTGCAACTCAGAGGGAAATGTTTTTTTATTCCAGCATCACCAACTGCTGTGAGATTTCTTTGTTCCTTTTTAAAAAGGAATTTACTAGAAGCATAATATGGGTAGTGCAAGGATTCTGAATTCTCTTGTGTTCCAGGATTCACTATTGCAGTATAGCTACATCAAGGTTATCCTATGGCTTAATGCTTCACAATGGGGTTGTGCCTACACCCATAAATAAAAGACAATGGGGTTGTGCCTACACCCATAAATAAAAGACACAAATTGATGATTGGGTTTATATGGGCATCAGGAACTACTACAATGGGGATACGAAAGGCAAAACATAAGCTGTCTAATTATTTCCACCCTTCAGGATGGCTCAATTAGGTGGTGGAAAGGACATTATAAATAAACATAATTATTATGGTGAGGGCAAAGAGTGGCCACAACTTTGGCCATACTCTTTCACAGACCCCACGATTAAGGGCTGAGGAAGACCACTAGCATTGATGACCAGCCATGAAATAAGGAGACCAGAAACAAGTAAATAGGTTGAATAAGGCCTACTTCATTCAGCTATACCTCATTTAACTGAATTTGGACCTGAAGATAAGCAAAGTAGAGGGGAACAACCTGATGTGGGTCCAACTGATGCCCAGGTGGCAACCTTTGACCAGCCTCCCTGGCTTTCCCTTGGGTGAAAAATTAGATCCTGTGGGCAATCAAAAAACCATTGGTTGCTGCCCAACAGTTGTTTACTGGAAGGGAAACCCAGGCCCCTGCCCAAGTCTCAAGACTTCAAGAGTGAACCCCCTGGTTGGCCTCAAGGGAAGACTCCTTCTTCAATCCCCAATGCTGCATGGCCTCTAAAGGCAGTTCCAGAGCACAACCCTTCACCAAAATGGTGCCAAGGTGTACAAAAATCTAATAATCCCCCCAAAAAACATGCCACATGAAAACCTATTTAGGACACAACCCTAATTTTCCAGTGTGGGGTAGGCACACACACACACACACTGGTAAAGGGGAAAAAATTCCTATTTGGCCCCAAAATGACTAGCTCACATTGCACTGAAGGAGGGTGGGTAACAGCAAAATGAATCAAAGTGGACATGCAAAGGGAGGGGGGCAAGGCATTAAATAACATCTGCCTCCACCCCCTTTATGCGAATAGTGCTTAGTGCCAAATGGCAAGGCCAGGGGATTCTGGCTTTATTCATTTGAGGCCATTAAACTAGCCCCTTCCCTGTAACATTGTTTGCCATGTGGGGAGAGAATCTTATTCCCACCTTGCAAGTTGTTTTGTAGGTGACCTGTGGTACATCACAAGTGACAGTTCTCCATAGTTACAGTCTCTTAGGGAAATAGAAGCAGGTGCACAAGTTACTGGGGACTATATTGCCAAATTGCAACTGAAATTTGAAAATAATCCAAAAACACTGCCTTGAAACAACAACAAGAATGGATTTTAGTGGGAAATAGCAAGCACACCTTTTAAACAATAATTTCCTCCTAGTTTTAAAGGGCAACAGTGGCCTAGTTGCCATTCTTGGTAGTGCAGTAAGTTGCTGGATTTCAGTGAAACAGTTTAGCCTGGGAAGGCTAAAAACTATGTTGGGGTTATTAGTAGTCCATAAGCAATGGGTTGCCAACTCCTGATTTTGGGGAAAACAGTTTTTATCCCAGAAATCACAATTTATTTTTAGCTATATATCACACTCATTTATGTTACTTCCTCTCTGCTGTGCCAGGGAATATTTCAGAACAGTGTGGGATTTGGATTTCAGTGTTTATGTGGAAGAGTTTGAGATAATTGTTTGCCCCACCTTGCAGAAACTCTTCCTTTAAGGCAAAGCTGTGGTTGTATACAATTCAGTGTAAGTGAAACTCACCTCGTGGACTCATGTCAGTGGGATGATGAATCTACCTCAGGTTTTAGGTCATATTTTAAAAGAGATTTCTGGGGTGCTGCATACATTCATCACCTGAGACAACTCTTTGAAATTTGAAATTATAACCCAAGGTGGATACACTGCTGCACTGGCATGAATATCATAGGCCACCAGAAGTCCAGGGAATAGATTCAGAAAATTCACTATGCCTAATGCATATAAGTGCAAGACTGTTAAATATATAATAATTTAGAAGGG
>CM034703.1:215993510-216005906 GCA_020142125.1 Phrynosoma platyrhinos
TAATAGGGAATACAATGGCTTGTATGGTTCTGTCTTTTGTGCTGGGTTGTATGTCTTTGCATTTTGGGATCTTTTCTAGTTCTTATGTAGCTTTCCTCCCTATTCTTAATCTTCTCCTTATTTCTTGCCTGCAGTCCCCATTCCAATCAATGTTTGATCCCAGATATGAGAACTCTTGTATTATTTCTATTTCCTCATTATCTAGTTTGAATGTGTGTAAGTTCTCTGTAGTCATTATTTTTGATTTCATTATGTTCAACAGTAAGCCTGTCTTTGCACTTTCATCTTTGATCTTCTTTAGTAGTTGTTCTAGGTCTGTGAGGTTCTTTGCTATTATTATGGTGCCATCAGAATATCTCAAATTGTTGATAGTTCTTCCTCCTATTTTCACTCCTCCTTCTTCCATGTTCAAGCCTGCTTTCCTTACAATATGTTCTGCACATAAGTTGAATAGGTTGGGCGATAGGATGCAGCCTTGTCTGACTCCTTTGCCAATTGAGAACCATTCTGTTTCTTTGTGTTCTGTTCTGACATTAGCCTCTTGTCCTGAGTACAGATTCTTCATCAGAATTATCAGATATGTTGGCACTCCCATATCTTTAAGGCCATTCCATAGAATTTCATGATCTATGCGGTCAAAGGCTTTGCTGTAGTCTATAAAGCACAAACAAACAAACAAACAAAACTAAAAACCTTTGCTAAATTTTTCAAATAGTTTGTGCTCTTGGAGATTTTTAATAAGTAATGCTTCACTGAAAACATCAGTGTGTTGTTGTTTTCCATATTCAAAGTGGGCAGTTATAGATGAGAGGAGAATATGAGTAAGGTTTTCATGATCAGTGAGGAAAGACTTCAAAAATGGGAGGCTTAGTAAAAGGCCTAAGCAGACTGCCAGAAATAGTGCACATTAAATTGAGGCACTGCCCTGGCTCAGTGCTAGGGAGTCATGGGAATTGTATTTTTTTCTGGGACATTGAGCCTTCTCTGTCAGAGAGCTCTGGTGCCACAATAAATTACAGTTCCCATGATTCCCTAGCACTGAGCCAGGGCAGTGCCTCAATTTAATGTGCACTATTTCTGGCAGTCTGCTTAGGGCCTAAGACTTCAGATGATTCAGTGTTCTGCTTATTGCTTTTCCTACCTTGGCTCTCAGAAACAAAATAAATCATGCACACTTTCCCCCTCAATAATGTTCATTTCCATGATTTATACAAATCACAGAATTCCACTTTACCTGAGGTACTTTTAGTTGAATTTTACTTGAATTCTGTTTTTTTTTTTTTAACAGAGCAAGAGAGAAAAATCTAGGGGTCTTTGTTTTCCTGGACCTTTGTTTTCCTGGACAGGGCACAGAGTATACGCAGACCTGGATGAAAGATATGTTTTTGACCTATAAGAGTGATAATATCAACAGAACAAAGTTGTTTGTGCTATCTGGAAGTCTGTTTTAGAACCAGACATTTTAAATTAGTGCTGTGCCTTTTTGCTTAGGTGATCAGTGTTCTACAAATATCACCTACCAATATCATTCACTTTAGGGTGAAACATTCTGGTATGAGGAGAGGCAGGTTGTAAGTAACTACAGAAGTGGGAGGATCTAGTCACAAGGCAATGTTGACATTGCCTGCTTTTTAAGATGAAACAGCACAAACACATTTTCATTACTGAACAAGGTAGCTTATATACTGTTGTAGACTATAGGAGATGAAATCAATTCATGTGACATAAATTAGGAAGATGTATGTTGTAAATGCCAGATACTGTAAATAGTAAAATATTCTTGTGTCAAACATGCTGGTGCTTGTAATCACAGCTATCTAAATTATAGGAAATAGAGCATGTGCAGCAATCTTTGTTGCTATTTTTGAGCAAGCAAAATTAAGTGAAGCATCTTGCAAGCAGGAATATCAAGAGAGATTAGTCTGCAATATTCCTATCTTATTACAAAAGATGCAGCTATGTTAACTGGATGCCAAAATAATATTATCAAGATTTGGATGTATGCATTCATTCACTCTATGCCAGCAGCAATGCTTACAATCTTTAAATTAAAGTAGAAAAAAGTGGCAGATGAAAAGGTATTGACTTGGTATCAGGGAGAAGGCAGATACTTCCAGATCAATGCTAAACTCTGACAGAGCTGTAATGGAGGGCTTTTCACAGAGCCATCACTCACTTGTATCCTATGCAATGGTGTGGAACAGTTACTGAAAATGGAATGTGCATGTATGTACTATATGATCTGTGACCTGATAAAATGAGAAAAAATAGATGGACATGCCCTTGAGTAAAATAACAAATCTAATTGGGCACAAATTCAAAGTGAAAGCAATTTAGGAAATAATATTTTTCAGGGCATTTTTAGAACTCACACAATTGAAATTACATGTAAAAATAATCAGGGCAATATTTTGATTTCAGGAATATTGTATGCATGTTTGTGAATGGTATAAGAAACTCTAATTCTGACAGTACTACTTAACAAACAATTTGCAGTCAGTAAGAGAATAGCACACCTACTAAGGAAGATCAAAAAAGAAAGTGCTAAGGCAGGCTTAATGTTGAACATGAAAAAAAAAACCCCAAAAATAATGACCACCTAAGACTTTCACAATTTCAGTCTAGACAATGAAGAAATAAAAATAGTAAAAGAATGCCCATACCTGGGATCAAATATTGATGAAATGGTAATTGCAGTCAGGAAATCAGAAGAAGATTAAGAATGGGGAGGGCGGCTATAAAAGAACTAGAAAAGATTCTAAAATGCAAAGACATACAACTCAGCACAAAAGTTAATCGTACAAGCCATTGTGTTCCCTGTTACCATGTATGGGTGTGAGAGCTGGACAGTTAAGAAAGATGACAGGAAGAAAAGCAATGCATTTGAGTTGTGGTGCTGGAGAAGAGTGCTGAGGACAGCCAAAAGGGCAGGTAACAACAACAACAAAAGAGGACAGCAGGATGGAATACGTAGCACACTGATGGATCTGCTGTCAGTCTACATCAGCTCCACACTCTGTACTAGACTTTTTGCAGTAAGACCAAATGGTATTATATCAAAAATATAGAAATGTAGAAATGCATCTTTGATTAACCCAGTTGTCTTTATCAGTATCTCTTCTTCCAAAAGCTAGATTTCACAAATACATTCATTGAATGCAACAAAGCAATCAATAGCAAATGGATACTGTGTTTGCCATTTTGGAAAAGAAAGTAAGTGAGCATGTTGCTATTATCATTCTTATGAATATGATATCAAATAAAGTCATGGTGTTTTTAGGCACTTAAAATTATGAAATGCCCCATTTGGAACAAAATTATGTTCCCCTTATATTCAAATCAGCTTTAGCAGAAAAGACTGATTATGAAACATATTAATCTTTATTTTTCACACTAAGATTCATTAACTTGGGTTGGGAGGAACAACAGCTAAAATCATTCACAGCCAATATGTTCAAATGTAATGTAGATTGAAGACTAAACATAAGGAATTAGTAGCTCTAGTGCTTTGATAGCTTCTAGGTAAATAGACATAGGACTTTATCGCATGGCTAATAAAGCGTTTTACCCAAATTTAATTTAATTTCAAATCAGGCTGCATCTGGACCCTATCACAAAGATTTTGGTGCTGAAAGGGAGCCCAGGTCCATCCCCGCTCCAGCAGCCATTTTTCAAGCCAGAAAACTCCCAGTTTTGAAAAGATGCACCTGGAAGTGGGGATGGACCTGGGCTGCATTCAGGTGGTAATTTTGGCAGCAAAATCTTTGTGATAGGGTCTGGATGCAGCCCAATTTAAAAATCAATTCAATTCAGGTAAAACACTTTATTTTAGCTATGTGATAAGCCTCATAGCCTGATGAATTGGATGAGATAAGAAAACCATGTAGGTATATTAGAGAGAAAAGATATGAATTAGTTAATTTTTCACATTTACATGGAAGAAAGGAACCCAAATTTCTACTTTCTTATATTAGTTCTGGGGTGGGGAACCTTTGTCCCTCCAGACTTTAATGAATTACTGTTCCCATTTACAGTAAACCCTCAGAACTTGCAGGGATCCATTTCAGACCACCACCACCCCTGCAGATAAAAAAATCTGTGGATGCTCAAGTTCTGTTGTCTCCAGTGGCAGTGCATGCACACAGCCACACTGCCATTAGAGACAACAGAAATTCAATGGTGGTGAATGCACATGGCCGTGCCATCATTAGGGACAGCCCTCATTGTCCCCAGTGGCAATGTCATTGCATTGAGAATAATTGAGGCAGCTTGAATGGTATGTTAAGATAAAATGAAAAAGATTTGGCAAGTGTCTCCTGTCTGGGAATGGTATGTTAAGATAAAATGAAAAAGGTTTGACAAGTGTTTCCTGTCTGGGACTGACCTTGTCCTGACCCACAAGGATAACAGCAGTGTCTTCATTCTTGAAACAAAATCAAGTCTGGAAGCCCCTTAAAGGCTACCAAGTTGTATTTTTTGCAGAAGCTTTCATGGACTGTGGCCCAATTTTTTAGATGTAATCTGAAGTGGGCTGCAGTCTATGAAACAAAAGCTTAGAGTAAATAAAACATGAAATTCTTTATTCTACTACAAGATTCTGTCTCCCCCCCCCCCTGCAACTACACATCTGAAACTTGTAAAATAGTTGAAAGAAAGAAGATGGGTTTTTGGTTTCAGAAAACCTTATTTTTCTCAGTTAATAATTGGAGTGTGATTCCTCACCAAATTTCTTCTCAAAGGTAGCCATGAGTAATTTTAGCAGTTTTCTTTCAGCTATGAGAAAGTCTTTGAAAACATGAAGTTTGTGGATGATACTTGCAATTCAGGATTCATTTCATCATTCTGTGCACAGAATTTTATGCAAAAAATATTATTTTGATGTAGAAATATTAATTTCTATGCAGAAATGCTGTTTTCTGAACAGATCAATCTTTTGTGAATTTGTGTCAAGATTCTCATCAGTCCAGGACTTTTCTTGTCTGGGTTTCGGAATACTGAAAAAAAACACATTTTTGACCAATGTGAAGTCAAAGGGTTTCACTCTCAGAATCTATGTTTTTTTGTGTGGTTTTCAGGCTATATGGCTGTGTTCTAGAGGATTTTATTCCTGATGTTTCGCCAGCATCTATGGCTGGCAACTTAAGAGAATGCTGGCATGGGTGTGAGTGGTGTGTGTGTGTATGTATACAGAGACACACTGTGTGACCCAAGGTTGAGAGAAGGTGATTTACATGTTAACCTGTGTGTTGTTCTGTTGTTGGATGGCAAGGCCTCAGGGTGGGAGGATATGTGTCTATTTAATTAGTGATCAATTGTCTGCTGGGAAACCCCTTGACCCTGAGTGGTTTTCATTTGCACATGCTTTGACAGGCTTTTTTTTACTTTGATTTCTTCTTTCTTGTTTAAATTGTCTAGATGTTTGTGGATTTCAATGGCTTCTCTGTACATTCTGTCCTGATAGTTGTTGACAGTGTTTTCTAATATCATTTTATGCCCAGGATGATTTATAAGGTGTTCTGCTACTGTTGATTTTTCTGGCTGACCCAGTCTGCAGTGTCTCTCATGTTCCTTGATTCATGTTTGAACACTGTGTTTGGTGGTCCCTATGTAGACTTGTCCCCAACTTCATGGTATGCGGTAAAATCCTGTGTTTGTGAGAGGGTCTCTCCTGTATAGTACAAATGCCTTCCCTTTGAGTGGTTGTTTGTCTTTGCTACTCTGGGTTTTTCTGGGTCTGGCAGCCCTTCTGATGTCTGATCTAGAGTAACCATTAGCCTGTAGAACCCAGCAGCCTCGAACTCAAACCTGGAGACATACTAATCAGTTTTTATGAAGTCTCCTTGTTCACCTAAGTCCCCATAATGAACATCATGACACTCATCCAACATTTTTTTCCCAAAAGACATCACAACCATGTTAAAACATTGCCTCACCACAAGCTACTTCCAGTGGGACAATGGATTCTATGAGCAGAGAGATGGGGTAGCCATGGGAAGCCCTCTGAGTTCCATGATAGCAAACTTTTACATGGAACACTTTGGGGGGTTGCAGACTGCCAGAAATAGTGTGAATTCAGTCCACTTTTAGGGTTAGGGTTAGTGCTAGGGAATCATGGGAACTGTTATTTTCCTGAGACATTGAGCCTTCTCTGTCAGACAACTCTGGTGCCACAATAAAATACAGTTCCCATGGTTCCCTAACTCTAACCTTAACCCTAAAAGTGGACTGAATTCACACTATTTCTGGCAGTCTGCAACCCCCCTTTGAGAAGCAAGCCCTGGAAACATCACCAAAAAACCCACAACATGGTTCTAATATGTGGATGACACTTTTATCATTTGGAGTCATGGAGAAGAAGATCTGACCATGTTTTTGAACCATCTGAACAACATCCACCCAAACATCCAATTCACAATGGAAAAGGAAAAGGAAGGAACATTGCCATTCTTGGATGTCCTGGTCATCCGCAAACCAAACCAACATTTGGGCCACACAGTATACAGAAAGCCTACATGCATGGACAGATACCTACACAAGAACTCCAATCATCACCCAGGACAAAAGAGAAGCACAATAGACTGGGCAAGTTATATAGCTTCTATTATAATGTGATTCACTGGAAAGAAACCATTCTTTGACTGGGAGGAGAGGTTTAATATGTATTTATCATTTGGTTGTTTGCTCTTTACTCTTTATCTAAATTGTTCAGCTATAAAACATGCATGGTGGCATGTCCCTACAATAATGATCCAAGATTATTGTGTATAACCCAAAGAAATACTTTGATAAATAAAATTTAAAACTTCTAATTATTATATATATGTATACTTCTAAAAGTGCTACTCATGTCTCAGCTTCAGACCACAGCAAACTTGGGAAAGGGCTCTTAATTTGGTTTTATAACTGACAAGAGTGAACTATTTTGTGGAGAAACATGATTTCTTTCCAGTTTAATTACAAATTTTACTTGAACTGGGAAAGGAATTTCCCCTTATATATTATTTTTGCTGTATGAAATGCACATATGGTTCCTTGAAGACAGTGTTTCAAGGCCTGGGATACAGAAGGAACAGTCATGCTGATTCACAGATTCATCTTGCAACAATTACTCTGGGAAAGATAATAATACTAGACAACCAGAAGTTTTTGTAACCCACAGGGCTGAAAAATGTCTTGGAAGGTCTGCGATAATTGTGTTGCAACACAGTTACATCACCTCCAAGACTTTCAGGGAAGTCTTTGCCATCTTTTGCACGAGGACTTATTAAGACACATGACTAAGGCCCATATATAAACTGGAATAAGATAAATTATTACAAAATAAATGATTCAATTTTCCTCCTAATGATTCCATTAGCCTGGACTGATTCATTCCCCTTGAATGTCAGCAAGAATAGCTTTCCAGATCCAACCATGGTCATATTCTGTTTGACAGAAGTGAAAAGTCTACAAATATAACTTTACCAAAATTGTATCCACCTTCATTCACATCAGTGACTTGTGTGAATTCTACACCAACTAACAGGGTGAATTGTAAGTTGCTTTATAGCGTCATACAATAAAGGTTTAGTACATTTTTTGGAAGATCCATTTAACTGAGATTTAACAAGACTAGTTATATTAGTGATCTTGAAACAGTTAAGTGTGGAAAAAGTTAATATGTCTAAATAGCTCTAAATCACAATGTAGATCTCCACCCGCGGCAGAGCCATTGGGTGGGAAGGTGCATTTTGCTGGCTTCCAGGGACCACAAGACCAAATTTTAAAAATACACTGTGGCTTGCTAGTCACAGTAATTGGAGGCTGAGGGTGGGACCAGAGGCCTTTATATGCTCTCTCACCCTCAGATCCTGCCTCTTTCACTTTACATACAACCCACCCTCCTTCTGCTGACACAGTGTGAAAAAGAAGTAATAATGATACACTTCCCTTCCCAGCATGCCAGTTGTCACACATACATTTTCTTGGTTGCTTATGGGCCGGGTAGGATTTTTTTACCTTTTCCATGGGCTTTTTTGCCTTCCCCACACTGTCACAGTCGGACTTGAACAATTAGCTAAATAGATTGTCATCTGGCAGATAGTCGGGGAGAATTGGAGTATGGTAAGCACCTAAGTCACTGTTTTGGTGATAGGGAGGTCTCTGGAACTGCCTCTTTAGATCTTGGAACTGGGGAGGCAGAGAAGAGGGCTTCCCTTGAGGTTGACCTGAAGAATAAACCCTCTCTCTAAGAATCAGGGCTTGGGAGTTGGCTTTCCTGATGTGGGCTGGCCAGGGAGTAACCAGGCATTTAGATTCTCCCTGGAGCTCAGGTGTTATTGCCCTGGGGAAGCTGCAGAGGGGGTCAGGAATTGGGACCACCTGCTGCAACTGCTCCCACCCTAGATTACTCTCCCTTAGTTGCAGTTCTCTGAAAAAAAAATAATAATTAATAAATAGGCAATTTAATAAAGTGTCCCTTATTTCAAACCCATTATTTGTGTCTAGTTTCTTTATTCATGGATTGGTCAGCAATGCTGTATTAGCAGCTTTTAGGAATATTGTGTTTGCATATGGTGGAATGGATTTACATTCAAATGCACCTTGTTCTCCAGCTCAGTAAAGATCCCCAAGGATTAATTCAGGAAAGGAAATTACTTTGATATGAAAAAAGTGAGGGCTTCTAACTGCCTACTCTTAGAAAATGCAGAAATGTTTTTCCTTATATAGATTTCATTCTCCATGCAAAACAAATGGGACTCAGCCTTGGTGCAGACTAACAGCAAAGTGAAAACCACTGAAAAGGTGCCCAGTTTCTCCACTGAGATATATATTAATAATATACTATATTTCAGTTAATACTGAGCTTCAGACTGTATTTGAAAAACAAAACAAAAACTATAAATAAATAAAATTGGCATCTGGGACAGGGTGTTTGAGAAGAATGTATGTGTGACAACTGGCATGCTGGGAAGGGAAGTGTATCATTATTACTGCTTTCTCAATTTTCAAAGACATTTCACAGGGAGTGTACTATTGCCATAGAGTTGTTGGACTTATTCACAAAGGGCGGATTATTGCATGATATTGAACTGAAGAGTCCTTGGCAGGCATTTCTCTTAGATAAAAGCAAAGTGTTAGCTAGTGTAGTGAGCAGTCACACTGTCTGAGAAAAATAATCCATTGAGTCTGCTTTGCAAATTTTGCAGGTTTGTTGCATCTATATCCTCTCCACTTTTTTGCTCCACAACAGTCTAATTCCCTTCAATTTATCTACCTCAATAGAAATCAACTTTGAACATTACACATCTGGAGAGATGAGATTTATGAGGATCACATTGATATTAGATTGTAGTGGATTCTAGTGACAAAGTTCATATGAAGTCCACTTATTCTGATCTATGGGGAATGATATGAAGATGTCTAGTTCAGCTTTATATTAATCCCTATCAAATTTCTTCTCCCATACTTTTTGCTACCATTTATGATACTAGGTTGTGTTTGTGTTTTGTTTTGTGATTCTACTGTTACAATATCATTGCTGCATTAAATATGCCCTCTTGAATAAAATTTAGTTTCACTGCCAATATATAATAATAGACTTAGCAGATATTTAGATGGGTGCTGCTGTTGGCTGCTCTACTTGTTGGTGTAGTTCTTGGGTTATTTTTGTTTGTTCATTTGTTTTTAAATAAAAATACAACATTTCTCTTGTCCTGGGGAATTTTCCAATGATAACATTTTATTCCCCAGGTAATGTTTGTTTTTTTTAAAAAAACAAAAAACAAATGCCAAGATGTATTAAAGGGGGAAAATCTCAAATGACTTGTATGGTTCAATACTTGTGATTCATACTAGGTTCCTCCTCTTCCTTGGTGGATAGGAGTAGTAAGCACAGAAATTCCTTGCAGCATATTAAGATTTTAAGAACACTGATCCTTAAAAAAAAAAAAAAAAGATATGCCCATATGAGTATCATAACATCCAGAATCAATCATGAGCAAAGACACTGAAGAGATATAATTGTTGATTTGCTATAATTATTTAGAGAATCATGACATATTAATGATGATTAGTCAAATTGTCAATAATCTCAATTTCCTACACCTTTGTTCCCTTCTTGCCAACTTCTATGGGGAATGGAGAGACTCCAAGTGGCTGCAAAAGCAACACCAAGAGACACCAACCAGTAATAAGTGAGGCTTTCTGTTGCAAAAGACCTCACCTCTTTGCTGTAGTCTGGAAGAGCTCTTAGTTATGCAGTCACTCTTTGGGTGAGGGTGTAAAATGTTATGTTGAATTTAAACCTCTATAAGCCCATTAAAAGTCTCTATACTCAGGCCAATGCAAACATAGGTTTAATGATGGCATTCATTCATTTAGCCATGTAAAGACCTGCTTGAAATGAATGAGGACTGCAGCTACATATTTCTCTCTTGGCATTCCAAAGAGTTATTGCCCACATTAAATCCAGTCATGTCACAGTTCTAAACATTATTAGTGTCCAATGATGTGCAGTCAAGTGATTCTAAGAATGGCTTCTTAAGTGGAGTACAAAGAAAACAACACCCAGAAAGAGAATCCTGACAGAAGACTAGCGTATTAAAATGCTATGTGATGATATCCCAGCTTAGGTTTAAAGAATTAATGAAGAACAAATGTTCCAACAGACATGTAAGCATGAAATTCTCTCTGTGGGTTGACCTTCATTCTTCTGCAGTTAGCTAATGAGGGTTTTCTTTGTTATCTATCTTGCTGGAGGACCTCTGGGCCTTGTATCATTATTGAATGAGCACAATGTCACCTCAGCTGGCAGAAATGTTTTGTCTTTTGTCAGGGAAAGAAGTTTGCTCATGTCAGCCAGTAAAAAGCATAAAACGGCAACAGACAATTGAGAGCAGACATTTCAATTCAGCTAACTTAGCCCCGTGGAGATGTTTAACCTGCTGCTGTTGTTTTGATCAGAATATTTACACTTGCTTGTTATATGACTCTTGTAGCTACTTCTGGAGTTTAGAAAGGGCTGTTATAAATTAATGATAAGCCAAAGCAATTTATCTTGAGATCTGCTCACCACATCCCCATTTAGCGGTTAATTATCATCAGTGGACTGAACTGTATTTATTTGGAAAATGAATACTTGTAGAGCAGCTGCTTTTTATCTTATTCATTATGGCAAAAATATTATTTCTATCAGTGGTACTTAGTGTTAGGAAAAACACATCTTGTCAGGGAAAAATCTTTTAAATTGTATTATTAAACGGTTTTACACACAGGGGACCATCCCAATGTATTTGGATATATATATATATATATATATATATATATATAGGGAGAGGGCAGGGGTCAGGTTCATAGAGAGATAATCTAGGCAAGAAGTAATTTGTACAACAGTAAGTTGCATTTGATTATTTTTGAAATGACATTTGTTTTTAGTTTGTGAAATATGATCTGAAAAAAGTATATATATTGAAAAATACATTTTGAGCTAAGTGGCAGATATTCATGTTTGTCTGTATATGTGTATTATTGGCTTCTTGGTTTGGATCTATTGTAGAAAAATAAAATCATACCTTTTCTCACTATACATATATTTCAATCCAAAGGCATGGAGATTATCCTGATTCCAATATGAGACTCCCACATATAAATTTGTTTATTACACTTAGATTTTCTGATCAGGGTGGAACTAAAGGCTATTACTTGCCCCCCCTGGGGGTGGTGGACCTATTAGAATGGTCCGCCCTCGAAGACAAATGGAACACACTGGTTTCGAGAAAGCCTTAGAGGGTTTAATGGTTGGTAGCGCCGGCGATTCTGTTGAAGCCTTGGTGAATACTTGGAACACCGATCTTGCCAGGGCTATTGACACAATCGCTCCCAAGCATCCTTTCCGACCCGCTTCGAACCGCAAGTGCTGGTACTCAGAGGAACTTAGCCGGATGAAGCGGGTTGGACAATGACTAGAGCATGAATGACGAAGGACTCATCTTTTATCCGACAGAACCCGCCTTAGGAGGCATCTTGACTCCTATAGGGAGGCTTTACGTGCAGCGCAGAGATCCTTCTGTTCTGCACGTATTGCCTTTGCAGAATCTCACCCAGCAGAGCTATTTAGGGTGGTGAGGGAATTGACAAAGGTCTCCCCTGCGTCAACCCCCCTACTTAATCCAACAATGGCCTGCTGTGAGGTATTTAATACCTACTTTGCAGATAAAATATCTCAGATAAAGGCCGACTTGGATGCCAATGTTTTGGCAGAATCTGTAGACGAGGTGTCCAGCAACTCCGTTGTTGGTAATTTACTGGATCAATTTCAATCTGTGAGTACCGATGATGTGGACAAGCTACTTGGAACGATGAGGAAGACAACTTGCCCCCTCGAACCTTGTCCATCTTGGCTGGTCATCCGGGGGG
>CM034703.1:216006006-216017373 GCA_020142125.1 Phrynosoma platyrhinos
TATATATATATAGAGAGAGAGAGAGAGAGAGAGAGAGAACTTAACAGCAGTGCAAAGTTCTTAAAAGCATTGAGGCGTACAGAGTTGCTTGGTTGTATTTTTGATGGATTCTGGTTTTTAAAAAAAAAATATGAAATGAAATGAAAGACCTCCAAAACAATGTAAATAAAAATTATCTTCACTTGACACTGAAAATATTGCAATGTAGATATCAGGCTAGCTCCTACATACAGAGTGAAAAGAACTTTTATTTAGTTGTAGTAATAGTAGTAACTATCCTTATTAGTCAGGATAGCTGGAAGAGTCCAAACATAAGTTGATCCTTTAGATTCCTCACATAAACTGGCATAAAAGCTTCTTTGTTTCTTGAACCACTAGGAACAACATGCCATCTATTCTGCTTTATTCTACTTCCACATTGATGAAACGAGTGGGACAGAGACTAGAATGAAGATGGCAGAAGACTCAGAGTGAATCCGACTGAACACAGGCTAGAACCACTGGAAAGTCTATGTTGTGGCAATGGTGGCAGCAAAGAAACTATACTTTTCTGCCACCATTGCATCTGCATAGTGTCATCCAGTGGAGTTGTTTTTAATTGTCAGTGGCCTCTTACATTCTGGACTCCAAGAAGGAAACAAAGACCACACAACAGCTCACTGTGAGGAATTCACAAGACACTTTGCAGACAAGATTCTCTCTGACTTGGATGCTGCAGTTGAAACAGGTCCAGTGGATGTAATCATAGTGCCTGTTTGTCCCACTGTATTGATAAGTTTCAATCTGTGCAGCCTGAGGATGTGGATAGGATCTTTGGAGAGATGAAAGCCACCATGTGTATACTGGATCCATGTCCTTCCTGACTTTTGAAATCAGCTAGAGGAGGACTAGCCAAGTTGAGTAAAGGGAGTGGTGAATGCTTCACTGGAGCAAGGCAAATTTCCATCCTGCCTAAAGGAAGCTGTGATGAAGCTGTTACTAAAAAAGACCTTCCTGGAACCCGCCATCCTGGATAACTATCGACCACTTTCTAATATTCCATATTGGGGCAAGGTTCTGGAGTGGGTGGTGACATCTCAGCCTCTGGATGAAATGGATTATCTAGATCCATTCCAATCTGGCTTCAGGCCTGGCTATGGCACAGAGACAGCTTTGGTCACCTTGGTGGATGACCTTTGCAGGAAACTACACAGGAGGAGTTTGTCCTGTAGGTCCTGTTAGATCCCTCAGTGGCTTTCAACCATGGGACTTGGGGGCACAGCTATGCAATGGTTCTGGTCTTTCTTGGAGGGGCAGACCCAGAAGGTGTTCTTGGGGACTCCTGTTCGACTCCTTGGCTGCTGGCCTGTGGGGTACCACAGGGTTCTGTTTTCCCTCCCCATGTTATCTAACATCTACATGAAACTGCTGGGAGAGGTCATCCATCCTAACTCTATCTCTCCTTTTCATCTGACTCCAAGGAAGCTGTCTCTGTGCTGAATGAGTGTCTGCTGTCAGTAATGGACTGGATGAGGGCAAACAAATTGAAGCTTAATCCAGACAAGACAGAGGTGCTCCTGGTCAGTCATAAGATAGATCAGGGAACTGGAACTGTGTCTGAGATGGATGGGGTTACACTTCCCCTGAAATCTTAGGTTCACAGCTTGGATGTGTTCCTGGACTCAGCTCTGAGTCTGGACGCCCAGGCTTCAATAGTGGCCAGGAGTGCATTTGCACAATTGAAACTTGTGTGCCAGCTGTGCCCTTTCCTTGAGATGTCAGATCTGGCTACGGTGACACATGCTTTGGTTACATCCCATTTGGACTATTGTAATGCACTCTACTTGGGGCTGCCTTTAGAAACTGTTTGGAAACTTCAGCAGGTTCAAAATGCTGCAGCTAGATTGCTGACCAAGGCCAGTTATAGGGATGATATAGGGGGGAAGCAGACGAGGGCGTCCAGGACGCCCTGGGCCGGCGCGCCGCGGGGCCGCAGCCTCCGCACCTCGGCGCACCGGCGGCAACCCTGGAAGGAGCGCTAAATCAGCGCTCCTTCCTCAAGACAGCGAAAGTGCGCACTAAAAGCGGCGGGCGCACTTTCGCTGTCTTTTCCGCCGCGGCGCGTTCGGCTGCCGCGGCGTGAGGTCATCCCCGGAGCGCCGGCCGTGCGGAGGGCCGGCGACTCCGAGGGCGACCTCAGGGAGAGGAAGGGGCGCCGAACGTGCGGCTGCCCCTCCTCTTCTGGGCCCGGAAGACGACTCAATTAGTCGTCTGCCGAGGCCCATAATTACCTTGTTAAAACAGCTTCACTGGCTACCAGTTTACTTCTGGACACAATTCAAAGTGCTGGTCATGACCTATAAAGTCTTATACAGCTTAGGTCCAGACTATTTGAGAGACCGTATCTCTCCATACTAACCACCAAAAGCCCTAAAATGCTCAGGAGAAGGCTTTCTCACAGTCCCACCACCATCACAGGCTTGCTTGGTGAGGACACAAGAGAGAGCCTTCTCAGTGGCTGCTCCCACCCAGTAGAACTCCCTTCCATGGGAGGCTAGGCTAGCCCCTTCATTGCTGGCCTTGCACCAGCAGGTGAAGACATTTTTATTTAAGCTAGCCTTTTAAAATCCTGTAGGCTTAGTTTCATTGGGGGATGGGGGGGTTAGTTTTAGATTATTGTTATTTTTAACTCTTTTAAATTTGAAATTTGTAATTTTTATATTTTTATGGTTTTAATTGTACTACTTTAATTGTTGTTTTAATGTGTTTTAAATATGTTGTTAGCTGCCTTGGGTCCCACTTTGGGAGAAAGATAAGACAAAATTAAAATAAAATAAAATAAAGTGGTCCAACTTTTAGGATCTGCCAACTACAGTCCTACCTCCATTCTCCTGGGGGATCTGATCTGGAACCCCCCCACACCACAAAAATGGAAAATCATGTATTTTCAAGCCCCACTGGCTTGAATGGAGGTGCTCCCATGGGGGCATGTGGGGGTGCACCCCATTTTGTCCCCCTACATTCACCTCCCATGGATCCTAAGTCCATGAGAATGGAAGACAAACTGTACAGTTTTCAGTGAAACAACATTGACTTACTAATATATTTGTCCAGTTATTTCTCAAATGTCCATAACCATATCCTGAATTCAGCAGGGATTAAATCTTCTATATCATTGCAAAGTAGTTTTTAAGATTGCATTGGAGTGTGCCTAACTACAGAATGGTCCTTGTGTTCATCATTTAGTGTTAACATGCACAGTGTTATTACAATACATTGCAACTGTTGCTGAAAGTCATCAAATATGGACTGAAACCATGGGATGAGAGTTATTATAATCTTGCAGAGTTAAAGATTACAAGTTGATGCAACAGTTTAGATAAACAGATAGATAGATAGACAGATTTCAGAATTACCAAGAAAGAGGATCCAGATAGCAAATAGGGTTGACTCAATTCTAAACAGCTCCTACTTAGCCCTATAATACCAAATAGCCTGTAACCTAGAAAGCAGTTGAGACTGGATAAACCTGTTGTGCCCTACAGATACGTTCAGTGGTGTTCTTGGATGTATCTAGGTTTGCCAGGTCAGCAGCTTTCTGTTGTCCTTAGGACAACAGGTGGGTCCTTGGGATGTTATAGGAATGCAGCCATTTGCTGTCACAGAGGCAGAACAGGCAAGAATTGGAGGATGGGCCAAAATGGTTCTGAGTCAGCTGATAGTGGAAATGAGCAAAAGAGAAGTCTTGATACATGGACTAAGAATTTTAGTAAAATCTGGATAATGTGGTAAGCCTGGGCAAGGTGAAGGACATATTTAGCCACTGGGCATGCAGTAAATTAGGCTCAATAGCTGCAGCATTTGTCATCATTTCTGGTAGTGCTTGCATCCTGTACAGCTTTTCCTACAGCACATGCGATACATTTACATTTTTACAGGATCTGAGCTCCTGCTTCAGGGTAGGGTGAAAAATAATATTTTATTTTTTTCCAAAAAAATAAAAAATATATAGGGAAAAAAATCTTAGAGTGTTGGCAAACCCTAATGGAATGAGCATTTTGGGACTTATTCTGCATAAAAAGTGCATGGGTGGTGTTGTTTTGAAAGGAAAAAAATCTTCATAGAATATATTAACTAGCTTCCTGTTTAGCATTTATGAGGTTGTCAACTAGACTTATAACCTCATAAATTTTGCTATTCACATTTATGGTTATGCAATATTGCCAGTCACAACTGCCCTCCAACCCACCTTAAAAGCCAGGCAGACACACCAGCTGAAAGAATTTTGTAGTGCTGATGAATGAGGCACTGAAGGAGGATGTGTCCAGCTCCTTTTTTCCAGTAAGCCACTGTAAGGAGCATGGAGCCCTTCAGTCCCTCCAATTGCTATTTGCATCACAGCTTGGTGATGGGAAGGAGCTGAACTCATCCTCCTCAGAGTCTGGCTTGTCAGTACCACAAATTCCTTAACTTCGTGTGGATGCCTGTTTTTTAAGGTGGATTAGTGGATATATCAGGTAATAGATCATAGCTATGTCATTATAGCAAAGGGCTCCATCTCAGATCTCAGCCAACATGTTTTCTACGTAGAAACATTTTCTATAGATAATATTTTTGTGTACAAAAATACCTTTGTGTGTGTGTGTGTGTGTGTGTTGCACAAAAGAATTTCCAAACTGCAAATAGTGTTTGAAAACTATGTGGTTTGTAATGATTTTCTTGCAGTGATGAGGAACAAAGGTTAATATTAGGTGTTCTTGCCTGTGAGAATGAAATGTAAAAAGAGGTACCTCCCTTCTTCAGGGCTTGCAAGATTCATGAGCTGTGATGAACCTCACTTGCTGCCTTGCTTCAAATAGTATGATGGACCCACATGTATGCAGCCATGTATGCATTCTTTTCCGTTGCTCTTAGTTTTTAGGTGCAATAACATTGTACAAGTACAACAGACATACAAATACCTTCAGGCTGAGATAACCACATGGGAATGGATGGAGACATGTGCCCAGCCTTTAAAGCCATTTCATATTAAAGGAGGTTTCAAGATAATGACTAAAACATGAATCAGTGAATTTAAATTGCAAGAAAAAGATTCCACATAAACATTAGAAAGAACTTCTAGACTACATGAGTGGTTTAACCATAGAATAAACTTCCATGGAGGGTGGTAGACTTTCCGTCTTTGGAAGAATTTAAACAGAGGTTGTATGGCTATGTTTCAGGAGTGCATTAGATGTATATTCCTGCAGGGCTGGAGTTGGACTAGATCCCCTTGTGATGCCTTTAATTCTATGATTCCTCTTGTGTTATTCCTCCTGAAATTTGCCTCTCCACCTGAAGATCTAGAAAAGTGTAGCAATTCCCCAAATTTAAGCTGGTTCCTCGAGACTGACAGCTGGACATTAATTTTGGATCTTTACTTTGTCTTATGTAACAGCCATTCTTTCTTGTGGACATAGACATTAAATGTTGCAAATGTGTTTGAGACAATGGTGCAATGTGGACAACGTTAGAGTATGGGAGGGCTTGCTGTTCTGTTTTAAAAATCCTATATTAGGTATCATTATTTACTACATGATTCCACAGGCATTCTGGGAATAGAAAAAAAGAATATAAATGAAGGGGCTTGCATCTTTAATTCTGAATGTGAGGAGTGATGTGGACGGGAAGAAGAAAGGATAAGGAGCTCACCACCACCCTGAAGATTAGATTTTATAAAGTTTTGGATACAACAAAAAGATAATGCTATCACTATAAAAGGCTCTTTCAACTCTAATCCCATGAAAATAAATGAAACTGGTACTCCCAACATGTCACAAGAAAACAGGGAATGACTTATTTGGGGTAGCTGTTTTGCATCAACCTTGTATTGTTATCATCATCATCATCATCATTTCAACATAGAAAGGAGCAATGAGAAAGCCAATCTGAGTTATGTTTTGTGATTTGTTGTGCCAGTCCATGTTTCTGGCTTGATCTTATGGAATACTTTGTGAGATGAGCAGCAATATACTGCTGTACACATAACTTTAGACTGCCCCTTTCATTGAGGTCTCTGAAGCACAATAGTATCCTTCTCATTGTAGTGAGATTGTTCTTTTTAAAGAAAAACCATGGAAATTGCTTCATATCTTACTTGGAGGTTCTTCTAACTCATTTTTTAAAATCATCTGTTGAGGAAACATTACCTCTAGCCATGAACAGTGGGAATTGGACTGTTAATTTCCATAAGCCAGGCTATGCTGTACTTTGTTGGAATGTAGTAAGGTCTCCCTTGAGACTCTTGTCAAAAACACTAACATATGTGGTATGAAATATCTGATAGATAAAATTTTGTATTTCTGGAGATAAGCCTAGGTCTGTTTAATATGCATTCATTTCATGGAATTTCAGCTTAAAACAACAACAACAGCCCTGAACAGCTGACAAAATATTAAGTAATGCTTGTATTAATTATATGCATATACAATTCAAACACAATCCGCAAATGGTATCTCTGCCAGATGATTGCCTAATAACAACAAGGCCAGTAGTGAGGGTACTAATATATAGCAAAATAAAAGATTAGGAAGAAAATAACTGGGAATTCATTTTGGAAAAACAGGCCTCAATATCTGTAAAACAAGTGCAATATTTGTAAAAAACAAACAAACAAAAAACAGCAGATGAGTAGCTACATTGTCCCAAAGTTCACTGTTAGTAATCATGCCATTTTCTTTTTTAACTGGATGCCCAGTTTATTGGGTAATTCTAAAGTCTTGGGATTCTTCCTGTTGTGAATACATCAACTCCCCTGCAGGATATGTGGTTACTCAGCAGGAGCAAGCCAGCATGACTAAGAGACTAACTGATTATTGTAGCAATATCTGCAGTGCAAAAGCAACATAGGCAGTTATTTTTTTTATTATTTCTTCCTTTATTTAGGATATTTGCAGCCTGATTTTTATCTCACTTTCTTTGATGCCCAAGGCAGCTTTAATTTTTTTAAAAAAAGTTCTATAAAGCAGCAACACATAGGAAGCAAATAAAATAATTTTTAAAAACCCTAATTAATTAATCAATGTATTATTTAATCAACATAAAGTACAAGTGATATTGTTGATCTTGTGATCCTTGAAGTATGATCCTTGCAATGCTGAACAATATAAAATAATCCTGTCTAAGGAAAATGTGACCTATAGTAGAGATGTTTTAGTGAAGACACAGGTAGAAACTATTCAACTTATAAACAGCACCAAAGCTTGGAGAAATTGTGTGCTTGGTCAACAATTAAACCGATGGTTCCAACTAATTCCTCTGAGCTGTATCACTCAAGGATTCAGAACAGGGGTCATAGAAGTGGTCAAATGTAAAGCCACATTTTTATATAGGAAGAATATGGTACACAATTTGTCCTATATGAAGTAACAAAGTACGGTAGAGGAATCCAGTGCATAATTCAAAAAAATATAAATTGTACCCCAGCAGAATCAAAAGGTGATAATAAACTGAGAGTCATTAGTGTGCCAACAAAGATAAACTGAGGATTAATTGGCCCTAGTTGGAGGTTTCAGCATATCTGCCAAGGCTGAAATGTTGGGCTAGTTCTGAACATCATGGTCTCCATGACAAACGTGTCTCGGTCTTTCATAATAATTGGTCCACTACTGTGGCATGGCACATTTTCAGTATAATATTTTGCAGCATGCTGCTCTTCTCTTGTTGAATGGAAGTTGATTTGATGATTAGAGTGTGCAAAAATCATTCCCATATACCTTGATGATCTATGAAAATCAGACAGCTGCTATCAACAGTATGCTTCTTCTTCCAGCCTCAGTGCTAATGGAACTCTTTCCTCACACATTTTTGTCCCTTATTCCCTTGGTTATTGGATATTCTAATCTCCGAGGAGACTTTGGTAGCAGCAAATGAGTCCTTATCTCATTTGTTGCTTCCTTCCTCCTTTCTTGATGTGTATGAAACACTGTCATGGCAGCTACCCATTTACCAAAACACTTTGACGGGGGGGGGGGGGGGAATTCTCAAAACCTATGATAGAAGTTGGCAGACAAGAGCTAAGACATACCAGATTTTGTTTTAAAGCAAGAATGTGGCCCATGATTAGCAGTTTGATATGATTTTAAGAGTCATGGCTGCATACTTTGGAATTCTGGAATTTATAGTCTGGTGAGGCACTCAGGCTGTCTAAAAAGAGAGGATAAATAGCTGAAACTATGCAAGCTAGGTTTGCATATGATGCAGCCATGAACAATTAGGGTAGCAGGTTCTCAGAGTTTACCATGGTAGGTAATTTGTGGCTCAGAGTACAGCAGAGTGAAGGCAGCACCAAGTTCTGGCATTGGTGCCACAAATAAATTCATAGGCATCTCCTTCCCAGGAGTCTGTGAATAGTATTGTCATATTCCACTTCTTAAAATCCAGGGACCTAATTTGCACATTATGAAAATATTATAATTATGCAAATTCAGCACATTATGGTTCAATGTTTTCTTCCACTATGTTTAATCTTCATACTTATTTTAAAAGTTAGAACTGATCTGACAGAAATAGTTCAGACCAATGTTTAAAATAAAATAAAATAGATTGGAATAGAGACATCCAGATCTCTGCTTGGTCATGAAATTTATCATATGTCCTCTCAGCAAACCTATCTTTGTTGTTGTTGTGTACCTCCAAGTATTTATTTTAACCTATGATGATGCTAAGGCAAACTTATCATAGGTTTTTTTTTTTACAAGTTTCTTCAGAGGGGGCTTGTCATTACCATCTTCTGAGGCTAGTCCTAGCAAACCTAATGAATTTTCCTTCTGAGTCAGAAATAACTTGAAGGCACACAACAACAACAAAAAACTTATTTAGGATTGTGGCGTATTTATTCATTTCTTCATTCTGGAGGGAAGCATACAGTATGAAAAGATGACAGACCAGATCCTGAAGCATCCCCCTCCTATTTTTGTCTCTAACCCTCTTTCCTTAAGGCTTAAGTGTTTTCAGGATACCCTCCCCTGTATCTTTAGTTCGTATGTGTCCTCTGCCAGCTACACTCCTCATACACTTACCCTGGCTGCCTGAAACATCTAGCAGCAGCGGAGCTTAGAGCCCACGCTGGCAGAGACTGCTTTGCCTTGCCCTGGAACACCTGTTGTGGTGGAAGAAATCTTAAGAACTCCCCAAGCTACCTAAAACATCTAGCGGCAGTGGAACTTGGGTGCCCACGCTGGCGGAGACTGTTTTGTCCGCCCTGTAACACCTGTGGTGGCAGAGGAGACCTTAAAAACTCCCCTAGCTGAGAGATTACCAGATTGTCCATCTAGCTTCACAATATGTTAATAGTGACAAAACTGTTAAAGACCGGATGGGAAACAAGATTTGATAGAATCTCCAATCTCTTCCTTTTTAATCTTAAGTAATAGTCCCCTCTCTTTCATTGTGGGGTGGGAGTTTAGCTGGATTTTTTGTCATTGTCATTATGTAATGGAGCCAGGAATAATCTGGGAGCTGGAATTGAGGTAATGTGGGGAAGGTAAGGTATGGCAGCAACAGAGTGAAGAAATGTTACAAAAGAAGGAGGGATCGATGTTTAATATCTATCCCCCTCTTCAGTTCACTCTGTTTCGCAGAATAGTTTGGAGAGTGTACAATCCATTCCACAGACACTTACTCTGCTCCTCTGCAATGCCAGGTCAGTCAAAAACAAGACTCATATCATCCATGATCTCTTATTGGATGAGGCTGCCAATCTGGCATGCTTTACTGAGACCTGGCTGGGAGAGTCAATGTGGTGACGTGGGTGCAGGCTCTCCCAGCCGGGTACTCGGTCAGTGAGCAGATTAGGGAAAGTGGGCAGGGGGTGTGTGGCCTTGGTTCATAGAAACAACCTAACCTTGACCAGGAAGGCTATCCGGAAAATAGTTCACATCGAGTTTATGTACCTTAGCCTGAGAACCAGGGATAGTTTGGGGATTCTGTTGGTATACCCGCCACCTCATTGCTTAACAGACTCCCTAACTGAGCTGATTCAGCTGGTCTCTGAGTTGCTGTTGGAGTCGCCCAGACTTTTGGTTTTGGGCAACTTCAACATCCCACTCGAGACCAGTTTGTCAAATCTAACTGGAGCAGCTTGGGAGTTCATGGAAACCATGACAAACATGGGCTTATCCCAACTGGTTGTTGGGCCCACACATTGTGTGAGTCATACCCTCAATGTGGTCTTCAGTACGGAACAGGAATATCCATGGGCGGAGGTTATCAAAACCTCTACGTTGTCATGGACGGATCATTTCCTGGTCAAGATGGAACTAAGAGCCACTGTCTGCTCCTCCAGGGGTGGCAGACCTATTAGAATGGTTTGCCCATGAAGGCTAATGGAACCAACTGGATCCCAGAAAGCCTTAGAGGGTTTCATGGGTGATGATACCGGTGACTCTGTTGAAGCTTTGGTCAATACTTGGAACATCGATGTTACCAAGGCTATTGACACAATCACTCCCAAGTGTCCTTTCCAGCCCGCTCCTAATCATAAGCTCTGGCATACAGAGAAGCTTAGGAGGATGAAGTAGACTGGACAATGACTAGAGCACAAATGGTGGAAGACTCGACTCTCATCCAACAGAACTCGCCATAGGAAACATCTTGATTCCTATCGGGAGGCAATACGTGCAGTGCAGAGATCCTTCTCCTCTGCACGTATTGCGTCTGCAGAGTCCCGTCCAGCAAAGCTGTTTAGGGTGGTGAGGGAACTGACGCAGGTACCTCCTGTGCAGAACCCTCTACTTAACCCAACAACAGCCTGCTGTGATGCGTTGAACATCCACTTTGTAGATAAAATCTCTCGAATAAGAGCCGACTTGGAAGCCAGTGTTTTGACAGAATCCATAGATGAGGTGTCCAGCAATCCCGTTGATGGAATTTTACTGGATCAGTTCCAATCTGTGAGTACCAATGATGTGGACAAGCTCCTTGGCAGAGTGAGGAAGACGATCTGCCCTCTCGATCCTTGTCCATCTTGGCTGGTTGTCCAGGGGGCCAACGCGTTGAGGATATTCCTTTGGGATACCATCAATGCGTATTTCAGGGAAGGCATCATTCCACCTTGTTTAAAGGAAGTGGCTGTCAAGCCACTGCTGAAAAAGCTTCCCTTGACCCCTGGACAGGAATAACTATAGACCAGTCTCCTTGCTACCCTTCTTAAGCAAGGTGATTGAGAGGGCGGTTGCTTCCCAACTCCAAGGTGTCTTGGATGAAACTGATTGTCTAGATCCATTTCAAACTGGCTTTAGGACAGCATATGGAGTTGAGACTGCCATTGTTGCTTTGGCTGATGACCTCTGCTTGGGCATCGACAGGGGTAGTGTGATCCTGTTGGTGCTCTTGGACCTCTCAGCAGCC
>CM034703.1:216039106-216050891 GCA_020142125.1 Phrynosoma platyrhinos
ACTGTACACCCTGTGTGGCCTGAAACCCCACCAGAAGTCCCACCCCCAGAAGTCCCCCCCACCCTATCACACACACACTAGGTGACACCTGGCATGGGAGTGCCACTGAGCCCATCTGCTCAACCCTTTGGTTAAATATCCACTCATTCTGCCCTCTTTTCCTGCATCATGATTCATACACTCACCATTCTCCCAGTCCCTCTGTCCTCTTTCTAGGAAGGTAAAGGAAGATTCCCTAACATTGCTCAGCTAGAGGGTTGTATCATAGAATTTTGAAGGGTTGTGTGATCTGAGCAATCCCATTATATTAAAATAAAACAAAACAAACAAACCACCATCACCAGACAGATTCATACCCAAACTGATAAAAACTAAGTAAACACACCTGTAGACCTGCATGGATGACAGTTTATGTTTGTTTTCCACCACACACTGTTTTTGTTGTGTTTTGTAAATCTCAAGTTATGTCCCTTCCTGCATACAAGTTTTGACAAAATTCTTGTCTAAAGTAAACTGAATGAAATTCTAAATTTTAATTCCAATCCATCTCTAATATGACCTCCAACATTTCACAGATGAAAACTAGAGTACATGTGGTCAAGGATCCCCTGAGTGTGGCCAAGATGAGAGAAATTATTAATAAGGAACAACATGCAAACTAGCAGCTGTCTATTTTGGCCTGAGCCTCCAGAGAGGGGCAACATTTTTCCCTTCCTTTCCTCTGCCACAGTGATTTAACTGAATGCAAACTACTTGTTCTTTGAATTCGGTTTATAGTTATTAAAGTAACATGTAACAAAGGAAGGAACTGGGAAAAGGAGAGAAAGAAACTGGGAAATTTTAAAAGCAGCTGAAAATATGGGATGAGAAAACATTAAGTGGCACTGTCCCAGGTAAATTTGGGCAGTTAGGGTCTTTGCAGACTGATAGAAATAGTGCAAATTGAGTCCACTTTAAAGGGTTAGGGTTAGGGAATCATGGGAACTGTATTTTATTGTGGCACCAGAGCTCTCTGACAGAGAAGGCTCAATGTCTCAGAAAAAAAAACAATTCCCATGATTCCCTAGCACTAACCCTAACCCTTAAAGTGGACTCAATTTGCACTATTTCTGGCAGTCTGCAAAGGCCTAGTGGGTGTGCTCTAAGTGGAAGTCCATACTTTAGCTGATGTGTGTGCTTGTTTTTAGTGTGTGGGATATGCTCCATGCTGGATATCATTTTAGAACACATAAATAGAACACACTTGGCTCCTAATAATCACACTGTTAGTCTCCCATGTAGACCTATACTTTGTCCAATCACTCTGTTACATTTACATTACATTTTTCCTGTATAACTATTCCGACCCAGAGTCAGATAACTTTTCTCCATTCAGTGCTGCTGATGATTGTGTTGTATTGCTGTGATGCCTTGTTTTATACTTTGCTTTATTTAATGTTTTTAAATTGTCCTAGTCTAATATCTTTTTAAGGGGTGGGTGGGTTTGGGATTGGATGTACTTATTGGAGTTTTTATCATTGTAAGCTGCCCCGATTGCACTGCAGAGGGGCGGGATAGAAATTATTATTAGTAGTATCATTATTATTATTATTATTACATAATATAGCAAAGTTTAAAATATAAAGAAGCCTTCCAGTTCTTGCAAAGAAGGAACTGTATATCATTTCAGTTCTATCCATAACTAAACTACTTTCCTTTCCTTTCCCTTATGTATGGCACACAGTTTTATGAAATAGCAACAAAGTTTATGGTGTTTTCCACCACTCATTTTAGTGTTGTCATAAAAGTTGGTTTCCCACTATACCTGCAAAAGTCATAATTTGCCACAGGCTGAGTGGTGTTATTTGTACCATTATTTTAAGTTTACCATGATTTCTTATGAGCCTTTGGGCATATTTACTCCCCAAAGTGATTCCCTATAGATGACTAGGATACAGGGCTGACTTATGTATGGGGAGCTTGCTAGAGGGACTCAACTTGTTTTGTTTTTTCCCATCAGATCTTATTTCAGTCTAATTGCACATTCTATGGGTAACAAAATTTAAAAAGAATACAGCCAGCCACACTCAAGTAGACCATTGCAGCATTCCAAAAAATCTCAATAAATATAGAATCTCTTCTCAAGAACATTGGGGTGTCACCACAATTAGCAGTCATGCTTTCATCCTAAATACACAGACACACACACACACACATAGATGTGTGTGTGTGCGTGTGTGTGTATGTGTATGTATATGTGTGTGTGTATGTGTATGTGTATGAAATACATATGGGATTTTTTTTGAGAATCTTGATATATGGAAATCATTCTGGCTCTGATGCCTTACCTTGATGCTAATTTGAGAATAAATTGGTTCATCTGGTAAAACAAACCAATAAACATTAATTGAGCCTTTCTGCTAGACCTGGCAGACTCAGAATTAATTTTGAGCATTACCACATTTAAATATCAAATATGTGCATGTTTTATTTACAGATTAACTTACAATCCATTGTCCATGTGCCATGATATATTGGCATCTGTCTTGGTTAAGCTCAGGAGAATGTAATCTTTGAATGGGCATTTATTTCACGTATAGCTCACAAAGCAGTTCCCTATGGCAAAAGAAGCCTGATTTCAGGTCCCGCTGTGATAATATGCTTCCAAAGAATTGTTTTAAGACTCTTCTTTGGACCTGGGCCATATGAGATCTAGAAAGAGCTTCATCTTTTTTCTCTTATGAAGGTTAATATAGGTTACAACAGAAAGACTACAATAACATTTATGGGAATCGGCTGGAGAATAAATCTTCATTACAATTCAATAAACCTTATTAGTATATTCTGAGGTTTGAATGAAACTGGAAGGATTCAATTAAAGTTTCAATGGTAGCACCATATAATATTATTTGCTTCATGATATGGCCAGTGCAAGGCTGTGGAGGAATGCCAGTATGCTTTTCACTCTGTGACATTAGCCATGAAAAAGAAATAAGCAGTATTAAAGTTTTTTGCTTTCCTAACTAGATTGAGTTCACCATGATTTAGGCTGTGTTGCTGCTCAATTTTATGTACAAGTAATAAACCATAAAGATGATGGGATTTAAACAAGAAAACACTGTTCATCAATGGTTTCTGCTGGCAGAGCCCATTTGTATGAAGAGTATAGCTATAGTCTATAAGATTATTGGTATAGACTGAGGACTGGTGTTTAATTTGAATCACTTTTTATGTTACTTGCAACAGCCTGATAGAGATGGGGAAATTTGTCTGTTTCTCTTCCTCCCACATTTGAATTATGTAAACCTCAAGTTCTTTCTTGCCACAGGGCGGTATATAAATAAAAATTTATTATATTATTATTATTTCTGTTCTCTGTATGAATACATTTACAAAATTTGATAGCATTTGTCAAAAACAAGCTGAAACTACTGTAAATTTTCACTCATCTGCATAAGCCAAATTCAATAGATAGAACTACTCCTATCTTGGAGAAGATTGCATTGCTTCTGCCAGGCATGCTGAAGGCAAGGACCCTCTTCCAAAGAGAGAATACACAGGGATTAAGACCCATATATTTAAACACCCAAAGGCTTGGGCCTAGATGAATTAATTGGACCATTGTGGTTTATTTCACTTTCAGGTTTTTTTAAATGTTTCCATCCCAAGTGTTAATAAATTTGCAAATATTAAATTCCTTTTAATACTGAAATTAACTGAAATTCCAACACTTCTCTAGTATGTGATGGCTGCAGCTACATGCACTTTGTAATGTATGCAACTTCAAGCTATATGGATCCTATCATTTGTATACTCTGATAACTGCAAATAACTTGTATGGAGTGTTAATGTGGAACTATATAATAATAATAATAATAATAATAATAATAATAATATCCCACCCCTTTGAGATCAATCGGGGCGGCTAACAGCAATAAAATATTACACAATACAAACAAATCAAATACCCTCCCCCCTTCAAACATTATTAAATCAGTCCAAGTTAAAACTACAACATACAACACAACAATAATTTTAAAACCATTCCCAGTGAGCGATGGCAGTACTCAATTAACAGATGAGGCCCTAGAACCATCTTAAGGGAGAGGTTCCTGTGGTTATCAATCCCGGAAAGGCTTGCTGGAAGAGGTCCATCTTGACAGCCTTTTTAAAGCTGTCCAAAGATGTCAGTTGATGGATCTCATCTGGCAGGCCATTCCATAGTTTGGGGAGACAGCTGAAAAAGCCCTCTGGGAGATAGCCACAAGCCTAGTTTTTGTGGCTGCAGGAGTGTGCAGGGAGGATTATAAGGGAGAAGGCGGTCCCTGAGATAGTTTGGACCCAAGCCATTTAGGGCTTTAAAAGTGATAACCAACACCTTGTACTGGGCCCAGAAACTTATAGGCAGTGAGTGGAGGGACCTCAAAACTGGGGTAATATGGTCCCTCCTGGATGTTCCAGACACTAACTTGGCTGCCATATTCTGTACTAGCTGTAGTTTCTGAACCAAGCACAAGGGTAGCCCCATGTAGAGCGCATTGCAGAAATCAAGATGTGAGGTTACCAGCACGTGCACAACAATCTCGAGATCCCTTACTTCCAGAAAAGGATGCAGCTGGTATATCAGTCGAAGCTGATAACACGCGCTCCTGACTGTCGCATTCACCTGATTTGTCATCAGGAGTGACGAGTCAAGGAGCACCCCCGGACTGCGAACACAGTTACTAGGGGGGAGTGTGACTCCATCCAGCACTGGAGGTTGCAACTCAATTCTTGGTTTCGGGGCCGCTACTGTGAGCACCTCCATCTTGTCTGGATTCATTTTCAATCTGTTTTTCCTCATCCAACCCATTACTGCCCGAAGACATTCATTGAGAGAAGAGACGCCACTGGAATTCGAGGCTGATGAACGAGACATGGAGAAATAGATCTGGGTGTCATCAGTATACTGATAGCATCCAGCTCCATAACCCTGTATAATCTCACCCAGCAGCTTCATATAGATGTCGAATAACATTGGGGAGAGAATAGCACTCTGTGGGACCCCACAGGTAAGCTCCCTTTTACTGAAGCTACTGTCCCCGAGCAGCACCCTCTGAAACATACTCGAGAGGAAGGACCAGAACCACTGGAGGGCAGTGCCTCCAATACCTAACTCCCTCAGGTGGTCCAAGAGGATGCCGTGATCTATCGTATATGAACTGAACTCTTCCTAGAACCAAGATGACTAAACTGAGACTCTCATACATTGGACAAATTATAAGAAGACATGACTCACTAGAAAAGACACTAAGGCTTGGTTAGGTAGAAAGCAGTAGAAAAAGAGGAAAACCACATTCCATATGGATAGACTCAATCAAGGAAGCCATGGCACTGAGCCTGCAAGACCTGAACAAAGCTGTTAATGATAGGATAACATGTAGGTTCCACATTTGTAGGTTCACCACAAGTCAAAGTTAACTTGGTGGCAATTAACAACGAACAAGAAATGATATAAGATAAGAGGTAGGACTGCCCCTCAACATTTCTATTCAGTTCTATATCCCATGCCCTGAATCATTTTTTGTTTCTGTTTTTTCCCCCTTACCAGGCAGATTACCAATATGGATGGGCAACCTCTATCTTGCTGAGGGATACTTCTTATGTTGGGGAATTGGTTGCGAGTTGCACAATTACACACAAGGGAGTGAGGCCAGGGCAAAAAAACAAAAGGGTGGGAAGGGATAAAACAACTTCCAAAGGACATCCTCACAATAACATGCTGGACCTGGGCTGTCTGCTCCTCAGATACTACCTTTTCATATATTTCCATTTTGTATATTTTATTAAATTCATTAGGACTATAGAGTTGTTGTTAATGTGTATCACATGAATGTTGAAATAATATCTGGGGGCATTAAGGTATTATACATCCTTCCTTCTTATTCATATTTTCAACCTGGATTATATTCTATAGAAATGCTTTCCAACATCCAGATGGTATGGGAAAGATCTTCCCCTGTGTACTGAATTATGGATATGGAAGCATAAAAGTTCTGCATACAAAAAGGGAGTCTCACCCAATGAGGGTCTTTCCTCACAAGGAGAAATTATCTGCAAGTTTAATAATATGTGGAAATTGCACCTACCATTTTCCCCATGACATCTGAATACACAGAAGTGTTTCTACCCCTAGCATTTATGACTGTGGTGTAGGATAAAACTACATGGCCCCAAAGTCCCCACCCCATGCTCTCTTTCCCAGGGATGACTCTCCATCATCTAGCAGACTTGGGCTGCCTTCCAGTGCCACAATTCTGTGATTCTGGGTTGGTACACAGTTGCCATAGAAATAGTGTTGGAATGTCTCATAATATTGCTACATTCACTTCTATTTGTCACAGTATGCATGGAAGGAGCATAATGATGTAAGCTTTGGGTGGCTGATGACATAAAATAACCACAAAATGCCTATTAGGGAGCCACTTCAGGTACAGTGGCAACTTAAACTGCAATTGATTATGCTGTTACTGAACCAGGACAGACATTAGTTTGTGTTATCTTCTGTTCTGAGATGCTGTCCATCTTTGCTAATCACTTTACTCCCAATATAACTGTCTCCATCTGTGGGGTTTTTAGCAAGCAGATGCCAACTTCCATCAGAATTCATATTCCACAGCCTGATGCTGTTTTCTGTTCTAATGAGTTGGCCCTTTCCTGTATCGTCTCACATTCATGTTCAAAGCCAATAAGTTTTCATGTAGCTACCACAGATTGATCCATGGGTTCCTGTTAGACTAGCCACATCTGCAAAGGCCATTTCAAATATCTTTTATACATCTTCAAGTGCATAAATGTCTATGGACTTTTTTTTTCTTTGAGTACATAGTGGACTTCTGCTGCTTCTCTCACCTACAAGTTGGGTTATCTATAGTGACAAAAGGACAACTAAGCGGTCATTATTTTTTCTTTTTTTAGTGTGATTATACAAATAATCTCACTCACGCATTCCAGGTTTGTGTTTACACTATGGAACCACATCTATGAACAATCTCTGAGAGTTTAGTTGCTCGCATTTGTCAGCACTTGAATAAAGATAGTTGATGATAGTCTCATCTTCAAGAGTGCATTATGTATATGCAAATATTAAAAAAAATAATATGAAATTCCAAACACTTCTGGTCTCAAGCATTTCAGATAAGGTATACTTAAGCAATATAGATTTTTTTAAAAAAAGAAATGTCAAAGAATATGCTTTACTTACTTAATATTAATTTTCTAAACTTAAATTCAAAAATAATGCTAAATACTTCTCTAAACATAAATGAATCATTCTGAATATGTTTCCATCTGCATATTTCCTTTGCATCCTACAGTCTATCTGTAAGTTTATCTTCTGCACCTTCTGAAATATCAATAAAGATAGCATGCATTTGTTTATTTGCTTATCTGGCACACTTACATACCACCTTTGTTTTGGAACTTTCTCATTGTGCAAATTCAAAATATCCTGGTAGGCTCACATAAACCATGGCTTTCTTATCTCTGAAGCAACTAGCTGCACAACATTTCAAAGTGTAAAAAATTAAGCATGTGCAAACTGAGCCATTTTGTACAAACCTGTTTTCACTGAGGTCCTGAGTACTGTTTATAGGTGTGCTCCTGACTTTAATATGAAAGTTGTAAAACTGCCTAAAGGCATAAACAATGTTTGAAATGCATTCAAACACAGCTGGTCATGAATTATAAGTATGCTGTGCCCTTTTGCAAACAAATTGGTCACTAGGGTTGGTTGTCATCTAGTGTGTGTGTGTGTGTGTGAATGGGGCGGGCAGTCTGACTCAGTAGAACAACAAACCTTGGCTCACCTTTTCCAATGCAGTTCTGAGAAGCAGCACAAAGTAATTATAAATTGAAAAATGAAAGGGCTTTCATGTAGTTCAGATTTATTGTTTTATTGCACAATTCTGTAGATAGGTGTTTGGGCATAAAATCTCCTTCCCCAGTCCAATGAAAAGAAAGTAATTTGACCCTGTCCTTTCCCCATTTTGAACGGTTATCATGAAATATTAATGTATTGCAATGCTAAGGAAATTAATTACAGAAATGAGGAATATTTCCAGTCACTTTATGGGCAAAATGCACTTTAGCACTTTTAGATTACTAATACTAACATTGGTACAGTCAGTAAATCACCCATACTTCTGAAAGTGAAAGACAACAAAGGATTATTAAAGAGATCTTCACGGTAAATGTGTCAAGGCTCAGAGGGACAAGATAAGAGGTCTGTTATGAAAGATGCAGCTTCAATGATCCTCTGGAGCTTGTTTATGGAGCTATTCCCACACTAAAATGGGAATTTTTATTTTACCTTGATAGATCATTTCCTGAAACTTGCCAAGAGCTCACCTTGGTGGGCTTGTACATACATCAGGAATTTGGGCAACTGATATCTCAGTGGAAATTCTTCTCACACAATTACAATCAGCTATAATTCCCCCCAAGATCCCAAAGACTTCAGCAGTATTTTTTTTTCTCCATGTTGACAGAAATTACAGACAACTATTCTGACTAAAAACCCTCCAAATGTGTTTTCAGTTTTGGTTTTATAGCAGTGTTACTTGGTTACTCATTCTAAATATTATTTTAATGTGGTTTACATGGGTGTCCCCTTGAAAAGTGTCCGGAAGCTGCGGCTAGTGCAAAATTGTTACTAAGCCGAAGAGCCAGCGTTCAAAAAAGCAGTAAAGATGGATCTCTTTTGGCAGGCCTTCCCGGAATAATCCCCTGGCTCTAGGGGAGATGGTTTTTAGTGCTCCTTGTATCATGGCTGCCTTACTGTTTTGTTGGTTTTATTGTACTATGACATTTTAATTTTCTCTATAGTTTAATCTTGTTTTAGGGGATGGGTGGGGGATTCCGGGATGAGGGAATGTTTTTAACTTTGTATGTTTTAAAATGCTGTAACCCGCCCCGATTGCCGAGCAGAGGGGCGGGCTATAAATAAAATTTATTATTATTATTATTATTATTATTATTATTATTATTATTATTATTATTATTAAAATGCAGTAGCCAGACTGTGTATGTATTTTAGAGACCATAGAACACCAGTCTTACAAGAACTGCACAGGTTTCCTATTTGTTTCTCCAATTCAAGATGCTAGTTTTGATGTAAAGGTAAAGGTAAAGGTATCCCCTGGTGACAAAGTTGTCAAGTCATGTCTGACCATAAGGGGCAGTGCTCATCTTCATTACTAAGCCGAAGAGCTAGCGTTGTCAGAGACTACTCTGTGATCATGTGGCCAGCATGATTGCACAGAACACTATTAACCTTCCCACTAAAGTGGTACCTATTTATTTACTTGCATTTGCTTCTAGGTTGGCAGAAGCTGGGACTAGTGATAGGAGCTCACCCCATCATGCAGCACCCGACCTCAAAAAAAAAAAAAAAAAAAGTTTTGACCTACAAAGCCTTAAATGGCTTGGGGCCAGAAGATCTGAAAGTCCACTTCCTTTCATATGAGCCTGCCCTAAGTTTGAGATCCTCAGAGGAGGCCTTGCAGTATGTCCCAGAATCTTGTGAAGTTAATTTGATAAGTACTCCTAACAGAGCTTTCTGTAGAGCAGTACCCAAAGTGTGGAAGTCCATAGTCAAGAACAGGGGTAGGCAACCTTTCCCCTTTAAGGGCCAAGGGACTTCAGCTCCCAGAATCCCAGGAGCTATTGGCCAACATGGGACTATTGGCCAACATGGCTGAGGCTTCTGGGAGCTGAAGTCCCTCGGCCCTTAAAGGGGAAAGGTTGCCTACCCCTGGTCAAGAAGGTTAGGCTGGTTCATTCTCCAAATAGTGTGGTTCACATGACCCTTAAAGTTTGAAGATGCTGTTTTAATTGTTTTAAATTTGCATTTTACAATTGTTGATAAACTATTTTTAAAAAGTTTTTAAAGAGCATTTTAATGTTTGTAGGTTTTTTAAAAAAATTGTCTTTGTATTGTTTCAATTGCTTTTATTTGTTCATTACATCAGGAGCCCTTGTGGGCTGAAAGTTGATATAGGGAGGGATGCAGACAGGTGGCCCTGGGCCACCCCCGGAAGTGGACAATCGAGGCCAAGGCTGCTGGACACCTCAGCCTGATCCTCCCTTTCACCTCCGGCAAAAGGAGCGCTAAAATAGTGCTGCTTCCGTAAGCCAAGAAAGGGGTGCCGCATCTCTTTCGGCTCAGCGTGTATGGACGTTAAGCTAGAAGGATGTAATCGGCGTCTCTTTCAGCTCAGCGTGTATGGACGTTAAGCCAGAAGGATGTAATCGGAGCGCCCATCATGTGGAATGATGGGTGCACCCATTACGTCCTCATGAAGGGGTTGGGGCACCCAGCATGAGGCTGCCCCTCCCCTTCCTTGCCTCCAAGATGTGCAAAGCGCCATCTGCAAAGGGGGTCAGAAATACCTTGAATAAATAAATAAATTGAGTTTGTTGTGCTTTCTGTGCTAGCCTCACCTCTGATTGGTGCAGATGTCTGATGAGATAGAGTTGCTTAAGCATTCTTTTAAAGTTAACTGCATGCTGAGCATAGATATTGTAATATAGTGCCAGGTCAACCTAATAAATTTATTTATTTATTTATTTATTTTATATCCTACCTTTCTCTCAAAGTGGCTTACAACAATTCTAAAAAGATTAAGCTAAAACATCAATTTACAAAATTTAAGAAATCATTAAATAATAGTATTATTTTTTTAAAAAACAATAGAAACATTTAAAAACTCTAAAACATATTTAAAACATTGTATCAATATTTTTTAAAAAAATGGCACACCAAGTTGCACACACACTTCAGCTCCATAATTAAAATTGAAAGGCCTGCTTGAAATAAAATGTCTTCACCTGCCATTAGAAATATAGAAGGAAGGAGCCAACCAGACCTCCAATTGAAGGGAGTTCCACAGCCTAGGAGCAGCCACCCAGAAGGCTTTCTCCCATGTCCTCACCAACCACCCTCGTGAAGACTGAAAGCCTTCCCCTGCAGATATTAAAGCTCACACTGTTTTTTATAAAGCAATATGATCTTTCAGATAGTCTATACCCAAACTGTATATGAATTTAAAGATCAAAACCAGAATTTTGAATTCTGTCTGGAAACAGACTGGTAGGCAATGCAGCTGTTTCAATAGGGGAGCATGATAACCAGTCCCAGTCAACAGCCTGGTCACAACATTTTGGATCTGCTGATGTTTCCAATGGCAATCTCATGTAGAGTGTTTTACAGTAGTCCAAATGGGATGTAACCAAGGCATATATCACTGTAGTTAGATCTGACTTCTCAAGAAAAGGTTGAAGTGGGTACACTAGTTTTAACTGTGCAAATGCATTCTTTACCACAGTTTAAAGCTGGCCATCCAGGTTCAGATCCAAATCCAGAAGTATGCCCAAGCTGGGAATCTGAAATTTTCAGGGGGAGTTTAATTCTATCCAGCACAGGCTGAACTCCTATTCTCTGATCTGTCTTCTGACTGACCAGGAACACTTCTGTCTTGTGTGGATTAGGTTTCAATTTGTTCACACTCATTCAGTTCATTACTGACAGCAGACACTGGTTTAGCACAGAAACAGCTTCATTGAAATCAAATGGAAAGGAGAAATAGTGTTGTGTGTCATCAGCATACTAGTGACACTGAACTCTGAAACTTTGGATGACCTCTCTCAGTAGTTTCATTTAAATATTAATCAGCATAGGGGACAGAACCAAGCCCTGAGGATCTTATTTCAATGGCCATGTAGGTGAACAGGCATTCTGCAGATGACTTTCAATGGGCCTAAGCAG
>CM034703.1:216058963-216073541 GCA_020142125.1 Phrynosoma platyrhinos
ATATCTTGTTATTGTAATTTGTTTTAACTTGTAAACCGCCTGGATTGGGTAACTATTGGGAGGCATAGAAATAAATTTTATTATTATTACTATTATTATTTATTATTATTATTATTTATTATTATTATTATTATTATTATTATTATTATTATTATTATTATTATTATATCCCCCATAGTCTTTCAACAACATCCTGTTTTCAGACATGACCTGAACCAATTAACAGTGTGCCCCGGATACAGTGTAGGTAGGAGACATATATATTCTCTTTACGTGATGTGTGTGTGTGCATATATGCACTGAGAGTGGGAGTGTGGGCCCAAGGAAAAATCCAAAAGGATCTTGTGAAGAGGTGGCAGGGCCATAAAACACTTCTGGTTCTGCCAAACTCATAAGTCAATTAAATCTTGACTCTGTTCCTGCAGATCAGCAAGTTGTGTCCTCCTGCAGAGCATCGGTCAGATACCCAGGTTCAGGCTTGCATTCTGCACAGGCTAATCTGTAACTATTGCTAATTGAACTCTCAGTATTTTGTTTTAAGTAGATAAGTTATCAGATATGCTATCACATTCACTGACTGCTGAGAAAGTAGTATTGATGCACTATATGATGCATAACAAGTTAAGTTTAAACATTCAAGACATGGTTCCCTTTGAAACAGGGAAAATCATATAACATTAAAGGGGATTGTATGATTTATTAAGTTTTCCATTTTCATACACCTTGAGATATGGCTATGGGTGCAGATTTTGAAATCTGAGTGACATTCTTATGCAGTTTGTGAAAAGCCTTGTTTCTCTCTGTGTGGTTCTTATAACAGCATGTTTACCTGTCACATGAGATTTGCCCAATCTATGCTTTTCTCAGACTTGCTGTTGTTTGCAGACAGAGTTGAAAATCTTCTGAGCTCCATGAACAGTGTGCCATAGGTGAGGCAGAGCTTAGTCATTGAACATTTATTGTGAGGCTTTTACATTTCTCTGGGTGCTTCAGTGTGCTTCCTGGTAATAACTCCCCTCCCTTTGCAAAAAAAAAAAAAAAAGAGAGAGAGAGAGAGAGAGAGATAGTTTTGCCTTGTCTTCCCTTTGCAACCTTCATGTCTCTGATGTTTTGTCACCATCAATAGCTGGTTCCTGCAGCAATCTTTTTTGTGAACCACCATAGCTGGCTGTGCAGCCTATGTATTTGTATCTTTCTTTTAACTCCTGTGCTTTCTTTGGAAATTTCCCTGAGTGTATTTGTCTGCATGACTCTAAATGCTTCCTGACTGGGTGTGATATTGTCACACCCAATCTGCAGTCGTAGCTTCTTGATTTTCTCCAGCAATGTTGCTATCTAAATGTGAGAATGTACTCACAGCTAAAGCATCAGTACTGGTTCCGGTTTTATATTAATAGAAGTCTTCTGTCTAAAAGTCATTTCCTCGTGTTGTATTCTAGCATTCTTACCTAAATATACCAAATTGCATGTTGGGCAGGCTCTGTGTAATAGGGTTGTGTCTGACTATTTTTATCAGTTGTAGAAGAGATTAGGACCCATTCTGTAATATGTATCATATATGCAAGTGGAAAGTGGTGAAATTAAATATTAATGTAAGAATGTCGCTGTGGAATGGAATGGTCAAAGTGTGCATGCATCTATTCTTGACACATTCATACACTAAAGGAGTGCACATAAGGGGAGGAAGAAAAATCCCATTGAACGCTGAAGTTAAATGAACCTCCCTAGGTACATGAATATGTATGTAGGATCTCTCTGCAGATGGTCTCTTTATCAAAGTTAATTCTGGTCCAGTCTTAGAGCAAATGTTCAGGAGGCCATGGAAATTACTGAACCAAACCCTGTCATCCAATCTTTTCACAACTTATTTTCAAAACAAAAGAATTTTACATTTTTCTGCTTTGCTCTTAGGTGGTTTAGAATTTTCTTGTAGAATTTATCTTGCTGGTGTTTTTCACCTTACTGAAGCAAGATACCCAGCCTTATTTGTATTGATGCAAGGTAGCCAAGGCTAGGGATATCATTCTACACTAAGTTTTTTTTTTTTTCAAAGATAGCAATGAGTAATTTCAGCAATTTTCTTCTTACTGCAAGAGTCTTCAAAAACTACACAGTTTTCAAATGCTATTCACAATTCAGGATTCATCTGTGTAAAATTTGCATGTTTTGTGAATGTTCTGTATATAAAACAGCATTTTATGCATAGAAAACAATATTTCAATGCAGAAATATGAATTCATGCACAGAAAATACTCTTTTCTACACAAAACAACCAGATGAAATTTTTGTACAGAATGAATCTCAAACTGTGAAGTGTCTCAACTGTCCAGGATTCTTCTCATCAGGGTTTATCAGCACTTAAAAACATGTTTGTTTGTTTTTACCATTTTCCAAATATTTTTATTCTTTTCATCCCTAGCCAATAGTGCTATATGGCTCCAACACATTCACCCATCACTTTGCAATCTCATCAACTACCCTCAAAATCTGATCTAAAAACATCTCCTGGGTTGAGATATTTCATGCTATCTTCCTCTAGGCTTTATCTGAAATATGGCATGTAAGAAAGCAAGAAAGCTTCAAACTGCTTGGATGTAGGGTGTACAATGAAAACTAGGACAACATGTACACTCCTCAACATGTCACCTGATTACTAAGAGCAAGAACTCTGTTACCTGAGGACAAGGTCTTTGTCTATTTTTTCCTTCTTTCTCTAAAAAAATAAAAAGAAAAAAAGGAGAGAAAGAGAAAGAGAGTACACCATTAGTCATGAGTGGAGGTAGCAGATGTAATCCTCTCCTCCACATGTTCTTTACAAACCATGTGAACAGAATTTTTGTCTGCTTTGGGCATCTACAAGAGGGATGGATTAATCCAGTGAATTTAATTTTGCACAGTTTCTGCAGTTTATGTGTAGTGGATATTTATTTATGTGTATTGGATATTTCTGTACAATTTTCTCCAATGTTGTATACAGTTTTCAACACTTTTTATTATCAAGTTCCATCAAAAATTATTAAAATGTGAATATTTCTGTGTACTTGTATCCTGGTTCATGTATACATTAAAGTATGAATTTGCTAAATTCACATCAAGTGTAAACCAACCCGTTGTGCCAGCAAGGGTCGGGACATTGGACCTACAGTTTTCATTTTGTTCCTTCTTTATGGTGCTTATATTCCACCATTGTGCAAAATGTTCTTAGGGCAGTTCACAAAATAAACATTAAAGCTTTAATAAAAAAAACACCTCTAATATCTTTAACTGTGGCCCTTTGGTTAGCATAGTATGATAACTTGTGTAACATAGATTACCTATGAATATCTGGAGAAATTCATATAATAATTGAATAATTGAATGTTAAGATTGAATGGATATGTATTCCACTCTATCATCAACATGTTCTGTAAGTCAGAATAATAAAATTATATATAAACACCATTTATGGTTGATTGCACTGAAGACACAAATCACATGCATATGCGATGTTTATGTAATTAATTTTCTCTTTGTAGGTTCATTTTAGAAAATAAAGCAAGGTTTTCAATTCAAGCCTGTAAGAAGTAGCTACAATCATTCATACTATAACTATACAAAGGCATGACCCAATTACAGCGAATGGCATTGTCCTATACAGTGTATATAATCAGGAAGCCCCATTGCATTTACATTTACATCCAGAGAAAAGTATATAATATTGTCTTAGTGATCTTGAGGCAGCTGTACAGTCATTGGGGAGTAAATTCTTCTGTAAACAACAACACTTACTTCTGAACAAGGAGACACTGCTTAGCCATGCAACTAAAGTAGTTACATAACTAGGAGACACAAATAGATTTTCAGTTAATGTTTTATTTTTCTACTGAAAGCTTTTTCAGTGAAAGGATTCCTATTTTGCCTTGACTATATCCTTAATACCTTGTACCCTGTTTTATTGCTCAAGGATAAAGAAAATTATTGACCTCTTATTCTGTTCTTGCTCTGAGATACCATTTCTTAAACATTTTTCACTGTCTATTCCAGGACATTGTACAACTTCAAGTCAAATTGACCTGGTCCCTCTACTCTCTCTGGGTTGTCCATATCAAAACACATTCCTTCTTGTTAGGGATGTCATTTTTTGCCAATTTCATTTTCAAATGAAGCAACACATAACTTTAGCTATTTTCTTTCTGTTGAGAGAAAGTCTTTGGAAACTGAGAAGTTTCCAAATACTATTTACAATATGGGAATTATTCCAGACAAAATTATCACCCTTTTTCATGCAACCCCCCCCCCCACAAAACCCAACAGACTTTAATGTTTAAAGTCTTTGGTCCTATCTTTAAACTTTCTTTGGTCCTATTGAGAGGTAATACACGCAGCACAGAAATCTTTCTCCTCTGCACATATTGTGTCTGCAGAGTCCCATCCAGCAGAGCTGTTTAGGGTGGTAAGGGAACTGATGCAGGTTCCACCTGTGCAGAACCCATTACTTAACCCAACAACAGCCTGCTGTGATGCATTCAACAACTTCTTTGCAGATAAAATCTCTCAGATAAGAGCCAACTTGGATGCTAGTATGGTAACAGAATCAATAGATGAAGTGTCCAGCATCTCCGTTGATGTAAATTTACTGGATCATTTTCAATCTGTGAGTACCGAGGACGTGGACAAGCTCCTTGGTAGAGTGCGGAAGACAACTTGCCCTCTTGATCCTTGCCTTTCATGGCTGGCCGTCAGGGGGGCGGGGTGCCTTGAGGGTGGGCGGGTTAAGGAATTGAGTTGATTGATGTGTTTTATTCTTGTATTGGTTTAATCTGTTGTACGCCGCCCCAGTTGCCTAGCAGAGGGGCGGGTTAAAAATAAATTATTATTATTATTATTATTATTATTATTATTATTATTATTATTTATTAGGATGTTCCTGGTGAACATCATCAATGCATCTTTCAGGGAAGGTCATGTTCCATCTTGTTTAAAGGAAATGGCAGTTAGGCCGCTTCTGAAAAAAAACCTTCTGGACCCCCTGGATATGAACAGCTATAAGCCGGTGTCTATGTTACCCTTTCTGAGCAAAGTAATTGAGAGGGCGGTTGCTCTTCAATTCCAAGCTGTCTTGGATGAAACCAATTATCTAGATCAGGGGTAGGCAAGCTTTTTGAGCCAGGGGCTGGGTTGTTGTCCCTCAGACAATTGGGGGGCTGAAACACCAAAATAAATATTTTCTTTTTTTAAAAAAATAATATTTTAAAAAAATATATGCATGCACACTCTCTCAGCCCCAGAAAAGCCATGGCAACCCCCCCATGCAGATTTTGTCAAGAAAACCCCAAGAACAAGTAATAACAACAATAATAATCATCATGGCAGGCGATGGCAGTGGTGGCGGCAGCGGCGGCAGCGTCAGGACTGGCCTGGGGCCGATCCAAAGGCCTCGGAGGGGTGCATCTGGCACCCGGGCCTTAGGTTGCCTACCCCGATCTAGACCCATTTCAAATTGGCTAGGATGGGATTTGAAGTTCAGACTGCCATGGTGGCCTTGGCTGATGACCTGCGTCTGAGCATCAACAGGGGTAGTGTGACCCTGTTTGTGCTTTCAGACCTCTCAGTGGCTTTTGATACAATAGATCATAGCATCCTCTTGGATCGCCTGAGTGGATTAGGAATTGGAGGCACTGTATTGCAGTGGTTTCATTCCTTCCTCTTGGGCAGGTCCCAGAGGGTGCTGCTCTGGGACAATTGTTCTGCAAAAAAAGACCTCAGATGTGGTGTCCCTCAAGCTGTCATTCTATCCCCGATGCTGTTTAACATTTATATGAAGCCACTGGCTGAGATCATCCAGAGACATGGGGCTGGGTGTTATCAGTATGCTGATGACACCAGATCTATTTCTCTATGTCTCGATCGTTGGCCTTGACTCCTGATGGCATCTCTCCCCTCAATGATTGTCTTAAGGCAGTAATGGGCTGGATGATGAAAAACAGATTGAGATTGAATCCAGACAAAATGGAGATGCTCACAGTAGCGGCCCTGAAACCAGGAATTGGGTTTCAACCTCCAGTCCTGGATGGGGTCACACTCTCTGTGAAGGGCTGTGTTCGCAGTCTGGGGGTGCTCCTGGATTCATCCTCCTGATGACCAGTCAGGTCAGGAGTGCCTGTTATCAGCTTCAGCTGGTACACCAGCTGCTCCTTTCCTAGAAGTAAGGGACATTGAGACTGTGGTGCATGCACTGGTGACCTCCCATCTGGATTTCTATAATGCGCTCTACATGGGGCTACTCTCATGCTTGGTTCAGAAACTTCAGTTAGTACATGGCAGCCAGAGTGGTCTTGGGAACAGCAAGGAGAGATTACATAACACCGGTATTAAAATCACTTCACTGGCTGCCTATTAGTTTCCGGGCCCAGTATAAGGTGTTGGTTATTACCTTTAGAGCCCTAAATGGCTTGGGTCCAACCTATCTTCGGGACCACCACCTCCCATACAATCCTCCCCACATATTCTGGTCCTCTGGGAGGAATTTGCTGCAGCCAATAAAAACAAGGCTGTCTGCAACCTCCCAGAGGGCATTCTTGGCAATTGCTTCCAGATTATGGAATGGCCTGCTGTACGAGATCCATCAGATTATGACCTTAAGCAGCTTTAAAAAGGCTGTGAAGACTGATCTCTTCCAGCAGGCCTTTCTTGATTAGATTCTGGGCCTCAGGAGTTTGCTCGTCTCTACCTCTTTCATTTTTGGCTCTGTCACTGTTCCTGTTTGTTTATGGTCTCTCCAGTTAGTTCATTTTATCTTGTGGTGTCTTATGTTAAGCTCTTTTAAGGGATGTGTGGTTTAATACATTTTTAGGGGGAGGGGGCTTGGGATTTTTAATCTGTATTTCTGGATGGAATTTTAATTGTTGTAAGCTGCCTCGATTGTTCAACTGAGGGGAGAGATATAAATAAATTATTATTATTATTATTATTATTATTATTATTATTATTTAGGAAACAATAGTTTTTGCACATAAATATCATTTACTGTTGCCAGAATCAGGGAACTCAGAGTCTATGTGCAATTAATGAGTCTTGTAAGATGAATCAGAACAAAACTTCAATAAAGTCACACAACCGGTATTTCACCAATTCAGTGTTTAAGCTGGAACTGCCCTCAATGGTACAAACAGTATATTATAACACCCCAAATACACAACTCCACCACCCACAAGTTGGCATGAAACTACAGTTCCCCACTTATTATTCCTATGAGCTACCCTCCAGTCTCCCTCCTTCCACACCCAAACACTACCAAGCTATCCCAAACCTCCCCCACATTCCAAACAGCTTAGCTGTTTGAAGCAGCTGTAATAGGCCCCTGGGCCTTCTCCCTGCTGGCTTGGCTTGGGCACAGACAGGACCGCTTTTACATAATTTTCCTCATCTGTTCTGACACCATCCACCAGTATTCCTGGTGAATCATGTGCCAGGTCTTTAGATAGCGCCAATGTCCTGCAGCCCAGGAGTCATGGTAAACCGGCCCAGAGCCCGAGAGACATAAATCTTGGATCCTTTGAACCACAGTCCAGATTTTTTTAAATCAAAGAATCATTGTGTTCCTGAAAACAACCATCCCCCTCAACTGCCCACTGGATCTTTGCATGTAGAGGGTCAGGTTTCTCTGAAACACCCTCTTCTTACTGTCAAGCTTGGATATGAGTCACATGCTAAGCCCAATTACTCAGGGGTAAAAAACAGTTTGTATTGGGGTTCCCTATTTACCAGCATGTTGGGGGAGCCTGGACAAAGCATCAGCCATAATATTTTTCTTCCCAGGGAAGAATTTCAGTGTGAATTTGAACATTTCTTGGGCCTAAATTTGTGAGGGATCTGCAAGGCTTCTAGATTGTGGTGATCTATCCACACCTCAAAAGAGTGAATAAGGCCCAATTGATGACAAATGCTTCCTGCTCCCAAGTAGGCCCATCCAATTCTGCCCCCTGGAGCTTTTTCAACAGGTAGACACACAGTCCTAGTGTCCCTTCAGAGCCTCTCTGCATAAGCACTGAGCCTGAAGCAAAATCACTAACATCAACCTGAAAAATGAAGGGCTATTCAGGATCTGGGTTCTTTAATATGGGTTTTGTGCTGAACACCTGTTTCAGGTTTTCAAAAGCTGCCTGATACTCTGGGGTCCACATTAGTTTTGCCAATGGCTTGGGCTTCTCTGCTGACCTCTCTTTGAGCTGCAATATCTAGCCTCCTGTTCCTACAGCCTCTAGCAAAAGCAAGCAAATAAAGTATAATCATCATCACTACCTATAACATAAAAACTAGTAACTATTCCTGGCAGAACTAACATGTGGAACACGAGTTCTAACAACTGTACATAAAAAAGCTGTTTTTGCAGAATAAGTCCTGACCTGCAAAGATTCAGACCAGTATTATTCTCTCCAGAGTTTCCCAACTCTTGAGAAACACATTTCCCCTCATATTTCCCATGTGTTTTTTCCATTTGTATTTCTTATGACCTTTGCTCTTGTGACTACCCATGCTGACCTGTCCAAAGGTTTTCAGGTACCTGAAACTTCCCCTTTTTTCCTCTAATAATAATAATAATAATAATAAATTATTTATTTATAACCCGCCCAATCACAAGGAATCTGGGCAGGTTACAGCAATAAAAATACATAGAATACAATAAAATTCAAAATTATTCCCTTCCCAAACCCTTCCCCCAACCCAATACTAAAATTACAATTAAACAAACTCAATTCAAAAAGTTTAAAAGGGGAGACAATTGATAGATAGATCACCTTGTGAGGGGAGAGGAGTTAAGTTCGGAAGGCCTGCTGGAAGAGATCTGTCTCCTCTGGCAGGTCATTCCATAGTTTTGGAGCAGTGGTAGAGATTTTTTTGGCTGTTGTAGGTTCTTCCCCGAGGACCTTAGTGTGCGGGATGGAAGAAGGCACTACCTTAAGTATTCTGGCCCTAAGCCATGTAGGGCTTTAAAGGTAACAACCAGCACCTTGTACCTTGCCCGGAAACTAATTGGCAGCCACTGAAGAGACTTCAAGACTGGTGTTATATGGTCATTACAGAAATGCCTAAAATTGCCCAAACATTTCACAGATGGCTGAGCAACATCTGAATGTGATCAAAAGAGTGTGGTTAGGCCTGTAAGAGTAGGAAATGTTTAATGAGGAAGAAGACAAAAACTACTACTTTTAACTAAGGGCCTTTGCAGACTGCCAGAAATAGTGCAAATTGAGTCCACTTTAAGGGTTAGGGTTAGGGAATCATGGGAACTGTATTTTATTGTGGCACCAGAGCTCTCTGGCAGAGAAGGCTCAATATCTCAGAAAAAAAACCAGTTCCCATGACTCCCTAGCACTAACCCTAACCCTTAAAGTGGACTCAATTTGCACTATTTCTGGCAGTGTTCAAAGGCCCTAAGATACCCTGAAATGTATATACTGAGTATATATGTACTGGAAAAACACCCCAAAACTAAAATAGAAACCAAAGGAGCCTATTGGGAAGAGGAAGACTCCCCACTCCCACCCTCACCCTGAATTGATTGACTACAAACTAGTTTTGCACTTTGATTTCTGTTTGCAGTAATTGCACCAAACAGAGGATAATTGTGAAAAGTGGAATCAGGAGAGAGAAAATAGGACTTTTAGAAACAGCAGCTGAGAAAATGTGACTGCATAGGATTAATATACTGCCACATCAGTACAGTTTTGGGGTATGAGAATGCCTCCATGAAAACCCAGTCCTTATGTTAGTAAAAAAAAAAAAAACCTCCAAACTCATCTTTTCCAGGAAGCCTTAAGATTACAGATGGGGAAATTTCTGCACTTGGGGGGGTCTGAATCTGGCTGTCTGAGGAACTCCTTCATCATGACTGAATGTTTTGTAAATTTCCCAAGATTTTCATCAGATTTCCATCACTCTAAAACATCTCAATTTTTACAGCAATTTTCTTCTCTCTCTTACCATTATAAGGAACAAATAGTCAAAACAACAGAATTCCTTTTCAGTGCTCATGGAGCAGTTTTGCAGAACAGATTTAACAGCTGAAACATCTAATGTGTTGCTTTTTAAAAAGACCACATGTAACACAATTTGAAACTAATTCATTGCTTCTGTTGTTTGTCCACTGGGTGATAGTATTGCTCAATTTATTCATTTTATCAAGGTCATTTATATAAAGATTTTAAATATTACATAGTAAGGTTCTTAAAGAATATAATTACATGAACAATAATGGTCTTTCCTGAACTCCAGGCCAAGCTTAACTTGAATTGTGGTTTACAGTTATACATGTCCTTCAGTATATACAATACAATGAACATCTCCATTACTATGTTTTCTGCAAAATAGAGTGGAAAATGACATCTTATGTCAAGAACAGTGGAAAAGATGAATAAGACACTGAAATTAGAAAAAAAACTTAACATATTTCATTTAAGTTACATTTTTAACAGGAGTGTTTTGAATGCAGCTAAACTGAAGGAATTCTGAAATTATGAAGGACATCTATGGTGCAGCCATGTAAATGGTTTTACATATGCTACATATGCAATGCCACATTCTTTGGCTGGAGGAAGGAATAAGGCTGCCTGCATTCCTTCAGAACTGCTACCTCCAAAGCAACCCCAGTGGATATGCATTACATCAATTATATTTACATTCCCACTGCAGTTTGGATTCATATATCTACTTTGCTCTTCAAGAAAGGATATAAAGATTATTCTATCACCTGAACCAGGAGAAGGCAATTGTCCTTCCCCCAGTAGCAGTGCACTTGCTAGAAGACTAGGAAAATCTTGAGGTTTTAGGATGGCATGGTTAACTGTAGTAAGGATTGAAGGAAATAAATTTCCATTATAACAGTGCTTGGGCACTAGAACAACTTTCAACTTTCACCTGAGTATGCAGCGGGAACAATTTTTAAAATCCTGTGTGAAGCAAAATAATTTTTTTGTAAAAAAAGAAAAGAATACCCACTGAATTTGCTTGCGTGTAAACATCTTTAGGTAGCTTGGAGAATATTATTGATAAGATTTGTGAGGTTCACTTTGCATTTTAATACAGATGACAACAAACAAAGGGGGGGGGGAAGAAGAGCATGGCCTGCTTAAGATATTCCTGGATCATGGTATTTTTGGGGAACTCCAGAGAGACTCCTCAACTACTAAATGACAGAGGATGTCATTTGTTTGGAGGCAAGCACTGGGCAAAATGATACACAATAGTATGCTTTTGGACTCCTATACTTTTTGGTAGGTCACTGTACACACACAATATTGGACATGAGAGACCTTTGGTCTAAGCCAGCATATTTTTTTCTGTTCTTAAATCTAAAGAAATCAATTGGCAGCTTAGGCTCAGCTCTCTCCCCTAGGCATCCAAGGACTGGAAAGAGGCTCCCATGCTGTCTAAATTTATACTATTCTTTTGTAGCTTGAAATGACTGTGCTGCTACTGAATCTGAACTCTTGTTTCGAACAAGATGCTTGAATGAGATGTATTGGTTCATGTCATTTCCAAATATGATAACAAGAAATAACTCTTTCTGCCTCTGTGCTTTTCACATATCTAAAGCAGAAAATGTTGACTACTTCAGTGTTCATTTTTGTCACTTTGTAGCTTTATTTATTGTTTTCCAATTTTGGTTACAAACAATCCCTTTTCCCCATAGAATCAGGATCATTCCCTTTGCATGACTGTTTGTTTGTTCCTAGTTATAAATAAAATTAGTAGGAAGCCTATACTGATTAGAGGAAAATCCTTAGAATCATAGAGATTTGCATTAAAGGAAACAAAATTCTACACATTGCACCAGCATGCTCATAAACTGAATACAACTGTGTCCATCTATATGTGCAAACTTAAGAAAAAAATTGAAAAAACAAGCCAAAAGTCCATCTATCCAGATAGCATATTATTCCATGGTTGCCATCTTGTCCTGCATCCTATCTGCACCATAGCCAGTTAGATGTTTTACATATGTCTTCAATAAGGATAATAGTCCTACAGCCCTTTAATAGATATGCAGAAAGAATACATGGCCACAATCCTCTCCTGTCCTAGTGAAGCAAAAAGCCTCCCAATGGATATTGCCTCTGCATTGAGCTAAATATTCTTTCAGTGCCTTTCTTTAGCCAGGCATTAGTAAAATAGCAATATAACACCAGTATCTGGTATGAAGTCTATGTCATGTAGGTGCTTCCCCCTCTGCAAGCAGTGGGGAGCATATATATATAACCAGTGGCTAACAATACCCATCAAGATTAATCACTACCATATCTCTTCTACTTGAGATCTAAGGACGCATGTTCACTTTCCAGAAATAAAGCATTTTGATACCAGCTAAATTGTCATGATTGTCCTACAGAATCCTGGGATTTGTAGTTTAGTGAGGTATTCAGCCTCGTCTGTCAGAGACCTCTGATGCCTTGCCAAACTACAATTTCCAGGATTCTGTCAGGTAGAGCCATGACAGTTAAAGTGGTGTCAAACTGCTCTATTTCTGTAGCATAGATATATCCAAGTTTGTAGATACTTTGTTGCTAATGCAGCAAAAATGTCAAACAAATCACACTATGGTCTGTTGATGTGCAAGTTGTCTACACCTTAACATTCTGGTCCATGTGTTTTTCAGAAAGTTCAAAAGACAGCATCAGTGATTATATTTCATGTGGTGTATGCATGTGCCTACACAGGATTATTGTGTGTACAATTCAGGTCTGATTCCTAGTATCTTCAATATTTGAACAGTTGTTGAAGGCTATTAGAATCACTAGGCCTCAGTTCTCAGCTTTTATAACATTGTCATCATTTGTTTTCACTATTTCCTAATAATAAGCCAAATTGCACCATTATATTTTAGTTACAAAATAATTATTATAATGCACACTTCATCAGAACTGTGAAATTACAATATGCTGCATACTCTTTACAGTCTACTGCAACCAACTAGAGCAAAAACATAGGTATACCTCTTCCCCAAACTCATGCATTATTATACAAACAATAGAGATTTCTTTGCTTCACTGATTTCTTGAAAATAATTATACAGGCTTTGTTTCTGCAGCATTGGCAGAGAGAGAGAGAGAAAGAGAGAGAGAGGACTAGGGAAGCATGAGTTACAAAAATTCAGGGTTTGGACTTAATGGCTTTGTGGCAAAGGAAAGACTAAAATCTTAAAGATTGACATGGAAGACAACTGTCTTCATCATCATCATCATCACTATTACTATTATTGCTACTATTATTGTTATTTCAAAATGGTTTGTTTGAGCCACCATCACTGTGGTGTTTAGAGATTCCACTAAATATTGAGATGAAAAATAATACCATGAAAATGGGATATGTCAAATATAACATCTTATACTTAGTGATTTGCCTTATGCTAGAGTTTGGTAGTTCTTGTTTGTTTGTTTTTTAAGAGGCTATTAGTTGAAGTTACAATTCCAAGCTCCACAATAGTTAACATAATGCTTAAAATTCTTAAAGATACCTCTTTACTTTCTCATTTTTCAAATACTAGCTAAAATGGCAACTTTTGGATTATTGCTGAAGTAATAAAACTAAATACTACAGATTGTTGGGCTTCTACACTCTTTCCATCTGACGTAGTGTATTCTCAGCACCTGTAATCTTAGACCATATGATATTTCTCTTCTATCAGTGGACGTTTTCACACTAGTCCCTAAAGCCACCTGGAGCCGCTCATTTCGGAATGGCTCCGGCGGCAAAAACTTAATTCCTTTTAAAACCCGGAATTACCTTTAAGCCGCTGAAGCCGGAGTTAGCGGTGGTAAGGCCAGAGGGAGGCCGGAGGGAGGCCGAACTTGCTGCTCCGTGCGTTTGAACACACGGAGCGAAGAGCCGGATGGACGCAGGGATGGCACTGGCGTGAGTGTGAACACGCTGGAAATGGAGCCGGAGTGGGGCCGGATGGAGGTAGGATTGCGTCCTCCTAAAGCCCCGTGTGAAAACGCCCAGTGACTCCAAACTCTGGAATAATAAAAGTAACTGAAAAGCTTACCAGAATAAAGACTTAAATTGTGCTTTCCTGGACCAAACATTCAGAAAGAAGAAATGTAATAGTAATGGGAGATTTCTACTATCCTGATATTTGTTAGAAGTGAAACACTGCCAAGAATATGAGGGCAAACAAATTTCTCACTTGCCTTGCAAGCAATTGCATTCTCTTGAAGGTAGAAGACACAAAAAGGGGATCAGCTATCTTAGATGTGATTCTATCCAATAGTGATAACTTGATTAATGAGGTGGAAGTGTTGAGATTCTTAGGTGGAAGTGACCATGTTCTAGAGCAGGGGTAGGCAACCTTTCCCCTTTAAGGGCCAAGGGACTTCAGCTCCCAGAATCCCAGGAGCTATAGGCCAACATGGCTGAGGCTTCTGGGAGCTGAAGTCCCTCGGCCCTTAAAGGGGAAAGGTTGCCTACCCCTGTTCTAAAGTTATACAGTTGAAAAGGGAAGACAAGCATAATCAAACATGGATTCTAGACTTTAAGTGAGCTGATTTCAGTAAACATAGGGCCTTTGCAGACTGCCAGAAATAGCGCACATTAAATTGAG
>CM034703.1:216079164-216094325 GCA_020142125.1 Phrynosoma platyrhinos
GAAGTCCCTCGGCCCTTAAAGGGGAAAGGTTGCCTACCCCTCATGTAATCAATTCACAGAGCTCTAAATCTCCAAGGGTAATTGTGTTAGTCAGATGTATGGTATTACAGTTTTTGAAATATAATGTCTTGTTCCAGGCGCACCATGTGCCTGGCTTATTGAATCCCATGGCAGATGCACTTTCATGTTTTCAGTTTCACAGATTTTGAGAGCTGGCTCCGGAAGCAGTAGCACAGGCTTTGACAGTGCCAGCTCCTCTGTGGAGCCTTGGAAGGTAGAGATCGAGAGGGCTATTCTGCACTCCATTGCCCTTTCCACATGCAAATCATACCAGCTTGCAATGCAAGCTTTTAGACAGTTTTTGGTGGATGTGGGGGAAATCGAGGCTTGGCGTTTGGGGGTGGAGGTTATACTCCGCTTTGCAGTCCATCTCAGACAGTCCAGATTGTCCCCAGTCACCATTAGGGGGAGGTTAGCAGCCCTGGCCTTTTACTCCCGGGCGGGGGGGAGGTCATGGATCCTACTGTAGATTTTAGGGTTCGGAGGGCTTTGGAGGGATGGTCTAGAGAGCTCCCTGTGGCACATGATACCTGCATGCCGGTGATGGATGCAATTCTTATACAAATTTGGCATTCCCTCCAAGTGGTGTGCTCGTCACCTGCAGAGGTTATCTTGTTTCGGCCTGCTTTTTCGTTGGCCTTTTTTGCTGTTACCAAAATTAGCGAGCTTGTCCCTAGCTCTTGCTCTGATACGTCAAGCAGGGTGCTCTTGTTATCCGATGTTCAAGTTTTGGAACAGGGCCTACATTTGTGTTTTAGGCATTCAAAGGCACATCAGTTGGCTAGGGGTCAAACCATAGTTTTGTCCAGGGCTCCCAATGGCCAGATTTTCCCAGTATTGGCCTTGTCAGATTACCTCAGATTGTGCCCAGTATCCTCTGGTCATTTGTTTTTGCATGTCTTGGGCCTTCCTTTGACGCAGTTTCAATTTTGAGCTGTGTTACGGGAGGCTTTGAAGTATGTGGGTTTGCCAGCGGCCCAATTCTCTTCTTATTCCTTTTGGATCAGAGCTGTGACAGCTGCAGCAGCTCACAGCCTAAGTGACGCTGTGATCCAATGTATTGGGTGATGGCTCTCGAGAGCTTTTAAATCTTACATTCACCCTTAGTCGGGTTAGATGTGGAATTCTATTACCAAAGGGCTGGTCCAATCTTGCATTCATATTGGATTTTTTTTTGTTGTTGTTGTTGTTGAGCAGGTCAAGAACAGGGTGACATCTGGATTGTCAGTCACAGCTTCGTCTTTTGGGCCAAATGGCACATTATCCAGTCGAGCCAAGATCCAAACTTGGGTCTGGAGTGAATTGGGTATATTCACTGGTTTGGGCAGAGAGGCATGCTATGGGAGGCCCTTCTACCAAATATCATTGAGTTGACTGCAACCTTCTCACCTCCCAGGATTCTACTCATTCACCTAGGTGAAAATGACTTCGTTAAGATTACTGGATTGCAGCTGGTCAAAAGGATCATGGTGGACCTACAGGAAGTACAATGACATTTACCAGGTACTGTCATTTTATGGACCAAGCTTTTGCCGCGACGAAATTGGCCTGGTGCAAGGAAAGACTCCCCCCAGAGGGTTGAAATATTTGGGGGCATACATGTAATGCATGATGGGATTAAAGTTGATTTGCCACATGATGGGGTTCATCTCTCCCTGGTAGGCTGTGATGTATACTTGGATTCCATTGTCTCTTGTGTTAAATGGGACCTTCTGGGGGGAGGGGGTGAGGGGATGGAAAGCTAGGCTGGCCCCCTCCTGTGGCGGGCAGGGACCCCCCAGGGGATAATTGGATATCTGAATTTACAATATTTGGTTAGTTAAGAGGGAGGAATGGTTTACATCATCAGCTTAAAATTTTATTACATCATCAATCTTAGTGATGACATCAAAACTTGGATGGGGGGATGATTTGTTTATATGTTTACCAACTTGTGTGAGAACCTTCTTGACATATGCTTTCTGATAGGCGTGACTTATCCCTGATGGCTTGACTTGATTAAGATGAAGATTACATCAGGTGTTATGGCATACGCACATACACATGTGTCAAGAAGAAAACTATAATCAAGTTAAGAATTTTTGATGTAAAGTTATTGTTTCAGATCCTGTACAGATGAAGAAAGTTGTGGCAATTTTGTTATCCATAAAACGGTGTTTGGACTTCTTTGTGGTGCTGCAAACCCCCCCACACACACGTGAGGAGGGGTTTGCAGTTGTGCCAGCCATTTTAGAAGGCCAAGGCCACAATTGGCTGGGAGGGCTGCGAGTCTCGCCCTCCCTTCACCTCCCAACCAATCAGGGGGATCTCGCGAGATCCCCCAGCAGCCCGCATAATCTCACGAGACTTGCAAGTCTTGTGAGATTTCAGGTGGGATTTGGGGGATTATATAATCCCCCGTTGCCTCATGGAGGCAGCCATTCTGAGCTTCGGCAGCCGAGAGACCCAACCCACCCTCAGCTTTGTATGTTGTTTATTACCCTCAGGCTTTGGCTGGTCGCCTTTGAAGGCCAGGAGGGAATTTTTCCATAGTTATTGTAACTTGGGTTTTTTGCCCTCCCTGAGGATACTGTAGTTCTGGTTTAGAATATGAGACAATTAGCATTGTCATTTATCTGTTAATAATTCTTGCATAACTGTTGGTTGTATGTTCCTTGATCATTGATTTTGAGATGATTGGAACAGGGTCTTTTAGTTAATTATTGTGCGATTGCCTTGTCTTGACTTAGGTGGGGAAGGGACCCCCCCGGGGATAATTGGATATCTGAATTCATAATATTTGGTTAGTTAAGAGCAGGGGTAGGAAACCTTTCCCCTTTAAGGGCTTGACTTGATTAAGATGAAGATTGAATCAGGTGTTATGGCATGCGCATATACACAAGTGCCAAGAAGAAAATTATAATCAAATTAAGAATTTTTGATGTAAAGTTATTGTTTCAGACCTTGTCCAGATAAATAAAACTGTGGCAATTTTGTTATCCATAAAACGGTGTTCAGACTTCTTTGTGGTGGTGCAACATGAGAGAAAGAGGGGGCAGGTACAGCATATGGCAATGCATGGGAAAATTCTCCCAAATGATATTTTAGCAGTAACAAAAGTTAACTCTCTTTAGTTCCATTGCACCTTACTTGAGAGAAGCAAGATAATATTGTATTCTTAGCTAGTAAAATGTGAAAAAAGGAGGACAAGCTAATCAAAGTTCTCTAAGCTAGACCAAGACTTGAAGGACGAAAGTGAGCTAATAAGATCCTCTTGACAAAATCCTGGATTCTGAGGGTCTAAAATAATGATTTCAGTTTGAAAATACCTAGGCTCAGATTGTGATTCAGCAAAAGACTTCTAGAAACCTCCTGTCAGCACTCTTGGTTGAAGCTTCAAGTACACACCAACCCAGAGCAAATTACCTTTTGAATTTGGGATTTTTTAAAAGGATCTTGGATAAGGAAAGAAACTTGAAGTTTCTTCAGTTTCTTGACCAGAAACAGTATGGGTGCCTGGTGTCTGTGCTGCCATATGGTGGCAGCCATTTTACAGCTTGAAATGAGTGAGTCACATTGCTCTGCTCTGTGCTCTGGCTATTTGCTTGGCTTTGGCCTAGTGTTTATTCTCGGTTTTGCTGCATTTTGGCTTTTGCTGATTTTGCTCTTTCTTCTGCAAGTGGGAGTGTTCAGTTCGTCCCTCCTTGAGCAATTTGGAAGGCTGAGTGAGGCCTTTGGGCTGGTCCCCTCGGGCCTGCAAGGGCCTTCGCATCCCCAACACCTGGAGGGCTGCTTCATCCGAGGTGGCTGCTGCGATAGGCATCCTCACTGGGTGCGTGGACCCAGTACTGGATTTCAGGCCCAGTGGCACCCCAGCATTACTGGTCTGGTAAGGTTGGGACATCATCGCTGGCTTGGGAGGGCTGTTACACCTCTCCCCAGTGGTGAGTGTATGTGGAAGACAGTATTGTCTTCGGGTCGGGGTTCCATATAGGACCCTTGGTGGACACCTTCCCCCCTGGTGTTCATTGCCAGTGACGCTTCCTGGCTGTTTCCGTCTCTTGCTGAGACTTGGGGAAGGGCAGCCTTTGGTCTGGTGGTAATCACCCAAGGTCAGGTGATTGTAATTTGGACACGTATTCCACTCACTGAGGGGAGTGATGCCCCCCAGTAAGGCCCAATCCAAGAGGCGTGCAGTTTCAGATGTGCCCAGCTCTGGATACTCTGCTTCAAAAAGGCCTTCTGAGTCTACCAGCAGAGATGATGAGATTGCTGCCCAGTTAGAACAAATGAGCAAAACAGTGCAAGCCTGTGTTGCAGTTTGCAATCAGCTTGCCCAGAAGGGGCTACGAGCTACAGCTACAAGTCCTAGTGCCAGCACTTCCGGGACCTCTGACACAGAAATGCTGCCCTCTCCCTTGGCACCTGATGCTCAGGTGATGGATGCTACACCGGGTCCTTCAGTGGTTTCCGCTGTGGAGGCTGGGCACCCCACTATTGCCGATGTGTGGGATGTCCTGAAAAGGGTCCCTGGTGTGAGATTCAGGGTGTGGCTGCCCCTGTTTCTGAGTAGCCTACCATGGCAGATTTATATAACCTCCTGCGAGGAGTGGTTCTTCCAGGTGCTGGTGCACTGGAGCAGACCCATGATGCACAAAGAGGAGATCAGGCATGGTCAGAGCATGGTCTGACTAGAGACCTGACGTATCTGGAGCTTTTTCCTATTGTAGTGGCTGTGCATTTGTGGGCAAGCCAATTTGCTAACAAGACTGTCTGGTTTTGGTGTGACAACCAGGCAGTCGTTCATGTGGTAAATTCTCAGTCTTCCAAGTCCCCCAGAATCATGTGTTTGGTAAGGGTGATGGTCATGCAGTGTTTGAAATTTAATGTGCTATTCCAGGCTCAGCATGTTCCTGGTGTGCTTAACCCTTTGGCGGATGCCCTTTATCATTTTCAGCTCTCTGACAGCTGGCTCCCAAGGCATCGACACACCTGATGGAGGTACCGGCCTGGCTCTGGAGCCTTGGAGATTAGAAATTCACAGGGCAATCCTGAATTCCATCACCCCATCTACACGCAAGTCCTACTAAGTAGCATTGAATACATTTAATCAATTTTTATTGGAAATTGGGGAAGTTCAAAGTTGGCCGATTAGGGTGGACCTGATCCTATGTTTTATAGTCTATCTCAGACATGCAGGTCTCTCGCCTGTTACTATTAGGGGCAGGCTGGCTGCCTTGGCATTTCACTCCAGGGCAAGGGGTTGCTTTGATCCTACCACAGTCTTTAGGGTTAAAAGAGCTGTGGAAGGTTGGTCCAGAGAACCCCCTGCAACAAAGGCTGATAACTGGCACAGTCCTGGCTAGGTTATGGGAACAGTTAGTTGATGCTTGTTATTCCCCTGAGGAGTTGGCTTTATTTAAGGTAGTATTTGCCATAGCCTTCTTGCAGCATTAAGAATCAGTGAAATTGTGCCCAAATAAATCTGGTAAGGCACTTTTAATTTCGGATGTTGTCTTAACTGAACAGGGGATTCAGATTTGTATTAGGCACTCTAAGATTGATCAGTTAGCAAAGGGTCAGTCTATTTCCTTAGCCAAAGCGCCTAGTGGGCAAATTTGCCCAGTGCTAGCAATGACAGTTATTTGAAGATTAGGCCCCAATTGGCAGGCTATCTCTTTATACATTTGTCTGGTATGCCCTTAACTCAATTTCAATTTAGGGCAGTGTTGAAGGAGACACTAAAACAGGCTAAGCTGTCCCAAGCATACTTCTCTTCACACTCCTTCCATATTGGAGCAGCAACAGCTGGGGCCACTCATGTCTTGAGTGAAGCTGATATTTGCCAAATTGGCCGGTGGCATTCTAGAGCATTCAAGTTATATGTTAGGCTGTCAGGAAATGTAACTCCTGATCAGCCATGCTAATTTGCCTTGTTTCTATTTCAGCTGGCTTTTTCAGGGCAAGAAATGGATTGTGGGCCACAGTTTGTTCTTCTGGGCAGAACACCACATTCTTGAGCATGACCACGACTCTTCACTGGGCTTGTCTCACATAGGAACCATTAAGTGGTTTGGACAAAGGGGCATGATGTGGGGAGCAATCCTTCCTTGGATCTTGCAATTGGCTCGGTTGTATCTGCAACCCCAGGTTTTAGTTATACACCTGGGGGAAAATGACTTAATTAAAGTACCTTGTTTGCAGCTGGCAAAGCAGATGGTGAGAGATTTGCAAGAAATTCAGAAGGTTTTCCCGGGAGCTGTAATCCTTTGGTCCAAGCTCCTGCCAAGGCGTAGCTGGCCTGGATCTCACAAAGATGCTGCGATCAACAATTCTTGATGGCTTAATCATTCCATTGCCAAACAGTTGTCTAAACTTGGCATTTTTGTAACTGAACATGAGAATAAATTGGATAGGCCACAGCTGTATACAGGGGTGGGGTGGGGTCCACCTCTCTCCTTAAGGTTCGGAGATTTATGTTAAGGCACTTTCCAAACATATTGAGAAAGCAGTCTGCGGGGGGGGGGGAAGAGGGGATGCCTAGCTAGGCTGGCCCCCTCTTGTGGTGGGTAATGACCCCCACCCCACAGGAAAATTAATATAGTTTAGTAAATTAATTGGGGTAAATTGGATATTGTTAAATTAAAAGGAAGTGATGAATGAAGTTAAATGCATGATGTCACAAATTGAATGACGTCATATCATGTGATATGACGTCATTTCCGGAGGGAAGGGGTTATGTAAATTTGTTGTTATTTATTTGCTTACATACTTTGTCACATGTGGTGAAGGTCCACCCACCTGATGGGTTACACCTTCACTTATACATGTGACAAAATTGTTGAAAGTGTATTCTTGTAAATAGACCCTGTACAGCTAAATAAAAGTCGTGGCTTGTTTTAATCCAAAATAGGTGTCTCGTGTCCTTTGTGGCAGTGCAATTCTCCTTTTTGTGTATATGAGGGAACTCAGGAAAGGAGGTTGGTAAAATTAACACCTCTATCACTAGCCACCTCAGCCAGCAAAAATGATGAAGCTGCTCAGATGAAGTCACCACTTGGATAATCCCACTGATTTTGTTGGCAATTGTATAGATTCTAACCTGCAGTGCCATTCTTTGGCTCAACTATTAGTCATGTTACCTATGTTCCTTAAAGCTTTTTCTCTTTAAACCTAGTCTGTACTTCCACATCTTGTTTTTGCACATTGTAGCAACTAGGATTTTCTATTACACACCATTGAGATACTTGATTGCAAGGCATTTTGGCGTGAAAGCTATTGATGCTGAAGCATTTCACATGACTTTTGCTTTGATTTTTCAGTTCTTTTGAACTCTTACCTCCAAACAAAATCTATGAATTTGTGTTTATTGACCTACATGGATACAAAGTGATTGAAAACAAGCCTTTTTCATATGATTTGTGTTCTGGAAATAATTTTATTCAGCATGAGGAGCTTTTCTTTCATTTCACTTGATGGTAGATATTGTGAATTATTTCTGTCAAATCAAATGTCATATATTCCACTGTAAAATGAAACCACCTGCCACAGACTTAAAAATATAGGGAATGCAGCTTTTCTTCTTTTCTTTACAAACTGCATGTCTTATTCAATGAGTTTCTTTACTGTTAATACATAATGCAGTCCTGTTGCTTAACATAAACATGACATCTCTTTTCTCTGTTTCACATATAAAGTAACTGACCTTACACTTGTGTATCTGATTTGTTTCTGTCTGAATACCAGATAATGCAAATTGATAGCACAAGAAGAGACTACAATGCAATTGTTGTCAACAATTAGAATTAATTCTGTTTATCTTGATATTACATCTGTTCTGTATTCATTCTTATTTATACAAATGGCAGATGAAAACAGAGAGACAAGTTCAAATTTTATTCCTCTAGTGTTTGTATATTTTACCCATCATATAAAATGTGAAGGCATAAACAGGATACACAAATGGCTTCCATTTTAAAAAGGATCCTGTAACCTGTAAATCACATTCCTACATTTCAACCCAATCCCTATCTGCCTATCGAAAGTAAGAGACTAGCAATTGAACAGGGATTGAACTAATGGCCAGGACTTCATAAATAAAGTTAAAAACAACAGTTAAACTAGGCATTGCCCTGTCCACTTCCCTCAAGTATTCCATCATGATTGAAAGCATAAGAGTTTTATAAAATAAATAAATAAATAATGCAATTTACTCCTTATGAAAGATAGCCACCTCATAATGTGCTTTCTGTGACCAAAGGTAATTCCTTTCCTAGATATCTGAGAGTCAATACACCATTACTTTCCTGAATATCTTTGTGTTAATGAAATTTATTTTTATTTACTTCATAATTTCATAATTTATTTACTAATTTCTTTATTTGTTTTTTGTTTTGCTTTTGTTTTTTATGAATTCCTATTCCCCTCTTACTGAAAGTGTTTGGTTCCCCCCCCCCCTTTGTCATTCTTTTGATAACAAGACACTGATGATATTTATGTTAGGACATCAGTTTCTGTATGCTAGACTGACTAGTCTGAACTGAATTAAATCAGCTTTAGAGTAAAATGTATTCACTTTCTATATATCTATACATGGTGATTTAATGTAAATACCATCAGTGCCTTGCTAGCAAAAAGAGTACTTAAAAAAAAGTCAAATGGAGTTTCTGAAATCTAGAAAGCATTACATTCATGAAGATCTTGATGTGTTGCTGTGAATACTTCTTCCCAAAAAGTTTGCCACTTGCTAAAGCAGCAGCTTAAATGAGGTGTCTCTTAATTACTAGAGATGTGAGATAATTTTGTTTGTTCCACATTTTTAAGAGAAGTGGCATAATTCATACTTCCTAGACAACATGGCTTGTCTACATGGGCCAAATGAAATTATCTCACCTGATTTTTACTACAAGCAGTACAGATGACATACAGGAGGATTCAGGTTGAATCTGGGCCCTTTTGGTGTTTCAATAATTTAATCTGGAGAGGGAAAGTGGCAAATTTGAATTTGAGTGGAAAATGCAGATATTCATGTGTGTGTGGGGTGGGTGGGTGGGTGGGAGGCTGTGCTCCATAGCAAATATATGGGGCTGGAGGTAGGTGATGTATTTGGTGGGCAGGACTTGTTATGTCTTGTGTGTTGGCATGTTTTTCTGCTTCATTATCTATCCAGCCATGAAAGCAGTGATGAGGGGTTAGATTGGGCTACCCCCTCCCTCTTCCTCCCCACCACCCAAGTGCTATTTTGTTTTGCTGTTTGTACTCTTTCCCTTCCATTCTCCCCTTCTTCCCCAATCATTTTTGTTTAGATTTCAGTGACAGTCATAGAATCATTGAATCATAGAGTTGGAAAAGACAACAAGGGCCATCCAATACTCTGTGGAGATTATTGCACTACCTTTCCTCCCACACTAGATGCAGGATGTAAACTTAAATAGGCAGATTTCATCACACACACCCATGACCAAGCAGTAGGTATTCTGTGCCTGATCCAGGCTTCTCCCATACCTTTTAATGAGTGGGGTTTCCCCTTCATTAAAAGGTGCAGGAGCAGCCTGGATTGGGTACAGGAGGCCTACTGCTGGGCACAGAGGTGTGCAATGAAATCTGCCTATTTAAATTTACATCCTGCATCTAGTGTGGGAGGAAAGGTAGTGCAATAATCTCCACAGAGTATTTCTGTCTTATCAGGATGAAATTTAATAACAGTTAAATGTGAAGCACTCTACAGGGAAATATTGGAGAATTGATATGACTGCAAGAGGGGAAAAGATAATTAATGACCACCTTCTTTTTTGAAAACAAGTATGGAATTATAGCATCACAGAATCATAGAGGTAGAAGAGACCACAAGGGCTATTCAATCCAACCCCCTGCTTGCAGGAATACACTTAATAAATGTATTGCTGACAGATGGCCACCTGTTTAAAAACCTCCTAAGAAGGAGACTCTAAGGCAGAATGTTCCACTGTCAAACAGCTCATATGGCCAGGAAGTTCTTCCTAATCTTTAGTCTATGAGTGAGTGAGTGGCTGCAGTATAGGCATTTTTTTCCTGTTACATGAATCCATTATTTTAGGTCTTTTGAGCAGCAGAAAACAAGCTTTCTCCATCCTCAATATGACATCCTTTCCAATATTTAAACATAGTTATCATGTCACCCCTTAATATTCTCTTCTCCAAACTAAACATACCCAGTTCCTTAAGCTGTTCCTCACAGGGCATGGTCTCCACACCTTTCACTATTTTGGTATCCTTCTGGACACACTCCAGCTTGTCCACATCCTTTGAATTGTGGTGCCCAGAACTAAACAAAATAAACTGGCATAACTCAGTAAGAAATTACTTTGCCAATTGCAGAAAATGCAAAACTAACAGTTGTGGGAAATGATAGGTTTTGTAACTATTGTCTAGAGACAACAATATAATTCTAAAAACAATAAATGATCTCTGGCATGGGGTTTTACCTCCATAATATTTATTGAGAAGCCCTAAGACCAAGTGGTAATATACCATCTTAGCACTGCTTTGACAGAAGACCTAAAGATGTTCTGTAGAAACTCACCCACTGTTCATCTCTTGAACACAGTATATATTTTCTGGGCAACATTGTAATTCATGTCAAGTGAATGTGAGCCACCTAACACATGAAAAAATAGTAGCACAGTTGTTTAGAGAACACTTAGTTTTATTAATTCGACATTCACTTCGATGATAGCTAAGCTGAACCATATTTTTATAGGTCAAATAAAGTGCAACTCTATAAAATAATCTGCAACAGAACTAGATCAGCATCTTGGAAGTGAATTCTGTATTTATTACAGAAGTGCTGTCAGGATTGCCTTGTAAATAGCTGGCTTGCTTCACTTCTTATAATAGGTTGATATGGCTATGATCTTGAAGTCTTGGTTTCTCTATTTTGCATTGCTGTGTTTTGGAAATAGATGTAAATGTCAAGCTGTATTCAGAAAAGATTGTGATATTGATTGTTGGGAGATCCTGAACTCTTGAAGTTGGGTATATGTTCTATTGATGGTAGTCTATCTTTGTTGCTCACAGAAATCTGCTAATGTAATGATTTACTTTCTGGCTTGACAAATCCCATATTAGATTTTCTCAGAAAATGGCTTAACAGTTACTGACTTGGATTATGTGAACAGAGGAAAGTAGCTGAAGGTTGAGTCTTCCATATCTGCAATTCTTGGGTCTAGAAGTGTTTTGGATTTCAGAGTTTTTTAAGATTTTGGAATATTTGCATATACATAACAGGATATCTTGGAGATGGGACCCAAATCTAAATATGAAATCTCTTTATGTTTCATATGTACCTTATACACATAACCTGAAGGGAATTTTATGCATAATATTTTAGTTAACTTTGTGCATGAAACAAAATGTGTGCATATAGAACCACCAGAAAGCAAAGGTGTCACTATTTCAGTCACCCATGTAGACAATCATGGATTTTGGAATATTTCAAATTTTGGAATTCTGGATAAGGAAGCCTCAACCTGTTTTGATAACTATCAGAACCACTGCCAATTAACATTTAAAATGGAATTTATTTCCAAATGTAGCTATAACCTTACAATTCTACTTAGAAAATGAGGATAGTATTTTGACACTGCCAATTTTTAATGCAGCCCCCTACATTGTCATTCATTCCAAAGTACTGTTTTAAAGCCAGTATTCTACATTTTCATTATGAGACTATGCTATTTTTAAATTATTATTGTTTAGTATAAAACTACTTCTTGAAATATTGCCAATTCCTGTTATTTGTTTCCTAGGACTCATGTATGTGTATACACATTCCAATTCAGCAGTGAGCATCAATGTACAAGAATGGTTATTTATGTATCATTAGACCACAAAACCACGGTGCAGTGTGATTGTGAATGAGCCATATCCCACCCCCCAAAAAAAGTTGAACACTTTTGGATCAACTAAAAAATTGTTAATACAGAAGCATTGTCACTAAGGAACTCATCAAAATTCCAAAGATTATTACATTTCCCACAGAAATCCCTTTTTAGGTCTGTGAAAATAATAATATGATTACAGATTTCACTTTCACTTAGTCTTGCACAAGCCTTTTATCCACATTAAGTACATCTTCCTTTTCTAAACCTATCTAATTGTAGCTATATTTATATAAATAGAGGCAGGATAACCGACTTATCAAAAATTCCACAAGTTCCTCAGTATTTCAGAAATATAGATTATTACCTTGGTCATTTTTTGACATTTACCCCCTCTCCCCCACCACACACACAATCTATTTAGTATGTCGGTTGCAACTATTTAATCTATCATCTCATTTCTATAGTGAATTGCCTTCAGACTCCCTTTCCACTTTTTATGGTGAGCTTTCGATGGATCTTACAATGCAAGAGTTTGTAAAATAATGAAAGGAGGGGAATAAATCAAGTTGCCACCCTTGATGACTTTGGCTTTGTGGTTTTTTTCCCCTTAAATGTCTTAATTTTTAGTTGCTTATGTGTGCAAGAACATGATCCCCATGACTAATGTGCTAGCATTGGCAAGCATATAGCTTTATTCTTTGCACTTAGTTTATCTTCTGTTTAACTCAGCATTCAAAGAATTAGAATTTTTATTGGCCATGTTGGATTTGTTTGTCAACTTGGATTACTGCCTCTCATTTATCTTCCAACGCCTGGTATTTCTTGTTGATTAAGAACAATGAGGTGTGTGAGTGTCTTTCTGCATCTGTGTAATGTAAACAAAACTGCATAGTTAGCCTATAATCCAGGAGCTGTCCTACATGTCATCATAAATTCTGTGTTTACTTTCTTGCTAAAGGGGAAAATATATTTCAACATTTTTAGAGCATGATGTGTGTTAATCTTCAAGTAGGGCATGAAGAAATTAAGGCTTCTGCATAGCTAGAGGATAAAGGGGAAAAAACAGAGTAAGTTCTTTAGCCCTTTGGAGGTTTCATTCCCAGAGGAAGAAGAAGCTTGAGCAAATCCATCCAAAACAATTCTGTAATATCCCTTCCTCTCCATGGTCCCTGAATAGACATTGACTGTCTGTTCCCTGACTGAATGTTGAGAGTATAGCACTGCCCTTAGGCTGATGCCCAGCTGCTGCAGTATTGGCTGTGCCAAGCTCATATGCACTTGCCATTGACTAACCTAGGACAGCTCTCTTGCTCCTATGACATAGCTCAAAGCAATCATTTCTGCCTTTTCTCTTCCCAGCTGCTTCCTGTTCCCAGCTGTCCCTCCTCATGTCCAACAAAGATGCAAGAAGGTTCTTAATCATTTCTGAATGAATGCATCAGAAATCCAATTCAATATAACCAATTTCAGATGACTCTCTATTAAACACACTATTGAAATCCAAACAACTCTCTTGCTTTATGAATATTTCTTAAACTGTGATATAACTAATGAGAAAAAATGCCTTAAAAACAGTAAAATGAGCACGTCTTGGCAACATTATTCTGACAACTTTTTTCCATTAATGTTTTTGTAGATTCAAAAACTCAATTCAGTAATTGTTGGATAATAAACAGTGTCTCTGATTTATAGGACAACTCTATTTTTAAAAAATTAATTTGTTGTTAGATCACAGCCAATATGTGGTATTTGGAGTGACTAGGTTCAAATGCATTGACATTGAAAAAAAAAACATTGTAAATAATATGAAATATACATTTGATATATAATGACTTGAATAAGGGGTCTAATTTGTTGGCTCGTGTTTTATTTTAGTCCATTTATAGATGTATATTCTATTTTTGCACAACACCACTTCCCTCCCATAGCTTCCCCATCCCCCAGCCATCCCTTTTCATGAGTGAATTGACAATCAAACAATGCCCTGGGCACAGAAAGACATTCCAAGGGCACTTGTATGATTGTCAGTCATGTGGTGTCACTGTCCCTCCTCCCTCTTTCCCTCTTCCTGCTCACTTTTTTTTTAATAAAATCCTGTTTTTCAGACAATTCCAGAGCTCTGAACTCTTGAAATTATAAGAAAAAAATGTTTTTAAAAGTTTGAGGAGCTGCAGAGAACCAGAATAGTGTGAAAAGGCTTATTTATTTATTTATTTATTTTAGACAAACAACCTAAAGGCATACTGGGTAAGGCATAAGGAAGGTAGGGAGAGAAGAGAGCATGATGGGGGCAGTAGCCCTGGTTGCACAAATGAAAAAAATGTGGTAATGGCTGCTCCAAAATTGATATGTTAGCCATTTTATTTTGGCTTGTATGATTGCAATGTGAAAGGGGCTGGTGTGATAATGTGCCCTGTCTGTCTGGAAAGTCAAGTTCAGAGACATAGCCATGGCCATGGCTCATGAATCTTGAGGTACTGTGATTTAAATGGGATCTTTTTGACAAATGACCTTTTGTTTACCAAAAGAAGCAACTGCAGTCACACAGGCTATTGAAGCAAAGCACCTGTTGAGTAGATACAACATCTTTTACTTTTGCTGGGAAAGGCAAGACTTAACCTTCTTCTCTCTTCTCTGATGCAGTAGCAAGGTAGTTTTCTTCTGCTAGGTTGAGTGCAATGCAATTGTAGTAGCTTTGATATTAGCAGCAAGTACAGTCAATTTTTAGAAGAAAGAAAAATATGGCTGACAGAAAGATTAAAGAACAAGGTACATCAGGGAAACAAGAGATACAAAAGACTAACCATGGCCATCCTAGCTGATCCATGGCCACTGCAGGGCATGTTAAATCAAGCACTGTAAAATAGTAAAATAGTTTTGTACTCCCTTGCAAACAAATGAACCACGCTTCCTGCTTGTGCAGAGGTGGCTGATTCTGTGAAAGCGTGGGAGATTTTGACAAAGGCATTTTGTTAATATTGAAAATTAAGGTATGATTACAATTGTTAGTTCCAGTCAACTGAATAAGAACAAAACAAAAACATCCCTCTCAAATTTTGTATTCTGAACATTATGAAGAATATTGGGAATATTAAAGCTGGTGCTAGTACTAAGCAGGGAAAAGCAAGTGGCCCAGATAGCAGGGGCTGAGACAAACATTGAAGCTATTCAATTGTTATTTGAACCTCTTCTGGCAGGCCTTCCCAGAATAATCTTCCTGGCAACGACGGAGGCTTATTACCTCCCCCTTAACCTTAACCT
>CM034703.1:216120086-216131751 GCA_020142125.1 Phrynosoma platyrhinos
TTATCTTTATTATATCTTTATATCTTAGCCACTCCTCTTGTACATCCCCCCTATTTGCAAATGCTTCCTGAGTAGACACCCATCCTGGTATTTAAAAATAAAAAAAAGTTTTAATTGTTCCCCATGTATCCAATAATGCCCTGCGAAAGGGTTTTTTATAGAAATCCTTGTGAATTTGTGCTTTATTATACCAGAGGCATCTGTGCCATCCAAAACTTAAAGAATCGCCTTCCAAATTTAAAATATAGTTATCTTTTAGTTTTATCCACTCTTCAAGCCATTGCATATTGCATGCCCACCTATATATCTTAAAATCTGGCATGGTACACGCACCCCTTTTTCCTTTCTCTCTTTAAGATTATTCCATCTAATTCTTGCCTTTCCCCCTTTCCATATAATTTTTTAAATTTCTTTATTCCAATTATCTATTATCCGATTATTTAAACTAATTGGCAAATTCATAAATAAAAATAGATTTTTTGGCAATATTGACATTTTTATTATGCTAATTCTCCCCAGTAACGATATATCTAATTTTGCCCATCTATCTAGTTGTTTTTTTATGTTATTCCGCATTAGTTTGTAATTATTATCATATAAATTCGTATTATTATTTGTTATGTAAATACCTAAATATCTTGCTTTATTTGTTATATCACATCCTGTTTTCTTTTTTAACAATTCTTTTTCTTCCTTATTCATGTTCTTAGTTATAATTACTGATTTACCTCTGTTTATCTTAAATCTGGATATTTTTCCAAATTGGTTAAATTCATTCCACAAAGCTTCAATGTTTTCTATAGGGTCCTCAAGAATCACTAAAAGATTGTCCGCGTAGGCCTGCACTTTAATTTCCACATCCCTTATTTTTAACCCTTTAATTTTTTTGATTCTTCCTTATATTATTCAATAAAAATTCCAGTAGAAATATAAATAAAAGAGGGGACAACGAGCATCCCTGCCTTGTCCCTCTTTTAATTCAGAATTCCTTCGTTATCTCCCCATTTATTACAATCCGCGCAGATTGATTTTTATATATTTCTTCTATGCTTTTACTAAATCTTTCCCCCACCTCCATTATTTTAAGGATTTTAAACATAAACTTCCAGCTAATGCTGTCAAAAGCCTTTTCCGCATCAATGAATAATAGGGCCGCCTTTTTTTCATTATGTGTATTATAGTAGTCCATGGCATTTACTATAGTCCTTATATTATTTTTTATCTTCCTTGCTGGCAAAAAACAGTTTTGATCCTTTTTAATTACCTCATTTAATATTTTTTAAGCCTATTTGCCATAATAAAAGCATATATTTTATAATCATTATTCATAAGCGAGATTGGTCTATAGTTATTCATCTGTTGTTCATCCTTTCCCTCTTTAGTGATTAACGATATGATTGTTCTTCCCCAGGATTCCAGCTTGCCTTCTATATTAATCAAGTTGAACCTTTCTCTCAGAATCTCCCGTAAATCCGATTAAATTTTTTTATAATATTTAGCTGAAAGACCGTTTTCTCTGGGGGCTTTCATATTTTTCAGTTTTTCTATTGCCTCTCTCACTTCCTCCAAAGTTATTTCTGCATTTAACATTTCTTTCTGCAACACATTAAATTTTATCTCATTACGCTGAAATAGTCCTGTTTCCTGCGTCGCCTCAGGTTGATTCTTTTCTTTTTCTTCAAATAAATCTTTAAAATATGCTACAAAACTCTCTTTTATCTTCCTTTGTTCTGTTATTAACACATTATTTTGCTTAATTTTCGTAATCAGCGTTTTCTCTCTCTCTTGTTTTAACCTGTTAGCCATCCATCTACTTACTTTGTTTGCATTTTCAAAATTATTTTGTTTTAGTCTTTTAAGGTTTTGAGCAATCTAATCTACTATCTTATTCTCCAATTGTTTTTTCACTAGTTTTATCTCCTTTTCTAATTGCTTATTTCCATTACTTTGCTTTAACTCCTGTTCTTTCCTCTTCAGCTCCATGTTAATCCTTTCCTCTGTTTGTCTTTCTTTCTTCTTAATTTCTACCATTCTCTGAAAAAATAGCCCTCTCACGAAGGCTTTGCTTGTATCCCATACTAAATTAATTTTATTTCCTTTTTCACCTTACTCACAAAACTTTCATCATCTAAAATATTTTAATTTAATCTCCACCCCCTATTTCTATTCCACTTTGTATTCAATTCTAATTCAATCATATTATGGTCAGAAAGGGATCTCGGCCATATCTCCATCCTTTTCATTTTCGTTGCTAATGTTTTTGATACCATGAATAAATCCGATCTCGAGAAGGATTTATGTTCCTCAGAATAGAAAGTATATCTTTATTTATCCCCATTACAATGTGTCCAAACATCCACCACATTAAACTCCTCTTTCATAAAAAAAAATTAGGTAATTTCCTATAAAACTTTTTACCTGTCTTTTTATGTGTTTTCCTATCCCTTGCTGGATTTATTACTCCATTAAAGTCTCCTGTAATAATTACCTTATCATTTCCAAATCCTCTTATAACCTCAGCCAATTTTTTATAGAAACTATATTTTCTTTCTAACAGTCCATACACATTACATAACATATATCTTATATTATCTATTGCAATTTCCACACATATCCATCTGCCTTCATTATCTTTTCCTAACAACTTCACCTCATATTTTTTATTTACAAATATAGCAACTCCTCTTTTCCTTTTATTAACATTCACACAAAATAAAGTTCCAAGTTTACTATTCCTTAAATATCTTATATCTCCAACCTTCATCTTAGTTTCCTGCAAACATAATATATCAAATTTTTTCCTTACCAAATAATGCATCACATGTCTTCTCTTTCTCTCTTGACTAATACTTTTCATGTTCCATGAAATAATTCTGGGACCCATGTTATATTCTTTTTGTTAATTCAAACTTAATCTTCAGATTATTCTGTCCCTCCTACTGCTCCTACTTCTGTGTTTTTTCCCGTTTGGTATTCTACAATTTTCACCTTTATTTTCTGATTTCCCTCTTCTATCTGTACTTTTTTCTGTACTCTCTCCTCTTTATATTTGCTAGCACTCTCCTCCTCTTTCCTTTCTTTTTCCTCTTTTTCCTCCTTCTTATATCTTTCCCTGTTTCTCTCTTCCTGTTCTTTATTTTCCTTACATAATCTTTCATAGAAAGCTTTTGCTTGTTCTATTGTGTTTATTCTGTACCTTTTCTGTTGGTAGTTGAATATTACCCCTTCTATTTTTTCCCATCTATAGGGGTTTTGATGTTGTGTAGATCACATCACAAGCAGGGATTTGCATAGAATTTGCATAGAATTTCAATTCCATGTTCAGTTCCTGAAGTCCAAACAGCATTAATTTGGTGTTACAATGGAAGGCCAACAGATTTTTCATTTATCTTTTTTCTACTCTGGTTAGGTCCATTCTAACAGTCAACAATATTTTTCAGGTTTCAGTAGAATGTATTCAAGAGTAAATAGGGTTTAAAAGGGTATGTGTGTATGTTTTTCCCCCCTGAAGACTACAAGAAAGGCTGTCCTGGGAAATAAGCATATGATTTAAAATGCAAGGTGTGTTTTGTCTGGTGATTGTCTCCTCATTTTTTACTTAATCGTGCCTCTGATAATCAAAACCTGAGTATGACTAGCTTTTAATGTATACATTTTTAAAAATCCCCATGGAAACAGTTTGTTAACTCCGACACTGAAGCAGAATACAATTATGTGTTCCTTCATCAGTATTTGAAGGCTTATTTTGCTTGCAACACTTCTAGAATTACTGTCCCATCTCCCAACAAAAGTATACAGATGGCCCGTTTGGGGAAACTCTTGGTCACCCCTGGGAGCAGTGGATCAGGGATGCTGCAAGCACACCATGGCCCTATCCTCCTTTTTGCCACCTCAAAAAGAGTGGCAAAATGCCACTCCTTTTTGGAGCAGCAAAAGGTTGCTTTTCATTCACTGTCGTAGCTTTTTTGCACCCTTTTGGCCCAGCGTGTGAGCATGCTGCTCCAGGAGGGCATCCTGACACTATATGAAAAGCGGATGGGCATGCAGCATCAGGATGGCATTGAGGTGGAGTCAGGGTGGCCGACATGCAGCTGTCCTGACCCAACTCCATCCCAGGCCAGCCCTTTGTGCCGGTTTACATCAGCCTGTACTTATATAATTTGTGCAACTTGAGGATGTGAACAGGATCCTTGGAGAAGTGAGAGCCACCATGTGCATACTGAATCCATGCCCATCTTGGCTATTGAAAGCAGCCAGAGGGGGGCTGGCAGAATGGGTAAGGGAAGCAGTGAATGCCTCACTACAGCAAGGCATGTTCTCAGCTTGTCTAAACGAGGCTATTGTTGGTGTGGATGATGGGTATGGTGGTGCATGATTTACCTTGTTGCAGGGTATACAGGATAAGGCTGGCTGCAGTCCTTCACAGCCTCAGGTTTCTCTTCCACCAAAACCTTGGTGCATCTTCCTGCTTCAGCTATTCAGCTGTTCAGTAACCATGAACACTCATGTTTGTAATCCAACTAGTAAAATTTTATTGCTACAACTAATAGAACAGAAAATAACTATGTACAGTCCATTTTGCCTGTCATTGTTTCTGATCAGGCAACAGAAAAGTTTACAACCCAAAAACTCAAGCAGCAATCTCTCCCAGAGTTAGACAAAGGATTTTGTGCCAACCCAAGTTTCCACCCACTTGGGCGTAACCTTTTCCATTCATTGGTTGTTTGATGTTTCTCAGACCCTCAGTGCAGCCCCTGTTGTCTATGTCATTCCCCCATGTGACCTGTTACTTGGCAACACAATGATGTAATCTGTTTATGACCAACTCTTCTTCTTTTTCACAACATTAACTTGTGTTTACTTTCTCACTGGGAATGATTTTGTCTACAAGACATCTGGTGCTAGATTGAGGCCTGTTTTTCTTGTCCTTTCTCACAGGAAATTTTCTACTCACACACATCTGAACATTTCCATACCATGACTACATAGCCCATGCAAAATCCTGACAGCTGTGATGACATAACTACTGAATTTTTTTTTATCTATGTCCCACCAGATTGGAAAACTATCAGCCAGTCTCCAATATCCTCTTTTTGGGCAAGGTGTTGGAACATGTGGTGGCTTCTTGGGGGTTCTTGGATGAAATGAATATTTCTACATCCATTTCACTTGGGCTTCAGATCTTGCTATGGGACAGAGACAGCTTTGGTCACCTTGGTGGATGACCTATGCAGGCAACTGGACAGGGGGAGTATGTCCCTGTTAGTTCTGTTGGACCTCTCAGTGGCTTTCTGTACCATAAACCATGGTATCCTCCTGATTGCCTTTCTAGGCTGGGGCTTGTGGGCACTGTCTTACAGTGGCTTTTGTCCTTCTTGGAGGAGTGGATCCTGGAAATTGTGCTAGGGCACACCTGTTCAACACCCTAGCCACTAGCCTGTGGTGTCCCTCATCATTGGGAGAGGTCATCTGGAGTTCTGGGGTTCAGTGTCATCAGTATGCTGATGACACCCAACTCTCTCTCTCCTTTCCATGTGACTCTAAAGAAGCTCTCTCTGTACTATGCCAGTGTCTGCTGTCAGTAATGGACTGGATGAGGGTGAACAAATTGAAACTTAATCCAGGCAAGAGAGAAATGCTCCTGGTCAGTTGGAAAGCAGATCAGGGAATAGGGATTCAGCCTGTGTTGAAATCTCAGGTTCACAGCATGGGGATTTGGATCTGAGCCTGGATGCCCAGGTTTCAGCTGTGGCCAGGAGTGTATTTGCATAATTAAAACTAGTGTGCTAGTTGCGCCCATTCCTTAAGAAATTGGATCTGGCTATGATTACATCCTGATCGGACTATTGCAATGTGCTTTACATTGGGGTGCCCTTGGAAACCATTTGGAAACAGTGAGTGCTAAATGCTGTAGACAGGCTGTTGACTGGTGCTGGCTACAGGGATCATGTCATTCGGAAACAGTGAGTGCTAAATGCTGTAGACAGGCTGTTGACGGGCTGGCTACAGGGATCATGTCACTCCCCTGCTGAAACAGCTGCACTGGGTACTGGTCCATTTCTGGGCAGAGTTCATGCCCTTTGATGCCTTAAACAGCTTGTGTTCCAGAGTATCTGAATGACCATATCTCCCTATACAAGCCAGTCTGAGCTCGAAAGGCCTTTGCAGACTGCCAGAAATGGTGCAAATTTTGCTTCCCCGCTGCTCTTTTTTCTCCAGCAGCTGAAGATATTTTTATTTAGGGAAGTGTTTGGTGGATGAATTTTACTTCTGTTGTGCTGTAAAACCTTTATAGTTTTCACTGGTTTTAACTATGTACTGGTTTTAACTATGCATTTTTAATTTAGTTTTTATATTAATAATATTTAATTTTTTTTAACTTTTGTAATCAATGCTTTAACTTCTGTCTTTGTAAATTATTGTAACCCACCTTGAAACCTATTGTGGGAAAAAGGTACAATGTAAATCCTTGAAATAAATAAGTAAATAAATAAATATGTTCAGAATAATGTTAAGCACAGAAAATCATAATCTGTTTGGGACTACAGATAACAATCCCTGTTCTCATGTTTGGCTGGGTTATGTCTCCCCAGGCCTCATCTGGAGGCTTATATATCTATATTCCTACATAAAATAATGTCACATGTATTGAAAATGAGCAAGTAATGACTTTAGTCATAGAACTGAATGGTAAGAATGTACCTAATTTCTTAATGTTTGTACTGGGAGTGTTTCCACTCCTTTCACCCAGATAGTTACTGGGAACTTTAAAAATGCAGTACTCTTTCCATGCCCAAACCAACCAAGCTTTTGATTAGATAGCCCTATATAACTTGTGAGCAATGAAGTGTATTCTAGCCTCTGGGCATCACTGACTTGTGCAGCCCTGCAAGAAATAGTACTAAAGAGAGTTTGTGGTAATGCAAAAAGAGTGGCAAAAAAGGACCTTGGAGCTGATTTTCCATCCATTCATGTTTGCCTTTCTCACTCACTCTGCGGCTCTGATGGACCAAGCCAGGGGGTTGAAAAACTGTATCCTTTGAATTGTGTGAAAAATGAAAGATGTGGTGTTATTTTTTTTCTCCCAGAAATACCCCTCCCCCCTGTCTTGGATCATCCAAAGAAAATAAGGAAATATATTTTTTCCTCTTCTATAAAGGCAAACCTAACCTCAAGCCAAATACTGGCACCACTTTCATCTCCTGTCTTGCAGCTTCTCTCCCCCTGCCTCCAATTCAATTAGATCATGTGAGCATAGAATATATATTGTGAAAATATGGGTCTTCTATTGCTTAATTCATTTAAAATTGTTTGAATATGCACATGAAAATGTCTGTCTCATTTTCATTGCAATCTTCCACAAGTTACTGGCATTCTCTTCCTATCCTGGGGCATTTTCACACTAGATACTAATGATTCCACTTTAGCTGTCATGGCTGATTCTACTTTATTCCATTTTAGCTGTCTTATGGAATCCAGGGATTTGCAGTTTTAGGAAGGGTATTTTGAAACCCTTGGGCAAACAGTGCTCTCACAGCCCCAGAGGAAGGCAGCGATAAACTTTCTTTGAACAAATTTAGCCAAGAAAACCTCTTGATAAGTTTTCCTTAGGTTGCCATAAGTCGGAAATGACTTAAAGGCACACAACAACAACAACAACAAAAACAAAAACAAACAACAAAAGCAAATTTATAATTTGAAGTCGTAGGCTTTCATGGCCAGCATCCATAGTTTTTTGTGGGTTTTTCAGGCTGTGTGGCCATTGTCTAGCAGGGTTTCTTTCTGACGTTTCACCAGCATCTGTGGCTGACATCTTCAGAAGATGCCAGCCACAGATGCTGGCAAAACGTAAGAAAGAAACTCTTCTAGAACATGGCCACACAGCCCGAAAAACCCACAAAAAAATTAGAATACTCAGCCAGAAATTCCCTGTAGTTCCTCTTAGCAAACTACAAACCCTACAATTCCACAGGATGCAGCTGTGTCACTAAAAGTGGAATCATAATGTTAAATAAGGGACCTCTGTTGGCAAAGTGGTTAAATATCAGTACTGCCACCGCAAGGTTGTGAGTTCAATCCCAGTTAGGGCTCCAGGGTACGCTCAGCTTTCCATCCTTTTGTAGGTTGGTAAAATGAGTACTCAGCTTGTTGGGAGCAATTGGCTTACACATTGTAAACCACTTAGGGAGTGCTAATTCACTGATAAGCAGTATAGAAACATACTTGCTAATACTATTGTTATATAATTGTGTAGTGTAAAAGGATCCCTGGTTCTACTGCCTAATTTTGTGTATGTATATACACATGCAGACATGTACAATAGAGGGAGTTGGGTGACAATATATGTATTAAGTCTGATTCAGTTAATTTTTTAAAAGTTTTATTGGTGCATAACATAAACAAACAAACCAACAAACACCGACAATACAATACACAATAAAAATACATAAATACAATACATTACACAAAGACAGTTAAACTTCCTCACTATCAATACTAATAGTGAAAATCATCATACTAACTTCCTATCACTCTCTTCATATCTTCCTTAATTAGATTTAAATTTCATCATATTGTTCATAATACTTATCTTAACCTATTCTCTCCACTAATATAATATAGATTATAATTATCAAATAAAGACGTATTAACATAAATCTTTTTGGATCTCCACATGGCTTGGCTTTATCTATTTATTAACTATAAACATATCTAATATTATCCTATTGAGTTAATCATTGTGATCCCTCCCCATTGCTCTCTTATAAACTTAATAACTTTTTCCCAATCGCTGTTGTATTTCTCTGGGGAACAACTTTGTGACAATTTATCCATTTCTAAAATATCATAGAGTTTCCAATGCCAGTCTTCTTTACTAGGAGTTTCCTTTGCTTTCCATTTACTTGCAAATAGGACTCTGGCTATTGTAATCATGTAGAAGAGCGCTTTTCCATATTTTCTTTCCAATCGATCTTCTAGTATTCCTAAAAGGTAAATTTCAGGTTTTAATTCAATTTTGATACCAATCATTTCATTAATTAAACCGTTAATTAATCCCCCAATTTTTTTGCGTATTTACATGTCCACCAACAGTGAAAGAATGTTCCCTTCGATTTGCCACATTTCCAATAACTACTATCACTGTTTTTGTATATTTTGGCTAGTTTGTTAGGGCTCAAATACCATTGATAAAACATTTTATACCAATTTTCATTTAAATTTTGGGAAGCTGTATATCTCAAATTTTTAGTCCAAATTTGTTCCCATTGAGTTAAATGTATATTATGTCCAACATATTTAGCCCATTGAACCATCATATTCTTTACAACTTCCTCTTCCATTTCATTTTTCAAAAAGAGTTTATATAAAAGTCCTATTGATTTCTCTTTATCTCCACATAGTATTACTTCTATTTCTGATTTCCCCCCCCCCAACTCCATATTCTTTAACACCTGATATCACCTCTGTATATAATTGCCTGTATTGAAACCAACCTAAATCAAAACCCTTTTCTTTCATCTCAACTTGAGTAAAAATTCTAACACTCCCTTTTTCAAATTTCATTAAGTCTTAATAGAAACACCATTCTTCGTATCTGATCATTTCTCTTCTATAAAATGCTTCTTGTGGTGAAGCCCAAGTGGTATGTTTTGTGTAATTCTACATTTATGTTTTTTTCCCAGATTTTCAACAGAGCTCTCCTTACACAGTGATTATTTAAAAATTGTTACTTTCCTCTTTTCCATATAGCAGATATGCATGATATCCAACCACTCCCCTTCTAATTGAAGCAACCTTTTATTTTCTAATTTAATCCAATCTTTAATCCATATCAATCCACAAGCATCAAAATAAAGCTTGAGATTAGGTACAGATAATCCACCCTTTTCCCTTGCATCTTGTAAAACTTTTAGTTTTATCCTTGGTTTCTTTCCCTGCCAAATAAACTTTGTAATGCCCTTATTCCATTCTTTAAATGGTTCTTTAGTTAAGATAATTGGCAATGTTTAAAAAGATATAACATTTTAGGTAGAACATTCATTTTAATCACTGCTATTCTACCCAAAAGGGAAAGATTTAATTTGTTCCACCTTACCAAATTATTCTTTATTTCCTTCCATAGTGTTTTGTAATTATTTTCAAATAGTTCATTTGTATTTTTTTTTGTAATTTGAATCCCTAGATATTTCACTTTTTTCTTTATCTCTATTCTTACTCTTTCCTGCAATTTCCCTTCTTTACTGGAATTCATATTTTTTGTAATAATTGCTGACTTTTCCTTGTTTATTCTACAACCCATGATCTCACCAAATGTTTTCATTATTTCCATCAGTAAATTTGATTTATCAATTGGGTCTTCCAGGTTGATCACTAGGTCATCAGCAAATGCCCTAATTTTATAGTTATAATTTTTAATTTTTACTCCTTGTAAATCTTTTTCTCCTTTTATTCTTCTAATTAATAATTTTATTCTTCTAATTACAAGAAAGAGTAGGGGGGACAAGGGAAAACCCTGCCTTGTCCCTCTCACAATTTTAAGCACATGGGTTTTGTCACCATTTATAAGTATTTGTGCTCTTTGGTTTTCGTAGATTTTCTTTATCCAATTAATATAACTGTCCCCAAAATTCATTTTCATCATGATTTGTATTAGTGACCACCAACTTACTGTATCAAATGCTTTTTGCAAATCAAGGAATAAAAAAAACCCAATTTCTTTTCATTATGCCTTTCATAGTATTCAATTATGTTGATAACATATCTTAAGTTGTCTCTAATTTGTCTTTTCGGCAAAAAACCTCTTTGATTTTCATCTATAATTTCTTTCAGGCATCTTTTTTAATCTATTAGCCAATATTGTTGTAAATATTTTATAATTGTTGCTTAACTATGAAATAGGTTGATAATTCATTGGGTCAACCAGATTTTCTTTAACCTTGGGTATAAGAATTATATCTGCCTCTTTCCACGATTCTGGAATACCTTCCTTTTTCACATTATTTATTGTTCTATGTAAGATGTCAAACAACTCATTCTCAAATAATTTATAATACACTGCTGGCAGCCCATCTGGACCTGGGGATTTTCCTATCTTACTTTGTTTTATAGCTCTACTAACTCTTCCCTTCTAATTTCCTTATCTAGGTATTCTTTTTGTTCTTTATTACAAACAGCCCAGTCTTTGTCATTTAGAAATTTTTCTAATTTATCCTTAGCAATTGATTGTTCAGTTTTTCATAATATTTTGAAAAGATTTCTTTGATTTTTTCCCTTGCTGAGTATATATCATATCCCCTTCTTTAATCTTAGTGATTTGACATTTTTCTCTTTCTTTCTTTAACCTTAGTGCTAGCCATTTACCAAGTTTGTTTGAGTGTTCAAAATTATAGTGTTTCAATCTCTTTAGTTTCCTTTCTAATTCCTCTGCCATTTCTATTGAGAGTTGCTTTTGAATTGTTTCTTTGTTGTTAGGGTCATTTTTCATTATCTCCTCTTGTTCTTTCAATAAATGTTGTAGTGTCTCCTTAGTCTGCTTTCTTTTCTTTTGGAGAATTGAATTTTGTTGTATAAAGAAACCCCTAAGTACAGCTTTACTCGCATCCCATACAACTGAGATTTTTCTACCTTTGTTTAAATTTTCTTCAAAGAAGTTATTTAATTTTTT
>CM034703.1:216138941-216150570 GCA_020142125.1 Phrynosoma platyrhinos
TATTATTATTATTATTATTATTATTATTATTATTATTATCTAGACATCTCCCAGCCCTCAAAGTCTATGTGATGAGCAGAACACTAGCAAGAGAGGAAGAGACACAGTTTTCTGTCTTTGGCACAAGAGATCATTCATAGCTTTAATCATGTTAGACATGTTAATACTAATGTGAAAGTGTATTGATCCCTTTTGTTGATATTCTGCTGAAAGTAAAGAAACACTGGAGTTGATCTTCTGGAGCCATGGAGGACTGGTACAAAATTCCTTAGTACACCAATTACTTTATTTATATATTTGATTTATATCCCAACTTTTTCAAATTTATTGTTAAATTTAATATTTAAATGCATATTAGCTAAAAACAAGTAATATAAAACACAGCTTAACATCAACCCATAAAAGGCAAAATATTCTTAAGTTTGAAGGAGCACTTCTATTGAAATGAGGTCCAAGAATTTATTTAGCAAAAAAAATTCTCAAAACAATTTAACTTAAAAGAAAAATAGAGGTTAAGCAGTTACATAAACTAATACCTGTGAAATTAAATTGCAAAACATCTTGTTTTGAGTGTTTGTAATGTTTCATCCCATATTACTGCATCAATAATGTCTTAACCAGTAACTGAACACATCTGAAGAAATGCTAAGGCTAACATGGATTTAATAATCTTATTCAAAGTATCTGTAATGTTATAAAAACCTAAACCCTTGCAGATACCAGGGAAACACTTTTGAAATTGAAATCTCATCAGTAATACCAATGAAAAGGAATCTTATTTGGGAACTGAAAGACACCAGGAGAAGAGGTTAGTGAGAGAGTTATTCGCAATGATTTCTATTAGTCTTTGTGTAGTTTTCCTTGAAAATATGGAAGCAACCAAACAAATCTTACTAGGAGGAAGTGATCCTTACTAGGAGTGCTGGGGAAACAATTGTGCTGAGCTTTAAAATGCCACTGGAAAGGTTACAGATATGACACCAACAAAATCTCCAGTGACAAGTGAATTCCTCATGAAACAACAGATTAATAAAGAAACTGATTCTACTACAGTTGATTGGGATATCATGGCAGCAAATTAATTTACTTTCACTACGTATCTATGCTACCTTGTTTGGGCCTGTTATAGCTCAGAAGAGACAAGTTTCTCAACTGTGGGCCTTTGCAGACTGCCAGAAATAGTGCACTTTAAATTGAGGCACTGCCCTGGCTCAGTGCTAGGGAGTCATGGGAATTGTATTTTTTTCTGAGACATTGAGCTTTCTCTGTCAGAGAGCTCTGGTGCCACAATAAATTACAGTTCCCATGATTCCCTAGCAGTGAGCCAGGGCAGTGCCTCAATTTAATGTGCACTATTTCTGGCAGTCTGCAAAGGCCCTGTGTTACTTGAATTATATATTAACACAGTGTTCAGCAGGGGAAATAAAAATACTTAATGGGACTATGGGTCCTGAGGGAACCCTCCCACAAAATCCTTGTCTCAAAACTCTAAAAAGGAATGCAAAGGAATTATACTCTTTCCAATTTTTTTTATGACAGGTTTTTTTTCCCTTCCACCATAGCAAAACAGCCTATAAAGGATTCTCCAGTCCCTAGGTGAGTTCTTGGCCATGGCAACAGACTGAATGTCAAGAGATTTGGGTGGGAGGGGGTAGTTATTTGCATTTTCTGGCTTTTGCACAAGATGCCTGTTCAGAAAACTAATGTTTTTTTTTTCCTGTTTCTGAAGCTAGGCAGACAAATACACAAATACAAAAACGCATTGGTTGAGTGATCAGAGGGAAGCAAACAACCCAGCCTTTTGTAAAACATTTACGACTTCACACAACAAGACAACAGTTATTCTTTCTCTTCTTTGGTATATTTTAAAGAAATGTGCAAAAACCATTTTCCAAAATGCACAAAATCTGTATGAGTCTGACCAAATAAATACATCTCACTATCTTCTGACAAATCTGTGTATATGTGTGCTTGTGTGTGTGTATGTTCCTCTTATTTACATTTAAATGTGAATGAATTCATGATTTTAGTAGCTAAAATTGGATCAGTCAGATATTTGACTCCACCTTTTTTATAAGTGTATTTATGAGTGTATATCTACTACAATCTTGTGAAGTGTCTATGGGCCACTTATTCCTGTAATATATGTCAATGTATTATACATTTCCTCATTGCTTATTTCTTTACAGTGGAGGTCAGTGGTCATTAGAGAATCAGTGTGGTGTAGTAGTTTGAATGTTGGACTAGGATTCTGGGAGACCAAGGTTCAATTCTGCACTCAGTGATGGACCCACTAGGTGACCTTGGGCAAGTCACACTCTCTCAGTCTCAGAGGAAGGTACTGGAAACCGCCCTCTGAACAAATCTTGCTAAGAAAATGCCATGACACAGCAAGGAGGAGGAGGAGGAGTTTGTTGTTTGAGTTAAGTCCTTCCTGACTTATGGCAACTCTAAGGGGTATCTATCAAGGGGTTTTCTTGGCAATTTCCTTCAGAGAGTGTTTGCCATTGCAATCCTCCGATGCTGAAAGAGCGTTACTTGCCCAAGGCCACCCACTGTGTTTCATAGTTGAGCCAGGAATTGAACCCTGATCTCCAGAGTCCTAGTCAGAGATCCATCAGATTAAGACCTTGAGCAGCTTCAAAAAGCTGTTAAGATGGATCTCTTCCTGCAGGCCTTTCCTGACTAGATTTCTCGGTCTTAGGAGCCCCCTTATCCCACCCTCTTCCACTTTGGTTGCTGCCACTATTCTGGGTTGTTTCTTTATATTATTGTTGTTCTGTGACTTGAATTTATTGTATGTTGTTAAATTAAGATGTTTTAATTGATAACTGGTTTAATACTTTTTTTAAGGGGTGGGTGGGTTTTGTGGTTGTTGGATTATATGCTGTATAGAATTTTAATTGTTGTTAGCCACCCTGATTGTTGACAGAGGGGCGGGGTATAAATGAATTTTATTATTTATTATTATTATTAGTCCAGCACTCAAACCACTATGCCAATCTGGCTCTCTGGTAGTAGTAGTAGTAGTAGTGATAGTAATAGCTATTGTCAGGGGTGTACCTATGGAGGTGAGCTGGCATTGCCCACAAAGAGGAACTCCAACACTACATAGAATTTCTCTTCAGTTCTAAATTTCCAGCACTGCAGAGAGAGAAAGAGAGAGAGAGAGACAGACAGACAGACAGACAGACAGACAGATGGAGAGACAGACAGAAAGACTGAAAATCACTCACACCTAGAACTATATTTTCTGTGTTTACATTATCTTGGTAATTTTGCCTACTCCTTTTCTTTGGATGCATAAGTTGTACTTCTAAACAATCAACTTGCATCACTTATTTAGGGCAAGTTGTTGATATAATAGGGGTAGAAAGATTCTGGCTGTATTGCTTTTGCAGAAAGATTATGTATCCCAGAGGCCAAGTGCTGAATCCATAGTGTATTAGCCTTTGGCCCATAATGTATAAAGGTGGATATTACTTGACATTGGAATTGTGTGTCTGCAGAACAAACTTCTAGGGAATTGCAGAAAAGTGATGATAGTGTCTTTTTAAACAACTCTTGTTTCTTCAAGACTACCTTCTTTGGGGGTATCATTGTCTGTGAAATCCCACTCTGCATCCTCTACAAAAGATTAAGAGGGTTAAACATCTCTTCACATAGATAAATGTTTACATCCCTTGAACTCAAAGTTTAGAAACCATTTCCCTCACCTAGACATAAACTTGGGAAACAGAATTTCAATTGTTGATTTTCATCTTTCCAGTTATCATAGAATTTTTTATCCAACAAAGTTTAGTAGCATGTTCTGAACTTGATGATCTATTGAACTATGGAGTTGTGTTGCACTTTGCTGGCTTCTACTACAACTGTGTGACACTGTCATAATGAAATAAAAATGAAGCTTTCAAACAATCTTTTCCTCCTTCTGGGAGAATGAGTGGGAAGGAAGGAAAATGAAAACTCTGACCTTGGCTGCATTAAGTGATGTTTGTTGTGAAAGATATTCTCTGACTTGGTAGGTAAAACATGTAACAAGAGTATCCACCTTAAATAAACTGCTTACAGGAAAAAACCTGAAAGCACTCAACAAGAGAGCACACAGAACACCACTGTAAATCTGCGATTCTTTCATATAACACAATTATAGCACTATGATTCTGTTTTAACTATTATGGTTCCAGCCTATGGAATCATGGGAGTTGCAGTTTAGTGAATCCTTTAGAATCCTCAGCCTGAGAGCAATTCTAGTGCTTCTGAACAAACTAGAAATCCCAGGATTCCACAAGATGCAACGATGGCAATTAAAGTTAAATCATAGTGTCTTATTTATGTAAAGCCTCAATTGTTTAATGTGGACGTTTGAGTAGGATGTTTGAAAATTTCAGTAAGTTTTTATGAAAGATGTTACGCAGACTTCAAGTCCGTGAAAATGGAGAGGCAACTGTATTGTAATTCTTTAATTTATGTCTTGATTATAATCATTATTATTACATGTGCATTGTTGAATGTGAGGAAAGCCATACAGCTATTTCCTGACCAAAAAGTGTTAGGCTACTTTGAGAAATAAAATAGTCTTTTACACATCCTGAGATTCTCTCTCTCTTTTACATCAGATTCACTTGATGTTTCCAGTTCCATCTGCTTTTAACCCTAGTGACTGAATGCATATCAAATGAAAACCATATTCCAATGTGTGAAACATTCACCATTTATGTGGATGGCTGAATCTGTTAATTGTGCTTCCTGACACACTTGCCTAATTTTTCTGATATCAAAACTGTTATTTTAAATTTATGAAGGAATTGCAGATTAAAGCAAGTCCAGAAATGGACCAAACAAAAAACAAACAAACAAATAAGATAGGAAGGTTATAAATTTCAACACCAACTTCAATATCTACAGAATTTTTTTTATGTATCAGAGTAATGTATGTGCATCAATATATATCAATATATATCATAGTTTAGTATATATGTATGATGGTATGTGAAAACTAAAGGAGCTATAGTCATCAAAAAGGATGTTGATTTTATTAGCCGGAGGTACTGCCTAGTTCGAATATGTGCAGGTGTGTGGATTTTTCTCAAGACTGTCTTGTGGGAAAAGGAAATCAAGGCAAGAATGAAAGTCAGTAAAGGGGGGCTGGCTGGTTGGGCCTAAAATGGGTACTAGTTGGATATGTTATGAAATGGAAACAAATCTGGGGAAAGCCCACAAAACTATAGAGGGCAGGGTGTGGATCACAACAGGATGAAGGCTGTGGTTAAGGGCAGGTCTGTCTGAAAAGTCTACCTGTAAACTTCATTTGTTACTGAATAATGGTCTTACTGAGGAAAACAGAAGACTAAATTACTGAACTTTGAAAAGATGCAGAAACTGAACATTGATCTGGGTTGGCTTTGAATATAAGAAACATATTTCTAGGACAGACCTGAAGTACGTCTACTTTCTATGACCACCTGGAGAAGCCATATGACAATATAAAACTTCCAGGGAGCATTGTCCAGGGAAGAAAGTTAGGTAAGAAAAGAGCAATGTAATTTCACCTGTCCTTTAGGTTATTTAATTTAGACATTATCTAAATAGCACAAATGTAAATCATGAGAAAACAGCTCCTGCATGACTTTAGGAATTTAGGAAAAATCCAAAAAAAGAATTTCAGATGTGTCTGTGTACATTTGATCTTGAATAAAAGCTGTCCAAATTGAATGATAGAACTGAATCAGTGTCAGACACCTGTTTGGGAAAGTGCTGAACCAAAAAGACAAGCAATCTTTGTAACCCTGACTGTTTCGTGAAAGCATTGCATAGCGTTGTTGAAATCTCCCAGTTCACTCTAAAAGCATCTTTCATTGCTCTGTACTGTTTATTTCAAGAAGGCTCGTTGATTAAATTTTCAAGTGGCTTTCTACTATGACTGGTGCAGGTAGCTACATTTCTCAACAAATAATACTGTAAGCTGCATGTGTGAAACACTAAATAACAATAGTAAATTAACAGCAACAACAACAACAACAACAACAACAACAATACTGGTGCACAGAAGAGATGGGTGTTCCAGATCTTCCGGAAGTTATACCTTATTTCTTGTGCCACCATTGTTCTGGTACCACAGCACACAGAACTCTATGTTTTGAGGTTGAAACACCCAACTAGCTCAGCATTGTCAGCTGACCCTGTGCATCATTCTGTATATGCCGGGTGCCATAAAGCCCCATCTCCATTCCAAGCAACTTAACTTTAGTGTACAAAAACTATTTGACTTTGACTGCATACTTTCTTCTAACCCTGCTTCTGGGTTTTTACCCCCTTTCCTGTTTTTGCATTAGATGTTTACACCTATATGCACACCTATGACCATTGTTTATATGGCAACTCTGGGTATTTGGACTGACATCCAGTTACCCAAGATTCCAGAGTCCATTGAGGCATGACCATAACAATACCCTGCCAGAACCAACATTATCAGATAGGAGAGAAATACCAGAACACAAACTGCCCAACACTAATCAAGAAAGCTTGTCATTGCTGAACAAATTCTAAATGGAGTCAGAGGAAATTTCCTCATAACTAATCTTATCTACTGGATCTTAGACTTAATTAGCTCATTTAACTTTCTGTCTGATTCTGAATGTATCTCCTATTTGTAGTGGAAAGTTGTCACCCAGCTCGCTTTCCTCATTGATATTCATTGGCCCTTCAAAGCTAAGATGGACATCTTGGTTTAATCAGTAGCTCTCTGTGAGGGAAGCTGGGAGTCATCTTAGTGTATCAAAACTGATACATAGCAATGCCTGTCAGAGGAGATTAGCAGCCCTGTGTCAAGGTAGAAGCATCTAGAGTAGAATGAAACCTGAAGCTAGGTCAAATAATTGGGTTCATGTTCAATAAAAGTGCCTCATTTATGTGTTGTAATGAAAGATCTTTGGTGCAATGGATGTCTGGATCAAAATACTCTCTGGATTTTCTGATGGCTAAAGGGATAAGATTGAGAGAGATTTAATTTAGAGCTATTGAAAAAAATTTAAAGAGATTAGAGGAATTCATGAATGTACTCTCTCTGTTATCAGGGTCCTTTTTGTTACTTATTGAAACCAGGTATTAAGAGCAAAGAAAAGACACACAATGACTTCTGGCTCACTGCCATCACTTGCTAGCATTCAGCAGCTCAGGTGTGTGGGCAGCAAATGAAAAAGAAATTTTGTTTTCCTTCTTGTATACTCTGAACTGAATTTAGGAAGATAGTAAGGCAATTGCTTCCTATTCGAGTGACTTATCAAACCAAAGGACAGCATTTCTGGTGAATATTTTCTCACTCTCACTTCCAACTAAGAGTGCTCCCATCAAGGTCAGGTCACTCCAGGTGATCCAAGCTCTTGTTTAAATAGCTTTCCCAAATATTGTCTCTAATGGAGAAAGTCAATGCCTGTCTTTGCTCTATAATGACACAGGAGGATTTGCTGATTGAGAATTGTTTTCTGCCCATTAGTTTTAAACATTCTACAGAATCAACACTAAATGCTCTCTATCTCTCTCTTTCTCACACACATATACAAAACATGAAAACTGAACTATCTACTGGTATTAAAATATAAATACAATGGGGAAATAGTTGTCCATGCAGCAAAGTAACTTTCAACCATAAAATTGCAAACTTAAGCACAGGGGGGTTTTTTTGGAGGAAACTCTGCTCAATTCAGTAGTGGTTACAACTGAGCAAATACATACACAACTGCCATGACTCAATGCTCCGGAATCCTGGAAATTGTAGCTTGCTGTGGCACCAGAGCTCTCTGACAGAGATGGCTAAATGTCTCACAAAACTACAATTCCCAGAATTCCATAGCATTCAGTCATGTTCTTAAAGTGGTGTCAAACTGGATTATTTCAGCAATATCGATTCAGTTTTAGGCACAATAAACTACAATTCCCAGAATTCCATAACACTGAGCCATGGCAGCTAAAGTGCTGTCAAACTGGATTATGCCTGCAGTGTGAATGTAGCCTTAGAGAACTGAGCAATAACAGAATTTGACATATTAACTTAGAAATAAGGGCCTTTGCAGACTGCCAGAAATAGTGCAAATTGAGTCCACTTTAAGGGTTAGGGTTAGTGCTAGGGAATCATGGGAATTGTTTTTTTTTTTCTGAGACATTGCACCTTCTCTGTCAGAGAGCTCTGGTGCCACAATAAAATACAGTTCCCATGATTCCCCAACCCTAACCCTAACCCTAAAAGTGGACACAATTTTCACTATTTCTAGCAGTCTGCAAAAGCCCTAAGTTCCACTATGTTCCGTAGGGCTTACTTCTAAGTAAATTTTCTGGAATGCCTATCTATGGGGCTAAGCAGACGAGCGGCCATGGGCCACCCTGGGAAGCTGCGCTGTGGGACCGAGGCATCCCCATGCCTCGATCCTGCGGTGCAGCTTCGCCACCCCTGAAAGGAGCGCTAAATCAGTGCTCCTTTCACAAGTCACCGAAAGTGCACCGCAAAAGGCTGTGGTGCATGTTCGGCGACCCTTCCACCACAGCGTGTGTGAACTCTGCAGCGCAAGGTCCTCCTCGGAGTGCTGGCCGTGCGGAGGGCCGGCTGCTCCGAGGACGACCTCGGGAGGGGGTTGGGGCGCCGAGTGTGCGGCTGCCCCTCCCCTTCCCTGCCCCCAAGACGGCCCAATAAGCCATCTGCTTAGGGGGTATGTCAAACTATTGCTGTTGTTATGCAACTTCTAGTTGTTTCCAACCTATGGTGACCCTAATGCAAACCTATAATGGGGCTTTTCTTGGCAAGATTTGTTCAGAAGAGGTTTTCCATTGCCTATACATGCTAATGAACAAATGAAAAGTTCACAGTATTAAGCTGCAAAACAATAATAACTAGCACTACAAAAACAATTATACACAAAATTATGTGTCTATAAAAAATAACACCTGAGCAAATAGCATCAAACTTGGCATCTATGGTAAGGTGGTACAGATACAACAAGTGAAATATTGCTGACATTGAACACATGTACCGTTGGAGAGAAGACAGAGCTTAGCCAGCCTAGCAACAACCAATAAGAAGAGAGCTGGTGTCAGCCAATCAGACTGAAGGCTGGAAAAGATAAATGGGGCTGTTGGTGACAGGAAGAGTTAGGGACAGTTAGCATTAAAGTCTAGAAGTGAGGGACTCAGTACTCATACAGAACTCGAAGTGAGGGAGTTGCTGTAGTGCAATATCCTGTGGGATAAAGTTAGCCTGGGTGGCTGGTATATAACTAAGGGGCTGAACAAATCATCACTTTAGGTCAGCCTGGGGAAAGACTGGGGGTGTGGTGACCACACACCGGCTGCCCCCACTCTGGTCTCATGGCAGCTTTATGCTGCGTACCACACCTGATGGCAGGAGGCATCAGGGCACTTCCTTGGTGCAGCAGCCACACATGCTGCACCAAAGGAGCACTGAAAAGTCACCACCATGGCAAAGTGGTTAAATGCCTGTACTGCAGCCATTCACTCATAGACCACAAGGTTGTGAGTTCAGTACTAACCAGGGCTCAGGCTAGACACAGGCCTGCATCCTTCCAAGGTCACTAAAATGAGTACCCAACTGTTGGCGGGAAATGAGCTTACAGTTTTAAACCGCTTAGACACCCCATAGCGTGGTATGAAGTGATATGTAAAAGAAGCTGCTTTGCTTTGCTTTGCTTTGCCTCTCTTAAAAGGAGCGGCATTTTCCAGCTCTTTTTAGAGAGGCAAAGCACCAGATCAGGGGTTCAGAATGTGGTTGCCATGGGCCCGATCCAGCAAGTAAAAAGATGGCTTGCCATCACTTCTTTTGGGTGGTCTGTACAGCCCTTACATTTGGGAAAGTAAAGTAATATAAAATCTGTGTGGGTCCTGAATGAAAGTAACTATTGTTCTTGAGAGAGTGTGTTGTGAAGTAAACTATAACTTCCACAAATTGAAACTTTGAAGTAACAAGTGCATAAAACATCTCAACAAGTATAACATTGTTCAAACCATCGTTCAAATGAAGTTTTATTATAATTCAAATACAAGTGTGTCTGGAACTTGAATAAATAACCACTGTATTAGCAATTAAAGACCTATTTTGGGTTAGAATTCCCAAGAAAGGTACCATATGATTTTGCACCTTAGCTGGGATTCACAAGGAAAATAAGGTGACAATCACATATTGGTGGCAGTGTCACAAATTAATAAGGAAAATACCTAAAAAAGAAATAGGTGTGTCCCACAATAGGAAAAGTAAGAGGGGTCTAGTACATCACAAATTTGGTGGCAGAGGTGGGATGAAAAAACCCTGTTGGACTGCCATATGTGGAAAACACTTAAGTGAAAAGTGTAGTATCATCACAGTACCTTTTTGAAAATTTTACAATCATAGTATTGGAAGAGACCACAAGAGTCATCCAGTCCAACTCCCTGCCATGCAGGAACTCTCAATCAATATACCCCTGACAGATGACCATCCAGACTCTGTTTAATGACCTCCAAAGAAAGATACTCCATCACTCTTTGAGGGAGCATGTTCCACTGTAAAACAGCTTTTACTGTCAGGAAGTTCCTCCTAATGTTGAGGTGGAATATCTTTTCCTGTGGTTTGAATCCATTGCTCTGGATCCTGTTTTCTGGAGCAGCAGAAAACAAACCTGCTCCCTCCTCAATATGACACCCCTTCAAATACTTAAAGGTACTTTCTACCAGGCCTATAGTTCTTTCAGATTTTGGTGAGGGCATGACATATGTTGTTTAGACTTCTTGAAGAAGGAAATACTTCATTCTTTTAGTGAAATTCTAACTCAGGGATAGGCAACCTTTCCCCTTTAAGGGCCGAGGGACTTCAGCTCCCAGAAGCCTCAGCCATGTTGGCCAATAGCCCCATGTTGGCCAATAGCTCCTGGGATTCTGGGAGCTGAAGTCCCTTGGCCCTTAAAGGGGATAGGTTGCCTACCCCTGTTCTAACTTATGAAATTATTGAAAAGGGATCAAAAACTATCAATAGTCTGTGCACACATAGAGAGGAATGCAGTGATTACTAAGCACCAGCATGGGCTTCTCAAAAATAAGAAATGCCAAAATGATTTCATTTTTATAGAGTTAAAAGCTTGGTAGATCAGGGAATATGGTGGATGTACTATATGTTCATTTCAGTAAGGCTTTTGACAAGGTTCCTATGATATTCTTCAGGCAAACTGATGAACTGAGGGCTAGACAGTGTGAGAGGCAGATCTATAACTATTTGATGGAACTTTTTTGACAAACTCTGAGAGTACCACCAGTGATTGCTATTTATCCTGGAGTGAAGTAACAACTGGGATATCCCAGAGTTCTGTCCTGGGCCTGGCTTTGATTATAATATCTGTACTTAGATTTAGAAAATGGAATAGGAGGTATGCTTCCCAAATGTGCAGATAACACCAAATGGGGCAAGCAGCTGTTACCTCAGAGGACAGGCTCAGAATGCAAAGTAACTTTCATAGATTAGAGAACTGGGCCAAACTAACAAAATAATTCAAACAAGGATAACTGTAAGGCAGGTAAAATGAAATGCACAAATATAGGATGGGTGACACTTGGCTTAATAATAATAATAATAATAATAATAATAATAATAATA
>CM034703.1:216150670-216168797 GCA_020142125.1 Phrynosoma platyrhinos
AAAATGGCTGCCTCCACGTGGCAGCGCAGAGCTATAAGTGACAAACTCCCGTCCCAAGTCTCGTGAGACCAATAACACCATGAGACTGGGAGCCACAATCAAGTAGCCTGATTGGACAAGGTGTGCAGGTCTACTTGTTCCCCTGCACGCCTTGACCAACCAGGTGTCTCCTGTCCTTATTTGGCCAGCACAAGAAACCCCTCCCGACTCATTGGGGGGTGTCTTTCTAGTACTGCATCAACAGGAGCATAGTGTGTATGTCAAGGGAGGCAGTGGTGCCACTTCATTTGCTTTGATCATACCACACTTGGAATATTTTGTCCAGTTCTGGGAACCACAGTTCAAAAAGGATATTGAAAACTGCAAAGTATTCAAAGAAGGATTACTAAGATTGTTAAAGATCTAGAAACCAAGCCTTATGAGGAAAGACTTAGGGAGCTGAGTATGTTTAGCTTGGAGAAGTGAAGACTGAAAGGTGAAGTGACAACTATCTTTAACTATCTGAAGTAATGTCAAGTAGAAGATGTAACAAGCTTTTTTTCTGCTGGTCAGGAGACTGAACTAATAGATTCAAATTACCAGAAAAGAGATTCCACCCAAACATTAAGAATAATGTATTTACTGTAAGAGCAGTTCAGCAGTGGAAAACACTGCATTAGAGCAGTACTTCTCAAATAGTGGGGTGCGCCCCCAAGGCCCCTTTAAATCTTTTCAGCTACAGTTAATAAAGCTATTCTTTGTTGTAAATTGATCCACATTTCTTTCTTTTTTTTATTCTCATATACGTTAATAAGGATTCAGTGTTATGCAAAGGTGTACTTATAACAATTTTATAGACAAATGATACTATTTACAGTTGCGCGGGGGGCGCAAAATGTTTTCTTCTTCCTAGGGGGGGCATGATAGAAAATACTTGAGAAGCACTGCATTAGAGGGTGATGAACTCTCCATCTTTGGAGTCATTGCATAGAAGCTAGATGGCAATCTCTCAGGAAAGATTTTGTCCTGTATTCCTACATAGCATAGGGATAGACTAGATGGCCCTTGTGTTCCCTCCTGAATCTTAAGATTCTGTGGAAGTCATTTCAGGCTTACTTGGATTGATGTTCAATTCTGTTCATATTTTAGTGTTTTCTGATGTCTTTCATGAAGTAGAGGGTAAATCTAGTGGAACAGATATGTGAAGCCCATTTCTTCAGTAATGGAGTATGATTTCATAAGGCCTATTTTAGGAAGGATCTAATCAGGGGAATTTATAATTAGCTCAAATATGCAAGAGTGGGGCCCTAACAATACCCCACAGGACCGTGTACTGTTATGTATATCAGAGGACTATGACGTTGATAGTCTTAGCTTTGTCAAACCTAGGTGTGAGTCTAAACAATGCCTTTGGTTTCTGAACTATCAAGGAAGGGAGTCAAATCTGATCACTGCCCCATTAAGTGTGACACTCACAACAAATAAGCACTATTAGGTGTCTCTTCCATTAAAAAAGACAAAAGATTTATATGATCAGAAGAGAAACCAGAGTATATATGTCTCTTCCAGTATAATGGTTTTTCCCTTTTGGCAACTCCCAAACCCGTCTGGTAGGGAACTTTCAATCTGTCCTGGGCAGATCTCTCAGTGCCTACATGACCTGCCATCTAGGGAATTATGGCTGACATCCATCAGAGGTCAGTCTGGGGTCATAGAGGGAACTCCACATATGTCCAAAATTTTATGAAAAATCACATCTGCTAATACCTATTCCATAGTAACTACATGTTACCATATGGAATGCAACCCTAGCGTAAGGGGACAAAGATGCTAAGGAGATGTAATGTTCCTTTTTCTTTTAGAATGTTTTCTCAGGAATCTTCCAATAGATACCTTAAAGTACATAATAGGTCTACATGGCTGAACTGCCTTTTTTGAGGTCTGAGTGATCTAACAAAGACTTCATCCTCACTGCAGAAATAATCTAATTTGACACCGCTTTCACTGCCAGGGCTCAATGCAATGGAATCCTGGGAATTGTATTTGTTGTGGCACCAGAGCTCTCACAAAGCTACACATCCCAGAATTTTATAGTATTGAACTACATCAGTTAAAGTGGTGTCAGGCTAGAATATTTCTGCAGTGTGGATGTGGTCAAGGGCAGAAATCACATATAAGTTGCAACCATCTTTATGTCTGGCATATGTCTGTTCCCCTAAACTCTTTGCTTTTTTCCAATTATACATAGAAACTGGGTGAATGCACAAGTATGCATATGAAATTTGTTTGATATTACTGTTGGAAGAGTGAACTGGCATTTAAATTAAATGACCTATACTTTTGTATGAATATATTTAGCAGTTCACTTTATTTGCTTGAGGGGTATTTATAAAAGACTCTCCCTGTTCTCATAGGAAATCCAAATACCAATTTCTTGATTCAAAATGTGACTAGCCACCCTCTGAAAACTGATATAAAGTAGTCTAGCATCTTAAGTATAAAATAGGCTTGATGTTTAATTTAATTCCAAATTTCAACCAGTAATTCTCAAAGGGATATATATACAGCTCTAAATGCATACAAAAGGGATTTTGTAGGTAGGAATTATCTAGCAGTTCTATTATGGCCCTTGCATTTGTCAGGATTTGCTGTTTTGAGCTACTACTTTCACTGCTGTGTCTGACATTAATTCTACTTTTTCACTGATTGAAGAAACTTCAGCTAATAAGCCCTTTCGGTGAGCATCTAATAAGTTCTATCTGCAGTGTGTAGCAAGCATAATTAATTGAAAGCTGGCTACCAGTCAAGAAATTTATAATTTGCTTTGGGAGAATTTTGTATTGGAAATTGACATTTTTAATCCAATTCCACTGCTTTATACTACATTTTGCTTCCCTGTACCTGCAGTAATTACATGCATGTATTAGGTATTTCAGTTTCTGAATGATTCCTATGTTGAACAGTGTGGAAGGCATTTGGTGATAATTGTATTAGGTTGTTTGTTAATTGCATTGGTTAAAAACACAAGTCTTTTTTAAAACATTTAATCACATGTCATTTAATTGCATGTTAATGAATGCTTTTCTTTTCTAAAAGGTTTTGACATGTCACAGGAGAAGGGACTAATTTCAAGGTAATATCAGTAAATAAGGAGAGAACTAATCATCACAACTGTATGTCTTCTGCCCTCTAAATTACACTCATCTGTATTCTTTCTTTACATAGAACCAAAATCCAGAAGAACAATTATTTTCAACTATGAAGTAACAGGATTTAAGAAAAATGGATGCTAGAAGTTTGCATATTCTGCTTCTGTTATTGTGATACTTTGGCTGCCAAGTAATGCAGTGTTGAAGGTTTGAGACAAAAATACCGCTCAGCCCTTATTAACACTCCCTAACTAATCTTGATCCTATAAAAGTTTTTCTTGGTGACATTGTTAGTTTCTAACTTTTTTTTGCCTTTGAGAACCCACTGGTCAACTGCCCATTTTTCATACCATCTCATTTATATGACCTTTGCACAGTGTTGTCCAGTTTTCAAAATAGCAATAAGGAATGGTCAAAAGACATGACATGTTAGGCTGACATTCAGAAAATATATTTTAATATGTTTGTGCTCTACCTAAATATATAATGCAAGTATCTATTATATAATGCCAGTATCTATTTCAGTAAACCTAGCCATGTATTTCTGTGTAAAATTAGAATATTTCCCAAATTCATAAATTATATAATGCACACATTTGCCTTTGTGAAAGTCTTACATCCCAAAATACAGGATGTTTAGCATCTTGTTCAGTTTATATGAAAGAAAGCACTTTCCAACCCACAAATAGAGGACATCCCTTATTATAAGAGACTCCTGCCAGCCTTATAAGAGAAAAGCTTTCTGGGCCTCAAATAAAGGTCATCCCTCATAATAAGAGATACCTGGCAACCCAATCACTGAAATTGAACTTGCTATGGGAAAAGCTTGCCTTTAACCAAGTCCTAAAGAGAAAGGGTGTCCCTCTCCTCTTTCTGGTACCACTTCTGTTATCTGCACCAGCAAAATAGTTTAAATTATTAAGTTATTCAAAAATGCAATCTTCTTTTACTTCATTTTTATTTCAATCAAATTCCCCTGGGAAAATTATACCATGTTGACAAAACACCTTTCTCTCAAACTTGTGTGCCTTCAGGGAACTGTTACCTACAATTGCACAGCACATTGTGTACTATAGAATAACTATAGCATGGAGAGTGGAAGAGAAATACTATAAAATGGCCCCAACACAGCTGCAATCTCACTAGTGTTCTCATTAAATTTGGGCCATCTGTCACTCCACATCTGACTTCACTGCTTTGAAAGCCATGTATTTGGTTCTGACTCTGTGTTGAGCTCATGTTGGTGACAAAAGGACCTCGGCATAAGGGACTAAAGACAGATTCACTCACCTAACACTGGAGTGGGATGTGTTCTAACTGTCTATGGATAGATTGTCACTTCTGTTGGAGCAGTGCTGTTCACAAAAGGTTCCTGTTTTAAAATTATTCTTTTTATGGTTGAAAAGAAATGTTGTCAGCTTTTCCAAATTCAAAATGTGAAAGTTTAAAAGTGTACTGCTGTCAGATTTTTGTCAAAATACAGGCATGGAGAATGTTGTTCAAGAGGCTTGGATGGTGTCATATGCTGGAATGGCCACAAAAATGAATTAAATAATCACAGATAAGTATATGAGCTTGTCTGAGTTTGATGAGAGTTAAAGGGATGATAGCAAAAAAATTAAAATCACATTGAATGTAGTGTGTTCTGCAACGTTGATGAGGACTGGTCTAGTATGTCCTGAGTCCAGAAGACTCTCTGAACATTGTGACAGTTCTGTCTTGCTCCTAAAATGAATCAGAGATGGAAGCATCAAAGTTTAAGAAACTTACATTGTGGAATAGCTTGTTATTTTATCTTTGAGTTTCTATACTTTGTTTTATAAAAAATCCTCAAAGTACTACCTTACTCACATCCCAAATTATTGTCATTTTTAGTTCATTACTCATATTTTCCCTAAAGAAATTAATTATGTTTTCTTTTGCTTTCTCGATTATAGTTTTATCTGACAACAATTCATCATTTAATCTCCATATATGTTGTGGTTTCTTCTCTTTCAGAGTAAGGGTTACAGGATTATGGTCTGATAGTACTTTAGTTATTACTTTAACTTTTTGTACATCCTTCATCAATGTTTTTATAATTAGAATTAAGACAATTCACAATAGGGAATGGTGTCTCTCCGAATAAAATGTATATTTTTTATCTTGTTTATTAAAATATCTCCTGCTATATATCATTCCCAATTCTTCTGTCAATTAAAAAAAAAACCTCTTTGATAGTTTTCCCTGATCATGTTTAATTTTTGTCCCTGCTTTTCTATCTAATTGTGGATCTATAACGGTGTCGTAATCTCCCATCATTATCACCTCACTATAATCAAATTCCATAATTTTTAACATAAGTTTTTATAAAATCTTTCTTTCTTTTTCTGAGGGCTATAGATTCCTACAATTAAGATCTTTTTCTCTTGTTTCATAATTTCTATCCCTATATAGTGACCTGCTTTATTGTTGAAGATTTCTCTTGCTGTAATTGGGTCTTTTACATAAATAGCCAATCCATTTATTTTATTTTTTTTTTTTGCAAATGATATGAATTCTTTCCCTAATTTTAAGTTTCTTAAAAATTTCTTATCTTTTTCTCTAATTCGTGTTTCCTGTATACATAATAACTGGTATTGGCCTTTTTCTAAATAATAATAAACTTTCTTTCTCTTGATCAGTGAGTTGATTCCTTTTACATTCCATGTAATAATTTTAATTTTTAATTCTTAAATAAATCAGGCAACAAGGATTGTTGTAGTATGCTCACTAGTTTTCCTCTAAACATTCCTTTTTGGTTAGTAGTTCTTTTTCCTCTTCCTCTTCTCTTGTTTTTCCCTCTTCTCTCAAGTCTCTCAAGCTCAGTCCTGTTTCTACCTCTTCTTCTTCCATCTCCCTTTCCTGTTCCTCGTCCCCTACCTCATTGTCAGGTTTCTTCCCTTTCTTTTTCACATCTCTTCTTTTCTCTATTTGATCCATCTTTACTTGAAATTCCTCCCATTTTTTTTCTCTTGATCTTCTCCTTCTTCCAGTTCTTGTTCCTCAGGTCCTGGGCTTCTCATTTTAGATTTTTCTATTTTTTCTGTATTTTTTTCCAAAATTTGCTTGCTTTTTGTATCAAATTTAATGTATGCCTTTTTGTTTCCATAAAACTGTGATCCCTTCAATCTCTTCCCATCTATAAGATATTAAATATTATTTTAATTGATCCATAAGAAATTTATAGTCTCTTCTTTTTTTCAATATTTTTGTTTGGATGTTGTTATAGATCTGAATTTCATTTCCTAATATTACCAATTTAGTTTTAAAATTTCTTTGGAGCATTATATCTTGAGTCTGTTTCCATACTACTCAGTAGATAACAATGTCTCTAGGAAGTTTTGTTTTTGCCATCTTGGAGTTGCATTAGGTTAGGGATCCCCCAGAAAACAGAGGAAAACTGCAGATTAAATGGAGACAGCCAAAAAATAAAATAAAAAAAGAAGTAATAGAGACAGTTTATTATTTTGTCAGGGAAATTATTAGTGACTTTTGAACATTTAAATAGTACACTGTATGTACTAAGGGGAAGCAGCAGTAAGACCTTGGAAGCTGTTTCCAAAGTTTTGTCATGTTTTATAACTCAGACTATTTTACTGGGATAGAGTTATACTGTTGTCAGCTCTATATAGAAATATATAGAAATCATGGAAATCTGTTGGTGAAAATAGGGAGACTAGAATGATGGATTCATACAGATTTTCAATCATGGTATAAGATTTTAAATTATCAAATAGGAGAAGAGAATATGGAAGATCTAGAATGATTGCAATCTATAAAACATAGAGAGGATACCAGATGGTTTATACAACAAGATATGAAAAATGGTTTTGAAATTCCTACTTAAACAGAAAAGGAAATGATACCAGTTGGAACTCAAGTGTTACACCTTCATTTGGATCCAAAGGAACATGCCATGAGACCCAAGTGGAAAGGGTCATATGTAATAATGTATTGAATATGGCCCACCAGCTATCTGATTGAAAAAGAAGGAAAATCAAAATGGGTTCACTGTAATCAGATAAAACTGGATAACAAGTTTGTTTGTGAATGTTTTTTTAGGATCAAAATATATTACTTGGACAAATTGGATAACCTACACTGGATTTAACACCTCCAGGATTTAACAGATATATTTATATTTTGCAGGCTGCTGCAGTGGCAAGAGTGTATCCTATTGGAGAGAAAAACCTTGAGATGGTATCTTAAATGGAAAGTTAGTTATGGAGAACAATGAGCTTGCTTGTGCCCTGGTTAGAAATATAAATGTCACTTTAGACTTTATTTGTACTGATACTGTCTATCCTGGTCATAGAGATTTACCCTCCCCCCTTTTGTGTACAATGCCTCTTATGCTGCCTGTTAGAAATATTTCATAATTCAATCTCCAAAGCTGCTACCTTGTATGCACTTACAGCTCAAATTGATATTAACTGATGTTATCTTTTGCTGTTATAATGTTTCTTTTTTCTTTTTACACAGAATTACAAAGAAAGGACAGTATTCATTATCATTTCATGGATTTTGCTCTGTGAAATAATACAAGGGAATAGAATTCCACAACATGCTGGGCACATGTTTAGACATCATCTATAGGACACATGTCTTTTTTGTGATTTTATCTGGTTTATCAAAATCTGCTGCAGGCCCCACACAATATTTTATATAAGATTCAAAAGATTAAAACATATAATTACAACCATGGGAATGTGTTTTCTTTTAAGCATGTGTGGAATAAAAGAACTTGAAATGCCAAATGGAGATTATCAAAACCAAGGGAACTTTTTTTTTTTTTTAAAAATATCTCTATTGTATAGATTTTATTTACATGGGACATATATTCAAAGTTATATACCTGAAGAAATGAATCAGACCAACTGAAATGATATGTATCCAGATTACTCAAATATTAATACTGATGTAAATGAGTTTAAACAAGAAAAAGTATATGTTCTGGATGGCAACCCTGAGATCCTATCCTATGGTTCTCCTTTTATAATTAAGCCATTAATTTCCATTCTGATAATTGTCAGTGTGTAGGGGTGGGATATTGGACTTTTCCAGTCCAAGTATGTAAGTCTGAGTCCAGGTTAGACCAAAGTGGGAAACATATAATGAGCCTTTGAAATTGGTGTGTTCAGATGAAGTTATAATTAATGTTCAATACTCAGACACTTTGGGGAGCAGAGTAACAACAGGGGCTATATTTGGAGCATTAACCCTAGGAGCTCATCCAGGGATCATCACTCAAGAGAATCATAAGAGCATATTGGGACATACACGCAGACTGGAAAAATCAATAATGTTACTGAGGAGATTGTATACATGTTGCAATATGAAATTGAAGAATTGAGTCAAATGATAAAGCAACAAAGGCTATCTTTGGATTACTTGTGGGTTGCAAAAGGGGGATTTTGTAAAATGATAGGAAGCCAATGTGTAGTAAAATTTAATAATTTAAACAGATCAATAGAAGATGAGATGGAAAATTTAAGAAAATTGATCCAAAATAATATTCATGATACAAAAGGGGGATGGTCTCTTTTTGGGTGATGGGCCTAAGCAGACTGCCAGAAATAGTGCACATTAAATTGAGGCACTGCCCTGGCTCAGTGCTAGGGAATCATGGGAACTGTAATTTATTGTGGCACCAGAGCTCTCTGACAGAGAAGGCTCAATGTCTCAGAAAAAAATACAATTCCCATGATTCCCTAGCACTGAGCCAGGGCAGTGCCTCAATTTAATGTGCACTATTTCTGGCAGTCTGCTTAGGCCCTAAGTGACTTGTGGCCTTCTGCTACTAGGATAAAAGAAGTCATATACATAGTGGTTGTGATATTGGTCATGATTGGAATAATAGGTTGTTGTTTTCCACTTTTTATCCACTTGTGTCAACATAGTATTATATCAGTAATACCCCAAAAGAAAATAGACACTTCTGAATTTTAGACCATAATGTCTATATTTTGAAGAAAATTGGTTGATAAAATGAACTATGTATGGTTCTTTGTTGGATGGATTGATTGGGATTCATATTTTATTTGGCTGCTTTTGACATATATTATATATATCTATATTATTTTAATTATATCTAACTTTTATATAACCATTTTATTATAAACATTGTATTTGTGATACTGAATTATGAGATAATTAAGTATCAAGAGGGGGTCTATGTAATGAATGAGTGGATTCTGAGCTGACTGTATGGCTGTGTGCAATACATTGATGTGGGATGGATTTGGACATCGAAATCAAGAAATTAAAAGGAATGTTGAGTTGGCCGGAGCAGATGGAATTTGCAAAACAAGAAGGAGTTTGTACAAACAAGGTGTGCTGGACACTCTGAACTGCATCAACTGATAAGAACTTGATGTGATGGTCCAGGATGTTTTACTACCAACAAGTTAGACACTGGTATGTTTTGAAACTATGGAAACCAAGAAAAACAAGATGAACAAGGTATAAAAGAAGTGGTCTACCAGCCTCACTTTCTTGGCACCTACCCAGGCAAGGTGTCATCCCAACCTTCATGGATGCATGATCAACATTCAGTGGAGGACCTTCGTGAGTATGTCTGAGTGAATGTGTGTGTGCCAGAGCTCTTGATACTTAAGTGATTGTCTTAATAAATGTTACATGCATAGTGTTTAATCCAGATCTGGTTTACTACATGTCTTTGTTAAAAATTCTATAGTCTAGGGTGGCTAAATTTCTCTCTGGATCAAAAGAACAACAGAAAACTTCGGTTCATGACACTGCCTATTGTTTTCCGGGCCCAGTATAAGGTGTTGGTGATGACCTTTAAGCTCTAAATGGGTTGGGTTGAACCTATCTACAGGACTGCCTACTTCCATACAATCCACCCAGCACGCTCCGGTCCTCTGGAAGGAATTTGCTGCAGCCAATAAAAACAAGGCTGTCTGTGACCTCCCAGGAGGCCTTCTCAGTAACCCCTCCCAGACTATGGAACAGCCTGCCGGACAAGATCTGTCAGATTAAGACCTTAAGCAACATTTAAAAAGCTGTTAAGATGAATCTCTTCTGACAGACCTTTCCGGACTAGATTTCCTGGCCTCAGGAGCCTCTCATCCCATCCTCTCCTATTTTTGGATGCTGCCACTGCTTTGCTTTGTTATGCTTTTTCAGATTATTGTTGTTTTTGATTTGAATTTATTCATGCTGTTTAATTAAGATGTTAACCAGTTAACAGATTACTGGTTTAATACTTTTTTAAGGGGTGGATGGGTTTGGGGTTGTTGGATTGCATATATTGAATGGAATTTTAATTGCTGTTAGCTGCCCCAATTGTTATCAGAGGGATGGGGTACAAATAAATATTATTATTATTATTATTATTATTATTAAAAGTGAAGGAATTAAATTGATTCTGTTTATGCTTGAGTGCATATAAATTTGGCATTGACTGGCTATACATTACCATTTGACACCAATTGATGTTGTAGAAAGGGGCATATTAATATATTAATATCGGTTTTCTTTCTATAATTTTCATGGTGTTTGGTTATTAGTATGGGTCCAGAGTATAATGTAACACAATAAACAACAATGCTTCAGTTTAGCCTTTTGAGACAGTAATTATGGGAAAACCAAAAATGCAAATAGCACGGCCCGTGATGACATCCTAGTGAAATTCTTAGCACATGCACTTTCATTTCAAGCTTTTGAAATAGCCTATATGCATGCGCTCTTTCATATGCTGAAATACACTCTGGAATTTAGGATGGAGCCTGCTGCAGTCTCACCCATCCTTTGCAGTTCCTGGTAGAGGGAGACAGGTAGGCCTTCATTTGTATTTTTCCTTCTCTTTGGCTGCATCTGCACTGTAGAATTAATGCTGTTTTACACTACTTTAATTGCCATTACTTAATGTTATGGAATTTTCCAATTTGTTGTTTTGTGAGATATTTAGCTTTCTTTGGCTGCATCTGCACCATAAAAATAACCTGGTTTGTCTGCACTTTAACTGTCATGACTCATTGCTATGGAATTCTGGAAACTGTGCTTTGTTGTGGCTAAAGCAACAATTCCCAGAATTCCATAGCATTGAGCTACAGCAGTTAAAGTGGGGTTAAATCAGATTATTTCTGCAATACAGATGCAGCTTTGGCAGAGATTTCTGATGCCACAACAAATTACAAATTCCAGGATTCCATAGGATGAAGCCATAACAGTTTAAATGGTGTCAAGCTGCATTGATTCTTCAGTATGGCCTTCTTCTTCTTAAGTTGCTCCATATAAATAATTTTCCCAATGTAGAGACTCAAGAGGGCAATCAAGTCATCCTATTGGTTAGTCTCAATTAGAGTAGATCAATTCATTCAATTGTTAAAAATGGTGAGTCAACTTGTAAGTAACTCCCACTGATTCAATGGATCTACTCTAATCAGGATGAACAACATGATATAGGTTCAGTGTACATACAGACAATGAATATCCTGGTGTATTTTAACAGCACATGCTGTACTTATGAATTAGACTCCCATAGTACTATGTGGTTTTGCTCCTGCCCAGAAAAAAAAAATGGTGGGTTGCATTTGTTGTTCCTTCTTCAGTTTCACATTTGAAGATGAAATAGTTAAATGAATTGAAGAAAAGAGCATGATTAGTTCAAGCACTCACATCTGCAAAGGTGAAGTGATTGTGACTCAAATATAATACAGCCAGCAAAAACAGAGAGGAGAAAAATTGATCTTTTTAAAAGAAGCTGCTCCTGTATGATTTCTTAAGTCTTGTGGTTTTCCTTTGCTATATTGATTGGTGCTTATGCTTATCTCAGAGTTTGCACAGTGTCTATCCCATGTAGTTATCGGTTCAACCCTCAAGTCCACTATGTGTTTCCTTCAGTTGACCTCAGTTAACCTCTTTTATTTTGTCAAGCATCAAATGTCAGTAATCAATTCCAGGCCCCCCTTTCTGTTGACCCCCTGTGGGATTATGAAGATATGACTTTTATGTCAGGGCTTTGTTATTTACAGAAAGCCTTGTGAATGTACACTTTCAGCCCAGGCACAAGTAGCAAGATGATATATATGGCAGTATCTTTTTTTTATGCTCCAAGTCATGGAAACGTAATTTTAGTTGTATAAATCAAAACAATTGTTCTATTTTTCCTTAGTAATCCCCTCATATCTGAAGAAGAGCTATTGTGTGTGGGGGGGTGTAGATAGATTTTACCCCAAATAAAGAATTATTTACCTATAAGCCTGTAAACCTTCCCTCCCTGGTATAGAGGTTTCTAGAAAGCTATGATAGGTAATATCATATTGCAGCCTGTAGGAGGTTTCAATATATGTGAGGGCTGGTGCACAAACATGCACCATAGCACATATAGAAATCTGTGGGCTGTCAAATGACAATGATTTTTTTTATAAGATATAAAATTCTCATTAAACTTTATGGCATAAAGGCATTTCTCCTTTCCATCTCATCTGTTCTGAATCAGTGACTTCCATCATGAATGGACCAGATGAAGATTAACAAATTCAGTTAACATGGACATGACTCTAGTCAGTAGAGTGGCAGATCAGGGTTTCAACTTGTGTAGAATGGAGGTGCAGTCTCCTTGAGCCATTAGCTTGTTATTGGCTGATTCTCTGGATCTAACCCTGAGCATCACTATCCAGGTCTCCTTGATGACCAAGAGCCCCTTTGCATACTTTGAGATGGAGAATCAAATAAATCTATACAGAAATCTATCTGATTTAGCATTAGATGCATCTTGTTTAAACCTCTATAACTCTATCTACTTGGCATATGCAGGGGTAGCCATGTTGGCCATACAGCAAAGTAAAATAACATTCAAAATCCACCATGTGGATTTTTAATTTAATTGTGTGAGAAAAAACGCAGACCAAATCTGAACTGACACACCACAAGAGCCTTGATCAGGCACATTCTACCTCTTGTCCAAAATATAGAAACAAGGCAACCCTGGATGACCTATTGTCTGAAACACTGGAACATTCACATTTGGTACCTCTGGATATATGAACACTATCCTTAAACCATATACCACCAACACCTCCAGCTATGTGAAGGACACTGCTGACTTTCTGAAGAAAATACAACCCATCCACAATCTCCCAGGGAACACCATCTTAGCCACTGTGGATGTGGAATCCCTGTATTCCAACCTCCCACACATGGATGTACTACAAGCTGTCAGGCACATCATTCCAGAAGGGACCTTAGCAGACCTAGTCATCAAGGTCTTCCACTTTGTTCTCACACACAAATAACGAACCTTTGATCGCAATATGTCAACATCTTCATGGCTGACCTAGAACAATACTTCCTTAACTCCTGCACCCAGAAACTTCTCCTTTACCTGTACATTGATGATAATGTAAGCTGGACTTTTGAAGAGGACATTCCACCAGAGTTTCAATAACTCCTACCCTACCATCAATCTCAGCCTGGAACTATCAACAGAAGAAGTTGACTTTCTGGATACTACTGTACAGCTACACAACAGATGTTTAAGCACCCCACTGTTTTGCAAAGTAGCTGACTATTACACATACTTACATGTCTCCATTTTCTACCCTGAACACATTGCCAGACTCATAGCCTGCAGCCAAACCCTCAGTACAATGACATCTGTTCAGATCCATAAGATAGGGATGCCAAACTCATGGATTTATACAAGCATTCTTCAAGCTACAATACCCATTACATAAAGTAAAAACAAATAAACAAGCAAACAAACAAATAAAGCAAGACTTGTACCCAGAAACTGAGAGAACACACTAGCAGTGTCATACAGCTCCCAAATGAGACCACTCAGATGTATCATCAATGAACTACAACTGATTCTGGACAATAATGCTGACCTCTCAAGGATTCTTGGTGGCAGTCATCTACTCACCTACAGTGTCCAAACCTCAAAGAATTACTTACCTACAGGAAGATACTTTCCACTCCACCCCATGCATCTGAGGAAGTAAACTCAAGTCTACAAAAAGTCATGCTACCCACTTCTCTCTTTCAGTTAGTCTCAAGTGCTACAAGATCCCTTTGCACACACATATAAAGTAATAGATTTGCTGGTACATTTTTTTTTGTCCCAGTTGTGTTTCCTCCCCTTTCCCCCCTCTATAAATATTTTATAAAGTGGGTAGCTGACATTCAAGAACATTGCTTATAACACTTGGATGACAATGTACAAAATGTATGTATAGTTCAGTGTGACTTCTTCAAGAAAAGGTGACATTGGGAGACTAAAATTCTCCATCTGCAAGATACAGAGTAATATAAAATAGGAAATACTTGTTACTCTTTGTTCATCATTTTGTTTACAATCTGGAGACAGTTTTTAAAACAACAGCAACTGTGTATGTTGTGTGGTGTGTGAGAAAGAAATTCCTATTTGCTAGTGATCTGTGTAATGCTGCAGATTCTATAGCTATGAGGTAACTTTAATGATCCTGATAGGTATGTTTTTCCTACATATTATTTAGATTTTTTTAAAAAAATCCATTGTCTAAATAAATATGGAAAAGTGGCTTTTAGTGTAAATTTCAGGCTCCTGGTACATTAAGGGCTAACAGATTAACCTAGATGTCAATTCCCAGTATATGCATATCGGACAATATATTATTTATAGCAGCATCTGGAGGGAGAGAAAGACAGGTCTGCTCCATCGGGGCTATCCAGAAAAGAAGGCCCTCCCTCCATCCACCATCATTTGGTGGGAGAGAAAGCAGAATGTGTGCTGTCTTAATCTTATTATGTTTATTTCAATATTGTATTTATTTTACATTTGTAAGCCATCTTGATTGCTTAGGCAAAAGGTGGGATATAAGAAATAAAGGTGATTTCAGCAAATGTGAGTTCTAGGTGCAAATGATTTTCAGTGTCTCACTCTCTGCAATTGCAATAGCAATAGCAATAGCAATAGCAAGTACATTTCTGTACTGCTTATCAGTGCACTTAAGCACTTCCTGAGCAGTTTACAATGTGTAAGCTAATTGCCCCCAACAAACTGGGTACTCATTTTAGTGACATCGAAAGGTGCCAGGCTGGATCCCCTTGTGACTATGAGTGAGTGGCTGCAGTACCAGCATTTAACCACTGCACCACTGGGGCTCCCTACATTTGTGAATTGAAGGAAAAATTCATTTGAGGGCCAAAATCCATCTACCTTCATTTTATCTTCATCCATCATAAATATATAAACAATTGAATTAAATTGGTGTATGTAGTAGTTAAGAGCCATAGTCATACAGTGGTTTGAGGACTGGATTATGACTGGAGCCCGCATTTCAATCCCACTCAACCATGGAAACCCACTGGGTGACCTTGGGAAAGTCTTGCAACCTCATAGAAAGGTAAAGGCAAACCCCTTCTAAACAAATCTTGGCACAAAAAGCCCATGAGATATCTGCCTTGGGGTTGCCATAAATTGGAAACAACTTGGAGGCACTCAGCAGCAACAGCACAGTAGTTACTGTTAGATTGAGTTAATGAGAATATTTTTGTTTATATCCCCACACGGCCATGAATTGTTGGGACACTGCCTCTCAATCTAATTTTTCTCACAAGACTGTTGTCGATAAGAAGGGAGAAGAGGACCATGTAGGCTATTTTGGGTGTCTTCTCTTTCCACAGACAGAGTAAGAAGAAGGCCCTCCCCCATCTGCCATGGTCCAAGCCTCAGAGGAACTGCTGGACTCATTCCCCTTCCCCACTGCCATTCCCTTCTTGTTTTGTGTCATGTCTTTTTAGATTGTGTCTGAGGGCAGGGAACTAATTAACTATCTGAAAGTTGCTCTGAGAGTCTTTGTGGATGAAGAATGGAATATAAATAAATAAATAAATAAATAAATAAATAAATAAAAGCATTGATACACTGATATGTTCATTGAGGCATGAAATTTTATGAAGCAGAACAACTATTAGGATGTTATCACACGGGGAGTTGCGGGGAGAAAGTGGAAATAAACCGGATGAGCGGAAGACTTTAATTTACGGGATTTGTCCCATTCTGCCTCATCTGATAACTAAATTCAAATTTAAAAGAGGGTTAATTCGAATGCAAACCTGATCTTTTCATTTTCGGGATTTTTGAGGATTTGAAAAGATCAGGTTTTTGTTCGAATTAACCCCCTTTTAAATTCGAATTTAGTTATCAGATGAAGTGGAATGGGACAAATCCCATAAATTAGTCTTCCGCTCATCCGGTTTATTTCCACTTTCTCCCCGCAACTCCCCGTGTGATAACGTCCTTATATAAGAACTGTCCACAATTGTAGCTGACAGTATATAGGGATTCTCTACTGAATAGTAACAAACATGTTTAATTGTGTGAAGTGCTGGGGAAAAATAGTAGATTGACTATGGATATTTCTCCCAAGACATCTGATAATGAAATACAAGGTCAACTGAATTCCAGTGGTCTAGAATTTGGGGATATCGGGATATGGTTCAAAGGGAATAGCTACTTCAGACAAAGCTTAGAGCTTACCAAAGTCCCTCCCCCATCTGCCATGGTCCATCATGAAGGTTGAGCATAGCAGGAAGTGCTATAGCCTGAAAATTTCCAAGTAACTGTACTCTTCATTCCTAAAACTCTCTGTAATGACAAAGCACTGTAGCTGCAGGTATGCCTGAATGGGTTCATAGGTGGAATAAATTTTCTCTGGAAATGCCAATGCAGTGGTGTACCTGAGGTTGATGTCATCTGGTGCCAGGGGATGAACTGCCTTGCCCTCCTCACAGCCACCTGGCTGCCCAGACTATTGCAGCTGCACTGGTCCCTGAAGGCAATCACCCCACCTGGAAAGGTCTTCAGGGTTTGTTCCCCACCCCCCAGCAGCCAACACTACTGAAGGGTGTAGCACTGTGGCCTCCAGAGGTCCTGTTTAGAGTCCTACTAGATGAGTGGGAAAGTGCTCTTTCTCACTTGCCCAGTAGCCATGCCAGTCTCTCTGTGTGCACCACCCTACTGGGTGACATCCCCCTCTGGTATGTCACCTGATGCAGTTTGAGCCCCCTGCACTTCCAAGAGACACCACTGTCCAGTGTTTTTGTCTGTTGTGATTACTCCTACAGAGAGACAGATAGATTCCCCCCCCCTGAAATTTTACCATGTTATTCACTGTCAATATAAGAATATATGTGCAGAGTAACACTGAGATTATGCCAAGGAATATGAAGGGAACAACACAGAACTAACCTGGCTAAGAAATATAGAAATGACCTTTCAGTGAATGAACACTTGACACAAAAATGATGTCACCAAAGAGTTTTCTGTATTGCTAGTATTTCCTTGTGTGTATATGTCAGAGTGTAAAATCAATAAAGGAATTGATTGCTTTGTAACATCCTTCCATTTCCTCAGCAAGGCATAATAACATGTTCCAACTTCTATGCTAGATCATGCATTCTTGTGGTTATAAAAAAAAAAGATGCATATCACTTTAACTGTATATAATTGAGAAAGAATGGTCACTGTGAAGGTCATTAGTTTTTACTAGATGATGTATACTGTTGTGATAAAAAGGAGAAATTTTTTCAATAACTGTTCTTTCAAAAACTGTACCATAAAAACCAAGATAATATTTCCATTTTCTTAACTTTACGGAATGAATACTAGCTGTATTAAGTACCCTCTTGATTATCTTGTATATATTACTTCAATTAATATTTAAGGCTCTGATTTTTTATGTTTATTCATTGTATGTGAGACTTGCATCAAACTGTCAGGGTATGCCAGTTTTCTAAGTTGTGAGTGGATGAAGGTATAGCAAAGTGGCAGGTGAAGTCCATGATAGTAAGCCAGCTCTGGCAATTAATGATGCAGTTAGACAATTAGGCCAGGTGATCTGGATATCCACTTAGCAGAGTATAACTGCATTGGGAGTTTGATTGAGTGTTAGAGAGTGTATTACTTATTATGCTGGTAAGAAGCTTGGTGTTTTTCATATTGCTGGGATGTAAGTTTGTTTCTCCTT
>CM034703.1:216168897-216185202 GCA_020142125.1 Phrynosoma platyrhinos
TCTGCATTGTATATGTACTTGGCTATTATGCTATGTTTTTGCTTTGCTAATTTTTTGCCTTACACTCTGCTGAAGTAAAATTCTATATTTGTTGACTCCACAACTCTGCTGTGATATTTTTCAATACACCCCAACACAAACTCTATTGAATAAAGGTGACTCAGATCCCATACTGCCACAAACAGAAATTATCACTCTTTTCAAAAAATTAAATGTTATAAAAACTGAATAATAGCATGGAACAGAGAGATCTGTCTTTCCAAAACTTTTTTAAAAATCTAAATTATGTATTTTTGGTTTTTTTTAATGAACAAACTGAACAAACTAAAAAAAATGAAAAAAATGTATAAATGTTTTAATGTGCTAATCTCTATAAACACTGGGGGGGGGGTGCATGCACATATGTGCGTGCAATCATAGAACAATAGAATTCTAGAGTTGGAAGAGACCACAAGGGCCATCCAGTCCAACCCCCTGTCATGCAGGAATAAACCATCAAACCACTTCTGAGAGATAGCCATCCAGCCTCTGTTCAAAATCTTCTAAAGAAGGGAGAATCCACCACACTCCAACGGAGTGTGTTCCACTATCAAATAGCTCTTATTACCAGGAAGTTCTTCCTAATGTTTAAGGTGGAATCTCTTTTACTTATAACTTGAATTCTAAATATAACATTCCTGCAAATCTTTAAACATGGCTATCATGTCACCTCTTAACCTTTTCTTCTTCAGGCTAAAGCCCCCCCCAGCTCCCTACATCTTTCCTCATAGGTCATGGTTTCCATTTATCAACTTATAAATGACAAATCAAAAGCCACTCAGAGTTCTCATAGAGTGCAAAGGGGCAGCCTGGAGTATTCTGTTTTTCCTTTGGCTTAAGGGAATAGCATAACTGAATGAACCATTATCTGCAAATATCATTGGACTCTCAGATTCCAAATGTATTCCAAGTACAGATTACAAGTGTAGTCATCACCTGCATGATAGAGAAAGCAGGTACTATATTAGATAATCCAACCATGGCGAAGGCTGCTGGTGAGAGGAGGGAAGGAGAGGAGAAAGAAGTAGCAGCAGTAGCAGCGGTCCCATGCCATCAGCCAACTGCCCACTGGTGAGATCCAGGGGGAAGGAAGAGGAAGTGTCATGCTTCCAGTGACCTGCCCACTGCTGGTGAGAGAAGGGAGGGAGGGATGGGAGGAGGAAGAGGAAATGGTGGTGGCATGGTACTTCATCAGAGGAAGAGTTTGCTATTACTAGCCTGAGGCTGAGAGAGTGTGCCTTGCATGCACGTGTGTGTGTGTGTGTGTGTGTGCTTTCAAGGCATTCTTGGCAACCCTAAGGTGAAATTATCATGGGTTTTCTTGGCACGTTTCATGGGGAGGTTACTATTGGTATCCTGAGGCTAAGAGAGTGTGCTGTGGGTTCTCCCCCCCGGAACTCCCACCCCCAGAAGCCCTCCCATTGACACTGGGTGACACCTGGTGTGGGAATGCCACTGAGTTTGTACACTCTCAGTCTCTAAAATGTTCACAAACACTGAGATCGTCCATTAAAAAGACAAAGCCCCTTAGTGTGAAGATGGTTAACAGTAGGTTCAAAACAGGCCACTTTCATATTGCCTCATAAGGTCTTGACAAGCTTCTGAGTCAACAGCTCTTCCTAATAGAGTTCCAGGCTACACAGATCTTTGTGAGGTTCTAATAGACTAATTTTGTAATCCAATCCTTTTGTAATTCAATCCTAAATGGATGGATTTGATTTTCCAATATTACACACTGTTTTGGATTTGGACTGAGCTCTTTTGAGAAACTTTTGCTGAGCTAGAACAGAGCAGCTGGTTTGGATAGCAGTTGGAAATATAGCACCTATGATTAGATAGAAAGTTTGGAAGTTGGATGAAGCTATTATAATGTTTAAAGCCAACTAAAAAACCCCCAGCTACTAGCAGTTAAAATGTTTTAGAAATGGTACTTTGATATTTAGAATTTATAGTAATTAGGTCTTCATTATGCCAATCTGAGCGGTTTCTCCTACTCTGTTGAGTATTAGCCAGTTCAGTACAAATCAGTTTTGGTTGGACTGAGAGCAATGATAATATTGTTGAATGTGACATTCTTTCATTGTCTGCACTGAAGAAATACTTAAAGATGCAAGTCTAGCGTTCTGGAATTTGAAACAGATACTTAGTATTGGCAAGCAGCATCCATCCACAATTGTACAGTAAAAGATGTGGTCTCTATGAGACAATCAATTAAGTCATGTTTAGAGGTAGATCAATAACCAATTCCTTGGCTGAAGGGTCTTTTTCTTTTCTTCTCTTCTCTTTGCAACAATGGCAGATGGTGTCAATTGTACTTAACTTGATTTATCACAGTTATCAACAGATTAGGAGAGATGACAGCTTGGTGCCAGCTCTGGTTATTAATGTTCATAAGAGATGGCCTCATCATTCCCAGCTCTCACAGTGCAAGGCTTTAGCTTTTCTACTCTTTTAGAAAATATCTGCTGAAAATCTATCATGGCTTAGCAACTGTTGTTTGGTTCTTGCATGGAATTGCCATTATTAACTCTAATCACCTCTAACAGTTGGAGGCTGTGCTTAAACTTCTGGAGTAGCATGCCTTGAAACTTCCCTTCCTCCACCTTTCCCATTTCCAACATAATTCTTCTATGCTTGGTTAACATAATGTGCTATATGAGTATGCTAATAATATTTTTTGTACCATACAGATTGCTGCTGTTTCTTATACATTTTGCACTTGATGCTAATGATGGCACCAAAGCTCATAACTGGAAAGTCTGCATGATGCTCTCTACTCAAAACTTCAATTACAATTTTGGACCCAAAGCTTTCTGGAGTTTGCATTTGGTAATTAGTTTGGCTCAAGCAGCAGCCACAATTCCTGTTGCTACTGTCACCCCTTCACTTAGCAGCATCAGCAATAGCTTAGTGTATAAGAGCATCTGAGAATTTAAAATTCCCAGGAAAGTAATGTTCCTGCAGCTTAATGAAGTGTATTTAAAGCTGCGGAAAAAACAACAATTTTCAATTTCACCAAGGCTGCATCTACACTACAGAAATAATCAGGTTTGATACTGTTGTAACTACCATGGCTTAATGCTAGGATATTCTGGGAACTGGAATTTTATGATATACTTAGGCTTCTCTGTTAGAGAGTACTGGTGCCAAAACAAACTGCAGTTCCCAGAATCCCATTGCATTAAACCATGGCAATTAAAGTGCTGTCAAACAGATTCAACCCCAGTTACCTTTGGGAAAGGGGGAAGAAGGGGGGTTATGAAAATAATGATGGTACGACAGTTTCACAGGTTAAATGAACTAATTCAGATATGGTCAGAATGAAATCCAAATTATCTTATGTGGGGCTATCAAAGGTAGGAATGTCTGGACGTAACTTTTTCCAATACATGCCCATTTCACACGTCTTAAGGGCCTTTGCAGACTGCCAGAAATAGTGCCAATTGAGTCCACTTTAACTGCCTTGACTCAGTGCTAGGGAATCATGGGAACTGTAGTTTATTATGGCACCAGAACTCTCTGACAGAGAAGGCTCAATGTCTCAGAAAAAAAATACAGTTCCCATGATTCCCTAGAACTGATCCAGGACAGTTAAAGTGGACTCAATTTGCACTATTTAAGTCATTCTTTTGTTTCATCCAGTTTTCCACAGCAATGACAAACATATTTTAAAGGATGCAGGGAAATGTGAATGGCCATCTCTCTAGATATCTTTAGCTCTATATTCCTGCATGGCAAGGATTGGATTATTTGTCCCGTGACAACATTGGTCTATGATTCTATGGATTTTCTCTGGGTATATATGGATATTTTATGTACATATTCTTGTATGTAACCTCCCCAGATATACTGTTTCTGACTAATAGTTCATTGTGCTTTTAATGTATTTTATATGCTGTAAATTTATTTTACTGACTTTCAGAACCATAATAAAGAACGGATTGATTGATATGCTGTTTCATGTTTAGAACTTCTAAATTGAGAAGGTATCACAAATTTGGAGAAGAGTAGCATCTGAAATTTACTCATGTTCTGATCTTCATATTAGTTCAGAAACTCTAAATTAGGTTGGTTCACTGACAGAAACAAACCAAAGTTCTCCCCTATCCCAAGAACATGGAGGTGCACAAGTGAATTGGCCCTTTTCTCCAACACACTTACAATTTTGTTACAATTTAAATTAATGGGAATAAACAAAGAAGAAAGGGTGGATTTTGAAGAAATAGAGTCATTGTAGGGAGGAAGCTTTATTGTACCATTGTACTAAATACAAATTTGAAATGGGAAGGGGAAAGAGGAACAATTGTTAAGGGAGTAGGAAAACCCTCAACTGATAGTGGAGTTGGAAGAAAATGAAAGTGGGGAAAGCATTAGTTTAATAGGTTGGGGCAAGGCCTTAAATAAAAGGGTAACAGAGATTGTTTTGGCTATGCAAAATGATGAGAATATAATGAATGAACCAATCACATGGTCTGAACACAGGGAAAAACAAATGATTGGGGTAGTTATCAGGTAATCTCTCTGTCTAATTCTGAGTTCCATCCAGGACAAAAGCAATGACTAAAGAAAATGAACTAATAAAATAAAGACAGTTTTGAATTTTTAAATTTATTCCTTGAATTCTATTTTTATCCTATTTATTTATTATATTAAGAGAGTCCTCTTTTTTCTCACAAGGAAATGTGTGCCTCTTTTGGTCATTTCCCTCACCAAACAATATGTGTTTTTTTAAACTTTAATTTTTATTCATTTGAATTGTCTTGTTACTTCTTTCAAATACAGTATTTACAAAATATTTTTAAACTTTTAAGAATATTCTGTCATACTCAAAATGTTGCTTCAATATGTGTCCAATTATTACACAACATAATCCTCTTTATTGATGTTGAAAATTGGTTTAATTTAATTATGAAGCTTCTTTCTAAGTAATTTTTTTTTTATTTTCTTCTTTTATGACTTCCTTAGATTGGACTGATATGTGAGACATGATATGTTTTGCTACTTGGCATAACAGTATTAGCCTCCAGTGTTTTTCACTTTCTTATTTTAATTTCAGATCTGAATGTTGTTTTTTTTTTAATGTTTTTACTTGTGGGTTATTTATTTCATCTGTCATGTTCAATAAGCATATTTCTCAAATCATTTTGTAACCTATTTTAAGGATCTTCCAGATGTGATGATGGATATCTTTCCAGAATTCTTTTGTTTATGGGCAGTACCACTATATGTGGATTCAGGAGCCTTTTGCATTTCCATACTTCTAACAGTTATACTGATTATTTTAAAATAATTTTGCTATTTTTTCTGGTGTTAAATGCCATAGATACACTATTTTGAGATACGTTTCATGTATTAATTGACATTTTGTGAACTGATAAGCTCTTGTTCTTGCTGAATGCCAGCTTTGTAATTCCCATGGTCTTCCAATGTCTTTTGCCCACGATATCATATACGGTGAGTCCTTGTTATCCCCTGGAGTTTGGTTCCAGGACTCCCCTGTGGATAAAAAAAAAATGTAATACACTCATCCCTCCCCTTTGTGGACTTAGAGTTCATGGTCTCACCCATTTGTGGATGGCAAGTGGGGGGATAAAATGGTGCATGTGCCTTCAGTGCACACACAGCACTGCATGTGGGAGCATGAGACCATCAAAACAATGGGACCCCAATATTTCCAATTTTCCCAATTTATAGGAGGTCTGGAATGGATCCATGAATTGGAAGGGACAACTGTATATTCATATTGTTTGCTAGACAGTTGTAGTAAGGATTTTGGAAAACAATTCACTATGGAAGTGAGTGAAAGGTGACAAGATGGAAGGTAGGAAGTACATATTAAAAAGTGCACATTTTTGTGATGAACAAAGTAATAGACTGCTGGTGAAAGCTAATTATGAGAAGATAAAGACTGAGGGAGTGGTAAGTGGGTGTTAATTATTTTCCTTTCTTTTTCTTCTTTTTTTTAAAGGAATGTAAATGATAAACCATGCTGTTGCCATGGCTTCTTCCAGAAAGATCATGTCCATGTTTTGTACTAACTGTAGTTTACGAACCAAGCACGAGGGTAGCCCCATGTAGAGCACATTGCAGAAATCTAGAAGGGAGGTTACCAGCGCATGCACAACAGTCTCAAGATCCCTTACTTCCAGAAAAGGGCACAGCTGGCATATCAGCCGAGATGTGCCATATCATTAACATTAGATATGCAGAAGTTCAGGTCTGGGCATGAGAGCACTAGCTGTAGTTCTTCTGTAATTTCCTCATCCTGTCCTGTCACTGTTGCCACTCAAATACAAAATGGCAAATATCTGCAGTAAGGAATAGGGCTGAGTGAGAATTTCATTTCAATTGCTTTTTAAAAATAAGAATTAATCCAAATTTTCAACTTTCATCATATTTAAAAGATATAGGAGAAGCTACAATTGACAGATAAATCAGTTCAGGGCAGAGACTTTGAGAGCTTAACTTTTTACAGTCTTGGTGTGAATTCCTGTATATTAATCAACCTTAGGTTTGAATTGAGGCTGCCCAGTCCTTTTCCTTACAGACTCCTTGTCTTTTACATGGCAGGCAAGTGTAACATGGATTCTTTATGGTAAGAGTAGCTGGGTCTGTTGAATTTCTTATAATTTCTTCATATTTTGGATGGAAAGATCTTGAGGCTTACAAATTCAAAAGTGGACCAAGAAAACCAAGATGTGGGTTTCACCCTCAGGTCAAAACACACTGCAGAAATAATCCAGTTTGAGACTGCCCTGGCTCAATGCTAGGGAATTCTATAGTTTTGGACATTTAGTATTCTCTGTCAGAGAGCTCTGGTGCCACAATAAACTACAATTACCAGGATTCCCTAGCACTGAGCCAAGACTCCTGGTTTTGAAAAGATGCTGGTTAAGTGCAGCTGAGGTCTGTGATGCAGCTGGGTTGCACTCGCCTGTTGCATGTGATAAGATCTGGCTTCAGAATTTAATACGACTGCAGTAAGTCATAATAAATGATGTGTGATAAATTCCTCTGTTTTGGACCTCAGTTTAGAATCCTGGATGATCATGCTCTTAAATCACATAGGAAATCTACATGTATAGAGAGGCTCCTGATGAGAGCTAAATTCACCATATTTAATAGAGATCAATGAAGCAAATGAGAGATAGGAACAAAACTTAGGTATTTGTTGGAATATCAGCTATAAAAACAAACAAACAAACAAATGCCCTTCCAGAAATGTTGCGGTTTTGGATACTTATTTTTAAGTCAGTCAATATCACCGTGTTTTAATCTGAATTATCAGGCAAAATATCAACCATTGGTTAGATTGGTAAAATAACCATGGGCCTTTACAGACTGCCAGAAATAGTGCAAATTGAGTCCACTTTAAGGGTTAGGGTTAGTACTAGGAAATCACGGGAATTGTTTTTTTGTTTTTGTTTTTTCCTGACATTGAGCCTTCTTTGTCAGAGAGTTCTGGTGTCACAATAAAATACAGTTCCTATGATTGCCTAACCCTAACCCTTAAAGTGGACTAAATTTGCACTATTTCTGGCAATCTGCAAAGGCTCCATGTTAGTTTACCAGTATAAACTAATATTTTTTAAAAAAATGTCTGACTTGGTAATAATTCCTTACAAACATTTGCAAATCAGTTAGTTTGTAAAGGACAAACATCTTGTTTTAAGATTTAAGATTAAAACAAGTTTAAATAATAGACATAGGGCTTTTGCAGACTGCCAGAAATAATGCAACTTGAGTCCACTTTAACTGCCCTGGCTCAGTGCTAGGGAATCATGGGAACTGTAGTTTATTGTGGCACCAGAGCTCTCTGATAGAGAAGGCTCACTGTCTCAGAAAAAAAAAACTACAGTTCCCATGATTCCCTACCACTGAGCCAAGGCAGTTAAAGTGAATTCAAGCTGCATTATTTTCTGGCAGTCTGCAAAGGCCCATAGTTTTATAAAGTATATAGAAACACAATATAAAAACTTCCCACAAATGAAAATACAGCATCCTATTGGTGACAATCCCTTCAGCAACCAGTCAAACCACCCATATTTTTTTTTCTTAAAAAAGTCTTTCACTGCTGACTTTTCTATTACTGATTAGTGAGGGTGAATTTTTGAAGACAAGGGATACATACACACACACACACAGGGTACATCTCTAGTTGGATCACTTTGGGTATAAAATGCAGCTTTAATTTGTTGGTGCTGTTTCCCGTCTTGCAAGGAAACCACATGTAAAAGTTATCCTCTGCATGCAAGTAGCTTCTCAATATATCAGGATGATTGTCCCAACACATTGTTTGGGGGAAAGTACCAGGCTCTGCCTCTTTAAACTTTGAACTTGGATACTATGTGCCGTTGCAGATCAGCCCAAAGGGAGGCCACCTCAACCCCACTTTGACACTGTCTTGATGCCACACAGCCGTAAGCATGGTGCATGGCATCAGGATGCACGCATGGTGCACGGCATCAGGACACCCTTCTGGCACAGCGTTTAAACACGCTGTGCTGAAAGGACACTGAAGAGCTGCAGCGCCGGCTCTTAGGGGAGCCTTTTGCCACCCCTAAAAGGCACAGCATTTTGTTGCTCTTTTAAAGGTGGCAAAAGGAAGGATCAGGGCCACAGCATGGGGTTGTCATGGCCCCGATTCACTGCTCCCCAGGGCAGTTCTCTGCCACCTCAAACGGGCTGTGTGCATCGGCCCTATCTCAGGTAGAATATTTTGACTCCTTACATTGTCTCCCAAAAATTTGTAATGAGGCAATGGATTTGAGAGAAATAAATTTGAATTAAACATAAAAAGGATAATCAAAAGGTTCATGAAAAGAGTTAAGAACCCATAGGCAGGGTTAAAAAATATGTAAACCTATATATTCATATATTACTTACTTACATATGATATATTCAATATATCTAATATAGTTTTCAGATAACTTTTTTTTATTATATCTCATCTACACTTTACAACAAGTGTTTGGGGCTTTAGGTTTCTAATTATATAAAAACACTTAAATGCTGTCATTTATAAACACATTGCTTTGAGATTGGCCAAATGTGTCAAGAATAATTGGGCTGGTTTATACAATAAGAAATGCCCAGTTTGAAACAGGGAGGAAGACTGAGTCTAAAAAATAGATAAGAGTGGATGGATTTATAGCTTCATCCTCATTAATTGCAAGGACAGCATTTTTTTCAAAAGATAATTGAGAGGTCACCAAATGGACACAAAATGATTCTGCACAATTGACTCATACATTATTCTGGTCCTCCCATGTATAAATTATTCCTAATTTAAAAGGTCATGAGATGTATGAAGAGATTTGTGGGTTGGCCTTTTACATAGATGAAAAAGGTGGTCTTAAAATTGATCATATGCCTTAACTAGCCAATAATGTTACAGAGGTAAAAAAAATACTGCCAGAGAAATTAAATAAAACCATGCTGTGTCAAGTGTGGGGTGTGCCTACTCGCCCAGGACACCCCTTCTTGCAAGATTGTAAATAATAAATTGGAAATTACTGCTTCACTTGCTTTGCTGATTAATTTGATTTGATACTTAGAAAACTGTATCCCACAATAATGTTTTGGGTTTGTTACTTCTCAAGGATTAAGTCATGGGAAACTATCTTGCATTTAAAAAAAATAAAACTTTAACCATATTCTAGAAAATTGAAAGTATATTCACAAATGTAACATTGGAAGCTCAGAATACTGCAGAATCCTGTTATCCCCTTTGGCAAGTCACACTATCTCAGCCTCAGAGAATGTAAATGGCAACTTTCTGAAGAAGCATCATCTGAGGCTGCGATAGTGTGACAACCAGGGCTGAAGAATCCTGTTACCCCCTTGGGCAAGACACAGTGTCTCAGCTTCAGAGGATGTTTCCTCTGGGGGATGCTGCCATTTACATCCTCTGAGGCTGAGATGGTGTAACATGAGCCTCAGAGGAAGGCAATGGTAAGCCCCCTCCCTTTGAACTAGCCTTGCCAAGAAGACTTCAAGATAAAGTTGTCATAAATCAGAGGCAGGTAATCATGGGAGATTTAATATTTCTTACCCCCTTTTATTAACATTTCCATGGCCATTCTTTTGTTAAACTAATGGATAGCCCCTGGGGATCCCTTCCAACCCTAGGGTTCTCTTTATTCCTCCATGGCAGAAGGGAGTTGGAATGGATGGCCCTTAGGGATCCCTTCCAATTCTAGGATTCTGTGTGTTTCTGCATGCACCTTCAAAAAGTCCATCAACCTATGTGGGGAGGGCTGTAAATTTCCAAGGGTTTTCTTAGGTGAGGAATCCTGAAAGGTGATTTTCCCAGTTCCTTCATCTGAAAGCTTGCCTACAACATCTGGTATTCACTGGCAGTGTCCTATCCAAGTACTAATCAGGGCTGACTGAGCCTGCATGGCTTCCAAGCTCTCTATGTTGTTGGACTGCAGCTCCCAGCATTTCTCAGCAATGGCTACACCAGCTAGGGGCTGCTAGAACTTGCAGTCCAACAATAGCTGGACTCCATAATTCAGTTTACACTGAAGAGAGCAGGATAGAGAAAGAAAATTAGAGCATGGAAAAAGTTTGGACTACAGCTCCTACAAACTCCGTTCTAGCTATAAGACTTGTAGACAAAACTGAATCTCAACAACTTTACCTTCACTATTATGTGAAAATTCAAACCCTCTTGCACCCCTGCAATGATGCCATAAAGCAAATGAACAAGATCCAAAAGAAATTTCCCCATCCCTTTTCTTCATTTGCAAGTGAACCATCTGTAAATTCTCACATCTAGGTGATCAGATGGCACATTTCTTGGTTTGTACAGAAAGCCATTAAAAGGGTTGAGAAATCCACAATTCAGGTGTTCAGCAAAACCATGGCATGAAATCATTATCCATGAATGCAGAATCCATGGATATGGATGGTCACCTATACCATTCTTAGAATTTAAGAGGGGAAAATGATTTCAGGTCCTTCTGCATGAGATAATCTAAGCAGCATTGTCTTCAGCTACTTTTGTAGTTTTTTTCTTTTTTCAGCTAAAAACCCTGTATCAAAACCAGCTCATTTCACAGAATGGGATGGATTGCCCTGCTATTTCTGAAAACAACAAAAGGGGCTTATAAAACCATTTTTTCATGCTTCTTTGGATCCTGGCCATTACTATCCCATGCAGTTTATTTATTCTACCATTAAAGGACAACAGCTGTGACTATTTGAGTATATACAGCATAAAACTTAGTTGTAAATAATAAAATAAAATATGCAAAATCTGTGAGGATTTAGTTACTTGAGATCTGGCAGCAAATCAGGTGAGAGTTTCAGTAGATAAGTGTTGTTGTTTTCTTTTTCAGAGGTGGTCTATATTTCTCCCTAAATCTTCTGTTCAAAACACAATCATGTTGACAGCAAAGCTAGGATTAAGGCATTGGAGAAAATAAGTTTGGCAATCATTTGCTGTCTACTAGGCTTGACCTTCTTCACACTGCTGATAGCACAGTTGAACTGCTGACTCTTCTGACTGAGGCTCCCAGCTGAGGTGGCTTAAACAGTTGACAGGGCAAATGATTGAGGCCAAAATGTCAGGAAAATGAGCCAGGATAGGACTTGCATAGAGTACTGTGGTGTTTCCCTGAATGAGGAAAGGAATGGATCATAGGCTGTCATCATTGTCACTTGATTGACCTTTCTATGTCTGCACCCTCCTGAAAGCTTCAGTCATGCTATATCTGTATGACCATGTTGTCCTTAGCTTGCTTTTCTGAAATGTTTTCTTTGCCTATATAATTGATATCAGAACCTGCAAACTTTCCTAACAAAGCATGCTATGCAGTTCAACAGTGTGGACTTCCATACATTTGAAGCATGGCAGTGTATTGCTATTTGTCTCCGGCATCTCTCATTCATTGATTAGGATCAAGAACATTATCAAAATAAACTTTTATTACATGGTTTCATGGAAATTTCACAACCAAATACACTTGTCCCTTGGTATTTGTGGGGGATCCATTCTGGACTCCCCTTCACACACACACAGATACCAAATTTCACAAATATTCAAGGCCCATTATCCCCAATGGTGGGTCGCCATTGAGGACAATGGGACAAGTGCTCCCTCCTTCCCTCCCTCCCTCGCTCCCTCCCTCCCCACCCCCCACCGTACCAGGGCTGCCGGGGGCTGTAATCCACCTTGGCTCCATAGGGACTTGCTTTCTCAGCAGCACTTGGGGCCTGGCATGTGCACACCCCACCCCTCTCTGCCACAGCCAATTGACATATCATGTGCCTGTTGGCTGTGATGGAGGGCAGGGTGGGTGGAGGACATGTGCACGCTGGGTCCTAAGCGCTGTTGGGAAAGCAAGTCCCCATGCAGCCAGATTGGATTGCAGGCCCTAGAGGCCCCAGTGCTGGGGGGGAAGGAGAAGGGAGGGTGCTGGGGGGGAAGGAGAAGGGAGGGAGGAAGGAAGGGAGGAAGGGAAGAAGGGAGGACTTGCCATTCACAAATTATCAAAACCATGGATGGCAAGTCCATGGATACCAAGGGACCACTGTATGCAGAAAATGAATCATGTCTCCTTATAATCACCTATATTCTCAAAATAATATTTCTACTGTATCTTTGATTTCACTCTTCGGAACTAACTAAGGTGCTGAATCTCTTTTTGGAGTAATATTCAGCACCTCGGATAACTTTTTTAAAGTACAGACAAATACTCAGAAAAAAAACCTGGAAACCTTGTTAAGGTAAAATCGAAACCAACTCTACCTTCTTCTTTCAATACTCAGCTTGTATATTGGTATTTAGTGGTCCTAATGCTTGTATAGTTCAGACTACAAATTAACTTGGAGTCTTCTCTACCTCTCTCTCTCTCCCTTCTGTGGTTTAATTCTTTCCTCTCTTATCTCCTATTTACCTGAACTCAGCAAGAAGGAATGGGGTTGTGCCTTGTAACCTCCTTTCAATGTCCTTCACTTATCATAGTGGTTCTTCCCAGTTCGTAATGTGAGCACCTGAAGGGGGGAAGCTTATGTAAGCTGTATATGAGCAGGTCTCCATTCAGTCTGGAATCTTTACAACTAGGACCCTGTTTGCACAGGCTAAATAAAATGTCCTTCCCCCCATCCCTACAGTAATCAGACTGGATGACACAGGGCCCAGCCCTCAGTTCTGGTGTGAACTGTACAGATGAAGTCTAACCAGTTCAGCACTGAACCTGGGATATAACACCTTTAACACAGACTTTAAAAACTCAGTGTTTGCCCTCGATGTTCTCAACATCTCCATTACCATGGACATTCCATTGTGAAGCTCGGTGGCTGTTTACAATGTGGTCTGCTGTGCTACCCAGTTCCACCACCATGAGTTGTTCACTCTGAGATCAGAACAGGGCACCTAGCCATGTAATTGATGCTGGACATCTCGTTCTGACCTCAAAATGAGCAGCATGTGGCAGTGGTGCTGGCCAGCACAGCAGGACACATGTGCAAATAGCTCCCTGGTAACATAACAGAGTGCCCAAGGTAATAGCAGGGCACTGGGCCAGCCTCAAGGCCAGAATACTCTGTACTGCTGCTAGAATATTCTGGTGCTGACCTGGCCATAGCAGATTGTGTGAAGCCAAACCATAAAACATACACAGATGTTTTTGCTACATGCATGAATACCAGAGGGTGGGTTTATGCAATGTATATGACACTGAGGCCATGGAAATAGTGGTGTCACTAAGGGGATGTGGTGGTGTAGCCCACACTGGGTGACACCCTGAAAGAGGGGTGACACCTAGTCAGGCCCTCCCTCCATGCACCATCCCCACATGCTCCCCCCCCCCATGCACCACCTTATAATTTTTCTCATCAGGAGGAAGGGAGCTTGTGCCACCTCCAGAAGCCCCACCTCCTACACCAGGTGATACTAAGTGTAGAGATGCCACTGCATGGCAATATATACAAATAGGACTAAACTTAAAAATCTGTCAAATTCTAAATCATACATTACTGAATAATGAACATCATACTGTGGCAGTGACACACAAATATTAATAGAAAGAAATTTTTTGTAGATACATCAGATATGAATCGACCCATGCTCTTCTCTCTCTCTCTCTCTCTCTAACTTTTTTAAATGGTTTACTCTTGATTTCAATACCTTCACATTCTAAATTTTTATTTTATGTATATTCTGACTTCTGTCACAGGACAAGAAAATGTTATTTTCTAATTCCTATAAAACCATTTAACTGTTCTATTTCTACCTTCTTTAAAATAATAATAATAATAATAATAATAATCACCCTTTGAAAGTTGAAAATTTTGTGCAGCCATTTAAAATATAACAATGAAAATAAAAAGGATAAATGCTAGGCTTTAGTCTTGAAAATAACACAAAAGCCAGTAAGATGTAAGAAATTCCTTTAATTTATCAGTCTAAATGATAGTGATGTATGCTTTTTTGTAAGTTCATGATTGACACAGTGCCCTTTGGGTTATGCTGCTTTAGATTCACTTTTTATTTGACAATTCAACTATTATTGAGAGAAAAAGTGATTATCTGAAGGCATTTACTTTTGGACATTTTGAACAGATATTTCTTCATATAACTCGACACATTTCCCTGCCAGTTTTGTGTATACTCTTTTCCCTGCTAATTGCAAATGTCAGTAAAGGCCTCTAGAAAACAAAAATGAATTTAGTGGCCTCCCTGTATACCTTTCCCAGAGAGGTTTGCCTGAAGCCATCCTTCTGGTCATGTTACCTGTTGAATAGGAATGGGTGAAAAAATATATGAATTCACATTTGTTCACAAAAGTTAGCACCTTCTCAGTGTCCCAATGGTGCACACCAGACATGAGGAACATTTTTGATCCAAGTTCTAAAATCTACCGTAACTTGGAAAGAGTTTTAGGGCCTTAGCCTTAGCTAAGTCTAAAAATATCAATTGAAAGTAAGTAGGTGAGATTAGGCATATAATTTGGACATTTTACTGCTAACCACGTAAAATATAACTCCGCTCTCCACACCTCAGATATATCTATACTTTAGATATAATGCAGTTTGACCCCACTTTTAGTTCTGTAGCTTCATCTTATGGAATCCTGGGATTTTAATTTTACAAGGTCTTTAGCTTCTCTGCCAAAGACTGTTGGTGCCTCACAAAACTACCAACCCCAGACTTCTGTAGGATGGAGCCTTGACTGTTAAAGTGGTGTCAAACTACCTACAGTTCAGATGCACCCCTCTATCCAGAAGTAAGGAGTAGTAGAGCACTTTCCTGAGTTACAAGGCAAAGTTCACTTCCTTGCAATATCTTCCTAGATTTCCAACCAGAGATTTTTGTCCTTAGAGCTCAACTGCTGTGCTTTAAATCGCCATTCACTTATGATCATCAGTCAGAACAACAAAAGTAGGAGAGAAATGTATTGAAAACATATGTTGGTTTCGGTCATGCCAAACCAACTGTATTAGTTGATTTCATATTAACAACTGGGCTTATTGTTTGCCTTCCTGCACTTTTATTTTTTTTAAAAACTTCCCATGCCCATCTATATGGCACAGGGTCAGAGAGGAGCAGGTTTTCCTTCTTTCACTGCTATTATGGAACTGTTTGGGCTTGTTGTTGTTTTTAACTACCCTCGAGTCGATCTTAACTCATGGCTGCCCTGTGGATGAGACATCTCCAATACTCCCTGTCCTCCACTACTGTCTTCAGTTCTTGCAGATTCATGCCCAAGGCCTCCCTGATGGAGTTCATCTACCTAGCATATTCATGCCCATATGGTCTTTCTCTCTTTCTCTTTCCTACCATTATAGTATTTTCTAATGAGTCATGTTTTCTCATTATGTGGCCAGAAGTATAGCAATCCCAATATAGTCATCTTGGCTTCCAGGAAGCTCTCAGAACTAATCTGTTCTATGACCCATTTATTTGTCTTTTTGGCTGTCCACGATATCCTCACCACTCTTCTCCAGTACCACATCTTGAATGAATTTATTTTCTTTCTATCCATTTTCTTAATTGCCTGGCTCTCGCTTCCATACATGGCAATGGGGAAAACAATTGCTTGTACAGTTCTAACTTTCGTGCTTAATTGTATGTCTTTGCTTTTGAGGACCTTTTCTAGTTCTTTCATTTTCTATTGGGTACATTAAATTCTTTCATTTTCTATTGGGTATATGAGGAATAGTACTGCTTCTCACAAGCAGAGTAATTAGAAGTCACAAGCAGAAAAAGGTGAGGCTCGGGGACAGTTGCTCATCCAAAATTGAGCTTAACTGTGG
>CM034703.1:216187115-216241652 GCA_020142125.1 Phrynosoma platyrhinos
GGAGCCCATTGAACCACCGAGGCTGCAGCTGAAAGGAGGCCTCCTTTTTAACCTTGGCCTCGGCCTGTATATTCACCTTATAAGACACACCAACTTCCCCACCCTCGTTTTGGGGAAGAAAGTGCATCTTATATGGAGAAAAATAAGGTAAATTCCAGATAAAACACTTTGGAACTCCACAATGCACCTCCTTACTTTGATACCTGAGCCTGTTCTATCTGCATAGTTTTACTATTGTTATCTATACAGTCCCTTCTTTGATTCCATCCCTCTATCATTGTAGAATATAAGCAAAAAAAAAAAAAAAAAACCTGGGACCTGGCTATTGTATATATAGAGAAAGACAGCTTAGTTATATCTAACAAAATAGGGTTTAGGGATCCTAGAATCTCAGGAAATAAAGGATAATATAAGAGAAATATTGGGTATAGAATTACAGTTTAAACCTGAAGTCCTGTTACTAAACATGCTGAAGGACAAAACAGAAAAAAATATGATCATACAATAATATTACTGTACATAAATCTTTGCATTGATTTTCAACTAGGGAACAAGAGAATTTGCTTCTTTAATTGAGCATTTATTGCCCATGTCAGGGAGTTATTGTTTGAACAGATAATTTTTACAACTTATCAGTCTCTGGTATTTGTTCTACCTCTGTGCTCTTCAGGAGCTTGAAGATACAGGAGAACACTGAATAACTTCCTGTGTGTGTGTGCCTTAAAATCACCTGTTGACTTATGATGACCTGATGAATTTCATAGCGTTTTCTTAGGCAAAGACTACACACAGATGGTTATGCCAGTTCTCTTCTCTGAAATATAGCCTACATCATCTGATATTTGTTGGCTGTCTCCCATCCAAGGATTAATCAGGACTGACCCCTTAGCTTTCAAAACCAGAAGGGATCTTGTGCCTTAGCAGTCTACTATATCACATGTGTATATATTTTTCTCTTTTCTCTTTTACAGTAGAGTCACTGTTCCAGAGGATATTTAGGGGGGATGCAGACCAGGGCGTCGGAGACTCCCTGGTCCGGAGCGCCGCTGGAGTTCAGCCTCCGGACCGCGGCGCTCCTGCGGCGCATCTAAAAGGAGCACCAAATTGGCGCTCCTTTTAGATTTAAGGGAAAGTGCGCCCCAAAAGCAGCGGGTGCACTTTCCCTGGCTCAAACGGTGCAGCGCATGTGGGCGCTGCACCATGAGGTCATCCCCGGTGCGCCGGCCATGCGGACGGCCGGTGCTTCTGGGGGCGACCTCGGGGAGAGGAAGGGGCACCGCTCGTGCGGCTGCCCCTCCTCTTCCCTGCCCGGAAGACGACTTTTTTAGTCGTCTGCTTAGGGCCTTAGTATGTATATCTTGGGAGAAAACCTAGCTATTTATATTCTCTAATTTACAGAAGGTAGACCATTAAAGGCTAATATTTAGGATAGCTATATGGAATCCTCATGTCCAAAGGCAGTGAGCATCACAGTGCCATCTACTTGTAACAAACACATGGGAAGTATATTGCTGTCATGTAATACTTTTAAGCCTTTCAAGATTGGTCTGGTCAGTGTTTGGATCTGACTGATAGATAACATGAACACTTGGTTTGACCAGACATGTCAGGTTCTGTATGTATTCTCATTCTAGAAATCTATCTGAAATTAAACCAAATAACCTGCATTTTCTTAGCAGTAGCAATAGCAATAACAAATACATTTCTATACTGCTTGTCAGTGCAGTTAAGCACTCCCTAAGTGGTTTACAATGTGTAAGCTCATTTCCCCCCAATAGTTGGGTACTCATTTTAGTGACCTCAGAAGGATGCAAGCCTGAGTTAAGACTGCGCCCTCGGCTGAACTTGAAATCTTATGATTTGTGAGCAAGTGGCTGCAGTACAGGCATTTAACCACTGCATCACCAGGGCTCCTTCTTAAAAACTAACTTGACCAATAATTATATTCAAACTCACCTAGGAACCAAATAATAGATTTTAAAAAAAAAACCAGTTTAAATATAGAAAATAAAATTGTGCTGAATAGTTGCCTTGCTTGTAAATCTGCAGCATCTGATTTCCTAAACTTTTCAAGGTGCAATTTTTTCCCCATATCAGATTACCTTCCTTTTAGGAGAGGGAAATGGCAGTCCTATGACACCTTTTTGTTTTTAGTCTTGGACATATTTATGATTGAAGGTATAAAGGGAAGGTGATATTTTATATATGTTTTGGCATAAAATGAGGGCATTTTTGGCATGAGATTCTGGTTTTCACTTGCAAATGTATTTGACTCCCAAAGATTAAATAGACTATTTAGCAAGTCTCTGTTACAGGGTACATTTGAGTAATGTCAAGGTCCTGGCAGTGAGAATGGGTTGCTATGGCTACTGAAGCTAAAGACATGAAGTGCTTATGATAAAAGAGAGATCAGCTAGAGAGGACATTTTTTTCTCCCTTCCTCCTCAACAAATAAGATTAGGAAGTGGACATTCATGCTGTGACATTGTCATTCTAATAGTAATACTCTTTAACAAATCATTACATCATGGCAAAGTTTGGAAACACCATTTCTGGCATGTATTCTAATCAGTAATGCTTTTTCATCTTCTGTTCCCTACCTCTCTCCCATTTGTGTTCACGGCATAACACTGTTTACTGGAGGAAGGCTCTACAGGGAAATAAAAACTACACATATATTAACCCCATTTAGGGGCTATGCAGATGGGCAAAAAGAGGTGCTTTGAAGGTGACTTTAGATGACGCATGCCTAAGTCACCAGGAAAGTGCCCTCTATGCCAAGAAAAGCCGCTCCAAAAAGGAGCTGCTTTTTTTTGCTCCTTTGGTGAAGATGCACACCTTCATATGTGTGTATGAAATTGACTCAGCAATCCAGAGCATGCACCCTATGATGCAGGCTTTAAAGTACCCTATGCTTCCAGGTGTGGATGCATTGGTGCAGGTGAACTTGAATATTAGAATCCTAACCCTAATTGTAACGCTATGCATGCACCCTAGCAACTGTCCTCTGTTATGACAATAAATGCATTCTGTTGTATGTATGCTTGCTTTCAGCATGCACAGCAATTTTCATGAAAGAGGCTTTTGTGACCTCTTCTGTGCAGGTGTGCAGGTGTGCATAAGACCTGCACACCACTTCTTGGCATGCTTGGGGGTGGCTTCTGGAGTAACGTTTGGCTGTGTGTCCTGTTGACCATGTCCTTTGCATGACCACCAGCTGCATATATCAAGTCTGTCCTCACAAACTTCCCTTGCATGTACCTCTCCCCTTTCCCCTGATCTGTGTGGGACATGTTTTGTGGAGGATGAAGGAGTAGGTGTCTTTTCAGTTGACAAACTCGTTCCTTTGCCCCAAGGGTGACACAATCTGACAGTGGTACCTATCTACTGCACCCACTCCCTGAGGGGAAGCAGAGGTCAGTGAATCCTTGCATGATCTGTAGGTGTATGACAGGTCTTGTACAGGTGCACAGGGATGCCAAACTTTAGTCACCTTTGTGAACAGACAGACTGTATACTAGCCTATGACAGACTGTATACTAGCCTGTGCACATGTGCATGCGTTGGAGAGAGAATGAAAAAAAAAAATTAAAGCAGCCACTGCCAGCCCATACATTTGCTTTGTCTCCCTTTTTGGCATCCTTGGGGCTGGTGGTTGCTGGGGCTTCAATACAGCATGTCCAAAGGAGGGAAACTAAAATGGTGAAGGGTCTGGAAACCAAGCCCTATGAGGAATGACTTAGGGAGCTGGGGATGTTTAGCCTGGAGAAGAGAAGGTTAAGAAGTGATATGATAGCAGTGTTTAAATATTTGAAGGGATGTCATATTAAGGAGGGAACAAGCTTGTTTTCTGCTGCTCCAGAGACTAGGACCCTGAACAATGAGTGCAAGCTCCAGGAAAAAAGATTCCACCTCAGCATTAGGAGGAACTTCCTGACAGTAAGGGCTGTTCGACAGTGGAACACACTCCCTTGGAGTGTGGTGAAGTCTCCTTCCTTGGAGGTCTTTAAGCAGAGGCTGGGTGGCCATCTGTCGGGGATGATTTGATTGGGAGTTCCTGCATGGCAGGGGGTTGGACTGGATGCCCTTGTGGTCTCTTCCAACTCTATGATTCTATGATTCTAAATCCTTGTAAAAGCTGCATTGACTCTCCCCAGTGCAATTGCTTCATCTCCATTTAAGGCATCCTCGGGGCAGGAGGTGTGGTTGCTGCAGCTTAGGTGAAAGGCAGCTTCAAGTCACCTTTTCCTGCCCATCTGCATATTCCCATAGTTTCATGCTCTTATCTTCATTGACAGAATTGGAGGTGTTACATCAAATATCACACATTATTTGCAAATGCATCAAATAAATATCCCATGACAATCTATTCTGCAACAGTACTTGCCAGGTATATCAAGTAGAACAGTCATGCTAGCATATTCAAACATTTTATGATAGTATTTAAAAAAAATTTTTTTTGGTCTAATCATGCCATTTTTGTAGTTTGTTGAGGTTGCCTCAGGACTCTAAATCTAAGGCCTTGTACACACAAGTGGAAAAAACCTACCTCCACCACGACACCAGTGCTGTTTGTTTCCATAATGCATCATTATGCATCAAAAAAATATCCCATGGCAATCCTGGATGTTGTCCTGGAGTTAGAAAAGTTGTGGGAAGCCCTGGTGTTTCTCTGGAATCCTGGGACTAACATGGGTTTTTGTGTCCTGTGAACAGCTGGATAGGGGCCCATTTTAGGCTAGTCAGCTGTTCTCACACCAGGGAACAGGATGGGGAAATGGGATGGCTTGTCCCTTGAGCTCATGCAGGTAAGGGATGTGGTGGCTTTGGGAACAGGGGATGGGTCAGCCATGCCAATGCAGTGTCAGCCCAATTAATCCATGCAGACAATGTGGTACTGATGCACCAGGTTTGGCCCAGTACCTTTGGCCACCTCATGGCCAATCTTGGACCAGTTACATAGCTGGACCATAATGCTCTGGATTGGCCCTGGGTTTACCAGGCAGTGCAGACAAGGCCTGAGACCATGTACTCAAATTTCAAATGACCAATGTAAATCAGGATTTTGGTTTGTCATGGCCATGCTATGATACATTCCTTTTATGGGTTTAGCATCATTTGTAATATTCTAATTCTTTTCAAAAATAAGATGTAATGATAAAGTTTGAAGTAACTTTTTAGAACAATGATTATATTTCAAGTATGTACTTCTTAACCTTGAACCAATTACAACAAGATACATAAAATGTAAAAGTCAATATACTGTGTTTCACAGAGCTTGGAAAGTTAGGTTTGAACATTAATTTAATAATTTTAAATATTTAGAAGAAGTTGGGACTCACTGTCCAAAGGTTTGAGGTTCAGTCCCACCAATATGATGATGACATTCAGCTCTGTTTCTCCTTTCCATCTAAATCTGAGGTGGCTATTCTAGTTCTAAGCGAGTGTCTTGGATCAGTGTTGGACCCAGTGAGAAGACAGATCAGGGATAGGAATTCAACTTATGCTGGATGAGGTTACATTCTCCCTAAAGTTGCAATTTCATGGTCTAGGTATAAGCCTGTATTCATCCCTGAAGCAGTATTTTCAGGCTGAAGCAAAAACATAACTGGACTAGCTAATGCATCAACTGTGCATATTCCTGTAGATGGCTGTTCTGGCCACAATGGCACATTAGTACTTAAGCCTTGCCTACATGGGTATTTTACCTCAAGTTCTTTTTAGGCTCAATGCATTCTGCATACATGACACAGGGCCAAAACCACAAATCAGGTCCAAACTGTCTTCATGACACCTTCAATTGATTTAGGGTTTCCTTCCCATATCCCACATTTCAAAAACTCACCTTTTGCTGTGGATTTTCGGGAGGGGGGAGTTCAGTGATGAAGGATGGCTGCCTTTTCACTTGTGGTCCCTGTTTAACTGGTGCCACTACTGTGGGTTCAAGTTGCTCTGAGGTTAGAACAAGGTGCCCTGGGTGTGCAGTGGTTAAAAACCAGTACTGAAGCCAAAACATTGTGAATTCGATCCTGCAGGGCTCCAAATTGACTCAGCCTTCCATCCTTTTGTAGGTTGGTAAAATAAGTGCCCAGCTTGTTGGGGAAAATGGGCTAACACATTGTATGGTAAACTGTGTAGAGTGCTCAGCATTATAACGTGGGATAGAAATGCAAATGTTATTGCTAATGTTAAGGTGCCCAGTATCAATAGTGTGGCTGGGTACCTCATTCTGATCTCTACAGTGTCACCTGATGATAAATGAGGATGACACAGTAAAGCAGCTGCTCATCATCACTGGAGGAAGAGAGCAAGGTAAATTCTGGGTGAATTTTAGACCAGAATACTGTAGGGGCAGCCCATAATACTCTGGCAAGTGTAGATGTGCCCTTAGTTATATCCTGTTTGGATTACTGTAACATGCTCTATAAGGGGATGCCTTTGAAGAGTATTTAAAATGGGAGCTCATTGAGAATGCTGTAGCCACAGTGTTGACTAGCAATGATTATTGGGGAAAAATAACTCCCTTGTCACAACAGCTCCTCTAGCTACCAGTTCCTTTCCATGCACAACTGAAAGTGTTATAACTTATAAAGTCCTATATGTTTCACATCAAGGTTATCTGAAGGCCATCACAATTACCAGTACTTACCCCATACTGGAGAACTAGAGTGTGACTGGTAATTATACAGTATTGTAAGATTTAGTATGAGGTGAATAACAACATGCACTCTAAAAATTCCAACATGTTTTTTACACAAAGATTCATATGGGGGGATTGATGGGGAGGAAGAGGAATACAGCCTTTCTTTCCTAAAGGGACCAACATTCTGAAAGAGCCATTACTATTTAAGGGCCTTGGCCTCTCACTAAAGGGCTGGCCTGGGGGGTGGAGTTGGGATGGAAAAGCTGCACGCCGGCCACCCCAACTCAACCCAGATGCCACCTGATGCCGCACGCCTGTCTGCACTGATTTAAGACACTGGTTTAGAACTAGAATAGCCACCTCAGATTTAGAGGGAAAGGCGAAACAGAGCTGAATGTCATCATGCCAAAAGGGTATGGAAGAGCTGCGGTGCTGGCTCTTAGGGCAGCCTTTTGCTGCCCCTTTAGGTGGGTCTGCAAAGGCCCTAAACAAACAAACCACCCACCAGTCCATTTCTCCATTCCAGTCCTGGACTCATTTTCTTCTTTCTGCCCTCAAGGAGAAAAGGAAAAGGAGGGGAGTAGTAGTAATGATTATGCAAATAATAGCAATAATAATTATGCAGGTTTATATTTAAAGATCACATAAAATTGTACTATCATGATTGCAGACATTTCAGTAAGTGGTTAAAGCTCTAATAGTTAAAAATGCATTAGTATGTGTGTGTGTCCTCCTCCTCCTCCTCATTTTGATTATCTGAATTTTTGGAAAAGACTGTGTGAATGGAGATGTGCCAACAAATGTCTATACAGCAGAAGCAGTGGGACAGAAAATGGCAGCTCATACAGCAAGAATAGAGGGCAAGAAACTTCTTTTTTTGGTATCCTTTATTTTTATTTATTTATTTTTTAAAAATCTTTTTCATATTCATAGACACAAACATTTTATTATTCTAACATTAAATATACATTATCCCTTTTTATAACCAAATGCTGCTTAATGTTTTGAGCAGATATAAACAGATGAAAGTGGCTTGTGTGTAACTGGTGGGATGGTGACTTTACCTTTGAACTGTAGTGGTTTCGGATCTAGGACATAAATCATCTGTTACTTGATCATTTTTCCCAAACTGCATTATATATTGGACATACTCCTTTAAAAACAGTCTTTTGCTCCTAGAGAGCATTATAAATCTTTTCACAGGTAAGGGAAATAAGCCATAGAGCCACTGTTGTCAAAGAGCCACCTGATCCTGTTGGTCCCTGGAGGAAAGATTTTTACATCAAAGGACTGTAATTAACTTCAAAGAATTCTGTGTAAACAGTGTAGTAATCTAGTTACTGAATTACCAGCTGTTAGGTGGCTACAATTGCTCATGCCAATTATTCAGTCATTGATCAAGTGAAGAAGTGAGGCCTTTGGTTTAACTACCAAAACATTTTGTATTTTATTTTTGAGTTTTAAGTTTGAAAATTTGATAGCCTTCTTGAATATTGAAGTAACATGTGATATATATTAAAAGTACAGTTCTATGAAAAAATTGAACACCAGTTCAGTCCCAGCAGCTCATTTGGAAGAGGGAAAACCAAATGCAGTGAGGAAATGAGTTTGGAATGTTATACTGAAAAGAAAAAGAAAAACTAAAGAGATAATTTATTATGTAACTTATTGCAGAGTCCCCAATGGGTGTATGTTATCATTAATGTTGTACAAATGGTAGGTTGTTGAGTTAATCTTTGTGTTATTGTGGTTGTGTGTCTTCAAGTCATTTCTGACTTATGGCAACCCCAAGGTGAACCTATCATGGGATTTTCTTGGCAAGATTTGTTCAGAAGAGGTTTGCCATTGCCTTTCCCTGATGCTGAGAGCACACAACTTGCCAAAATTACTGTGTCAGTTTCATGGCTGAATGAGGAATCAAACCCTACTCTCCAGAGTTGTAATAATAAATAAATTAATAATAAAATGTATTTCTATCCCACCTCTCTGCTGTGCAATTGGGGCAGCCTACAACAAGTAAAATTCCAATAAAATACATCCAACCCCTAACCCTCCCCCCACTCCTTAAAAAGTTATTAAACTAAGGGCCTTTGCAGACTGCCAGAAATAGTGCACATTAAATTGAAGCACTGCCCTGGCTCAGTGCTAGGGAATCATGGGAATTGTATTTTTTTCTGAGACAATGAGCTTTCTCTGTCAGAGAGCTCTGGTGCCACAATAAAATACAGTTCCCATGATTCCCTAGGACAGTGCCTCAATTTAGTGTGCACTATTTCTGGAAGTCTGCAAAGGCCCTAAGACTGTTTAAAAAGCATTTAAAAGAAATCATAATATAAAAGAAAAACATCACAGCAATACAGCACAAATAGCAGCAGTGTGGAAGGGAGAGAGATTAGCTGACTCTTAGGGTTGGGATAGTTATTCAGGAAAGACCTGCCAGAAGAGATTCATCTTAACAGCCTTTTTGAAGCTGTCTAAGGTGGTAATAAGATGGATCTCATCTGGCAAGCCATTCCGTAGTCTGGGAGCGGTAGCGGAAAAGGCCCTCAGGGAGGTCGCCGACAGTCTCATTTTCATAGGCTGTAGTAAATTCCTCCCAGAGGACCGGAGTGTTCAGGGTGGATCATACGGAAGGAGGTGGTCCCAAAAATAGGTTGGAGCCAAGCCATGTAGGGCTATTAAAGGTCATAACCAACACCATGTACTGTGCCCCAAAGCTAATAGGCAGCCAGTGAAGAGATTTTAACACAGGTCCAGAGACCAACCTGGCTGCCAAGGGTAGCCCCATATATATGCCCCAGATATAAACTGGGGGTGCTTCAGTGTTTTTTCCAATTAGAAGCATGAGTCATTTATTATTGTTTAAAATATTAGATTTTAAACTGCTAGATTTAATTGTAATTTTAAGGGGGGTTTATATGATTGTTATATATTGTGGGTGTGTATTTTTAATGTAAGCAACATGGATAGCTTTGGCTAAAGGTGGGGTATAAATAAAATATTATTATTATTATTATTATTATTATTATTATTATTATTAATTATTATTATGTAGAGTGTGTTAAAGAAATCAAGATGAGAGGTTACCAGTGCATGTACCACAGTTTCCAGATCCTTAGTTTCTAGGAAAGGGAGCAGCTGGCGTATCAGCTGAAGCTGATAACAGGCGCTCCTGACCGTCGCATTTATCTGATTTGACATCTGGAGTGACGGATTGAGGAGCACCCCCAGACTGTGAACACAGTCCTTAGAAGAGAGTGTGACTCCATCTAGGACTGGAAGTTAAATTCTCAAACCTGGTTTTGGGCCCGCAACTCTTAGTACCTCCATTTTTTCTGGATTCAGTCTCAATCTGTTTTTCCTCATCCAGTCCATTACTGCATTAAGACAATCATTGAGAGATGCCATCTGAAGTTGAGGATGAGGGCCAAGTCATGGAGAAGTATATCTGGGTATCATCAGCATACTGATGACACCACACCCCATGTCTCTGGATAATCTCTCCCAGTGGCTTCATACAGTCCAACACTCAAACCACTATGCCACAGTAGCTCTCCCATTTAGTTGTGGTTTTTTTCCTATTTTCAGAATCATCTCTGGCACAGGACAATAACGTGTGCACTGCATCTAACAAGAAACCTACATTGCATTTTGGCCACCACATGAATTATCAATGACATAATGAAAAACTGAAGCTATAGAACACTGTGCTTTAGTAGTCTGTAATCATATCTCTACTGTGGAGCAATTTGCATTCCTACTGTAAACCCAAAATGAAGCAATTGTACCACTGTACTGTTTTCCACATGGAAGGTTTGTCATTTTTCTTTCAAGTACCATTGTTACATTTAGCTTTCCACCACCATTCTTAGTATGCCAAAATTTATCCAAATGACACTTTTATTGGAAGAATGGTCCATTCCTAAATAGAATGGACAATTCTAAGACTAAGGAAAATATAGAGACCAGTGTTTTGTTTTTTCCTCTATAAGAACAATGTATGTTTGTGTTTGTGTGTGTGTGTGGTGTTGTATTTATACCTTCTGCTTCTGTACTGTGTGGTGTAAAATGGGCTCTAGTGAAGTTTGTGATCTGTATTGATAAACTGGGATTCACATCACTATTGGTGAGATGAATGTGACCAACTTACAATGCAATAAAATGAGGCAAGGGCCCTGTCTGCATAGACCAAATAATCTGGTTCTCTCCCCCCCCCCATCCTCTTGTTGGGGAATCAGACACCCATCTCTGACACAAACAGTCCAGATGACATCCAGCATATTCAACATCAAACTTAGGATATACCACTCTGTTTGCTCCAGTCTCTGTTTGCTCCAGATCTTCCTGGAAGATCCCAAGCCCTCTGTTCTGACTCCGGGAAGCTGTTTAAAGTGTGTTCCACCGCAAGGTGATGGTGAGTTGCTTACTCAGGTCAATGAGGCACTTGGCTATATGTTCGACACAGGGCATCTTGTTCTGACGTCAGACAGAGCAACTTGCCACTGTGGCAGCCACACCAGGTGTGAACAGCAGGACATGTGTGTGAACATCTGTCATGCATTGGAATGGAGAACCCCACATAATGGGAGAATGGGGCATAGCAAGGGCTGGGACACTCAGGGCTGCCCCAGGATACTGGCCTGCGCAGACAGAGCCAAGAAAAATGCAGTTTTGTTTGTTTTTTAAAAATGTTGATATTGTGCTCCATCCCATTCTTATTCTAAATTAAACTGAATACTGACAAATTCACACACATATAGTTTTTGTGTTCAGTTTTGGAATGGACTTGCCCAGTGCAATCAACAACAACCCTCTTCCTTAAAATGTCCATTCATCCTTTTGCCCAGGACACTGCTGTGATACTGTAGAGGCTACAAAGGAGGTTCTATGATGAGGACTTCCCCTTCTTAGGTTTTATCATTGCCAATATCAGATATGTTGGAAGGAAGGAAAGGGTTTTCAAAAGTTTATCCAGACTCCATCATCTCCTCAAACCATCAAAGACTACAATATGGTTGAATTTTGAAAGAGTATAGAGGACTAAATTCAATTATTAGTCTTAACTGAAGTAGATCAGTTTGATCAAGGGAAAACAGATTCTTTATCCATGAATTCAACCATCCACAGCATGAAAAAGCAACTTTTGTAACTTTATATAATGGCCATTTTACTATGTCATTGTATTTAATGGGACTTCAGCATCCACAGATTTTGGAATCCATAGGGGTCCCTGGAATCAAACCTCAGCAAATAATCTTGAAATGGACCAGAAGACACTTCTAGTTTTCTTTTTCATCAGAGTAATTGAATATTTTTGGCCTAGCAGCTGACAGTTGAGTCCCAGACCTTCCACAGTTGCTCACCCCTGCATTAGCTGCTCGAGCCATGGGAGGTGTTTCAACACACATTTGATGGAACCTGAGGGATTAGTGCAGGGACTGGTTTGAGAGTTAGGGCCATACCCTCCCAACACACCCTAGAAGGCCTCACTCTCCCTGCTACATCCTCTGTGTCTTTTTTTAATGCTTCCCCAATATCCCCAAGCCTACTCTAGGAGGCATTGTTGACATTTTTGCCACATTATGGGAGCCCTGGACTATTGTAGGATCTGGAGAACTGTATTTTGACTTCTGGCTCACTTTCTATTTTTTCTTTAAATATCCTTCCTGGACTTATAAAGTCCAGGTTATTTGAAGGACTGTATGCTCCCTTATGAACCAAACTGTGCTTTGAGATTTGCTGGGAAGACTCTTCTCTCTGTCCCATCACCCTCACAATTACATCAGCTGGAGACACAGGAAAGAAACTTCGCAATGGCTTCTCTCAGGCTTTGAAATTCTCTTCCCAGAGAAGTTAGATTGGTATCTATCTTAGGACCATTGCAGACTGGCCCAAAGCGCCAGTTTGGGGGTAGAGCTAGGGTGGGGCAGCTGCACGGCCGCTGGCCCAGCACCACCCTAACGCTGTCCTGATGCCGCATGGCTGCCTGCATGGCACATGGCATCAGGACACCCTTCTGGCACAGCATTTAAACACACTGCACTGAAAGGGCACTGAAAATCTGTGGTGCTGGCTCTTAGGGTGAACTTTTACCACCCCTAAAAGGAACAGCATTTTACCGCTCTTTTTGGTGTGGCAAAAGGGAGGATCAGGGCCATGGCGTCTGGTTGCCATGGCCCTGATCCGCTACTCCTTGGGACAGCTCTCTGCCACTCCAAATGGCCAGTCTGCATCGGCCCTTACTTTCTTTTTTCAGACAAGTCAATATTACAATAATAAATTTATTTCTTACAAGATAGGTTAAAACACATAAAACTTTTAAAACACATTAATTAAAATTAATTTAATTAAATTTAAAAACACATAGAATTAAAATTCTATGATTCTACATAAGTTAAAACACATAAACACATAGGGCAGCCTCTTCAGTTTGGTTCCCTGCAGATTGTTTGGACTACCTTTCTTTTATAGACTATTGGCTGTGCTGGTGAACTCCAAATAATCTGGAGAATACTGGATTTCCATTTACTAATACTGGAATTATTTCATGCAAGAGGAAATCTCCAAATTCTTAATTTCCCTCCTGTAGTTGAAAAAGCTTATAGAATATGGAATGAAACACTGACTGAGAGGAGGGAAGGAATAGATATGGATATGGATATGGATATGGATATGGATATGGATATAGATATGGATATAGATATAGATATAGATATAGATATAGATATAGATATAGATATAGATATAGATATAGATATGAGAGATAGATATAGATATAGAGAGAGAGTTGGTTGAAAACTCAGGTTTTTTGCAAGTACTTGGAAATCTTAATGAGAAGAATGCTAAGGCAATGGTTTTTGGCAGCTTGGGACTTATTCTGCATGAAAAATGCGCTTGGCAAGTTTTTTTGTTTTGTTTTGGGGGTTGCACAGAAAGTAGCATTTTTTGATCATGCAATAACATTGTTGTACAGAAAATGTAGATTTTTTTTTCTTAGAAAAAAAAGGCAACTTGCTTAAATTTGTTTACCAATTCCCTCCAATGGCCCTGAGCACCCTGTAGTAGGCAAGAGGGCCCTGGGCTTGGCTGAAACTCAAGCAGGAACTTGTTTTTTGTCCAGAATTTTTTAAATGCAATTTTCTGTGCACATATGAAAAAGAAAAAAAAATCTACCTTTTCCTTTTTACAGAATAAGTCCCAAAGTGTGAATATTCTTTAAAAACTGCAATTTCAAATGTTTTTTCCTCTACAAATATCAACATTGTAAAATTATTTATCCTTGCCTACAAGAATGGAATTTACTTACATTTACATCCCTTGCTGAGTCAGGAAAGTGGGAATCATGTGTGCAAATTCTACCTTACTGAAAAACCCACTGAGTGGTTTTGCTTTGCCTCCTGCTTTTGCCATATGAAACTATCCTGCTTTCCAGTGCTGTTATAGTGATTACTTGAGATGATGCATAAATAAGTGTGATGATAATTACAGACATATAGCACACAAAGAAGAGATGTGTGTTGTGAAAGGCAAATCTTGTTTACAAAGTAACTAGGTTTAGAGTTCCCTAAAGGCAATATTGATAGAAATGGCATTTATAAAGGCACATCCTGCTATTAAAGAAATACTACAGCTCAGTTATCATTACACCCTAACCTGCCTGAACAATTTTTCTAATGGACAACTTGTAGAGTGAGTGGCTTTGTTAGAGCAGTTACATTATGAGTGATTATCATGCATAGTTGGTTGAAATGAATAATTTATCAAATATGTTTTCATTATTTCTCTGTGAAAACATTGCTGATCTCTCCTGTACATCCTAACATTTGCACACTGAGCAGGTCCTTGCTTAGGAAAATATTTATGAAGTGATAGCCATATAAAAATGAAATGGCCATTACTAATCCAAATATTGTGCCATATTTTGAAAATACAATGAGAATAATTAATGAATAATTAAACAATTCTTGTAATCCATGCTTTCTTATGGACTGTCTTTCTTTTTTTAAAAGTGAATTTTGACATACCTTGACAACACATCATATACCAATAGCATTTGCATTTTTGTTTCTTAACAGGAAGACAATTGTCATACAAAAGCAGTGTCGTAAAAGTGATTTAGACATAGAAAATAACAAGACTGAATAGTAAAGGAATGTAGAGGAGAATGAATAAAAGACATCAGACAGTTCCTAATCCTAACATTTTTTTAAATTGTATAACTGACAGTGGAGTTACAAACCCATCTTAACAATGTGTTCTGGAGAAACAACTAACTCAACATAAAGGCTCAAAAAATGTAAAGGAAAAAAAGCCTGACTCAAAACTGTAATCTCAGTAGACTGAATCTAGAGAACTGTATCCAGTAATGCAAGAAGACAAGAATACTTTTACAGGGGGAATTTACTCATCTCTCCACCCCACTACTCCTCAGTATTAATAAAAACAACAACAACATGAGAGTTACAGGTGGAGTGGAAATTTGTTGGATGCTCATTGCTGACCAACAATGGAAATAAGGAGACCAGATACAATAATGTGGGTTGAATAGGGGCTACTATTAAACTTTTTAACCAATTTAAACTATATGATAATCCAGGGGTAGGCAACCTTTCCCCTTTAAGGGCCGAGGGATTTCAGCTCCCAGAAGCCTCAGCCATGTTGGCCAATAGTCCCATGTTGGCCAATAGCTCCTGGGATTCTGGGAGCTGAAGTCCTTCGGCCCTTAAAGGGGAAAGGTTGCCTACCCTTGTGATAATCAATAGGTGAAAGCAACTTGGTGAGGGAGCAACTGAGACAGTAGGTCTCCATCAGACCCCTTTCTCAGCATACACTGGGTGAACAATGCTTCAAGGAGAACCCAAATACTTGTTTTGTTCCCCTGACAGGCTTTAATGGAAGGAAAAACCAGGGAATCTCTCCCACATGTCACTTGATATAAAGTGAAGGCACAGCCCTAAGTGTACTCTCTTCCCCACCCCCTGGTCAAATGATCCTCAGTAGCTCCTTCGTTCTCCTCAGTCACTATGCTGTTCCCTAAGGACAAGAATCACCCTGAAAATGCTAGGCACTCCCTCCACACACAGACCTCTTCAAAAAACAAACAAAAAACCACAGTGCATTTCCCACTGCAAAGACAGACAGACAGACAAACAGACAGACAAATGGACAAACTTGCATGTAAGCTGGATTAGGTTAGGGAGAGCCTGAAAAATTGCCTCAAAATTTGCTAAAGAGATGGAAAAGCTTAAGGAGGAGTTTTATGCATGCTTTGTCTTTCTTTGCAGAGATAATTTTTTCTGTTGTTTTGTTAAATGGGATCTTTGGCATTCTGGAAGATAGAGATCTAGAGGACGGGGAGAGTTAAGGACTTCATGTGAAACCCATGAAAGTGCTCCAGAAACATCCATCCAAAGCAATGTCTTACTGCCTGCCTGAAAGGGTGCCCATTCCTTTCAGCCCCTGGAAACAGCTGGCGGTCCCAGTTTCCCTCAGGCCAGGGCTGGAAGGGCCTGATTCGATGCCTTCTCTGAGAGATGTTGGGCTAGGCTTAGAACCCCACTTTGGGAGGGGAACCTGCCTTATTGCCGGTTTGTGCCTGCCACTGCTTCATTCCCCTGCTCATTGGTGTGGTCAAGGAGGAGAAGGTCATCCAGGGCAGTGTCACTGCCTCTGTCCTTTTCCTCCTTCTCCTAGTTGAACCATGCCACATCACTGAGTACCCAACAGCAGCCCTTGGCAGCAGGAAGGGCATGAAGGTGGAGTGCTGTCCAGATGGCATAAGCATGGCACCAGTAGCAGCCCAAGACCATGAGTGGGGCCAGCCAAGCTCCAGCACAAGGCCCTCCCCCTGCTGCCTCCATGACTGTGAAGCAGGAGACAGGCAGGGCCAAAGGGTGGGAACTCCATCTTCCAGGCAAGAAAGATGGCAGCAAGGGAATCCCACTTTTCCCTCACCTCAGCAATTGCAGTTTCAGCAGCAGTACTTCCTTTATCTCCCCTGAGGGCAGGGGGTCACATGGTGCACTGAGTGCAGTGCATGCACCCCTTGCATCAGTCTAGCAATGCCTCTAGGCACTGGGCAGAAGGGAAGCTCCCAGGCAGCTATGAGTATAAGAGCACTTGTCAGTCCAGCCTCCTTTGCAGCTCAAGAGACCCCCCCTCCCCTTGTCTCCTTTCCTTTCCTGCCTTCTCAGCTCTGGGTCTCTCACACCTGCACAGTACTACCCAGAGCCTCAAAGGCAGCCTTCTTCCAAGGTTTCACTCCTGCCTTTGCTCAGAATCCAGGATCTGCTGCTTTAACTGGCCCAGCCAGCTGGGACATTTTATAATCAGGGATTGCTTTAGTTTTCTGGAACAAATGGCAATCCTATCTATGAGTCCTGTGGAGGGCCCCCAAACCAACACAGGCCACAAACTACCCCAATAAAGTTTTTAAAAGCCTGAGGATGTGGGTGTGCTCTCTTTCTAATGCCCTCATGTTGACTGTCATATCCAAAGAGGAGGTGGAAGGGGTAATCTGAGCCCAATAAACCCTGTGTCTTTACTCTTTCATACTCAAAATGTTGGTGCTGTATACTGTGACCTTTTTCTAGCCCCTCCCTTAGATCCAGCAGTATCAATTCCTCCCCAAAGTGCTACATGCATTTTTCCAGTTTTCCTGAGGAAATACTAATTTCCCATTTTCTAAGTCTATCAGTGGGTTGGAACACATCTTGTCTTAGAAATTTTCAGATTTAGAATTTCTGAGACTTTGCAGAAAAATGAAATGCATACATACAAAAATCATACATTTAAAAACTACATGAGAGTGCTTATGTAGAAAGAACATGGAGCACAGCAATATGCCAGCTATGAATGTCCAGAAGAATGTCCTTTGGGTTGCTGGTGGCCATAATTAAGCTTTTAAAAATATCCACATAATGTCACCCTGGGATTGTTTGTGTGTGTGCATGTATGTCTGCATGTGCACACTTGCAACAATATCTTATTTGGATAATTTGGATTATCTCTATTTATGCCAGAGTTCTACTGGAACCAGATTTTTCTGTTTCTGAGAACTACTTCATTTTATGAGGTTCCACACTACTGAAAGAATAAGATAAAATTTAGTCTATGACTGATTCATTAAATATTGTGAATGAGAATATCTCATGTAGCCAATTTAGTATCTTAAGCAAATTTGTCATGCCTTTTTTTTGTCAGATGTCTTTAGTTATTTTTTCCATAGCCCTTTCATAGCCCCATGTAATTATCTCCTCAAGTTTTGGTTCTTGTTAAGTTGCATAATTGCTAAGTAGCAGAATTTTGCCTGTCAGATTTTTTCCTTCATTTCTTTAATCCAGGGATGGGAATAGTGTGGCTTAAGATATTCAAATGGCCTTTGGGAGATATGCAATACCTGGGACACATAAAAGGCATTTTGGACACCCCCTAAACTACCAGAAAGAGAGAGAGAACTTTAGAACATAAAATAATAATGTTTTGGGATACTCAGCCAGAAACAGCAAGAATTCCTCTTATTCCAGTCCAGAGATGGATGGAAATGATGTGATGTCACTTCTGCTTGTTCAGATGAGAGCTATGACAGCACTCTGTAACCCTGAACAGCTCCAGTTACACTGAAATATGGATGCTGTGGCCCTCTGGACTCCAAAGTATATCCACCCCTGTTCGAACTACTTATGTTTGTCCTAAATCTGGAACTTCCTTTTCTTTCTTCCATGCTGTAAAAAAACAAAACAAAACAAAACAAAAAACTCCATCTGGAAGCTTTTTCCAGCCTCCAGATGAGTTCTTCAATGAAGAGAAGGCACTGAAGGAGGGAGGGGGAACCATTTCATAAGTGGGATGACCCTTTTAGTTCCCATCCCTAGACTCTTTTTGCAGACATTTCCCCCTTTTATTTTATGCTTATCTCTATTCCAATAATGGACAAAGTATGGCCATCCAGATGTTGAGGAGTGCTGTGAGTGGAATGGCTGCATTTTGTCCACACAACAGTGGAATGGCTGCATTTTGTCCACGTCTTCTATGTTAACATGTTGTCCTTTTTAAAATGCTGTTAGACACTTCCAGATTTGGCCTCCTTTGGAAGGAGAACAGTGGACATGCATGGGTGTTAAGAACAGGCAGAGGCATACACCTTTAACAATCCTACATATACTGCAAAAGTAGGGGTTGTAGAGCTGGACCAGAGGGTTGATATGTAATTTCCTTCAAAAGCTGATTGTGAGATGTTGTTTCCAATGGTGGCAGGGTTGTTAACATCTTGATTTACTGATTTCTTTGAATCTTGGTTTTGTAATGGGACGTGGATCTTCCTGCAACTGTTGGAATGTTCAAAAAAAGGCTGAAATATGCCAAAGGGAGGTGAATCTTTTCCTGATTTTAGTCTGAATTTTAAAGGAGCTATCCAAGATGTCAAATGCTATGTGGAAAGTAGATTCAGCACCTTGGTCAGCTCATTCCATGTCCAAAGTAAAATCTTGTATCAATTCACTATCCCACTAATATGGAAATCACCAGCCACCACTGGGTGGGAGAACTTCAGCTTTGGCATGAGAGTTCAATTTGGAAAGAGTCTGCTGTGCTTTATTCCAACAGTGGCTTAGGTTAAGAATACTGGTTAGGGGCCAAAGCAAAGGGAACAAAGTCTAATGTAGGTCTTGCCACTTTGAACATTTTCTAACAAGCCCAATTATGTACATGTTATTAGTGTGGTTATGCAGCATGTGATGATCCATGTCAACATGCAGCTCCAGGATCACAATCTTCTCAGATGCAGGCAGTAGCATGTCAGTTGGAGAAGCACCTCTCCCCTTCCAGACAGAGTAAAGAGACTCCACAGACTGATGTCCCTCAGATGAGGATTTAATCTTAGTTCCTTTATGTACAAGGCTATATACAGGAACAATGACAACCATACAACATGACTCTATCAACCACCGATCTCAACACCACTGGGAACCAACAACCAACATTTGCTTAAGCACCCTGATTTTTCTCTCCACCAGACCATCTTCCTGCCAGGTGGCTAGGTTGGTGGTATTATGGTGGATGCCCTTCTGCTTCAACCAATTTCCCATTAAATACCTACCTCCCCCTACTGATTTGGGAAAAGGGCCTGCTAAAGCTGTGTGCACTGCTTGGAATGGCCTTTGTGTGGTGCACTTGTTCCTCTTTGCAACAGGATAAGCCCTCAGTTCCAAGTGGTTCCTGCAGTCATCAGTCATCCCACTTTAGCCCTGGACACACACTTTTCACTTTTTCCAAAGTTGTAAACCCCGTGTGTCCCAACACCCTATGGAGATCATGTGCACAGTTTAAGTGTAGTGGCACATTGCCAACTATGGCACACTCTCAGTGAGGACACACTGACCAGACAATTTTGTAACTGGGGAGAACACAGTACATTCTCAAAGTCCTTTTCAAACACTGGGAAATGCACAGTCCCCATGTCCCTTATTTGGCTTGAACCCCCATCAGCCAAGCCCACTAAGTCAATACAGGAGGGCTTCCTGTCCTTCAGCAAGGACCTCTGGTTCTCTAGGTGGTGAGTTGCACTGCTGTCGATCATCCATAGATGTCTGGCAGCAACAACAAAATGGGCTTGGGAGTCACTCTCCTTCACAACCGAAACAACTCCTTTCCTATTCCCAGGAGACCCGTGTTGTTGTTTCCTTCTGGCAGCAGGTGGCTTCTTGCAGATTTTCTGGAGATGCTCTGGCTGACCACAATTAAAACATTTTTTCACTTTGCAGACAGCTGCACTCTCAGTCCTTTGAACTGCCTCCGATGGTGTGTTTGTTCTTGGCTTGGCTCATTGCTGTCTCTGAATGCCAGTCTCAAAATGCCATCTCTGGCATTCCTCCAAGACACGTGTTGACACCAAATCCATTGCGAGCTGATTCTATGGCACCCCTTGCAGGCTATACAATATGTGATGAAAGTCATTAGACAAACTGCCCAACTGGACATATGCAAAGCAGCTTCATTTATATACTGCTTCATATCATGCTATGGGATGTCTAAGTGGTTTACAACTGTGAGCTGATTGCCCCCCAACAAGCTGGGTACTCATTTTAGCGACCTTGGAAGGATACAGGCCTGAGTCGAGCCTCAGCCCTAGCTGGTATTGAACTCGCAACCTTGTGGTTTATGAGTGAGTGGCTGCAGTACAGGCATTTAACCACAGCACCACCAGGGCTGCCTTTTGTTCTTTTGGGAGGGTTATTCCTTTGGATTCCACCTCCAAGAAGAAATGTTTCATTGTGGCCAGATGCTCCTCTGGGGCCTATCCTTTCTGCATTTTGTAGGCACTCAGCCTTTTGCTCCAGAGCATTTTTGAAAGGGCAGAGTCAGACTGGTGCATATTTTTTAAAAACAAACCAGACCTCCTGGGCAGATCCTTTATCTCTCACATGATCCAGCTGGCCTGAGTCCAGGGAAAGATTGATAGTCGCGCATGCTTTCCTATCAAACTCAGCATTTTTAACTGACACCCCTTCTTCAGTTACATCCCAGCGACCTTCCCTCACTAGGATCGCCTTGGCATACACTGACCATTGGGAATAATTCTGGTCATTCAGCCTTGGGAATTTTACAAAATCCATGCTGGCAAAAAACAAGACTAATTCACAGCATTGGCAGCCTTTCCAGCTTTCACTATCTGCTGGAGATAAGCAGCACGGCAAAATAGCTCGGCTTCTTAACTCTCTGCCTTACGGCACTCAGACAGCAAAAAAAATCTCTTCTGGATGACTGACACAAACAGCTATTCACACTGTCATCTAGTCAGATCTGCTGGTGCAGACTGGGCCTATAACCCTTGTTAGCGTAGTTATGCAGCACGTGATGATTCATGTCAATGTGTAGCACCAAGATCACAATCTTCTCAGATTCAGGCAGTAGTGTGTCAGCTGGAGAAGCACCTCTCCCCTTCCAGACAGAGTAAAGAGACTCCACAGACAGACGTCTCTCAGATGAGGCTTTAATCTTAGTTCCTCTATGTACAAGACTATATACAGCAACAACGACAAGCGTACAACATAACTATCAACCACCAATCTCAACACCACTGCAACCAACAACTAACATGTGTGTTCAGAGGCTTCTGCCTTATATAGCCAGGGCTCCACATGGCCTTCTGGCCCTGCATCTTCCTGTGGACACCTATCACTCACCTGAGTGACTCTGCAGTTTTGCAGCAGTTTTCTGTGCTTTGCAGCACCAGGTGACCATCTCCATGATGTCACTTCCCATGATACAGCATGAATCAACATGACTCAGTTGCAATCAAATACTGTGTCATCATGGCTGCTGCTATTCCCCACACTGTACATTTTCCCTGGGACTCCTTCCTAACATGTCTGCTCAGAAAGCAGCTTCAGTATAACAGCTTTATAGCTGCAAATGAGAGCCTGGTTCCAAGCAAAAGATTGCTGGGCTTTCAATACCTGTTTATCTCTTTTCACTGATTGGAGATAATAACCAAAGAAGCTTGCAGGCCATGAATGGGTAGTCCCATGGGGCATCTGAATGATCTGTACCCTGTCTTGGACAAAATGCAGAAGAGCTGTTGGATCCTGGCCTTTATTTGAAAGTTATGTGTGGAGTAGGGATAGAGTTTGTATCTTATAGGCTTTGGTCAGCTCTATGACTCAATGCACAGGGGAGAAAATTCCTGCTTGATAAGTTAAGTATGATCAATATGTTTCTTCATGCTGGGATGTGCAGGAAAGTAAGGGACACATCCCAGTAAAACCCTTTCCTCTGAACAGTTGGAGACATGGGATAGTTGCCTGGAGAAAGTGACAGTCCTTATAGCAGACAATATGCCAATAATGATGTACATTGGCTATGTGCAGAATTCTTTCAGAGAAAATCATGTTGGTGCCACTGTCAGGGTGTTCATTAGTGCATATATGTGGATGTCAGCTTCAGCAAAAAGTAAGTTCATTTTTTAAAAAAATAAATAAAAAATAAATAGCAAGACGTCTAAGAACAAATGTCACTAGATTGGAGACACCTGGGAAAAGAAAATTAAACTAGATTGGGGACACTCTTGAGAAGTGTGTGAAACTGACATTATGTTCTATTTTTTAAAAAATCATACAAATGAAACTTGACACAAGATCAGTAACTTCAGTTGGAAGGGGTGAAATTACAGGTATATGTAACAAAAAGTGATTTTTTAAAAAAAGAGTTACGTGTTATCTCTTGGGAGTAACAACTTACTCTGAGGAGTGTGCAGGTCATCATCTCAGTTAGAGTCTCTTCTGTGGTGCAGTACTTTCCCCCTTTCATGTGTTTCAGATCTCATTTCAAAAGGCAAAGTAAAAAAGGTGAAGGTTACTTTAAAGACTTTTACAAACTATTGCAAGAAATCTGTTACTTAGATTTAGATATAATTGAGAATGAATGAATGCATGCAAACATACACACATGACCAATCAAGATTTCACATCTAAAATGGGTGATTTTCCAAGCCTACCTGTCTTTGTACTATCCCACCAACCTCTGTGGGCATCCTGCACCTTTCTTGCTACCTCAAACTTGACTTCTCCTTCTTTCTCTTTATTCCATCTAGGAAAGCATTCATCAAATATTTGCAAGCATTTACCAAATATTTTCCAGTTCAATCAAACAAATTTAAAAGTAGGAGTTTCATGTACAACATCTGTATGTGCATTTTAAAAGGTAATGTTTAACTTCACAATTTTAAAACTGTATACTTTATATTCATAATTGTTTAGCATGCTTCAGGTATGGATATTCAGATATGAATATTAATTGTGCCTCCTATGCAACAGTGAGACAGACAAAAATCATGTTAGACCATTAGGAATAAGTCCCAAACCTTTTACCCTGTAGGATTATTTCAAGTGGAGAGGGGGCTTTTTAATATGGTCCCAGAGATACAATCCATGACCACCTGTTGCAATAATAATAATAATAATAATAATAATAATAATAATAATAAATTATTGCTAGGTACTTCAAGGAAAAAACTTGCTTGAATTCACTCAGAACCTGTAACCACACTTGTTACAGAGCCTAGAGAGGTGTCCACTGCATTGTCCGGTGAGAGTTCATGGAAACATCTACAGGATTCCATCTTTTCCCCCATTATGTTCAATATTTATGTGAAACAGCTTAGGGAGATCATAAGGGGGTTATGATCAACCAGTATGATGACACTCAGCTGTATTTCTCCTTGTCGTCAGAGTCAGCTGAGGCTGTACAGATGTTGGACCAGGATGCTGTAATGGACTGGATGAGGACCAATAAGCTAACACTGAATATCACTAAGATAGAGGCTTGGTGGATTGAAGATTCTCAGGTCTGGTAACTGGATAAACAGATGGGGTTGCACTCCCCCTGGGAGCAGATTCGTAGCTTAAGAATACTCTAAGGAATTTATCACATGGTGGAAATTGGAAGTTTAAACAATGATTAACCCATGAAAATCACTCAGTTGACATTAAAATGTGCTTAAAACACATGTGCAATTATCCTGTGCTTAAAACACATGTGCAATTAACAATTGTGCTTAAAACACATGTGCAATTAACACATGTGCAATTATCCTGTGAAGAACCAGGGGAGAAAATTCTGTGAATGAATTAGTGTTGTTTCTTGCCTGGTTCTTTGCAGGATAATGGCACTTTAATCACATTTCATCTCAATGTTTGCGCATTTGCGTGCAAGTGTGTGTTAATCACATTTGCGCATTTGCATTCAAGTGTGTGTTAATCACAGATTCTGCATGGGATAACAGCACTTTGTGTGAGAAAACCATTCACACAATTATGGGTTCATCATGGGTTAATCACCGTTTATACCTCCAATTTCCCCCCGTGTGAGAAACTCCTTAGATCTGTTCCTGTCACTCGATGCCCAGTTGGATTCTGTGTCTCAGAATTCCTGGTGCCAGGTATGATTGGTGTGCCAGCTATGTTTTTTCCTGGATAGAAATAACCTAGCCATAGTAGTCCATGCACCGGTAACTTTCCAATTAAATTACTGTAATGCACTGTACATGGGGCTGCCTTAATGAAGATTCAGAAACTGTAGGTAGTGAAAAATGCAGCAACTTGACTGCTGACTGGAATACCATATAGGCAGCATATTGTGCCAGCCTTAAAATAATTGCACTGACTGCCAGTATGTTTACAGCCTGAATTCAAGGTAGTTATGATGACATTTAAAGCCCTAAATGGCTTGGGATCTTGACACCTAAGGCAATGCCTCTCCCCCTATGTGCCTGCCCAAGGATTAAGGTCTGTTAGAGGGGTCCTCCTCCATTTTTCACTAATGAGATCAATACACTGTATTGAGACATGGGAGGGGGCCTTCTCAGCTGTGGCACACTACCTGTGGCATACCCTTCCCCTGAAGGCCTGACTGGCACCTACACTTATGTTATTTGGATGTCACATTAAAATTCAGCTGTTTATCAAAGCTTTTGGGCCTCATTAATTCAATCCAAATATGAATGTATATGGTTTTAAAATATTTTCACTTTTAAATCTGTTTTTAACTTATTGCTGTTTAACATGTTTTGAGCTTAAATTATTCTATAGTTTTTAGCTTTGTAATCTATTTTAATGATTTTTGTAAGCCATTCTTAGATTTTTAGGGTAGGGTGTAAAAATTTTCATCATCATCATCATCATCATCTATATGGGCTATAAAATGTAGAGCTGTCAGCTCTGCATTTGAGATCTAACAAGCAATATTCATATTTGAAGCCTGCTAAACAATTTCAACTTCTTATTTCAATCAACCTGCTTCAGGTTGAGAATGAGACAAGCAAGTAAGATCTCATGGCTCATCAAAACTTTTAAAGTTCTGGTCCCAGTGGTGATGGGTAATATATTTCAGGAAATAATATCTCTTTGACAGTAAGGGCGGTTCGACAGTGGAACACACTCCCTCGGAGAGTAGTGGAGTCTCCTTCCTTGGAGGTCTTTAAGCAGAGGCTGGATGGCCATCTGTCAGGGATACTTTGATTGGGAGTTCCTGCATAGCAGGGGGTTGGACTGGATGGCCCTTGTGGTCTCTTCCAACTCTATGATTCTATGATTCTATGATTCTATGATTTGGCCATAATCATTACTTAAATGTAAAAAGTTGAAAGGATATTTAGGAAAAAAAATCTAATAATTTCAATATTTCTAAAATAACACCTCTGTATACACACTGCATAACACACCTTTTCACATGAAGGAGAAATGGCAGTGTTCTGGAAAGCAAGAATTCCCACTAACAAAAATCCCTGGTTTAAGAAAATCCACTTTATGTAGCAGAGACCCTCTTCTCTACTGACAGTAGACTGTAGTGCTTCCAGTTAAAGCACTTTACGATTCTAGTGACATCACTATACATCCTCCTTTTCAGAACACAAAAATTTAATTGAATCAAAATCCGGTATAGCCAGCTTCCTATTCCTCAATGTGGCCACAAAAAGACTATGAGAACCCTTAAGTAAGGCATGAATTCAGTAGGATTCTCCCCCTAGCATCTGACACACAGACACGTACTGATTCTATTGGACTGAATATAGTCCTCATTGACAAAAGGCCAATGGGTGCCTTATCATCTGTGAATTTATTTTATTTCCATTTCGATGACCATACATTGCATAAGCTGACCATATTCCCTAAAATACATTTTTTTTACACTGATGTTTAAGCAATACATATGTTCATGTATACCTAGAATAGTAAGATCTTCTGACTACTGGAAGATAGAAAATGAATGTTTATCTTTCTAACTTGGAATATAAGAATATTATCACATGTGTCTCCCATTATAATAGCTCTGTATGAATTCCAGTTTGGGAGAAAGGCAGACTATAAGTCTAATAAAATAATAAAATAAAAATTCAATCAGGACTCCTTTCTACTCTATACCACCTTCATAATCTTCCTGGCATTGGAATCTACCTTCCTTCCAACAAAAACATTATCACATGCAGAATTTAGCAGCATTTGATACTGCTTACTCAGTATCACTTAGTACTGCTGCTTTTCCTAGTCTGGCTTATGCTCAGGCATGAATGAACTCAAAGTCACATATTCACCCCCAAAGAAATATAAATTAATTTTTAAAAAAAAAGTTTTACATGAGAGAATGAAGAAATTATAACACCATTGTGTTATAGCACCATGTTGAGAGGTTGTCTCTCACAACCACTGGGTTTTATATAAGGAGAAATGGCCAGTTTCAGGTCAGTTTCGGCCAGGACAGGGGAAGGAGGAGGAGGAGGCTCTCCAGGCCAGTTTCTAACATTCTAACAGAAAGGAGAAAGAGAAAGAGGCTTTCTAGGCAGTCTCTGCCAGGAAAGGAGACAGAGGAGGAGGCTTTCCAAGCCAGTTCTTGCTAGGAAAGAGGAGAAAGCAGTTTCCAGCCAGCCATCTTGAGTGGGTAAGTTTTTAAATTCTTTTTAAAAACACTTGGGGGGAGTGTGACTGTGACTCAGCGGGTGGGGCTTCTTAACCATCACTTCTCTCTCTCTCTCACACACACACACACACACACACACAAACACAGAGCACCAATCCTTCCTCCCTAGCCCCATGAATCACTAGTTTTTCCTGGGATCCATCTAACCCTTTTTCCTTTCCCCTGATGGTGTGGATTGTCATTTCCCCAGCCAAAGCATACTATCTGACTACCCAAAATCAACAGAAAAGCACAATCGAACATGCACAGAGAAAATTGTGGCACAACAAAAGCAGGGAAAGGAGATCATTTTTGTGTTCGTTAGTAAAAAAGAAACTTCAATAGTCTCCCATGGTAAGACAACAAAAAAGCAATGGCATCATGTAGTAAGTCCCACATGGAGGCACAATTATCCTGATGTCATTGCAAGTTAATTGATCTGAGTATTTTTGTGATAGTAAAAAATACACCATTTAACTATTAGTTAAATTCCAGGTCACAGGGATATCATTTCATATATGAATGCCAACATTTTTTTAAATACAAAATTAATATGCCGTAATACATCTAACCATAAAGGAATAACCACTGAATAGATGCACCTAGGGTGTCACATGCAAGCATTATCTGTATTACATTGTTAGTATTTATTTGAAGTACTGAGTTTCATTTTTAAAAGATGTCTAATATCTCAACTGAAAACATCTTATCTTAAGGACCGTCTCTCCCCATATGATCCCCCCTGCGCCCTGCGGTCCTCTGGGAGGAATCTGTTACAGCCAATAAAAACTAGGCTGTCTCAGACGTCCCAGAGGGCCTTCTCCGCAACCACTCCCAGACTTTGGAATGGCCTGCCGGATGAGATTCGTCTTACTACCACTCTTGCTGCTTTCAAGAAAGCAGTAAAGACGGATCTCTTCTGGCAGGCCTTCCTGGAATAGCTGTCGGCCCAAAAAAGGGGCCCCCATTTGTCTGACTCCTCTGTGATATTCTGTTTTAAATTATTATATTGTATTTTAATTCTCTTTGGTTTAATCTTATTTTAAGGGGATGGGTGGAGGGAGGTAGGGATTATGGGGAGAGATAATGTTTTAATGTTGTTCTGTTTTAAATGCTGTTGTCCCCCGCCCCGATTGCTCTGCAGAGGGGCAGGCTACAAATAAAAAATTATTATTATTATTATTATTATTATTATTATTATTATTATTATCATTTGTGGCTGGCCCACACATACTTTTAGGACTAAAGATATCATCTGTTATTGTCATGGACCAGGAGTTGGCTTCTCCAGCAGAAGAGCAGCCTGAATTTGGGGAAGGCAAAGAGATTCCACTAGCAACTAACTAGTCTCTGAGGCAATGGAGGCCAAAGGCACTAATGCAGGGGTAGGCAACCTAAGGCCCAGAGGCCGGATGCGGCCCCCCGAGGCCGGTTGTGCTGCCACCCCTGCCGCCGCTCCCCCTGCTGCCGCCGCCCACCATGATGATACTGATTATTGTTATTACTTGTTCTTGGGGTTTTCTTGGCAAAATCTCCATAGGGGTTTTGTCATGGCTTTTCTAGGGCTGAGAGAATGTGAATGCATATTTTTTTTAAAAATATATATTTTTATTTATTTATTTATTTACTTATTTATTTTTGGTGCTTCAGCCCCCCAATTGTTTGAGGGACAGCAACCTGGCCTCCAGCTCAAAAAGGTTGCCTACCCCTGCACTAATGAGAACCAGTTAGGTCTAGTACTTTTTAAGCAGGGCATGAGTCCCCCTCAGATACTGGATACAACACCAGTAGTTACCAGCTGCTTATGGTATCATGTGCCTCAAATTCATGCCTGCTGTTACCTTGGATTACTTGACCCCTGGAACATCAGATCCTCCCATTTGCTAGATGCCTGAAATAGTTTTGGACATTGGAAATGGCTCCACAAAGGCAAACAGTTTCATTGACTGTTATCAGCTGCTGCATACTAAACTCTGTGGCCTGGCAACGAGACTTGGGAGGGGGGCTATGGTGGTACTTTTTGTGTGTGCTTTTAAGTTGTTTCCAACTTAGGGATTTTCTGGGCAAGATTTATTTATTTATTTGATTGTAAGTGGTGTATCATTGCCATCATCTGAGGGTGAGTGTATAACTTGTTCAAGGTCACACAAGGATTGCCATGGTCAAGTGCGGATTCAAACCCTGGCCTTCTGGATTCCTTGACCATCACTCAAACCACTACTTCATACTGGCTTCAAAGAAATAAAGCTTCTGTATAATAATTTAAATGTGTGTTTTAATTATTACCTTTTCCTTGTTCATTTTTAAAAACCTCTATGCCCTCATCTGCATGGGCCAAAAAGGCCTATATTGCTCCCAGCCTGGTGTTGTCCTGTTTGGACAGCACAAGCCATTAACTTTAGGTCTAGATAAGGCAGACCAGATCTGGGTTTGGTGGATCATTTGTGATTATTCTTTTCATGGTTTTAAAGGATTTTATATTGTTTTAAATGTTTTGATGTATAATAGAATCATATAATTGGAAGAGATGTCAAAGGCCATCCAGTCCAACCCCCCTGCCATGCAGGAATACACAATCAAAGCATCCCCAACAGATGGGCCATCCAATCTCTGTTTCAAAACCTCCAAAGTAGGAGATTCCACCACTCTCCAAGGGAGTGTGTTCCACTGTTAAACAGCTCTCATTGTCAGGAAGTTCCTCCTAATGTTTAGGTGGAGTCTCTTTTCCTGTAACTTGCATCCATTGTTCTGGATCCTATTCTCTAGAGCAGCAGAAAACAAGCTTACTCCATCCTCAATATGACATCCCTTCAAATATATATACAAGGCTATCATATTACCTTTTAATCATCTTTTGTGCAGACTAAACATTCCCAGCTCCCTAAGTCTCTCCTCATAGGGCATGGTTTCCAGACCCTTCACCATTTTGATCTCCCTCCTCTGGACATGCTCCAGGTTCCAGGTTCTTCAGGTTCTCAACATCCTTTTTGAACTGTGGTGCTCCGAACACAGTATTCCAGGTGAGGCCTGACCAAAGCAGAATAGATTGGCACTATTACTTCCTTTGATCTAGACACCATACTTCTATTAATGCACCCTATAATCACATTGGCCTTTTTAGCTGCTGTATCACACTGTTGACTTATGTTCAACTTGTAGTCTACTAGGATTCCTAGATCCCTTTCACATGTAGTCATGTTAAGCCAGGTGCCCCACCCCATCCTATATCTGTGCATTTCAATTTTTTGCCTAAGTGCAGTACTTTACATTTCACCTTGTTGAAACTCATTTTGTTAGTTTTAGCCCAGGTTTCCAATCTATTCAGGTAATTTTGTTTTAAGATGCTATCTTATTTAGCTGTGTTTTAGTTTTTACAACTATTGATTTAATTCATAAACTTATATGTGAACCCCTTGGGGCTCAATCAGGAGGACAAAATAATAATTCATAATCACATGTCTGAATCCACCACAGCCCACTTTCCCCTCTGGTTTTCCATACATGGCCATGTCTTCACAGGCCAGGATACTCTGGGAGCAGCCTGGAATATCTTGATCCTGCAGCTTCCCTAAACAACCCCCATTACCTGGTCCTCTATTCCCATGCTGTGGTGGCTGTTTTCATGGCCATCCTGCTGAGCCAACTGGTACATCTACTGCTGTGGCCAGTTACTTGCTTCTGATGACAAAACAATGCACCAAATGACAATCACATGACTGAGTGCCTTGTTCTGACCACAGAGTGAGGGATCCGCAGCAGGGATGGATGTTTGGGCAGCTCAGGTGCTACAGCATGAGAATTATGCCTTGTTTTGACTCCTGGATCCCACTTGTTTACCCTGGCTTTCTATGAAGCATTCAAGGCAGTTTACAACTGTGATAAATAATTGCATTTTATGCTTAACTCAATAGACAGTATAACATAGTAATAAATATGTCTTTTATGTGTTTTAGAATGTATCCTAAAACAAATATAATACTAGAAAGTCCTGAACCTAAGTGTGATGTCACAGGAAAGAAGTAATGTTTCACAGTACTGTCCATGGTCAGGAAGGCTTCTATTGATATGACACACTGATGACAAAGACAGAATTGCCACACAAATATTTATAAACAGGGACTGAATTTAGCAGAGGTGCAATTAACTGTTGAACTTATTCTGTACTGTGCAGTCTGAAACCCTTTAAATCCATTCCTCTTGCCTTAAATTTTGTCATACTCTAGCTTTCCACTTTTTTTAAAAAAAACATGAAATGCATCTTGCTGACAAAATTTAACTATGCTTTGCTCTATGTTTTCTGTAACACTCCCTTTCTTATTCATATAATATTGATTGTAATGAGGGTAACAAAGAGAAATTTGTTTTTGTTGCATATATTCTCAAAGCTCTGGTGTCAGTCATTGAAGAACAGTGTAAAATTGATGCAGAACTCGCGACAGCTGCTTGACATCTAGGCAGGTGCTGAAGCCTTAGGAAATGTCACACTATCAGATGCCACCTCTGAACATGTGATTCACAAAAAAGCACCCAGTCATGGCTATCACCCCTGGCCATAGCTAACACCTCAGGCCACTTCATCTCCTCTGCTTGAAACAATTGCTGAGCTGTCAGTTTAATAAATGAGTAGCCACTTTGTTGTGATCAGCATTGTCAGGGTTTATTTCAAAAAAGTGATTTTGATTTCTTCTCACAGCCTAGCCCAGCCAAAGTCAATTGGTACAATTTCAAGGTGAATTTATTCATACTTTATAAAGGTTCTGCGCACAAATATACTGAGACAGTTGAATAAATTAAAATAAATAGACTTGGTGTTACATATTCCTTCCAGTAATTGAAATAGTTTCCCCCCAATATATTTGTAGCAATAATGCTACTTTTATGAAAACTGGACTATCTACAGAGTGGAAAACAAAGAATTACCATTTTGATAACATATTTGGGAAATACAATGGGGATAATTTGATGAAAAGGACAGTTGAATGATATCCTTGCCTTTAACTTTGTCTATGCTAAATGGAGTGAAAAGGAAATCTTTATCATGAAATAAGAATATACAATTAGAGGTCATCATTCTTATTTTCATGACAGACAGTGATGTCTACTTTAATGAGAGAGATAATGCATATTATATGTATTAAGATAATGCAAATTAAAATACAAGCAAACATGGAGTGTGGGGTATTACAGGAGTTGTCACAAAAGAAGTAAAATGATACTTTGTTGTTTGGCTAATCTTTATTGTCTGAGAGTATATAATTTTTGAAATGAGTTTGATGGAGTTGTGCAGATTTTAATGGGCAGTGCTGTAACTAGCAGTGTATCTACTAGCAATTTGGTACCACTATCATATCTCCATTTGATGAATTCCTGGGATTTGTAGTCTAACAAGATATTCAGAATCCTCTGACAGTGAGCTTTTATGGCTTAACATGAACTACAGCACTACTACTGTTTCATAAGGTGGGCCATGATCATTAAAGTAGTATGAAACTGGTATAATACATCCTGACTATTATTCTTCATGGCAAGATTCAATTAGCTATGGAAGTTGACAAATAGATTGGCTGAGAGGTGGGATTTAGTGCAGTAGTTGGTGCAATGAGACTACTCCTTCCTTGCAGGTAATGAGAATATTAGCAATTCTCAAATTCCTTTATTTTTAGATTTTCTTTTCTTTTTCACCTCTGCAACCTGCTTCACAGGAGACTTAAGTGATTTAAAGCTGGCCATTTTTGAAATATGCAGGAAACTTATTATTGTTGTTGTTGCTGTTTTCAATTTTATATAAACCCCACACATTTTCTCTGTAGAATAATTCCTGTGCAAAACTTCAGAACAATTGTATATGGAAAAATGCTGTGATGGAATATTCATTGTAACCCTAAAATAGCGCTCCTTCCACAAGTGCCGAAGATGTGCCGCAAAGGCTGCCGGTGCACCTTCGGCGACTCTTCCGCTGCAGCGTGTGTGGACGCTGCGGCAGGAAGGCATCGTTGGAGCGCTGGCTGTGCAGAGGGGCCGGCGCTCTGACGATGCCTTTAGGAAGGGTTGGGGCACCCACAGTGCGGCTGCCCCTCCCCTTCCTTGCCCCCAAAACGGCCCTTTGTGCCATCTGCTTAGTCACATAGTTGAGGATTTACATCCTCACCTGTTTGAGGAGAAGCAGCAGCTGAACTCTGGTTTCTTTTATATTTAGATGAGTATCATACACATGTTTCATTATGTCCTAGAAATATAGTTTGCATTCAAAATAACACAAAAATATTGTGGGGGAAAACTTTCATATGTTTTCTACAAATGTCATTACATCCCCCATATCTAGTTCCCAAACTTGAGTCCAAATGTTGTTCCTCTTCATTTCTTAGAATTCCTGATCATTGATCAACCTGGTTGGGACATATGGAAGTTGAAATCCAAGAACTTCCAAGGACACAAGATTGAGAACAAATGCTTTATATTATCCATTATGTTTTTTATCAATGAGTAAAGCAGTGAATCACTAAAATCAATGAATGAATTAGTAAAATAAATCAATGAATGAAGCACTAAAAATTCATAATATAAAAATCATTTGTTAACTGCTCATAATTACTTTTTGATCCTGATATTTCAGATGGTTTTTTTTAAAAAAAAATTCATCTTCGGATGAAGTAATAATGTAACTGGGTTTCTTCTATGTTGGCTTGTGTGCTGAAAATATCATACATAAAACAGGAACAGTCTCAGAGAAAAAAGGCATGAAAATTGGAGGAAGGAACATTAACAATTTAAGTTATGTAGAGGACACCATACTATTATCAGAATAGCAAAAGCTTGAAATGGTTACTGAAGAAAGTCAAGGGAGAAAGTGCAAAGGCAGGTTTACAGTTGAACATTAAATAAAGAAAAATAGCGACCCTAGATTAAATTAGATAATAAAAACATTACAATAGTTTGAGATTTTCCAATTATGGACCAGAATGGAGGCTGCAGTCAAGAAATCAGAATAATAGGATCTTGTCCACATGGGTCAAAAGGCTCATTCTCCCACTTTTTTACCATTGTCCTGTTTTGACAACACATGCACCAAACCTGAGTTCTGATGCATCCAGCATATCCTGCACTAAAACTGGGGTATAACACAGTTATAACAGAGTAAAACAACAGCTACCTGTTTGTTGCTCTAGGTCTTCCAGAAAGATCTGGAGCCCAACATTTCCATACCAAGGCAGCTGTCAGAATGAGAGTCCCACTGCACCACTCAGTGCATCCACTGCTGCCAGGGGTCACCCATTCTGAGTTCAAAATAAGGCAACCATCACTGAGTGCCTTGTTCTGACTTTGGGAGTGAATGACCCATGGCACAGAAGACATTCTGGGTGGCCCAGCAGAATGCCTGTGCAGATAGCCACCATGGCTCATGGAGAAAGCCATGGTAATGGAGGGAAATGGGGCAGCTGACTGGGCTGTTCCTGCAGTATCTTGGCCAGTGCAGATAAGGCTTAGGACTTGGAAGGACAGCTATGAAGGAACTAGACAAGGTGTTAAAGTGTAAAGATATATCACTGAATGCTAAAGTTATGATTGTCCATGTCATAGTATCTCCCATTTCTGTGTATGATTGTGAAAGCTGGACAATGAAGAAAGCTGATAGGAAGAAAACTCATACAAATGTGTCCTAGAGGAAACCAAGCCTAAACTGAGACTGCCATACTTTGGCCATATCATGAGAAGACATGACTTACTAAAAAAGGCAATAATGCTTGGTAAAGTAGAAGGCAGTAGATAAAGAGGAAGACTGAACTGCAGATGGATAAGCTCAACCAATGAAACTACACCCCTGAGTCTGCAAGGCCTGAGCAGGGCAGTTGATGATAGGATGACTTGGAAGTGTATTACTCTTAGGGTCACCATAAATCATATATGACTTCATGATTGCAAATGGCAATAACAACGAAGTGTGACTGATATAATAGCTCAAGTTCACATACAAACCTTATGGTTAATAGGATAAATTATTTGCATATTTAGCCAGAGGTGTCATGATTTTTTTTTTTTTTTTTTTTTTTTTTTACTTATCACTTGTTGTGTGTCTTCAAGACATTTCTGATTTATAGCAACCTAATGCTTGCTGGCAAGATTTGTTCAGAGGGGGTTTACCATCACCGTCCTCTGATGCTAAGAGTATTTGACTTGCCCAAGGTCACCCAGTGAGTTTCCATGGCTAAGTAGAGATTATTTTACTTATCACTTACTTATTAATTATATTACTTATCAGTTGTTCCCAATTTGCAGTTAGGAATTACATGTTCCCAAGTAAAGGGTTCACAGGATTGCATTTTAAATCAGGAATATTGGTTGAATAATTTCAATCTAAGAGGATATTCATAAAACAGTAGTGTAAAGGAAGTTCTGAATCTTTTCCCCATGAATTAGCTTCTAGCTGTTGCTGTTGCTGTTACTAGCTTCTAGCTGTTGCTATGTGCCTTCAAGTCAATTCCCTCTTATGGTGACCCTATTTTGGGCTTTTCTTGGCAAGATTTATTCCAAGGAGTTCTGCCTTTGTTTTCCTCTTAAACTAAGAGAGTATGCCTTGCCCAAGGACTCATCCATGTTCTGTGGGCCTTTCGTGATTGTGTGTGGATTCAAACTGTATCTTCCCAAGTCCTAGTCCAACACTCAAACCACTACACCATATTGGTTCCTTTTCATTTCTATGGCACTGATATTTATTAAATATACAATTGCTGAAAGTCACCAGAAATTGTACCCCTATTGTGTGTTGGAAAGGGAGTGCATGATCCTACATGAGCCCTGACATTTGGCAACCCTAAGATGAACCTATCATGAGGTTTTCTTAGCCAGATTTGTTCAGAAAAGGTTTGCCATTGCCTTCTCCTGAGACTGAGAGCATGTGACTTGCCCAAGGTCACTCAGTAGGTTTCATGGCCGAGCAGGGAATTGAATCCTGATCTCCAGAATCATAATTGAACACTCAAAGTACTATTCCACACTGACTCATCATAGCAGTATTATTCCACTTGTACTGCTATGACTGCCTCTTGTGTCATTCTGGGTCACAGTTAGCATGACTGTGGCCCTTGCCTCTTTTTGGCCTGAGATTTACCTAGAGAGGGGAAGAGACTGGTTTACTGAGGGAGGGGGTGTTACTCCCTTCCCCACAGGATAACTGCTCTTTTTGGAGATGTCACACTTTGTTATAAAAGCAGAATATTACCCCCAAAATTGCACTTAATTTTCATCAAGTAACTTAATATTTCAAAATGAAGTTATGTCTGAGGCAGTGGCATGCACTGTCTTTTTGGCAGCAGTTCTATTTTCCTGTGATAAACTGTAAAATCTTCCCACAAGATGAAATGATTTAATGTTTGTCATAGTAAGCTTAGAAGTACTATCCAGAGCCATATACTGAAGTAACAACCTATAAACACTGCTCTGTAACAGTCTACATAGAATTCACAAAGTCCAGTAGACTCATTGTGAGATGTCCATCAAATAAATATGTGACAAAAAAAGTGTCTCAATCAACATAAATTGTCTGGGATTTATCTATGCATAAACATCTTAGTTATGGTGTTATGCAGTAAATCCGGGCTGAGTTCCCCCCATCCTTATTTGTTTAATCTAGTGCCACTTGTTTATTTAAATATTAGAAGCTTGCCTAAATACTATATACCCCCTCATTTATATATATAATATATACACACACAGTCTTTCCTTTTTCCCCCCAAATTGACCTTGTTGACCTTCCCCCCAAGTGACCTTGTCTTGTTGTATGTGTGCTTGTGTGTGTGTATACACACACACACACACACACACACCAATGTGCCACCCATGAGATTTAGAACAAAAACAAATGAGAGGTGGCATTTTTCCTGTATTCCTAGGAGATATGATTCCTTTCAGTCATTATTTTTTTCCACAAATCTCATGACTAATACAAGCTGTGGCATGTTTTGATATGTAGAACCAACCTCAGAGTGTTTTCTCACCTTGGATTGGTATCTTCTATTTTGGTGTCTTCTATTGGTATCTTCCATTGGTACAGTATGGAACCAGACACTGTGATTGATAGTTATATGTTCTTTTGATCAGGAAACAGCTGGCTGCTGGCACTCTCCCATAAGTGGGCTCTGATGTAAGAGGTAGAAGCAGGGATCCCCTGTTGCAATTTCCTGTCATGCTAGAAATTGCCTATGTGAGGAAGTGAGCTGGAACAGTCAACTGCTTCTAAATCAACATGGAGAACAGTGGCTGCTTTACCATGAGTGGGGATTGAGATACTTCCATGGTCCCTATATAATCCCTAAACTAGGGACTACAGTCATGAATGTGTAATTCCAGGTTACACATTTGTAGCTACTCAAAGTTTCCCAGCCTACTGGCATTTCTGGCTGCTGAATATTTTCCAAGGATGAGTAAATTCATAGGTTGCTTCTTGGGCAAAGATCTTAGGAATTATAAACTAAAAAGAACTTCAATAAGAGGGACTTTTATTTCCTTAGCTAATACTGTGACAACAGGTATACATACAAGCTTGCCATATTATGTCCATTTATTTGAGAATAAGTGTCAGAGTAGAGGCCTGGAGACACTTTCTTAATGCATAACTCACTTTTTTTTTTTTTGAGATCTACTATCTATTTCTGTCTATAGATAGAGAAGCCCTGATGGCACAGTGGTTAAATGCCAGTACTGCAGCCACTCACTCACAAACCACAAGGTTGTGAATTCAATCCCAGCCAGGGGATCAGAGTGGATTCAGGCTTGCATCCTCCCATAGGTCACTAAAATGAGTACCCAGCTTGTTGGGGACAATCAGCTTACAGTTGCAAACCACTTAGAAACTGCTCACTGTGGTATGAAGCCATATATAAATGAAGCTGCTAATTGTTATTGCTAAGTAAACCTGTTTAGAATTGTGATCATGCTAATCATCCCAAATAGTCGTAAATGATACTAAACTGCAATAACAGTAAATGGAAAAATATAAATAGCTTCTATACTACTCCTTCCATCTTGTACATAAAGCTGAATTCCAGAATCCACTTTTTGATGTAGCATGCATACCCTCTTGACAGTAGAATTTTCAAAATGAGGGCACAGTTTTAGAATTTGATGACAAACGGCAAACTGTTCTGTTAAGATAAGAAGGAGAAAATACATGTTTGACTCTGGGAGATTCATCTTCTTCCCCAATCATGATTAGTAGGTGGCAGACAATATAGCATCAAACTGTATGCAAAGATAACCAAGGTTTGAAATATGAATCTTTTGGCAGAGTGAAAGATGGAAGATGACAGTTGTAATCTCTTCAGATTTATAATTTACTGAATTTAGGCAGGCCCCAAATGATGGATAGTCTCTAGACAGGGTTTAGGGATTTGAAAAGCATTTTATTGTATTACGCAAATGTGATAACTAAAAGTTTTACTCACCTCTTATCTGTAACTTTTACACCTCTGGAGAATGCCTCTGCTTGTGAAAAAATAAAGAAAATGAGAATAAAGATGCTATACTAAACCCTACCATAGTTTATCACTTTGTACATCATTTCCTATACAATAGGTTATACTGCATAAATTGCCTAACTCTCAGGTGAGCCATAATTATTTGTATCCTCTGTAAGATCTGCCAGGCTAAGGTTGGGTTAAGCACATTTATTAATGCAGGATGCCATGTGGTAATGTCATAATGAATTTGTAGCCTCCATCCTATTTGCATATCATAACACACAAGTTTTAGTAGAGCTGTTATGCATGAAGCTTTGGTATTAATTATTTCTTTCTTTGCATCAGTCAACAGACAAAGGTCAACAAGCTTGTCTCAGGCACTTATTTAAATATAAATATAATGATTTGATTTTGTTTGGGAGGTCTTGAAGGAGGAAAGGCTTAATCTAGTGTCACAAATCAATCTATGGGCCTTTACAGACTGCCAGAAATAATGCAGCTTGAGGCCACTTTAACTGTCCTGGCTCAGTGCTAAGGAATCATGGGAACTGTAGTTTATTGTAGTACCAGAGCACTCTGACAGAGAAGGCTCAATGTCCCAGGAAAAAAAAAAATACAATTCCCATGATTCCCTAGCACTGAGCCAGGGCAGTTAAAGTGGCCTCAATTTGCACTATTTCTGGCAGTCTGCAAAGGCCCAATGTTGCCCTCTTAAAAGCTCTTTACTTGCATACAGATAGCCTCCAATTTTCAAACAATTACTCAGTTACGCTACTGACTACTACTACAGTTCTTGAAAACTGTTGTTGATATGTGTCTTCAAGTCCAACGTATGTCAACCCATATTTAAAATCAAATGTTGATTGGAAGATTAAGGAGGGAAGTTACTGACTTTATCTATTGCTGTCTTGGACTTCACACGCTGTGTTCCAGAGTGCATGTATATGTGTGAGGTGGAGATGGCATTCTTCAATTTATTACATAGAAATGTGGCTCCCCAGATGGGCAACCACAGAAAGGCTGGCTGCATAGTATAGTGCAGTGTTTCTCAAACTTGGGTTCCCAGATGCTGTTTTACTATGATACCCACAATCCTTGAACATTGACTATGGTGTCTGAGACTTCTGAGTGAACTTCAGCAGTAACTGGAGACCTGATTTTGGGAATCCCAGCTTTAATGTGTGAAAATAGTATAGCTGAAGTAATTAGAGACATTTGAAAACTGCTGTATTAAATCTCTATCCCTTGTTCTGAGCCTATTTTTCCTATTAAAATTCCAGCGTCTATGTAAAGCCCCTTGAGAGTTAATGCAAACTTTATTTCTGGCAGCATGTTCCATTTTATTTTAATCTGCTATCTGTGCTGGAATTAGAGAAACCTTATCAAAGCAGACATGAAATGGAAGGTGAACTATTAGTAAGAAAAAAAGAAATCCAACAAAATTTATATAATAGTCTGAACAATCAGATAAATTAATTTTTAAAACTATTTGAAGGGGGAAAAATTAAATAGATGGATTCCCTCATCCATGACCATTAGGTGTTTCATGTCCTCAGAGGGGTGTCAGGCCTGACACATTATTAAAAGAATCAGATTAACATTCAAAGAAATTTAGGTAATAAAAGTGAGAGGGAAAATAAATTCCATAATATAATTGCTTGTTACAGTTTTCAGCCTTTTGCCTACCAGCTGCTATGCTCTGTTAAACTGAATTTTATGAAAGGCCATCACATAATAACATTTTTGGTTTTGCAACAAGATTTTTGTGTTTGTTAGGATTCAAGTACAAGCTTTTGTAATTAACTGTTGGAAGGAATATGTATCCAAGATAAATCCATTGTGTAGTTTATCTGGTCTTTTGCAGACATACACATTTGTGCTTTTTAGTTGTAGGTGCATTTCTTTACTATATATCAGATATACATGAAAAATGTGCATGAAATGTGTGTGTGTGTTTATGAAGTGAGCAAAGAAATAAGACAATGAATTCACAACACCAAAGGGGAAAATGTTTAACTATGAAGGAAAATGTGCCAGCCACAAATGTAAAATTGTTCACTGCCCTGAGTCCCTATATTAGGAGAAAGGCTAGATATAAGATGCTGATGCTGATGCTGATGATGCTGATGATGATTCATTTTGACTCTCTACCATGGCTTACCTCTAGTTCATGATGCGACTACAACTTCTCATCCACTGCTAATCATGCTGGCTGACAAAGAAGAAAACCAAAATGGAACGACAATGGACAGTATTGTCAACTTGGCAAAACAAAGATTCATGTGTGCTTTTCCAAAAAATTCTGTAGCTGATGAAGTGTAGGAGATGCAACAGAGAATGTGTGTTGACAGGAGCTTCTGAAAAAACTGGTAATGAACTGAAGCTTTGGCTAAATAGAATTTTACTTAGCTGTGAAGAGACATTGAGTACACTGGGCCTGACGTTGTGCTACTGAGATACACATAAGAAAGCAGCACTATACATTCAAGGTGAATTATTTACCATAGCACAACAGATATATTCTGCTTACAGTATGGGAAGCAGAGCTGCACATACAACAACTTTGTGCTCTGTGATTAGGGACTGTACATGGCACATTGTGGTTGCATATTGGTCATTGTGGCACCCAGTCATTGGGATATGTTTTACATCTGTCAAGAGTTCCATAGGCAATTTACCTGCCATAAAATACTGGGAATCAAGGGTGATAGATTATAGAGTAAAGATGGTATTGCTACATCATAGTAATCTAATACCTAAGTGCTGAATAAGACTGGAAAGGAGGCAGGCATGAGCCAAGACTGCTCAGGGTCATTTCTGTGAAAAGAATTTCATTATAACAAGAAAGAAAAGGGGCAGTATCTGAAAGTGTGGAGAAGTGTGTTTATTAATTATAACAAATAAGAGTTAAGCCATCCTGAAATTTAAATTGTGTGTAGTTTAATTAGGCAATTGTAACATTTACTGGTCATTTCTGACAATTAAATTCACTGGACTGGATATATACGGTAGTTCCTTAATAAAGGTTTTCTAAGTTATAACTACTGAAGCATGGTTTTTTGAACTTGTGATTCTGCTAGCTTTGACAATAGTTTTACTATTTTTCAGGGAGTTTACTATTTTTCAGGGAGTTGTGTAGTACTTTTGCAATGTATACTCACATGCAATTTTTTACATCATGCTGAAGAGTTGTTGGCTTGCAGGTAGAGAGACACGTCACTCAGGGAACATATTTCTAATTCCTGCCTTGTTTTATACAGGAGGCAGAGGTTAGAGAGAAATTGGCCTTGCTTAGTTGCTGGACAACATCCTGGGCTCTTTCACACTACACAGCCATAGTGTTATAGTTCCACTTTAACTGTCATGGCTCCATCCTATGAACTTCTGGAATTTGCACTTTAGGGAAGGGTACTTAGAATTCTCTGCCAGAGCATTCTAGAGCCTTTGAACAAACTATTAAACCACAGGATTCCACAGAATATAACCATAGCAATCAAAGTAGAATTATAGTATAGTGTAAAGCTGCATCTGCACTGTAGAATTAATGCAGTTTGACACAATTTTAAATATCATGGCTCAGTGTTATGGAATTATGGGATTTATAGTTTTGTGAGATATAATAATAATAATAATAATAATAATAATAATAATAATAATAATAATAATTTATTTATATTTCCCAGCTCTCTCTATGGATCTAGGCAGGATTACACAATAGAGTATACACAGAATACAAAGTACAAACAATAAAATAATAAAATCAGAACATCAGAAAAAAAAATATATAAAATAGAATACAATATGATAAATAAATAAATAAATAAATAAATAAATAAATAAAATAGCCAATCATCTTGAAGTTATTATTATATTATTATATTATATTTAGTCTTCCCTCTCAGAAAGCTCTGGTGCCACACAAACTACAAATACTAGGATTACCTGAGATGGAGCCATGACAGTTAAAGTGGTGTCAAGCTGTGTCAGCAACCTAAGAGCCCCCATGTTTGTACTCAGGGCTATTAAGTAATTCTGCATAGGAGATAATCTCTGCTAGTACATGCTATCTTTTACAAGATGCTACACTATTAAAAAATTAACCCACTTGTACACTTTTTTGTTGTTGTGACTAACTTGTTAGCATTTTCCAGCACAAGGATCCCCACATCACCAACACATGTGGTGTTTAAGGGACACAGGAGAAATGGGAAAGCTGTTGATTACCCTACAGCATCCAGCATGAACATGTGGGAATATGGTATGAGTGGATGTCCTTGTTAAATAAGAACCTATGTGAACAGTGAACATTTACAAATGTTAACTTTTACAAATGACCAAGTAAAGCCAATTCAACAAGCTAACATTAGACCTCACTGATTGCTCTATTAACTAAGGGCCTTTGCAGACTGCCAGATATATTGCAAATTGAGTCCATTTTAACTGCCCTGGCTCAGTGCTAGAGAATCATGGGAACTGTAGTTTATTGTGGCACCAGAGCTCTCTGACAGAAAAGGCTCAATGTCTCAGAAAAAAATACAGTTCCCATGATTCCCTAGCACTGAGCCAGGGCAGTTAAAGTGGACTCATTTTGTACTATTTCTAGCAGTCTGCAAAGACACCAAAAGTGTTTCAGATGTTTCTAACTCACAAAGCTCCCAGCCAGAGAACATTAAACACAATTACTGGACAGCATTGCATGAGTGCTAGTAGTACCACTGCAAGAATCTCCATCAGAACAGGATTGCACAAAGGGTTTTCTTTTGCTCATTTATAATGGTAAACATTATACTGCAAGGGACAAAATGACTCCTGGAAAAAAGTACCATTATGGAAGGATTCCTGTACATTTCTGAAATACAGTTCCTGGTCCCATGTGTCTTGAACTCCAGGGCCCTGGTGTCCAAAGGTCTTCAGTTTATGAGGTAGAGAGCAGCAAATGCTGCAGCTGTGGTTGAAAGGTCTGGCACGATCACTGGAAAGAAGCATATAGTCTGGGCAGCATAGGTGTACAAGGCCCACAATAGCATGGAGGCTGTTTGTTGAAAAATTCTTTCTTCTTTAAAAATCCTTGTATAGTCAGAATGTGGCCAGCTGTGTCTATGTGTAGCTACCAAAGTTTGTTTTCTTACTTTAAACACAGGCTATCATTGAAAATCCACTGAGTGATCTGGGGCAACTCACACTCTCAGCATCAGAGGATAGCAATGGCAAACCCCCTCTGGACAAATCTTACCAAGAAAATTCCATGATAATTTCACCTTAGGGATGCCATAAGTCAGAAATGATTTGAAAGCAAACAACACATACATACATACATGCATGCATACACACACACTTTTCTGCAACAAGATAGTACTTCAGTATTTTTGCACTCTATTTTATTCTTCTAGCCATGATGGTATTATAAGTGACTGAGGTTAAACTGTAAAATGCACATGCTCAGAATATTTCTAAAGACTTGCCAAACAGTGAAATATTCATTTATGATGACACCACTATGTTAAGGACAGTGGATGAACTAGTGGAAGCTAGGGGAAGAAAGTACAATTGTGTACACTTTATTGTACCAGTGAAACAGGAAACATGTTTGGACTATCACTGTTTGAGGTTAAAACCAGTAGCTGGTCTGGTCTGAATGCATTTCTGAACTTCAGTGACATAAGATTTTTGTTGTGACAGAAAGAGAATGGATGCTGGAAGAATCTAATCCCACCCTGCCCCAAAATTCATGGAGTACTAATGATACTTCAATGAATTTTTTGGATATTTTTGGGATATTCCCAAGGCAGGTATTGACACACTTGAGGGTTTGAAGAGTTTGTAAAAGCTTTTCCTTTAGTTTACTGTAATAACACATTCCATTTCACCTTGCCTGCATCCTCATGTTAGAAAAATTATAATTCCAACAATGAAAACCAATGAGTATATTTGAAGAGAAAGCGTGTGGGGAGCTCCCATATGGCTTGTGAAACAATCATTAAAATTATGACAAGGTAGCAGCTGCAAGGACCTACACTTTAGGTTCAACTATTTATGAATTTCTCTCTCTCTTTCCCTCTGCCATAGAATCTTTATTACATTCCAGTATTCAGAATAACTAAACCTTAGAAATGGGGAATAGTGTGCTACGAGGCAAAAGGAGGCATGCTCTAGGCATCTTATCTTGCCTACTCCATACAGATTTGATCATGGATTTTATAGCCAAGGGATAAAATCCGCAGGGAATAGAGAACTGACAAATAGATACACAGAAGGTAGTTTTTCCCCACCCCATATAAGTACACTGAATATTTCTGCATTTCTCCTATGTGGCATTGATTTTCATTTCTTGACATGAAACAAATAGTGTGGTGCAAGGAAGTAACAAGAGAATAACATTTCAGAACCAACTAACAAAAAAGGTAATATATAAAAAGTAATTGATACAATGACCTGGGCATCTTCAGAAATCCAGAAGTGAAGCTGTCACATAGGGGCTGTACAGACCAGCCAAAAGGCTGGTGTCAAGTGAGGGCATGGCAACTCCATGCTGGCTTCCCCAATTCCACCCCAATGCCACCATCATGTCACCCACCCAACCAGATGGTGAGTGGCATCAGGGTGCTCTCTTGGCACAGCTTTCACACATGCTGCACTAAAAGAGCACTAAAAAGCCACCATGGCAGTGGCAAGAATGGCTTTTTGCTGCTCTAAAAAGGAGAAGCATTTGCCAGCTCTTTTTAGAGTGGCAAAGCACTGGATTAGGGCCACGTTTTGTGATTGCCACGCCCCTGATGTGGCAAGGAAAGGGGCGGCAGGATGCTACCCCTTGGGGGCCATCTGATTAGCCCCATAGTTAAACAAAAAAAACAAAAACAAAAACAAACCAGCATCATTACTTTTAGGGTTTTTTTAGTTTAGTTTTTTTTAACAGCACACCATTAGTTAGGATGAAATTGGTGAACATCTGACAAAATAAAATGATTAAAAGAGTTTTTCAAAGACAGGTATGCAGACTTTTCTTCATAAACAAACTTCAGCTGACCTTAGAAGAAGAAGAATTCTGGTGCATTCCTTTTTTTTAAAAAAAGACATTTGATTCTGGCTAAGAGGGTTAGTCTTCTTATTACTCATTCTCAAAATACAAATAATTTGGATTAACTGGGGAGAGAGATGGGTCACTTATCTAATGAGACACTTTTAAAAAATAAACAGAAGTGTCAACCAATTTCTGTATGTTGGTGAGACAAGAAGGAGAGAGGCCATCCAGGACACCAGTCCTGCTTATTGAGAAGTTCTTATATAATGATCAGAAAAGTTATTGAAATTTCCATCTCAGCTTTGTAGCAGCTAATACATACTTGAAAGAGGCATCCCTAATTGTTTCACCTGAGAGATGGATAATCAAGACTTAAAAAGGATAGTCACAAAAAGGCTAACTATCAACAACTACCTATGCAAGGGTGGGATTTCCCATTCGGGGGAAAAGATGGTCAACTTTTCACTCTAAATTGGCAGCTTGTTTACTTAAAGTATCACATTTGGTCAGTTAGCAAACAAGGAATCCAACACAACAACTGTTAAATTGGGCCCCAAGAGAGGAAAGGAGGGTGACACAGAAATAATAATAAAAAAATTGGTACATGCTAAGTAGGGAGATGTTTATTTCCTTAAAAAGGATGAGGTGGGAAATACACATCTATCTCTCCCCCCCCCCCCCCATCCCCAGTGGACAGAAGCATTGAGATAATGGGACCAAAAGTGTGTTGCTTTAAACAGCCATACAGAAGGAAGTGAATGCCAATCCACCAAGCACTGTTCCAGTTTATTTTTTGGGGGGAGGGGGGGTCTGGGTGAGGGGCCTTTAGTTGAGCTCCCCTTGGAATGAAGGCTGTTTAGCTGCTGTGGCAGCAGCACTGGGTGGATTCTCTACATCCCAGTTGGAGAGTGTGGGTTGGGGTACTGGGTTGGTCTAGGCCAATGGTGGAACACAGTCAGCCTGCAAAATCCACCTCCTCAGCTTCAGATCTCTTAATGAATGCATGGACCATCAGCTGCTTAAATTCAGCTATTTCTGCTGGATTCTTGATCCAACATTTGTTCACAAAGTCCTGGAATTCCAGGCTGAAGACTCCACTGGGAAGTATTGGAGGTGGCTTGTTGACAATATAGTATAAGAGTTCCAAGATGGCCATTGGAGGTCTGCTATCTGAGCCATAGGTGCTCATTGGCTGACCTAATGTCCTTTGTCTGGGGCATGTCTCAGAGACAGATGAGTCACCACCAACGGGGCACCCAAACATGAGCTCTAACATGTAGGATTGTGTCCCCAAAAAGGAGTTGGCCATGAAATCAATCTGCTGTCCACTGACCCCAAAATCACAAAGCTTGATCTCTCCTCTAGAGTTTACCAAGATGTTGGATGGCTTAACATCTCTGTGCATTATCTTATGCTTCTCTCTCAGATATGTCTCAGATACATTAGGCCTTTTATCACAGCAATGCTAACGTTGCTGAGAACCTTCTCTGGGATTCTGCCAGCCTTTTTGCAGGACCTGATCCAAGGAGCCTCCATCCATATGCTCCATGCAAATGTAAAAGGCTCCATTTGCTCCATCACTGTAAAAGGCTCCATAGACACCCACAATATAAGGAGAATTGCATTTATGCAATACTTGCAGCTTGCAGATAATCTGGTTCCAAATTGCTGGCTTGATGGATCAGCTTTCTTGCCATGATGAGGCTTGAAGTCTTGTGAGCGACTTTGAAGACCACCCCGCCATTCCCTGTGCCCAGTTCACAGATTTTCTTGAAGTCAATATCTTTCAACTCCCAAACTTTTGGCTTCTGAGTCAGAAAGGCCTTGAGATGTTTCTGCTGCTGCTCATCAAGTTCCAAATTTGTCTCAGTGGAGCTGGTGCCATTAATGGCAGACCCGTTGGGTGCCGGGTTGAGCTGAATGGTAATGGGCTTCTTCTTCTTCTTTTTTCATTTCCCTATTCCCTGATCTCCCTTTCTAGTGATCAAAAGGATCACTATCTTGTGCAGATTAACTTCTATTTCTTCACACCCATTGAGATTAATATCCCATTGGATTTAGATAGAAAGAAGAAATAGAGTTGAGTTTTATCAGTATTTTGCTGGCATCAAGCCCCAGATCTCCCAAAGAGTCTCTTTTAGCCATTTCATGTAACCACAAAGTAGCATGAGGCACAAGACAGAATTCTGAGGGATCACAAGCCAATGACCAAGGCAGGAATCTGCCCTGCATCACAAATTCAGGCAGTACAAACTAAAAAATAGTATGGTGCAAGCAGAGGCAGAACTGTATGTACCAAACTACATCAACTACAGCATTCAAGTCAGAACAGATATGAACAATTAGACCTTCACAGTGCTATGTAAAAATGACTGTTGGATAGTCTTCATTCTCATCTATTGAACAAAAGGTTACATGCTCTTGACCACTCAAGACAACTCTATAATTCACAATTATTAAAATGCAGTTTGATACAGAAATCAGCCTGACACACTTATGAATGAATGCATTCATATCTGATATGGAACAGAAACAAACTTATCTGTTCCTCCTCTCTCTGTTTAATTCATATGCTTCACACAGGAACATCAGAGCCCACCAGAGCCCATCAGCCAACAGCAGCAGAGAACTGAAATAATTATTCCTGTTATTCATTTCTGTGACTTTCTTCCTGTTGGGTTAATGTACATACCTAAGTCAATGTCCATAAGTTGTCTTCCTTGTCACACAACAGACAAAAGCTTGACTGTGGAAGGACTGTGCCACCTTGAAGGTTAGCTCCCTCCACAAGAATCTCCTCCAGTGCTTCTAGCCTATATCCTCTGATTATCAGCTTCTACCCATTTAGATATTTGGGGGTTCTGACACATATTTCAACTTTGTAAATTGTAGATGTTGGTGACTTTTTAAGATGTTACATTGACTTCTGTCTAGATAATTAGGAAATACATTTTGTGATCTTACTGAAAACCTCACAGAAATAGTCACAGTGTACTGTAGCAGTAAAAAAAAAGTGTTTGGAATGTTAGAAATGGGCTTCAAAATAAAACAATGCAGAATGGATACAGGCATATAAATCTATGATGCATTCCTATCTATAACAGTGTGCATAGTCATGAATGAACCATCTTAATTGTACAGTAATGTAGAAGGCATTAAAAGGGAGAATGAATTCTTTCATTTGAAGAAAAATGAAAAGAACTTGAAGCAGATCATAGCTAAAATATACAAAAATAAGTGGGAAAAGGAATTAGTACATGCAAACAACAGCTCATTGTTGAATTTTATTGGTGTGGTGTGCTTGAAAATCCAATAGAACCAGGGAAAAATCCAAACTCCTAAAAGTAGAGCTTTATTGTTTCAAAAGATAAAAATAAGCAAAGAAAAATACAGTCCACCAAAGGGTCACATCATGCTGATGTGGTTGAATAAAAGAGTTACAGATCCATGTTTCCAGATCCAGAAGTTACATTATAAAAGCAATATAAGCATATTATAGTCCAAGAATTAACTCCATAGTTAGATCCATTGCGAACACACACACAAACAGGAAGAAAGCAAGAAATATAAACAATTCTAGACAAAGGGATTTCTCAGCCCTGTCTTTTCTCCACTTTCTGGGTGTTAACCTTATGTTGACTGGATATTATGTGTATGATGTTTGTTAACCCAGCCCCTTGCTGTCCATCATCCACCACGTGGTTTCTTTCCCAGGCCTAACGATGTTTCGGATACTGTTATCTGTTCTCGTCTGCCTTTACCAGCTAGGAACTTATGATGTTATGACTCTCTAGCCACCTGGACTGGGTTGTTTTTGTTTGCCTAGATGTTGTTCCCATGAGGAAAATTCCAGACACACATCTTTACATTTCACCTTTGACTGTATAACTCATCTATATTCTAACACATTTATGGAATTGCTGTGCCATGTTGTCAAAGTGACTAATACTAAGAACAGAATCTTAATAGAGAGCAAAGAAATCATTGGAAATTAAGTGTAGTGATGTCCATTTTTTTGGCATAGTAGTACTATCCCTTTCTAAAGGTGATTGGTCATTAATGTCACAGGTGATTGGTTGATATCTACTTGATGGAAGTAAAGCTGAAGACATCAAAGATCTTTTATCACTTTATTATGAAAAGATGGGGAAGGTAGCACAACTAAGAAGTATATGTACATGTGCAATAAGAGAAAGAGAGAAAAAAGAGGGAGAGGGTATTGAATAATAGGGACAGAGAGACTTGAAGCCATCATGGAGGTACAGAAGCTCTCTTTTATTACTTGATGTTAGATGCTAAACCCACAGTTTGCATTATTCAGATAAAATGTTCACTGCTAGCTGACCAGTATACTTGTAAACAAAGCAAATATTACTGAAATGCCTTAAACCTTTGACTCTTCCTCTGTCTCTCCCTCTCTCTCTAATAAAGAAATTAAACTGAAGAAGCACTTTGGTGGAAATTTTTACTGCTCCGAAAAAATTGAGGGAGGTATAAATAATATGAATACAATAAAATCAAAAATCTACAAATTAGTGATACTTTACTTAGATCAATTAAAAAGCACAAAACACTTCATGCTAGCTTTTGAAGCTTTGCTTTATCAGGCAAAGATGTTAAAAATCAGACATGAGAAGAAAAGTGACAATGAGAAGAAAAGTGACTATGGAGTTTATCACACAGGGGAAATCCTGTGCAGAAATGGGATTTAAAAGGTGGGGGAAACCCGCAAAAGCAGTTAGTTTTTCACACACATCACTGTTAAAATAGGGTTAACCCAAAGGGATTTTCCAAAAGTAAAAAGAAGCAGTTTCCGACTACTTTCCGTTTGGGTTAACCCCATTTTAACAGCAATGTCATCTGAAAAACTAACTACTTTTGTGTTTGTTTTTTTCTAATTTAAAGCCCCATTTCTGCACATGATTTCTCCTGTGTGATAAACTCCAGTGTTAGAGTCACAGATCTACATGTCTCTGATGTTACTTCTGTTGTCATTTAAGATGGTCTGGAGGGATATCTATGCAGGCAGAAGTGACTCCCCTTCTTTGCCATGTGGTGGCTGGGGACAAACATCTGTAAAAGACAGGAAATGTTCAGAACCATTAGCAGCTCAAAGTAACTTCCACTGAGATCCAAGCTATCTCTGTCCTATGGGTGGTTAACTGCCCCTTTCTTAGGCAATAAACACTGAATTTCTCAAGAAATCTCTGTACTGTTATACCTGGAAAAATGTTGAGGTTCTGTATAGGTAAAACCTGCCAATTGTAGTTCAAATGCAAAAAGTTTTACCTTCACTTGAGGTAGAAAACTAGAAAATGAAGTGACTTTCAGATATGAAGGGGCACTTCTGAGGACACATGTATAAAATCACACACAGTTAAGGATTTTTTTTAAAGCTTAAAGGAAGAACAGTTAATGAGGAATCACTAATCTAACCAGCTATGTAATATAGATGCAGATGGTATGCTGGGAAAGGTCCATGGAAACCATCACAGAAAAAAAAAAAAAGAAAAGAAGAGAGGAGGCAGCAAGTATTGAATATATCACTTTTAGTGCTACATTATATAAATTGGCCTGGTAGCCTTTGTCATTTCTTTTTTGCACCAAGCACAGCTGTTAGAATTCAGAGGGCATTAGAGCTTGGAAAAGTTACCTTTTTGAACCACAACTTCCAGAACCCTCAACCTCTTGGTATATCTGTGACATTCTGTTCCACAAAGTAATTTTCTTAAGCCCTGGGAAGCACAGTACATCACAAACAAAAAGTGGGGTTTTATTTTCTTTTTCTGGTAAATTCAGCAACAAAATTCTTGTAGGCTACTGCTTCAAACTATAGAAAAATGCATTAGATCACAGTAATAAACAATGAAGCCTGAACTATATTTCATGTCTTTCATAATGTTTACATTGCAAATTAAAGAAGATTTTTTACATTGAATAATTTGTCTTACCTCCTCTTTCAGTAATTGACATTTTATGACAAATCTTTTTTTTTTCCCAAGAGGATTAGTTGTAGACCTCAAGCCAATTTAATAATTCCATTAGGCTCTGTACAAGATCCTTTTTCAGCGTGAATAACAGATTCGGTTAGTCAGAATGGTCTTTTCTTTAAAAGGTTCCTATTGGTTTATCACTGCCAGAAATGCTGATGAATAGCACAATTAACATTTCTGTTATTAAAACAATAAATTGCAAATAAAGGTATGACAAGACCACCATATTAATACATACATGATTATGTTCAGGAATTATGGTTATTAATTCACATACAGAAAACATAATGTACACAAATCTGAAGGCGTCTGAGGAAGAAAGCAACAAAAACATGGAGCAAGGAAATAAAAGGGATAATTGACTTATTTGGTAGATTTTTGAAAATACTTTAAAAAGTGAGAAATTCCAACTGAATGGAGTAACTGGATGGACAATGATTTTCTCCCACTCTGGTAATATTAGAACCCAGGGTTATCCATTGAAGCTGAATGATGGGGAATTTATAACCTCTTCTCACCATATATAGTTAAACCATGAGATTTATTTCTACAATTCATAGTGATTCAGTTTGGATGGTTTTGAAAGAGGTTAAATCATGGAGATTTGGATTATCAGTGGCTGTGTAATATTTCTGATATCAATTTTTTTTTTGGTGTAAATATTGGTTACTGGGGAGTAGAAGTTTGCATAGTACTTCTTGTTGGCTTACCATAGGCAACTTCCCATAGGGTTTGTCACTGTAAAACAGTACCTCCAAGTCCCATCCCAGAGAGGTGGCCCAGAAGGATACCATGGTTGATGGTATCAAAAGCCACTGAGAGGTCCAGCAGAACTAACAGGGACATACTCGTCCTGTCCAGTTCCCTGCGTAGGTCATCCACCAAGGCAACCAATACTGTCTTTATAACATAGACAGGCCTGAAACCATATTGAAATGGATCTAGATAATCTGTTTTGTCCTGAAACCCCTGGAGTTAGGAAGCCACCACACATTCCTATACCTTGCCCAAAAATGGTAGGTTGGACAATGGTAGATAATCCATTATAGTGGGATTCAGGGATGACTTCTTTAACAAAGGCCTCGCAACTGCTTCCTTTAGGCAAGTTGGAATATTGTCTTGTTGTAGAGAGGAATTAACTACCTTCTACCCATTCAGTCAACCCCCCTCTGGCCTGTTTGATAAGCCAAGAAGGGCAAGGGTCTAGCACACATGTGGTGGCTCTCACCTCTCCAAGGATCCTCTCTACATAATCAGGCTGCACAAACTGAAAAGTATCCATCAACACCAGACAGACAGGTGCCAAGGTTGCATCAACTGTAACCACTGAATCCAAAGAAAAAGATTAAATCTCTTCCCCAAGCTTCTTTAATTCCTATGAAAGTTACAAATGAATAGTCAAATAAATGGAATATAGCTCGTAAGGGATTTTAAAATGGGCCTATCCCAACTGGTTGACATTGTGCTGGTCATAGCCTCAATGGAGTTTTTAGTACGGAACAGGAATATCCATGGGTGGAGGTTACAAAAGCCTCCACATTGTCATGAACAGATCATTTCCTGGTCAAGATGGAGCTAACGGTCACTATCAGCCCCCCCCCCAGGGGTGGCAGACCCATTAGAATGGTCCGCCCTCGAAGGCTAATGGAACCAATTGATTTCCAGAAGGTATTAGAGGGTTTAATGATTGGTGACACCGGTGATTCTGTCGAAGCCTTGGTGAATACTTGGAACACTGATCTTACCAGGGCTATTGACACAATCGCTCCCAAGTGTCCTTTCCAGCCCGCTTCAAATCATAAGCCCTGGTATACAAAGGAGCTTAGGAGGATGAAGCGAGCAGGACAACAACTAGAGTGCAGATGGTGGAAGAGTTGACTCCTATCCGACAAAAGTTGCCATAGGAAGCATCTTGACTCATATCAGGAGGCATCGCGTGCAGCGCAGAGATCCTTTTGTTCTGCACTTATTGCGTTTGCAGAGTCCTGTGCAGCAGAGCTGTTCAGGGTGGTGCGGTAATTGACAAAGGTTCCTCTGGCACCAAATCCCCTACTTAACTCAATGACAGTCTGCTGTGATGCATTTAACATCCACTTTGCAGATAAAATCTCTCGGATAAGAGCTGACTTGGACGCCATTGTTCTGACAGAATCCATTGACGAGGTGTCCAGCAACTCCATTGATGGTGATTTACTGGATCAGTTTCAATCTGTGAGTACCGATAACATGGAGAAGCTCCTTGGAAAAATGAGGAAGATTACTTGCCCCCTCGATCCATGTCCATCTTGGCTGGTTGTCCGGGGGGAGACAAGCTGAGAATATTCCTACGGGATGCGATCAATGTGTCCTTCAGGGAAGGCATTGTACCATCATGCTTGAAAGAGGCAGCCATCAGGCCACTCCTGAAAAAAAAATCTTCCCTGGACCCCCTGGATAGAAACAATTATAGACCAGTCTCCTTGCTACCCTTTTTAAGTAAGGTGATCAAGAGAGCAGTTGCTTCCCAACTCCAAGCAGTCCTGGATGAAACCGATTATCTTGATCCATTTCAAACCGGCTTCAGGACAAGATATGGAGTGGAGACTGCCATGGTTGCTCTGACTGATGACCTCCTCTTGGGCATCGACAGGGGTAGTGTGACCATGTTGGTGCTCTTGGATCTCAGAAGCTTTTGACACAATAGATCATTCCATCCTCTTGGATCATCTGAGAGAGTTAGGAATTGGAGGCACTGCTTTGCAGTGGTTCCGTTCCTTCCTCTCGGGCAGCTCCCAGAGGGTGAGGCTCAGGGACAGTTGCTCTTCCAAAACTGAGCTTAATTGTGGGGTCCCTCAGGGAGCTATCCTGTCCCCAATGTTATTTAACATTTATATGAAGCCTCTGGGTGAGATTGTTAGGAGGCATGGAGCACGGTGCCATCAGTATGCTGATGAAACCCAGATTTACTTCTCCATGACCAGATCATCGGCTCAGACTTCAGAT